>CM024758.1:34398292-34693619 GCA_014218235.1 Colocasia esculenta
CTTCACGACACTGCGGCGTCGGAGTCTTGGAGAAATTCACTATTTTGGAGAAACTCACAGTCACTGCACCCGTCAAACAGGGGCTTGACTTTTTCCTCTCTCTCTTTACTCATTTAATTTTCTTTCAGATACACACTGCATGATCATCACTTTCTGCAACGCACACATAGATCATCCCTTCCAACTTTTTTAAAGATATTTTCTTTTAAAAAAAGAGGGAGAGATTAAACGCTAATAACATATAGCCGTCTTCCTTCTCGTACCTTCAACGGTAAGACACTCTTCGATTACATGTGTACGATTTTTTAATAAACATTACCGCACTATTTCAAGTCTAATAGGTGTTTTTTATCTTATCTTTTTGCAAAAAATTTGAAGAGCGTATACCGTGGAGTTTTTATTTTATTTTATCATTTTCAAGACTCTCGACTCTCGAGACGTCATTGTATATTCTTCGGTGATTTTCTACTGTCCACAGCTCTCTGAGAGGACCACTATCTGTTTACTACGGTGACTCTCTCTATTTTTCCTGTTAATTTAGTGTTTTTGATGTTTACAGTCTATTCATGTTAATTTATTATTTTTTATAATTGTAAAGATCCCCTGATTTTAGATAAAATCGGCATCTATCATGTTAGACTATCTTGACCGGTTTTATGATTATAATTTTTTATTTTAATATAATTCAAATATTACTGGTGGAGTTACAATATTCTTTCCCTCTGAAGGTGGGTGCACTCCTCTAATATAAATTCTTAAGAACCGCTTTTAATAAAAAAAATAATAAAAAAGATGTTTACAGTCTCGTAGATAATAAACTCTCATGTCGTCTATTTTTGTAGCGACTTAAAGTCCTGTCGCCCGCACCATGTAGGCGAGAAACATACTGTCGCTGTTATTTGCAGACGGCAATCGTCCTTATCATTGGTGCTGTTTTTGATCATTTTCTGGGTTAATTTTGAACGGCAATATTCACCGTCACTAGAATAAATAAACGACATAGGTTACTGTGGTTTTTTTTTACCCTTTCAATCTTCAGGTTGCATGCAATGATGGCCTTTTGACACCATTTTTTTTAATATGCCATGCCGTGCCGCAAATGTTTACTTTCTGCAAACCACACTTCTCCTGTCACGATATCCATGCCAACCTTTCATATTTTAAGAGCTATGGTGCTTACCACGTAAGAGCCATTTTAACACCAATATTTAATGCTATATTGCAAGCCACAAAGATTACGTGAAAGCCTCCTCTCCAAGCTGTAGTGGATTATTTAGGCACTGTTTGGCACTGCTTATATGAAAAGCGCTTTCCCATAAAATCACCTTTCTCACACAGTTCTGACAACCGTTCTATTTGGGCGCCTCCCCCGCTACCGTAAATTGTCATTTGGAATCCGCCATGTTCGCTTCCACTTCTGCGCATGTTTTTTACCGAATTGCCCATCATCTCTCCAGTTGGGGAGAAGACGAAAGGTAAGAGGGCATTTGGGGAGAAAATGTGAAAGGAACGGATGGGTAGCGATGATATTTGCAGGAGAAATCGGCAGGTGGTAGGCGAAAAGGGGCCTCATACGCGCTTCGTCCCAGTTGGGGAGAGAAAATTTCTTGAGTCATTATCTCTCCTAAATTTAGAAAGTTGTGCACACTAATTCCATAAAGTGGGTGGTGTGTTTGAAAGTGCTTCAGCTTTTGTCAGCGATTTTGTCTCGAAAAATCGTCAAAAAAATAGTGCCAAACGGTGCAAGGCATACTGCATGTGGTTTTCATACACCAGGCGACACCTTTGACATGTCATTTTCGTGGGTGTTTTGAGACCAATATTGCAAGCCATTGTGGGTTCCTTGTAACGTCTTTTTGCAGGTCAATTTCAGAATCTCTTAAAGCTCCATTTCTAGGTTACTTTATCGCTAAAATTTGCAAGCTATCTGTATTACATGTTGCCCAGTATGTTCTTAGCATGCACTTAGGGTTCTTTGACGTCAACTGTTCACGTCGATCATGCAAAGTCTAAATGTCTAATTTCATGAAGCCGAACAGATGTTGACTTCTTAAGTCTTAACTTATGTTTGATATCGAGATACATCAAGAATAGAGGGAAGATATCTTCAAATTTTTGAAGTTATTTTCAATTTATCCTCAATCAATTTTAATAGCAAACAACAATGTCCTACTGTTAATTCTTTTAAAATGCATGTTGTATTTATTTACATATAGGTTGGTCCGTTCTACAGTTATGTCAGTTACGTGTTTTCCCTTTTGTTGGCCTGGTTGCATTGTTTCTTCCCTTACTGTCTAGTGTTTGGTCCATTGGATTTCATTATTCTCGGTTTTTTTTTTCTCTTTCTTCTTCTTTCCTCTTTTTCTCCCGTTGGTGAGTGGTGAGATGAGAAATCCCTTCACATTTTCAAATTTTCTCCGGTTAGTTTTATGACTTTTACTGATTTTTGTCTCATATCCTAGACCCCCAACTTCTGGTTTATTTTAATTTTGATCTATAAATTCTGTAGATAAGAACTTGACGGCATGATTCATTGCTGTCTAGATCATCTTTTGACGGCAGTCGATGTTATCCCCAACATCGCTTAACAAGAGTACCCTTGTTGTTAAGTTCTCTGTGTTTCTAAATTTTTCTATTTGGTCTGTGATGAAGTTTCCGTGGGTTTTGTGTATGATTTTGGGTTTTGTGGGTCCTATCATGGTGTTGTAAGCACTGCGGAAGAATCATGAACCCTTGATATTTTCTGGTTGTTTATGATAATTTATGTTTAAGTAAAAAGTAAGCATGCTACTTTAGATTTATTCTAAAATATATATATACCATGATATAGTGATTGCAATATTTTATTCTAGAGTTAGGGTTACCATGAACATGTTTTTAGATTGTTTAAATATGGTTTACTTATTAGTTCCATTTTTAAAAGTTAATGTATTAACTATCTAAAATCTATTTCAAATTAGATAAATAGTTATATTGCTCTAAAATTTTTTAAAAATTAGACATATGATTTATACCCTATAATAACCTGTAATAAAATTTTTAGCTTGAACTGATATTGGTTTCTACTGTTTTGAATTTATGAGGTAGTAATGACCAGCCATGTTAAGTATGATTAAGTTAAGGGTGATTAAATCATGTGTTTTAGTGCCATGTTAGAATCTATTAAACATGTTTAGGCACTATTAGAGAGTAATATGTGTTGGCCCTCTTGATATGGCAGCAAAAATAAACCTAGAGGGGGTTGAAAAGGTTTTCTGAAAATACAAATAAAAATCACAACTTGAAAATATTTGGTTAGTATAGATAAACGTGTGCAATGAAAGTTCAGAATGTAGAAGCAAGCAGACAAGGGACACAAAAAATTATCCTAGTTCGGGTCTTCCAAATGGAAGTCCTACGTCCAATCCTCGAGCAAACTCTTAGAATTTCATTAACCAAGGGTACAGTCCCCCTTTACAACATACAACACCCAGCCCCTGTTAGTCTTCTTCTATTTCTAGGTAAGAAGACAGTCCACTTCTTTTACAGGCTCAAAAGCAAATCTGCTGGTAGAAACCCAAGTGTGGTTCTTCCCTTAACATAAGGGGAACATTTGCACAACAAGCCTTCTTTTTCAACGGAAGAGGGACACTTCTGAACACAGAAGCTAAGACTTGAAGCCCCTAGATCAAGATCAAGATACACAATGAAATGTTTGATCTGAGACTGAGCCTAAGAAGGAAATATTGTACAAGACAAGAATCTTCTTAGGCTACACCCCTAGTTCTCTCTATCTCAAATACACAAAGACACACAGAGAGAGAATGAGGAAGAGGAAGACAGCTTGAATGGGCTCGAGCTCTCTTCCTTTCTTAATTGAGTGTGTATGGAGTTGGATGCTCACTAGATGTACACTTCATGATGATCTTCAGGTTTTTCACTCTTCTTGTTATCTTTCTGCTTTGCCTTAGTTCGTCCTTTATGGAGCAGCTGAAGAGGATCCGTTGAAGAATAGTTGTTGCTCTTGTTTTTCTCCTTCTCCTTTTTCTGCTCTCCTTCTCTTGAGTCTAACGACTTCTTTCTTATGCCTACTGACTACTTGGAAAAGAAGGAAGATGTTTCAGTTGGTGCGCACTTCCAAAGATGTCAACAGTAAGTCCAAGATGTTGACAATGAGTAGAAGTAGGCATGTAGACATTAAATGCAAAGCAGATCATCAGACTCGTAAAGTCTTTTGCCAGGTGCCTCATACCTCTTTTTGCCCTCAGTCTGTATTTCCTGCAGATGGCTAGAAATAGCTGTAGTGTTTTTCTTTCGTTGCAGGAAGGAAGAGATCCTAGGCATAAAGATCTTCAGTTTGAGAAATAATAAGATAAGCATATGAAGTACATTTGAATTATCATTGGGCGCAAATACATTTTGAAACATTGAAATGTAGAGGCAATTGATGTCTTAAGGTAATCGATTTAAAAGACAATCGATGTTCAAATAGTCAGCAGTCGATATTTTATGATAATTGATATAAGTAATCGATGTGAAAGCAATTGATGTTCTAAGACAATCGATGTTGCAATGCAGTCGATGTTTGAGTGCAATCGATGTTAAGATACAATCGATGTGAACATAATCGATGTTTGAGTGCAATCGATGTTAAGATACAATCGATGTGAACATAATCGATGTTTGAGTGCAATCTATGTTTATGCAATGATGTGAAAGCATAATCGATGATCATGAAATCGATGATTAATAAGTAATCGATGTTTAAATATAATCGATGTTAAAGTGCACTCGATGTTTCAATGTAATCTATGTTCAATGTAATCCATGTTTCAATGTGTAACGACCCGACCCTCCAGACCCCCACCAGGGTCCGAAATTCGCATCGCCACCCACGGATCCAAAGACTCGGAAGGATTATAATTAATAGTCTAGTGAGATATGTACTGAATTCCAATAACTATAACAATCTGTACAATATACAAAAGTTTGTACAACGTGTCTCAAAACAAAGCACAGGTACAAGAAGAAAGGTGCAGTCCTTAAGGGGCATACCCGAGGACTTGCAAAACACAACTCTCAGCTCACTCAGGTACAAGAGCTCACAACACTCGCTCTCACTGCTGCTGACAAACACGATGCCACGACCGCCTCCGCAACCAATCCGACACCGAGCTCCCGCGACGACGAGCCCCTAGCTGAAGGAAGTAGGGGGGTAAGACTCGCGAACAAGGCCCAGTAGGGATTACCAGTCCCTCACCGGCCAGAGCAGCAGGAACTCTAAAAATAGGAAACTACACTAGAAAGTTGTAAAGCGAGGAACAACTACAGCATGGCACTACTAAGCAGCGGAAGAGAACAGTACAACGCCACGACCACCAACTAAGGCCGAGCCACACACACGACTCCCGCGAAAACCAACGGAGTCAGACACACAGCGTAAGTAACGCTCGGCACACCAGCCGAGACCACGGAACAACCAAGTGAGAACGACGTCTCACCGCAAGCACGGCCACCTCGACCTCCACAAGGTCGAGGGCCCACAAGCAGAACCACCCCGGACCATGGACACGTCACCAGGTCGGGAAACCACACTCACCGGTGCCACTATGGACTGGCACCAGAACGGGACGACGGAGTCGAGAGGACACCGAAGCGGAAACCATCAGAAGCACGGGTCGCACAAGGCCAGACCAACGACGGCCACAGGAGCTAGCCACGGCCAAGCTACAACCGCCGTGCTGCTGGGGCAACGGAGAACACTTAGAAACGTCGTAAGGAAACGTCGTCACAACAACAACAACCAAGCCACCGCCGCTAGAAGCCAAGAGGGGGATGCGCCGTCCGCGCCCTCTGCTCTCTAGCCTACCTCCTGCCTCCGCCCTCACGAAGGCCGAGACAGAGCCGCCATAGAAAACACCCAACACACGCAACACCGCAGCCTGGCCAAGCAGCGGCCTCACGCCTAGCACCACTACGTGGCACCGGAACCAACGTAGAGGGAGGCAGTGAGACAAGGACTGTCTGGTCTACGCCAGGAACTCCAAACACCTCGATGTCTCAGACTTAGACAAGAGAGCTCTACAAACGACTCATCGCTGCTGCCCAAACCTCATTTTCCCCTCAGCTCAGAGTCTGCTCACGGGATGCCAACTCAATCATGCTCGTAGCCTAGAGTACTCCCTCAACAGGCTCCCGAGGATGGGGGTCCCAGGAAACTGAGACGACCTCTGAATGGGACAAGCCCTCAAGTGCCCAGCACCGAGCTAAAAGAGAACTGGCGGGGCAAGCACAACAGGAACCACTTCGAACAGCTGGCTTGTAACACACGACAAGCCCAGCGAGAGAGAGGCACGCACGGATCCTCAAGAGGGCCGTTGGCCAACCAAACACACACAGAAAAGCCGGAGCTTCAGAACACTACCAGCAACATGGAAACTCGTCGCTCTGCCAATAATCGATTGACCCCCAGTCAATCGACTATTAGACAGATGTGACCCTCCTGGCGCCACTGCCAGGACACAGCCACGAAGGTGTCACCTTCGGTCACTGAACACGGGAGGCAACCAGCCGCGTTCCCTACCAGAAGGTCCTAAGGGCAAGGCCTGCCCTGGGGCACATGCTGACACACAAACCGGGCCACGGAAACACCCGAGGCACTCACAGGTACTGTCGCGCCCCCACAGGCCGTTGCAATACCATCGCGACGGGGAAGGGCACCGCGACACAAACCCTGATGCGATGGGGCGGCGCGTCGCGATAGCCTCCCTGTCGCGATGGAAAACTAGGTCGCGACAGCGACCCTTATCGCGACCGCTAACCGTGTCGCGATAAGGTCACGCCCGACCGAGGGTGACGCCTCTACTGATGTCGTGACGCGCACCGCCCGGCCGCGACATCAGTCAGGAGACAGACCACAGGATGCTCCATCCCGGGTCGCCCAAAACCATACAACCATGCACACACACGGGGAGGGGAGCATGGGGAAAGCTATAAAGCTATCTACAAAACCCGAGGGCTCCCGATCCACCCGGATGGGAGAGGGCACAAGAAATCCCTAACTTTCATGAAGAACGAACCCACGAGGGGCCCTTCACGTCGGTTGGCCACCTCCTCCTCACTCCACGCACACCGCTCCACCACTCCGCATGGGCCGTCGGCCTCCACCAGCCCGATCGCCGGACGGGAGCCTCCCCACCGCCGGAGAAGAGGGGGAAGGGAGAAAGAGGGAAAAGAGGGGGAAGGGGTAGCCGGCCCCCGGCACCCAGAACGCGATGGCCCGCCCCGTCACGTTACGAACCTTAACGCGATGGGCCGACAGACCGTGACAAGAACGCGCCCCCCATGGGCGCCGCGATAACCCGACAGGCGTACTGACACACCTGCCACCCTGACAGGCGTCAGACGACCAGTCAGCGAAACACGACAAAACGCTGTCGCGACCCGTTGACCGGACGCTACAAGAACACGATGGGCAACCCGGGCGCGACAAGAATGCGACGCACAAACTCGCCGCGACACGGATGACTATCGCGTCGGGCTCCCCCGATGTGACACTGACGCATCCCCCAGCCTGGACGCGCCAGTGGCCAGTCATCCCACGACACCGGACAGAAGTCGGGAAACTGGGTCTTACATTCTACCCCCTTAAAACAATTTCGTCCTCGAAATTGGGACAAGCCCAGAAGGACTCGAGGCACGCAAATAAAACACGGGGAGCAAACGTAAGACCAATACGAATAAGCCACTAACTCTCCACATGACTTCCTCGTGGCAGCAATCGCACATCCAAACACGCGCGCACGCGAAGCTGGAAAACTAACGGCTCACACAACGAGCCTCAAACACACGGGAAGCACAGAATCGAAAACCCTACGGCTCACAACATGCTTCGACACACCTGGAGCACCAAGCCGAGGAACCAACAGCTCACTCCAGGCATACGTGGGGCACCCAAATGCAACGACAACCCCACGTGTCGAGCGATGCCAAGTCCGGCCCCCGACAGCAGAAGAAAACGCCAACCGAAAACCGCACTGCTGCAGCCACCAACAGACCTCACTGTTGGGACTAACATATCAACAACCCACTCTGTTGCCGACAAAACCCGACAGAGTGCACAGTTGCCGACCGCAACGCGAGAAACGCCTGAGAACCAACCACACATCTCAGGGGAAACAGCCTCGCGCTACTAGCAGCAGCTAGCACCGGTCACCAGCCTAACCGAGAGAAAGCCACGCGAGCGACGAGAACCAGAGTAACAACACGCTCGTGGAGGATCTGCAACACACGGAACAACGTCCACTGTCACCACTAGGTCTCACCCAGACCTTCCTTGTGGTCCAACAGGGACAGTAAACACACGCGGAGAAACCTCAACATGCGAAAACGGTATCCACTGTCACCACTAGGTCTCACCCAGACTGTCCTCGTGGTCCGACAAGGACACCAAACACATGCAGAGCCACAGCACTGGGAGACCACAAGCTCCACAACGGGGCACACCGCGACGGAAGCACGGAAGACGTCTAAGGTCAAGCCAAAACTTGACACCTCACAACGTCAAAACAACCACGTGGTCGAGTGCTAGCAAGCCAATAGGCCTCACTGTCACTAGACGAACCGACAGGAGACTCTACCATCGGCTTCTAGACTCACCAACAACACGCACAAGCGAAAGACCAACGAAGAGTTGGCAGCATACCCGCCACGCGCACACATGGCTTAGCGCGGGTGCCAGCATGCCAACCACCAAAAAGACGCATAACCACGCGGGAACCGAAACAACTGCAGAGGTCAAGGACAACACGTCGACCTCAGAACCCAAATCGAAGCAGGGTACCACAATCGCACACACTCGCTCCGCAAGCGAGGGGGGAAAACGGGACACAAGCCACAACCAAAGCCCGGTGTACCACCGATAAGGCCACCTAGACAAGGCAAAGCAGCCACCCCCAGCGGTAACGGTACAACCGCAAGGCATAGGCTAGCACAAGTGTCCCAGAGGCGGAAAGCCCAACGCCTCCAACACCGAGCAAACTTGTGAAACGATGCACAAAGCTCACGAATGGGCACACAGCACAACACAGGGTGCTATCATAAGCACTAGGAGCCACTCAAGGTACAACGCAAGCACCCAGGCTCCAGACGGCACAAATTGAAACGTTCGAGTATGAGCGCACAGTGCTACCACAAGTACCAAACACTCAGCAGGGTGCAACACAGGTGCACCAGCGGCCGAAACAACACTGCGTCTGACGGGAAGGACTCTCCACAAGAGACCTACCAAGAGCCACACACCAAGAACCACAAGCCTGAAAGAGTGCAACATGCCACGATGGCCCCAGCCCTTGAGGCACAAAACAGGAAGCATCTGAGAAAATGCTCAAGGCGCAGCGCACATAGCGGCACCAACGGCTCGAGACGACACGGGCCCCACCGAAGGGGACTCTCTACCAGAGACCCACCACGGAAGCACATGGAAAGCCAACAACTACTACTTCAAGAGCATGACAACCATGTACGCTCCAAAAGAACACAAAACATGGAGCACCGACTCTGTCGCACAGGGAGTGAAAACCGCAGCAACTCCTTGGTGCGCAAGAGCAAGAAGCACCACCTCTATCACGACTGATAGAGAGTCCAAACACCAAAACGACGGCAAGAAGAGCCTCCAAGGCACAAGCCGAGGCACCACCGAGCATACAACGGAACAATGCTTGCACGAGCAAGCCAACCAGAAAACTGGTGCACAGCAGAGCAACGCTCACGCCTGCAACCCAACAAGAACATGGGACTACCTCGCACTAGACCAACAGGGACCCAATGCCCCAAATTGCTTAGGCAGGCAGCAAGAAACCATCACAACGATAAACGGCACAAACAGGTCCACCGACCCTCGGTTCCACAAAGGAACGACAGCACGAGGGAGCAAACAGCTCAACCCAAAACAACTCAAGGGAAGATAACTCCACCAGAAGGTCGCAACGATGCGCACCCCGGCGACACAACACCACAATGAAGCATCACCACCTCGAGCAACCGACGAAAAGCAGAGGAAGGAGACACGCACGAGTCTCTTCCACACACGAGAGGCAAAATCACAATGCGAGACTGACACTTCCATACGAAGCACAACTAGCCAAGCACCACGACACTCACCAGACCACCATCTGCGAGAGCACGCTGGGCGCAAGAAACGAAGCAAACCATTCAAGCCATGGGGACACACAAGTCTCGCCAGTGCGGCCAAGAAACTTGGAAACGACTAACAAGACAAGTTGGCCAACGCGGCAGCTAGATGCACGGCCAAGGGCACAACACCTTGACCGACAACGCCCAAGTGACTGTAACAAAGACAGTCTAACCGGCAACAACGACAGCTCATCTCCATAGAGAGAGAGAGCAACGACAACCAAAACAACACGAAGCAGCCTTGGGGAGAACCTCCACCAAAAGCGCCAAGAGCCGTCCTGGGAGAACCTCACCAGAACGCGGCCCAACCAAACGACACACTTCGAATCACAGGGGCAACACAATGGTGGCCCGAAACAAACACGAAGCACTTCTGGTAAGAACCTCCACCAGAAGCAACAAAGGGCGATCCTGGGAAGAACCTTCACCAGAATGCACAACCCAACGACCCAAACAACGGACAATTAGAAAGGACACTGCAGTAAGCACAACTGTAGAAGCAACACAAGCCGGTCTAGGAGAACCTCCACCAGAACACCAAGGCACTGCTCTGGGAAAAACCCTCCAAAACGTGCCAGCCAAACCAACAGCGCACCTCAGACTCTGAGGTGGCACTACAACGGCAGAAACGAGCGAGGAATAGTCCTGAGAGAAACACACTCACTAGGACAACAACAAATAGTTCTGGGAAACCACCACCGAACACAGAGCAACCAAGCGATGCACCTCAGCCTAGAGGGCAACGCAACAGCAACCAGAAACGAGCACAAAACAGTTCTGGGGAACCTTACTCCCTCCAGAACCAACAAGGAAGAACTCCGGGAGCACCTCACCAGAGCCCACAACCAGCCAGTGCCAGGTTGACAACGACCACAGACAAGTGTCGCAGCGCTCAACTAGCTGTGCAACACGGCACACAAAGCACCTGCTCAGCTCGGCGTCCGAGCACAAAGCACAGGCACACAAGGCCAAACACACACAACAACCACAAGCACACACCCCAACAACAGAGGGGCAGCCAACAAGGCAGGGACACCTTCCACCGGTTCCACAGGCAACAACCCTGCACCGGTGAAGGCACACCATACGCAGGCTCTCTCAGCCTTCGCGACGCACACACGCTCAAATGCGCCGAAGACAACAGGAGCACCGCACCTGGACTGGCTCGCAAGCATCCTCACACAAGGAAGACCACTGCCAGCGAGTCCAGCGCCAACCGCGCTGCTACGGCACGAACACCCCGAGCGACCACACTCACCACGCGCACGCGCACAGCAACAACTGCAACCTGCAACATGCGCACGAATCATGCAGGGAAGCCGTACCTGACCAAAACATTTGAAAGCACAAGCCTAACACTAGTTGGACAGTGTCAGCAGTGCACTAGTACCTTCCTTTGGGACAGCTATAGTTATTAACTCCTTACAAATATCAGTAGACTCTCTCTCTGATACCAACTGTAACGACCCGACCTTCCAGACCCCCACAGGGTCCGAAATTCGCGTCGCTACCCACGGATCCGAAGACCGGAAGGGTTATAATTAATAGTCTAGTGAGATATGTACTGAATTCCAATAATTATAACAATATGTACAATATACAAAAGTTTGTACAAGTGTCCCAAACAAAAGCACAGGTACAAGAAGAAAGGTGCAGTCCTTAAAGGGCATACCCCCAGGACTTGAAAAACACAACTCTCAGCTCACTCGGGTACAAGAGCTCACAACACTCGCTCTCACTGCTGCTGACAACACACGGTGCCACGACCGCCTCCGCAACCCGTCCGACAACGAGCTCCCGCGACAACGAGCCCCTAGCTGAAGGAAGTGGGGGGGTGAGCCTCGCGAACAAGGCCTAGTAGGGATTACCAGTCCCTCACCGGCCAGAGCAGCAGGAACTCTAAAAATAGGAAACTACACTAGAAAGTTGTAAAGCGAGGAACACCTACAGCATGGCACTACTAAGCAGCGGAAGAGAACAGTACAACGCCACGACCACCAACTAAGGCCGAGCCACACACACGACTCCGCGCGAAAACCAACGGAGTCAGACACACAGCGTAAGTAACGCTCGGCACACCAGCCGAGACCACGGAACAACCAAGTGAGAACGACGTCTCACCGCAAGCACGGCACCTCGACCTCCACAAGGTCGAGGGCCACAAGCAGAACCCCACGGACCCTGGACATGCCACCAAGTTGGGAAACCACACTCACCGGTGCCACCACGGATTGGCACCCAGAACGGCACGACGGAGTCAAGAGGACACCGAAGCGGAAACCACTAGAAGCACGGGTCTGCACAAGGCCAGACCAACGACGCCCACAGGAGCTAGCCACGGCCAGGCTACAACCGCCGTGCAGCTAGGGCAACGAAGAACACTTAGAAACGTCATGAGGAAACGCCGTCACAACAACAGCAACCAAGCCACCACCGCTAGCAGCCAAGAGGGGGACGCGTCCGCGCCCTCTGCTCTCTGGCCTAGCTCCTGCCTCCACCCTCGCGAAGGGCGAGACAGAGCCGCCACAGAAAACACCCAACACACGCAACACCGCAGCCTGGCCAAGCTGCGGCCTCACTCCTAGCACCACTACGTGGCTCCGGAACCAACGTAGAGAGAGGCAGTGAGACAAGGACTGTCGGGTCTGTCAGGAACTCCAAACACTCGACGTCTCAGACCCAGACAAGAGAGCTCTACAAACGACTCATCACCGCTGCCCAAACCTCGTTTTCCCCTTAGCTCAGAGTCCGCTCACGGGCTGCTAACTCGAGCACGCTCGTAATCCGGAGTACTCCCTCACAGGCTCCCGAGGATGGGGGTCTCAGGAAACGGAGACAACCTCTGAATGGGACAAGCCCTCAAGTGCCGAGCACCAGGCGAAAAGAGAACTGGCGGGGCATGCACAACAGGAACCACTCCAAATGCTGGCTTGTAACACACGACAAGCCTAGCGAGCGAGAGGCACGCATGGACCCTCAAGAGGGTCGTCGGCCAACCAAACACACACAGAAAAGCCGGAGCCTCAGAACACTACCAGCAACATGGAAACTCGTCGCTCTGCTAATAATCGATTGACCCCCAGTCAATCGATTATTAGATAGACGCGACCCTCCTGGAGCCACTACCAGGACACGACCACGAAGGTGTCACCTTCGGTCACTGAACGCAGGGAGGCAACCAGCCGCGTTCCCTACCAGAAGGTCCTAAGGGCAAGGCCTGCCCTGGGGCACACGCCGACACACCAAACCGGGGCACGGAAACACCCGAGGCACTCACAGGTACTGTCGCACCCGCACAGGCCATCGCGATACCATCGCGACGGGGAAGGGCGCCGCGACACGAACCCTGATGCGACGGGGCGGCGCATCACGACAACCTCCCTGTCGGGACGAAAAACCAGGTCACGACAGTGACCCTTATCGCGACCGCCAACCACGTCGCGATAAGGTCGCGCCCGACCGGGGAGATGCCTCTACTGATGTCGCGACGCGCACCGCGGCCGCGACATCAGTCGGGAGACAGACCACGGGATGCTCCATCCTGGACCGCCCAAAACCATACAACCATGCACACACACGGGGAGGGGAGCATGGGGAAAGCTATAAAGCTATCTACAAAACCCGAGGGCTCCCGATCCACCCGGATGGGAGAGGCACAAGAAATCCCTACCTTTCATGAAGAACGAACCCACGAGGGGCCCTTCACGTCGGTTGGCCACCTCCTCCTCGCTCCACGCACACCGCTCCACACGCTCTGCACGAGTCGCCGGCCTCCACCACGCCCGATCGCCGGAGGGGAGCCTCCCACCGCCGGACGCTACAAGAACGCGACGGGTAACCCAGGCGCGACAAGAACGCGATGCACAAACTCGCCGCGACACTGATGACTGTCGCGTCGGGCTCCCCCGACACGACACCGACACGTCCCCCCAGCCTGGACGCGCCAGTGGCCAGTCATCCCACGACACGGACAGAAGCCAGGAACGGGGTCTTACACAATGTAATCGATGTTTAATTATAATCGATGTGTTTCAATAAATCGATGTTCGATGTAATCGATCTTTCAATGTAATCGATGTTTCAGTAATCGATGTTTAAGTATAATCAATGTGAACTTCGACTGCCAACATCGATTCATAAAGAAACTTCGAATAAAACATGTTTTTTATGCATAAATATATTGAAAAATGGTAATAAATATATCATGTTATTTAAAATTCAAATGATTTTGTTATCACCAAAATAAAAGGATAAAATATAAGAGTTGTTCATCAATCTCCCCCTTTTTGGTGATGACAAAACTCATGTGAATTTTCAACAAATATTCAATACAACAAATGAATAGAAAATTCATAGCATAAAATACTCTCCTCATTTTTGTCAATAATAAAAAAAAGATCTTACCATTTGCATTCTCCCTTTAAGGTATATTCTTACCATGTGAAGGAGAGGGGTTCAACAATACGTTTCCCACTATCATTGTTTAATTCTCTCCCTTCATGTTTGCTCCCTCTAAATGTGAGGCTCCCCCTCAGCGTATAGTACCCCTTGATGTGTGGCTTGATGAATCTTCAATCTTCTTCTTATTTGTTGACATCTCCTGTTGTATTTTCATTTGTTGTTCTGTTGGGAGGTCTTTACGAAGTGTCCCTACATTGATCACAAATTCTTACAAGGATATTAGTAGCATTGTAATTTAGGGACTAAACAACAAAAAAAAATGTAAGTTTAAAAACAAAAACTAAAAACTATGGATGACTATTTCCTCTTTAGATAGGAATGAAGCGAAGAGTAGGTAGTCATTAATCAGTGCTTTTGAGTATCCTTTAACCACCTATTTGAATGCCTTTTTGTTGTTTGTTCATCAAGAGCAGACTGACATTCTCTCATCTTTTCTGTGCTTGAGCTGTCTGAGGAGTTATCCCATGTAGCTGTGAGGGTCTTCTTTTTATATTTCCCATGCTTCTCTTCTTTTCTTTTCTTATTTTCTGATCTTTCAGATCTTCTAAGCTTTGGACAAATCTGGGCTTAGATGTCCAGGCTGCTTACATTCATAGTATGTGGGTTCCTTCTCCTTTTTCTTTTTCCTCTTGGCTAAGATCTTTCAAATAGCTTCTTCTTCCTTACTGTTAATATCACTGCTTTCACCAGCAGTGTCTTCATCCGAAGTGCTCTCCTCAGCCTTGAATGCATTATTTGGCCTTCTTCGAAAAGAGCTTTCTCCTAAACTTTCTATGTTGATCTCATGAGCCATGAGAGATCCAATGAGATTTCCCATGTCATTGTGGAGAGGTCACTAGCTTCTTCTATACTAGTGACTTGGAGTCCACTCCTTTGGGAGAGATCTTAGGATCTTTCTGACCATATCTCCTGACTATACTTCTTTTGCAAACTCGCAAGTCCATTTACAATTCAGTAAACTGTTGTACATTTGAGATATAGACTCATCTTGTTCCATTTGAAACTTCTCATATTTTGTCACCAAGATATCAATCTTGGTTTCTTTTACGTTGTCAGTCTCTTCATATGTGAGCCTTCACAATTCCCACATATCCTTTGCTGTTTTGCATGCATAAATTCTATTGAATTCTTGCTTGGCCAGCGTGCAACACATGAAGCTCTTGGCCTTGCTGTTCAGAGATATATTATTTTTCTCTTCAGCTGTCCATTCTTCCTTTAACTTTAAGATTTGGATATCACCATCTTCTATGATGCTCCAGATTTGATAGTCGTAGCCTTGTAGGAAGAACTCTATCATAGTCTTCTACTATTGATAATCTTCTGCATCAAATAGTGGAGGCTGGAAGATGGATTGACCTTCTGTAAATCCTTGGGCTGCCATTTGATCTTTACTCTAAGATCATTCGATCTTCTTGATTTTTCAGAGACCAAGGCTGCGATACCATTTCTTGGCCTTCTTGATATGGCAAGCAAGTATAAACCAAGAGGGGGGTGAATATATTTTCTAAAAATATAAATAAAAATCACCACTTGAAAATGTTTGGTTAGTATAGATAAACGTGTGCAATGGAAGTTCAAGGCATGGAAGCAAACAAGTAAGGAACACAGATATTTATCCTAGTTCAGCCCTTCCAAATGAAAGTCATATGTCTAGTCCCCAAGCAAACTCTTGGGATTTCACTAACCAAGGGTACAGTCCCCCTTTTAAGACATACAAAACCCAACCCCTGCTGGTCTTCTTCTTTGCATGCAGAGGAAGGCAGCCCACTTCTTTTACAGGCTCAGAAGTAAACCTGCTGGTACAAACCCCAGTGCAGTTCTTCCCTTAACACAAGGGGAATGCTTGCACAGAAAGCCTTCCCTTCCAACTGAAGAGTGACACTTTTGAACACAAAAGCTAAGACCTAAAGCCCCTAGATCAAGCTCAAGATACACAATGAAATGCTTGATCTGAGATTGAGCTTAAGAAGGAAAGGGTGTACAAGACAAGACTCTCCTTAGGCTAAACCCCAGTTCCCTCTCTCAATGCACAAAGACATATAGAGACAAATGAGGAAGAAGGAAGATGGCTTGAATGCTTAGCTTGAATGAGCTCAAGCTCTCTTCCTTTCTTGCTTGAGTGTGTATAGAGTTGGATGCTCACTAGATATACACTCCTTGAATGATCTTCAGGTTTTTTACTCTTCTTGTTCTTTTTGCCTTTACTTCATCCTTTTATGGAGCAGCTTGAAGAGGATCCATTGAAGAATAGTCGTTGCTCTTGTTTTTCTCCTCCTTATTTTTCTGCTCTCCTTCTCTTAAGTCTAACGACTTCTTTCTTGTGCCTACTGGCTAATTGGAAAGAAGGAAGATGTTCCAGCTGGTGCGCACTTCTAAGGATGTCAACATCAGATCCAAGATGTTGACTATGAGTAGAAGTAGACCTACAGACCTTAAATGCAAAGCAAATGATCAGACTCGTGAAGTCTTTTGTCAGGTGTCTCATACCTCTTTTTTCCTTTTGTCTGTATTTCCTGCAGATGGCTAGAAATAGACTGTAGTGCTTTTCTTTCATTGCAGGATGGAAGAGACCCTAGGCAAAAAGATCTTCAATCAGAGAAATAATAAGATAAGCATATAAAGTGCATTCAAATTATCATTGGGAGCCAAATACATTTTGAAACATTTGAAATGTAGAGGGAATCGATGTCTTAAGGTAATCGATTTAAAAGACAATCGATGTTCAAATAGTCAGCAGTCGATATTTTAAGATAATCGATGTAAGTAATTGATGTGAAAGCAATCGATGTTGTAATTCAGTCGATGTTTGAGTGCAATCGATGATAAGATACACTCGATGTGAATGTAATCAATGTTTGAGTGCAATCTATGTTTATGCAATCGATGTGAAAGTATAATCGATATTCATGCAATCGATGTTTAATAAGGTAATCGATGTTTAAATATAATCGATGTTTAAATATAATCGATGTTAAAGTGCAATCGATGTTTCAATGTAATATATATTTCAATGTAATTCATATTTAAGTGTAATCGATGTGAACTTCGACTGCCAACATCGATTCATGAAGAAACTTTGAATAAAACTTGTTATTTTTATGCATAAATAATCTTGAAAAATGGTAATAAATATATTCATATTATTTCAAATTCACATGAATTTTGTGATCACTAAAATAAAAGATAAAATATAGGAGTGGTTCAACAATATGGACTTCTGTGAATTGAAGCATGAGATCATGTCATATGCATGTGTATATAGACATGATATAAAAGAGCATGTGGAATGTGTGTAAAAATTAAATGGTTAATATGAGTAATGATGTCGATGAGACACTGGTATCATAGAAGGTTGTGGAGAAGTACTATAGAGAAGCCCCTATGGGAAGGCTCAATGTGTTATGTGATACCCAGTGGATATCAGGGTGAAATCTTGACGATGGACAAGTATCGCTAATTAAGGTGGAAATGACTTCTCCCGATCCTGCGCAATTACCAAGATTCATCACTTTAATGCCTAGGTGACGGGTATGTGATATGTGTGTGATGTGCATCTTCCTTTATGGTGGTCTGGGCTATGTGTTTCGGCTATGTGAAACAATGTGAATGTGAATAAGCAATGTGGTAATGTGTATGTGAATATGTGAAAGTAATGTGGCTATGTCAAATCATGTGAAGATGTGTAAGTAATCTGAATATGTAAGAAACAACAAGTTAATGATGTTTATGCATGTGGTATGAATGAGAAAAGAATGTTAATGTGTTTGTTAATGAAATGTGTTTCATGGTAGCTTCATGTGTAGGTTCATGTTAAAATCGTGATCACTTTACCAAGTAGTCTTTATGAATCATGTTAAGAGTATCAGGTGACACAGGTGAGACAGGTTCGTTAGAGGCTGAGGAGCTACCGAGGAGTGACTCTGAGTGAGAGGAATAGCTTGTGGCAGTTTTAGTTTACTTCTTTTTACTTAGTGCGTGAGACATTGTTGTAATTAGACTATGGACATTTGTATTATGAACTTGGTTACTTTTTATATTTTCACTTGCTACTATTTAGACTATGAGATTGGCATGCGATAATGGAATAAGATCTTTATTTTTTTGCTGCTATTCTACTTATTATTTGTATACATTTCTACATGTTTAATTGTGTTGAGTACATGTCCCACTGTGACGTCTCTCTTTATCTCGATGTGGGTTGGTGTAACTGTATCAGCATAGAGAGGGTCGTTACAAGAGAATTCAAGGAAATAAGACCAAAAAAGTAGGTGTTGGATCGGGATGGCACTTTAGATGTCCTAGAGGGGGGGTGAATAAGACTTCTTGTGATTTTAAAAATTATCTGGAAATAGATAACACTAAATAAAGTTGTTAGTACTTAGTGTGGTGTGTGTGAAACAAGTGAGAACTTGGCGGCAACAATCACACAGTTGCACTAGAGATTTTATCCTGGTTCGGCTCTTCCCACATGGATGTCCTATGTCTAGTTCCCAAGCAACCTCTTGGGATTTCACTAACTGCCAAGAACACTTAGCCTTCTCTCAACCTGAAAGGAAATACAACCAACTTGCTCTCAAGCAAGTCTTCCCTTTACAAAGGGGTATAAAGACTACCTATACCAGTAGGTCTTCCCTTCACAAGAGGGGCACTGTAGAGAACAAAACCCCTGTGGATTTTCTTACACAAAAATGACACAGGTGTGTCTGCTCAGAAGAATAAGCAAACACACAAAATCAGAAAGAGATACAAATTAGAATTAAGGCTCTAACTCTTTCTGACTCTAAGAGAGTGGAGTGAAGAGATCTGAATTTTTATAGAAGGCCACTGAAAGAAAAGACTTCTAAATAATCAGGAGAGCTTGGAAGTCGAAACTTGAGAACAACATGCTTTCTTTAGATTTTGAGCTTTTCTCTTTTCTTTTATGTGGAAGGTGAGGTTGTGTATGAGGTTGTATCTCCTGGTGTATGTCTCTCCTTCTTACTTGGTTTCTCTTCAACTTTTATTTCAAACTTCAGCTCCCACCCATATATAAACATCAGAGACTGAGCTTCCCGTTTGAAACTGAACATTGGAAAGTAGCCATTGAAAGATAGCCATTTGAATATTGGGTAAGGAGGCTATGAGATTTCTTAGTTGTTCATTAGATCTTTAGCTCTTGAGGTCTCAACGGCTTCAAGCTATGCATATAGCTTCAAGGTTCTATAGACAGTTTCATTTAATGTTCTGCAAACTCCATACCATGACTGAAGACTTAGCATGCTTCAGTGGGTAGCTACATACTTGGGAAGACAAGAAAGACACAGATACTTCCATTCTTTCAGAGGTAGGTGAGATAAAAATATATAAAGCATAAAAGAGTTCAGACATAACCGGTCAGAGCATTAAAGGATAGATAGACAGTTGTATGGAGAATACAAGGACTTTTCCTGAAAGTCATGTTGTTCTGACATAAAGGGAATGTGGTAGGTGAGCTCTGACAGATAACCCTTGCTGCTTATACCTAACATCACATTAAACTCATGTCCATTTATCGAATAGAGATAGAGCTATCTTTCTGACAGTGAGAGAGATAACAAGTATACAAATCTATAAATCTTACAAATTTCAAAAGAACATTTCGAATGAGAGTAATATTAAATATAATATTTTCCCACTAAAAAGATATTTGAAATATGATAGTAGAAGAATAATTACAAGGAACACACAAGAAACTTTTATTCATAAGAGATCCCAAAGGAATAAAGAAAAACATTGAAATGATCAAGATTATAATTTATTGGGTTTTGTAAGAAATGGCAGATACATAAAAAAATTATTTAAGTATAAGTACACAGAAGTTGATATATGATATTTCAACTTTCAAGGAGTCGGAGTGGGATTTAACAATACTTCAACTGTATAGAAGTCGCAGTGAGATATTGATAGATGTCAGACTTCGACTTGTGAGAAGTCGGAGTAGAACAGTTTGTTTATCAATCGATATCATACTTCGACTTTTAACAGTCGGTTGAAAAGCAATGTCAAGACTTCGACTTTGGGGAGTCGGAGTAAGTCTGACTTCGACTGTTAAAGAGTCAGAGAAGATACAATCAACAAGACTTTGACTTTCAGGACTCAGAGTAAAGTTCGACTTCAACTGTTCAAGAGTCGGAGTAAGGGCCAATTGATAAGCAATCGGTATTTAGGACTTCGACTTTTTAAGAGTCGGAGTTATGTCAGACTCCGACTTCTCCAAAGTCGGAGTACGACACATTTGTTCATCAATTGGTACAATACTTCGACTTTTCTGAAGTCGGAGTCAGTATGATATATAGTATACGCTATATACTTAGAAAAAATCTGTGACAATGTTGATACTTTGATTTTGTGTGCATAAATTTTGGCTAAGAATATTATATAGTATTATATATGTGTGTCTTTATATTGGCATATTAATTTTCATAAATGTAGTATAAAACAATAAATTGATTTAGGAGATATTAAAAGATTTTGTCATAGTAAAAACATAATGATTAAATGTTTAGCAATATTTTTAAGGATAGCTGCTCAACAGTAGGGTGATTATCAAACTAAAGACAGACTGACTATATGCTCAAAGCTATACTATTCTAAATGAATCGAGGAAAAACTCTAAACTAACACTCAATAAAGTAGAGGATTATAACTTGTACACACTTAACATGAGTTTAATCAGGAGATTTAAATGACAAGTTGACAGGGGTTCAGATAGACAAGAATTAAACCAAACACTAATTACCTAGTTATAAGGATATATAAGAGGAGTTTCACTGAATCACACTAATCCAAGATAATTAACACTTAATAAGGGCTTAATGAAAAATTTAAGTTACAAACTTATAGAGGTTTGGGATAGAAAAATGTCTAAACTAAACACGAATGACAGAATAACAGGAATATCAAAAGGGAAGACTCACTAAGTTACACTAAAGTAGGATGATTAACGTACTAACTAATGACAGGGGAGGATACTAACTAATGACAGGAGAGGATTAAAGGAACCACCTAGAAACCTTAAGTTTGGAGAAGCCTTGAGACCTCTTGGAGCTCCTCCTCCTCTCCCTTGCTTGGGCCTTCAGCTCTTTCTTGGATGGGAGAAGAGGAGGCCAAGGGGTCCATCAATTAGCTCCTAAAAGGTAGGGGAGTTAAGGAGCCAGGGGGCTCCCTAGGACAATTGGGGTGGGGCCCATCAAGGTGTTGCCCAGATAGCAAGCCAAAGGGGGGGGGTGAATGGATTGTTAAAATTCTTTTTACAATAATTCCTGTAAATAAACACTTGACAAACAACACTAAGATCGATAGTTAGAGTTAGTGTTAATCAGGACAAAGAGAACAATCACACTGACGACAGGAAATTTTATCCTGGTTCGGATCTCCTATCCCAAGGAGTCATACGTCCAGTCCCCAAGCAACCACTGGGATTCTACTAAACAAGGATACAATCTCCCTTAAAAACACTTACACATTCAGCAGTAGTTGGCCTTCTCTTCTCTACCAGAAGAGGGATCGCTCCACCTGATCAACAGGTCTTCTCTTCACACCGAAGAGGAATACTAACAGAAAAATAAGTTGAAAGTAAAGGCCCCAAGACCAAGCTTATAATCACTGCTTGATATGAGGCGAAGTTTGAGAGACCCAAGATTATCACAAATGGACTCACTCAGATCTACGCAGCCTCAAAGGCAATGCAATATTCTATGGAGAGCTAAGAGCTATAGAAAGTTGGAATGGATGAGCTAGCACTTCTTGTTCTTCAGGTGACTAAGATGTTCAAGCTTCTAAAAAGTTGTTCCTAAAAGAGTGAGTGTTGTGCTTAGAGTCACCATCTTCTTTTATTATCTCTTGAAATATTTGACCATTGAAGTATCTGTTGTCTCATATCTCATGCACGTTGGAGTATCTGGTACGAAGTATGGAGCAGGTGAGCTTGCAGCCATTAATGCCCAGATTGACACATACGCTCATGTGGAAAGATTTTCTGAATCTTCTATCCTCATGTCAGGTTGACAGGTCCATCTTTGCAACGTGCGATTCTACCGAAAACCCTGCACACAATAAATGCTGACACATAGACAACTTATCTTTGTCTAAACTGTCAGTCAACAATAGTAGTCGTGCTGTATGAAGATACACCAAAAGGGAAATGCCATTCTGTCATTATGTAAAGAGTGACCTGTGTGTCATAAGCAAGATGGGTAAAATATATCATGCAGAGATTTGTACTGTTGTCAATAAATGCTAGAGAACATAGCATACACCATGCTTTCGCGGAAAACTTGAAATCCACAAGATTTGAAATACATTTGAGTATCATGTGGAATGAAACTAAAGAATGTTTAAAGATGATTTAAATGAGAATGTTTGACAACTGTCTTAAATGTAATCATTAATAGAGGGTTGATGATTTAGTAGGTTGTACCCAGAGAGAGTCGATGTTGATATTAAATCAATGATATAATCATAAGTCAAGTGAGAATGTAATCCATGTTGAAATCAAGTCGATGTGAGCATAATCCATATATTAATGAAATCGATGTTCTGTACAAAGTCGTTGTTTAAACTGAAGTCGATGTGCTGATGAATCGTTGTTTGAATGAAGTCGTATAACCATGAAGTCGTTGTTTCATATGAAGTCGTTCTATGTACGAAGTTGTTGTTTCATATGAGTCATTCTAAGTATGAAGTCGTTGTTTCAATGAAGTCGTTGTTCTAACCGAAATCGATGTTAAGTGAGACGAAGTCGAGTAGCAATGAAATCGATGTTTGAGTGACACGAAACCGATGTTTCTATAAATCTTGTAGTGATGAAAATCGATGTTTCTATGAAGTCTTGTAGCAACGAAGTCGATGTTTAAGTAGACAAATTGATGCTTCTATAAAATCGTTGTAGCAACAAGTCGATGTTTAAGTAAGACGAAATCGATGTTTCTATAAAATCTTGTAGCAACGAAGTCGATGTTTAAGTAAGATAATCGATGTTTCTATGAAATCGTTGTAGCAACGAAGTCGATGTTTAAGAAGAAAAATCGATGTTTCTATGAAATCATTGTAGCAACGAAGTGATGTTTAAGTAAGACGAATCGATGTTTCTATGAATCGTTGAACAACGAAATCGATATTCTAGCTATGAAGCCGTTGTAAAATCAAAATCATTGTTTTACTTATGCAATCGATGTTGGATGAAATCAATGTGTACTCAGGAAGTTGTTGTTTAGTGAAACCGATGTAGGGATGAAATCGATGTTCTTCTAAAGAAATCATTGTTCTATCAAAGATCGATGTGTACTTATACAAAGCATATGCAGTGTGTGTAGACAACTAATTTATTTAATTGATTTAGTGCCTGATGATCAACTTCATAACATGATGTTTAGATAAGAATTTTCAGGGTTTGTTAATCACCAAAAATACTATAATGAATGATAATTTATATCTGGAGATGGACTGATCATCAATCTCCCCTTTTTTGGTGATGACAAACATAGAGAGTTGCATATATATAAAAGACTGAAATTAATTTGCGAAAAATTTTAAGGTATGTATTTCAAAATAATTTCTCCCCCTTTTTGTCATTAAGCAAAAAGAATTAGATAGATAGAGGATAAATGGGAGAGAGACAAGATAAATGGCGCCAGAAATGGAATTTCATTCATTAGAGGGGGTAGGCATGTAGAGGCAGGAGACAATCTAGAAGCATGGATAGTTATGAGCTGCCAAGATTGAACTTCTTGCTCTTTAAAAAGATTTCTAAAGACTCCCCAACTAATATTATAAGAGGGCCCCATCTCTGACTAGGTCTCTGATGTGGAGTAGTCTCTATTCTTCTATGAACTTGGTATGCTCCTGATTGTTGAGGATGGACTTGTAGAGACTTGAGGTTCCAAACTTGCATGCTGAAGGAATTTTCATCAATGGAAATGGGATAATGGAGCTTGTGATCAAGCGAGTCCTTCTGCAAGGCTATAAGATCTTGTACCTCTCAACCCAGTTGAATAGGGATCTAAGATCGGATTTATGGAGTTTAGGTCCATGAATTTTTCTAGAGAGAGAATCACTGATTTGACTTATGCGGGGAGGAGTCATCAGTTTTCCAGCTGAAGAGCAGCCTCAGGATAAGCTTTGCACCAGTTAGAGTTGACAAATCTTTCAGACTCTGAGAGATAGGTGCTAAGACTGATGATTTGATGATCCTCTTTGATATTCCCTGAAGATGAATCTATGGAAGGCAAGAGGAGTTCCCCTCTGAACAAATATCCTGGCCATGACTCTTGCAAATCTTTCAAAAATTATAGGACCCACTTCAGATTCCATAAGAGAAAGTGAAGCTTGGGAGAAAAACAATCTCAGGCATCCTCAGAGTAGCAAGTCAACTAGAGAAGGGTGTTGACTGGATTTTCTGTACGGAGCTGAGCAATGGCTTTCCTGAACTGACCAAGCTGGACCTTTGGTAGGCAGTTTACAAAACAGTAATCTTGGTACATCTGGAATTGCCTAATGAATTTGATCTCCTTCTGATGAAGGGAGCCCAAGAATCTCTGTGCTGGCAGACAAACTACTCAGACAAGGTGAGGAAATTGTCTAAGGGTGGAAAGATGTTTGACCTCACAACCTCAAATTTTTTGTAGAGTAATTTGTTGGCCTTGGCCCACTGATCCTCAGTCTTGGACTCAGCAATGGATAGGATTTTTTCTTGTTCAGCCTTGGGAAGAGTAGAAGTAGGAAGAATGATATTTAGATGTTTAGAAAGGTTAAGGTAGGAAAGACCAAAGTGGCTGCAAAAGTGCACTTTTGGAGATATTCATCATATAAGGTTCTCCTTCTGTGGACAACAGAAAGAGAATACCACAAAGGAGGAAAGAGAGTTTGATTTGAGGGGAAAACAAGAGCTGAAGAGGTCTTTCTTTTCCTAGAGGCGGGACTGGAGGAAGGTTGGGAATCAGTCCTATGAATGTGAGCAGAGACAACAAGAACTGTGCGGAGGATGGTTTCTTCAAACTCATCCTTGATGTCATGCACAGAATGAAGAATGACACTAACTGCTTCAGGAATGATGATGATAAAGGAGGGTGGAGTAGGTAGATGAAAGGAACCAAAATATGAAGTAGGAGGAGGTTGAGTAGATGGTCTAGCAGATGAGGGACCTGCTGAGGAAGGACCAGTAGAAGAGGATGAGGCTGGAGGTGCCTCAGAGGTGGGATGAGGAATGGAAGAGGAAGAAGGAGGTGATGAAGAGGTAGCAGTAGGGAAGGGGGTAGGAGAAGATATGTGTTTAGGAAGTGGTTTCTTAAAGGTTATAGGTGCAGGAGGGGTAGTGAAGGATGTGGGTGGAGACAAGGAGCTGGAGTCTGAAGATTGGGAGATTCAGAAGGCCCTGGAGGCACAACAACTTCCTCTACAGATACTTGAGGCTCGGTTGGCCCTACCACTGACTTCATTTGCACAGATGGCCCGGATGGCCCAACACTAATATCTTCAACTGCACATGGCCCTGATGGCCCTGACTCTTCCAAGATGGCCCTGGTGGCCCGGACTCTGTAATTAATGGCCCTGATGGCCTAACTTCCTCTACAGATGGCCCTGATGGCCTGGCAACTGGCTCTACTGGTTCAGAAGGCCTTGGTGGCCCTGTGCTAACTTCTGGCATAGACTGAGTGGGAGCAGGAGGGCAGGAGCTGATAGCTGCACCCTCACAAAATCTGATAAATCTGTTACTAGCTTCTTTAAGCTACCCAGCTCATTGCTCATCTCTTGGAGCTCAGTTTTAACTGCTCCAATCTCCTTGGCTCTAGTGCTCTAACTAATGAAAATAGATGATACATCTGATTGTAAAGAGCACAGGATTTCCCATCAGCATTCAGTCTAGTAATGATTGGCTCTAGGTGCACATGAATCCTCTTCTTTCTTGACATGTGGTGTGCCTTCCTAGTGAGCAAAGGAACACCAGGAGCAACATCTCTACCTCTACCTCCTAAGCCAACAGTTGGCTCCACATCATTATCATCTGAAGTATCCTCAACCAGTTCTTCTTGGAACTGGTCTGCAGGGGCACTGGCAGTGGGCTCCCCCTGAATCTTTGGCTCCTCTTGGACTTCTGGCTCCCCCTGAGCTGGAGCATCTACCATCTGAACATCTTTAGTGAGGCCTGGTGCCACAACCTCTGCAACTGTGTCTTCATGGCTCTCCTTCAGTGCAGTTTCTACTTCAGGAACATTGAGGGTTTATTCTATGTGAATATCTTCATGCTCCCCCCTCAAAATCAGCAACACCTTCAGCAACTACTTCTTCAACAATGGCAGGTGCAGGGACTGTAGGAGGGATAATTTCTTCAATAGATTTCCCAATGGGCTCAATGTGTTCAGGTGCAATGTCCTCAATCCTCCTTTCAGAAGCAGGAGGCTCCTCTTCTCTAACAGCTGCCTCTTCTTCTTGAACTTGAGGGTCTTCTCCAATGATAGCTTCACTCTCCGCTACTGAAGTCTTGGTCCATACATTTCCAATGAGGGAAAATCCACTCTTCTTCAGTTCCTTGATTTGATTGGCTGACCCATCCTTTCCATCAATTCTCCTTTCAAATCTATATCCAGTTGATTGAAAATCCTTGTCAGTAGATGAGCATAGGGAAGGGACACTGCTAGCTTGTTCTTCCTGTCCCAAATTGCTTTTGCCGTAGACTTAATTCTTTCAATAATTATCTGAGCCATGTTGATGTCCTGCTTTTGAACAGCCCAGAACATCATGTCTGCATCTCCCTTGGTACATGAAGAAAAAGTTGCACTTCTTGGCACTAAAATCTAACAAACTTTGAAATGTAGGATCCTGTTGAAGGCATTGAACTGATTGATATCTATCTTCCCATCCTTCAATTTGTATTCAATGCCTATAATCCCTAGCCCCTTGGCATGAATATCCACGGATTCAACCAAACTGTGCCCGACTATGGACACACCAAACAGCCACTCCAACAAATCATGAGTTATGTGAATAGATGTACCTTTGACTGTGGAGGTGAGAGAACCATCTTCCTCTATCTTCAAACATCTTTAGAAAGCCTTTGGAAGATGCAGATAACTGGGTTCTGAGACTGTGCATATCCCTATCCACTTCAACCTCTAAAGGGCTTCAACCACACTGTGCATCCCGTGCTTCTCCAAGTCTGCTAAATCTACTGCCTTGTTCCCACAGAGCTTGATCTTCACTGCTGAATATCTCTCCTGTTGATCGGCCGTAAGAAAGGCAACACTGTAACCACCTACGCTATCGGAGCTCCCAGAAGCGGCCATGGAATCGAGCAAGGAGAGGTTCTGGAAGATCATGGGAGAAGGAGGAACAGAACCCCTCAAGAAATTTGAGCGGGAAGGAATGGTTTCTTCGAAATCACAGAGAGGTTTGGCAGAGTCGATGAGGGTTTTTCAAGCTTTCGAGTCGAAGGGGATAAGAGAGAGAGAGAGAGAGAGAGAGAGAGAGAGAGAGAGGAGAGAGAGAGAGAGAGATAGAGAGAGAGAGAGAAAGCAAATCGGTGAAGGAAGGATTACAGAGGTAACGAAAGGACATAAAGACTTTTTAAAATGGTGGAGCAATAAATGCAGATAACGAAAAATAAGAGAAGATGATGTAGGGAATAATGGATTTACTTAAATCTATCGGGAAGGATAAGTCTCATCTTGAAATTAATTATATTATATTAGTTACATATACATATATGTTACAAATTGCACATGCCTAGTTCCCTTCTAAGAGACGTAAATCTCTCTTCAGATAAGGCTTTCGTAAAGATATCTGCTAATTGATTTTGAGTATCTACAAATGAATATTAATATTACCATTAGCTACATGATCTCTAATAAAATGATATCTGACTTCTATATGTTTCGTCCTGGAATGTTGTACTGGATTTTTCGTGAGATTTATTGCACTTGTATTGTCACACAGCAGCGGGATGGTCTTGATGTGCAATCCATAGTCTTCAAGCTATTGTTTGATCCATAGAAGCTGAGTGCAACAGCTTCCAGCAGCTACATAGCTTCGGCTGTTGATAGTGCCACTGAATTTTGCTTCTTTGAAGACCAGGAGATCAAGCATCCTGCAAGAAATTGACAACCACCACTGGTACTTTTTCTATCTACTTTCCATCCAGCATAGTCAGCATCCGAATAACCAACTAAACTAGTTTCACAGGATTTTGGATACCATAGACCTAAGTTATGAGTTTTGGCTAAGTATCTAAAGATCCTCTTAACAGATATTAAATGAGATTCCTTAGGATCAGATTGATATCTTGCACACATGCATACACTAAATAAAATATCAGGTCTACTAGCTGTTAAATAAAGTAATGACCCAATCATACATCTGTAAAGTTTCTGATCGACTTTCTTACCTTCCTTATCACTGTCTAACCTGGTGGATGTGCTCATTAGAGTGGAAAGTGGATTATCATTATCAAACCCGAATTTCTTCAACAGTTCCTTGGTGTATTTTTCTTGAAAAATGTGTGTACCTTCATTACTTTGCTTGATTTGTAATCCACGGAAGTAGTTGAGTTCTCCCATCATGCTCATTTCAAATTCTCCCTGCATGAGCTTCTCAAAATACTTGCACAAAGATTCATCAGTGGATCCAAATATAATATCATCTACATAAATTTGTACAAGTAATATATTTTTGACATTTGATTTAATAAACAGTGTGCTATCCACCTGTCCTCTAATAAAACCATGAGTTAGTAAGAATGTACTAAGTCTTTCATACTATGCTCTAGGTGCTTGTTTTAAACCATATAATGCTTTATGTAATTTGAAAACATGATTTGGAAAATCTAGATCATCAAAACCAGGAGGTTGTTCCACATAGACTTCCTCCTTTATAAAACTATTTTAAAATGTTGATTTCACATCCATTTGAAAAATTTTTAAATCTAAAGTAGATGCATAAGCAAGTAATATTTGAATAGCCTCTAGTCTAGCCACTGATGCATAGGTTTCATCAAAGTCTATGCCTTCCTCTTGGGAATAGCCTTGAGCACCAGTCTGGCCTTGTTTCTAGTGATAACACCAACTTCATCCAATTTGTTCCTGAACACCCATTTGGTGTCAATCACAAGATGATCTAATGGTCTCGGAACAAGGGACCAAACTTGATTTCTCCTAAACTGATTAAGTTCATCTTGCATGGATAGAATCCAAGATTCATTAGACAGTGCTTCATTGACTGTCTTCAGCTATATTTGAGATACAAATGCTAAATAATCACAGGGAATGATATTACCTCTTATTCTTACCCCAACTGTTGGATCTTCAATGATGTTATCAATAGGGTAATCCTTTTTGTACCTCCATTCCTTTGGAAGATCATTATGGATAATATCATTTTGTTGTAGTTCTTCCAAGGGTGGATCTTCATCATCCTTGATGGTAGATTCTTTCAACTTCTGAGTAAGATTATGTATTTGCATCATCACTTTCAGATTCCTTTCTTAAGGAAGGATTAGATTTATCAAAAATAACATGCACGGTTTGTTCAATCAATAAACTTCTTTTATTAAAAACTCTATAGCCTTTAGGCTTAGAAGTGTACCCCATAAAGATCCCTTCATCGGATTTGGGATCCAACTTACCTACATCTCTCTTGCCATTGTTGTGAATGAAGCCTGGACATCCAAAAGTTCTGAGATGACTGATCTTGGGCTTCCTTTCCTTGTATAGCTCATATGCAGTCTTCTTCAGGATTGGCCTGATCATTACTCTATTTATAATGTAACATGTTGTATTTATAGCTTCTGCCCAGAAGTATCTTGGAAGGTTATATTCAGATAACATGGTCCTGGCCATATCCAACAAGGTTATATTCTTCCTCTCAGCTACTCCATTTTGCTGTGGTGTTCTAGGTGCTGAGAAATTGTGTTCTATACGCTGATCATTACAAAATTCTGCAAATCTGTCGTTTTGGAATTCTCCTCTATGATCTGAATGGATACTGATGATGCTGAACTTCATATCTTATTGAACAAGTTTATTGAACTTCACAAAACTCTCAAATGTGTCCTCTTTATGCTCAAGAAATGATATACATGTCAATCTTGAATAATCATCAACTATAACGAATCCAAAGTTCATTCCTCCCAGGCTAGTAGTTCTCATTGGTCTAAACAAGTCCATGTGTAGCAGTTCTGGTGGTTTGGAGGTAGTGACTACTATCTTGGATTTGAAGGAAGATTTTGCATGCTTTCCTTTTGCACATGGCTCACAAATACTGTCTAATCTTGAGTTAATCTTCGGCAGACTTTCTACTAGATCATGTTTGATGAGTTTTCTTATTCCATCTAGGCTATAGTGACCTGATTTTCTATGCCACGGTTCAGCATTCTGCTCTTTACTTACTGCTAGACAAATGTCTTGATCCTTTAATTCTTCTAGATGTAGTACATATAAATTCTTTTCTCTGTTGGCTTCGAAGATAGTTGCACCATCCTTGATAATTAAACATTTAGATTCCTGAAATTTGATCTGGTGACCCTTGTTGCACAGTTGACTAATGTTGATTAGATTGTGCTTGAGTCCTTTGACGCATAGAACATCTTCTATAAGGATTCTATCTTGACTTCTAATGGATCCAGAACTAATTACTAACCCTTTTCCATTATTGCCATAGGTTACTGTACATTCTTCATTTTTGATATGAGAGAATAGTTTCTTGTTACCTATCATATGCCTTGAGCACCCACTGTCCAGGTACCACTTTGATGCTCTAAGGCTTCCCTGCAATAAATCAATGAGATTTAGGTACCCAAGTTCTTTTGGGTCCTAGTTGGTTAGCTTCTTTACAGTTTCTTTTGGGAATCAATTTTAGGTGTTTGGTAGTATAGGTTATTTTAGTGTGACCTAATTTGTTACAGTGTGTGTAGCAAGGAATGTTGTTTATTATCTTGTTTGGCTTATAGTTCTTACTGTTATTTCGTTTATAGTTGAGATTTTGTTCAGCTACGAATTTTGGTGTTGGATAGATTTTAGGATGAATTACAGTTTCTTCATTGTCTTGTGGGGTATATCCTAAACCATACTTTTTCCTACCTGATCTTCTTGCTCCTTTTAATATTAAGGAAGATTTTCCATTTGTGAATTGTTCAATTGTGGCTGTTAAATATTCATTATCTTTTGTTAGTGTGTTAATTTCACTTTTAAGTTTGCTTGTGGTTTCCTGATTTTCCAAGTTTGATATCTTCTCATTTTAATTTTTATGTCTTCACATAGCAGTTCATTTCTGCTTTTTAGTTCAGAAATTTGTTTTTCTAACAGTTCAATTTTAGATTTTAGATCTGAGTTTGTTATTTCAAGACATGCATAATTTTTCATAGTTGTTTTTAAAAGTTTGCAGACATCTTTATATTTACTTTATAATTCATTAAAAGTATCTTCTAAACTATCTGAATCTGATTCATTGCAAGAGGTAAAGGATGAGTCAGAAGTTACCTTATCATCAATATTTTCCATGAAGGCCAGGTTGGCCTTTTCTTCTTCTTCTTCGCTGGTGCTTGACTCACTGTCTGAGTCACTTTCGTTGTTCCATGTAGCAGCCATGGCCTTCTTCTTGTACTTCTTAAATTTCTTCATGTTGTCCTTCTTCTTGAACTCTATCTTCTTTAATTTTGGACAGTCGGCTTTAATGTGTCTAGGCTTCTTGCACTCGTAGCATATTGGTTCTGATCTCTTTACATCTTTACCTTCAGATCTTTTGAAGTCTCTACCCTTCTTAAAATACCTTTTTCCTGACTGATATTTCTTCTTAGCCAGTATGCACTACAATCTTCTAGAGAGAAAGGCTTCTTCATCTTCAATGATTTCATTATTTTTGTCACTTTCTGATTCACCATCAGATGTGTCTTATGTGGCCTTGAGAGCATTGTTGTGCTTCTTCTTGCTGGAAGATTCTCCCAACCTTTCCATACTTATCTCATGAGCCATCAAAGACCCAATGAGTTTTTTTAAGTGACATTCTCCTAAGATCATTGGCTTCTTCTATGGCTGTTACTTTTGGAGTCCACGAGGTTGGTAGGATCTTAGTTTTTTCCTTACCTTGTCTCCAATTTCATACGTTTTCCAAGTCCAGCAAAACTATTGGTGATGTCTGTGAATCTACTATACATTTGAGAGATGGACTCTCCAGACTGCATTTGAAATCTTTCGTATTGAGCTACCAGAATATCTATTCTTGTTTCCTTTACCTTGTCAGTTCCTTCATATGTGAGTCTCAGCTTTTCCCACATTTTCATAGCTGACTTACGGGCTGAAATCCTATTGAATTCTTTCTTACTTAGCGCACAGCACAGTATACTTTTAGCCTTACTATTTTGAGATAGTTTCTTCTTGTCTTCATCTGTCCATTTATCTTTAATGTTTGTTACCAAGAGGTCTCCTCCTTCAACAATTGACGAAAGCTGGAAATCCAGACATTGAAGGAAGAACTCCATCCTTGTCTTCCAGTAGTTGCAATCTTCACTATCGAATAGAGGAGGTCTGTTAACAGACAGACCTTCTGCATAACCTTGAGCCGCCATTTATCTTTGCTCTTCAGATCGTGAGATCTACTTACTCGAAGAAACTTAGCTCTGATACCACTTGTTGCCCAGATAGCAAGCCCAGAGGGGGAGGGGGGTGAATGGATTGCTAAAAATTCTTTTTATAATAATTCCTGTAAATAAACACACTTGACAGACAACACTAAGATTGATAGTCAGAGTAAGTGTTAATCAAGACAAAGAGAACAATCACATAGACAACAGGAAATTTTATCTTGGTTTGGATCTCCTATCCCAAGGAGTCCTACATCTAGTCCCCAGGCAACCACTTGGATTCCACTAAACAAGGGTACTGTAACACCCCAAAAATTTTATTTATTAGGAAATGTGAACAATTTGATTATTAAACATAATCATTTTCATGGGATGTAATTAATCTTAATTTAGGACTTATTAGAGATCATAAATGATATTTCAAGTATTGTACTTAGAGGTGTGCGCTCTGACAGGGCGACACTAGAATTCTGTAATAAAAATGAAATCTAAGAATACTATAATTTCTAGAAAAATGTAGTGATATCAAAAATGTAAATATCCAGATTTATTGACGTGCATATTTCGAGATTAAGCTGACATAACTATTTTTTCGGGCATTTTTCACTGGGTGAGAAATAAATTCTAAAAATTAAACTAAAATTACCATAATTTGTAAAACCTTTTCATTACCCTATGGTCGAAATTCCAACTTGATTGGATATCATTAGGACACCTAAATAAGGGGTTAAAGGGACCTGTCAAATTATCAACTAATTACGGTAACCATTTTCTTGAATTAAAGTTGCTTACGTGTTGGGGGCTAAGTGAGCCACTTCCAATGGGATTGAAGCCTACACGTTTGTCCCTTAGGTGTAAGGCTTGAAGGGTTGCATGGACCAGGTGGCCTTGGATGGTTAAGGGGGTTTATACCTTGACACATGCATGGTCGACGTGCCAAGCATGCAAGGGGGATTGAGAGCTTATATAAGCCTCTCCTCACCCTTCGTGGAAGTTTTCCTGCTCCTGCTATTATTGTGTTTACACCTTGTGGGGGTGAATTGTTGCTGCTTCTACTGCCTTTGTTGGTGAGTTGTTGTTGGAGCTATGTGCATTTAAGCTGCTACTGTATTTCTGGAGGTGTTGAGCTGCTCCAATTGAAGCTACTGCGGTTGCCTCTACAAGTTTCCCTCTCCTTGCTACTGTTGACTCCTTTGTTGAGGAGAAGAGAATAACTTCATCCTTTCTCCAGTTAGGTAGGATTCATTCTCTCTTCTTTTCTGATTCTTTCTTCTTCCTCCAATCTTGCCTTTTACTTTGGCTAAGAAGTTCTTGACCATGTAAATGTCTGCCCTTTATCTTGTAAACCTTCCTTAGAACAGTGTGATAATCTTCTGTAAACATGTTTAGCAAGTGTTGTCTAGATGAATTGTGTACCCAGTACTTCGTTTTCTAAATTCTTAGCCAATCATGTGTAGGATTAATTCTTCTTTCTCTCTTCTCATTCTTGTTTCATATACTTGCTCAAGAGCCTCATGATTAGGTGTTTTCCATATACTTATACTTGACTCAAATTCTGAAAACACCCATAGAAGTGTTGTTCTATTCCTTGTAACCATGTTTATGTTATAGAGAAACTCATCCTAATAGATATAGGAAATTGTTGGTGAGGAGAAGTTGTACTTTTAGTTATCATTTTACCTTAAGTTTCCATGCTACAACACACCTCTATTGTACCTCTTGTTTCCTTCATATCAGTAATGTTTAGAACTATATACCAGATCCTTTTGATGTTGTCAAGCATGGTAGGAATCATAAGAACCTTTAGTAGAGTATTTCGTGGTGATTTTGTATGTTTTCTGGAAATTTACATAGTATCTGTCAACAGACAGAACCTACCTGTCGACAGGTACTGTCCCAGAATCAAAAATTATCTTCTGGATGGTGGCACCTGTCGACAGCCACCTCCTCGCTGTAGACACATACTGTTCTGGCCAGTATTCCAACACCTTCTTGAAAGATGTGTGGAATTATCCAATATGGTAATCTAGAAGGGGGGGTGAATAGATTACTATCAATTAGATATACTATGACCTTCTTTTCGATGGAAACACAGACTTTTGATATTTCAAACAGAGTTTAAATCAAACTAAGATGTGTGTTAATTGTAAGTAGATAGAGTAGCAATTTATCTAGCGTGTGAAAGATCAACGTGCCTACCAAACATCTAGCGTAAAACGTTCAAACCACAGACACGATGATTTAAGGTGGTTCGGAGTACATAACTAGTGTATCCTACGTCCACCGTCCACACACACACGCAGAAAGATTGCTTATCAGCAATTTCACTCGCTACAACACACACACACTCACGTCATCTGATGTAAACCACGATCAGAACAACATGACAAATGTGAATCAAGCACAAGGATGCTTGACTCAACCACACACACACGAGATATGAAAAATAGAGATAAAGAAGAGTTCAGAGTTGAGATTTCAAATCCTGATGTGGAACTCTTCAGATGATCGTCCCGATGTGCTTCAAGCTTCATCTTGGCAGGTATCAGTTGATGGAGAAGCTTGAGAGATGGACAATCTAGCTTCAATCCCGTTCGGAGGATGTCTCTTTGGTTGCCTGGACAGACGGTTGAAGCAGAGTATCAGAAAGATCTTCTCTCTTGAGACTTTGCTAGGGTTTTGTGTAGTGGCTGCTTCTGTACGAAAATAACTCCAAAGAGTTCCTTTTATATGGGTGTTTAAGTATGGAGAGTCGTGACAATTGGAAACACCCAATTCGGAAACGTATGGAGATCTCGTATTGAGATTTTCTCTTCATCTGTCGACAGCAAGAAATGCATCTGTCGACAGATTCAGACAGACTTGCAAAAGGCAGAAGGCTGGGCTTTCCAGGAGACAGTTCCCTATGTGGATCTGTCAACAGGCGACTTGAGTCTGTCGACAGGCACACCTTTGCCAGGAGCATGTTGGTTCTGTCTGTGCTGATCTGTCGATAGGCATCAGTGGGGCTGTCGACAGGTACATCTTTGCCAGTACCCTATTAGATCTATCTGTGCAGGGCTGTCGACAGGCATCTTTGGGGCTGTCGACAAGTACTTGTTTTTTATGCTTTTCTTGATCTTTTTGCTCTTGTTTTGGTACACTGTCTTGCATGCAATCTCACCTATATTTAAGAGCATTGTTAGTGAGATAATGTGAACATTTAGATGATCAAATTAAACATGTGTTTCTTGATTAACAATTGCTTGACTTGTCATTCTTATCATGTTTCACACATTCATATCACATCAAATTATATTGTTCATGAAATGCTCATCGATTGCTCATCATCAAAAACAAACATCTCAAATATAAATCCATGTAAACCCAACATTCTCCTCCTTTTTGATGATGACAAAATTTTCAATTGATGCATGATTGATTTGATTAATGTTCTCCCCCTTTTGGCAACATCCAAAAAGACATAAGCAGAATGGCACGGCATGCACACAAGAAAAATACATAAGCAAAGAACTGTGGATTTCATTGAAGTGGCATTCAGTACACACAGTTACAAAATGGAGTGAGAACATGACAAAAGAAGTGCAAGGGAAGGAAACAACAATAGTGTCATAGCAAGTGACAAGACCCTGACTAAAGCAAAGTAAAGACAACATAACAGACGCCTAGACTCTCTAGACATTGTCATTCCCCGGTGGTGCAGAGGCCTGACGGAAACCATGAAGCTCTGTGGAGAGCTTGGTAAGCCGTATCTGAAGCTGGACTTGGGTGTCAGCCAGCACATCCAAGCTGCTATCAACATTATCCATTCGAGCATTGAGATGGTCGAAGCTAGTGGTCATTTGAAGCTGCATTTGTGCCATTTGAGCAGTGATGAAATCTTGAAGAGAGAGCTCAGCAGACGCTTGTTCATCAGCAGCATCTTCATCTTCAGCCAACGAAGCATCTATTGGCTCGGACTGTGAGTCGTCACTAGCATCATCGTCATCAACGTCATCTTCTTCATCTGCCTGTGCCTTACCCTTGAGGTCCCTTGTGACAACCCCATCAGCATCTTATAGCCCATCCGATGAGCAGCAGTAAGATCAAAGGCACTGCGAGATTTGAGAACAGTTATCTCTTCCTTGGAAATATGAATATCAAGGAGCAAGAAAAGAGATGTGAGTGGGCATGCATAAGGCATGGACCTCTTGGAAGTGCGAAGGCATAGACGGATGAGAGACACCATAAGGAGTGGTAGGTTGACTTGTTCACAGTGAAGAAATGCGTGAAAAAGGGATTTGTGAACGGCAGTCACAAGTTCCCGACTACCATACTTTGGGACAATGATTGTGGTAAAGATGTGGTGGATTAGACGATGAAGAGGAGGGAAGGAGTTGGCATTCATGTTCACACGATCTGTAGATGAATCATATGGCTGCAGAGTGATGAGTGGGTAGTATTCAGATGCCAATGGGTGATGTTGCATGATCTCAACGCCAGTATTTGAAGTTGAAGTGCAACAGAAAGAAGATTAGGAGTGACCTGAAACGAAGTTCCCTTCACCTTGGTATAAAGATCACCGAGAGCAGTTTCCCGGAGGTTGATGTAGAACTCCGTCACAGCGGCTGAAGAGTACCGCTTGTGAGAATAGCAGAAGGGAGACCAGCCCTGGGTGTCAAATAGTGGCTGCAACCCTGGAAACATGTTTTCCAGTGACACGAAGTCGACGTATCTGGGTTGAACAAACATAGTGAAGGTGCTATGGACATGAAGAAACTCCAGATTTGGAGGAATGACGAGCTCCGGCAAACGATCATCCCGATGCTTTGTTCGACGCTCGGTATGAGCCCTGGAACCCTCACCGGCTTGAGGAGAATGAGGACGGCAACGGGAGACAAGCTTCTTGCTCTTGGGAGCCATCAAGAAGAAGGATCTCGGAGTAGAGAGGATGTGAAAGGAGGAAGGAGACACGAGAAGGAGGAAAGACACAAAGAGGCAGACTCTCCTCTTTCGCCGTGGAGAAGGAGGGTTTTGGTGAAGAGGCAAGGAGGAGGGATTTTTGGAAGTGGGAAAGGGGGGAAGGGGTCGTGGGGTCCTTTTAAAGAAAGTGGGAAGGGATTTGAAAGGACGGGGACCCACGAAATCCGCCCTAGATAGCCACCCGTTGGGCTTCCAAACAAGTCCTGCCGCCGGCTGTCGACAGGTGAACAGTGCCCTGTCGACAGGCACTTGCAGAAAGTGTGCCAGTGAAGTATTTTGACAGGATTTTTCAAGGCAATGAGCGTCCAATGTGTATATAAGATGGAAAATTGGTAAATACACATTATAAATGTCATACCCACTAATAATTAGGACATGTCAATTATCGACAATGGTTGTGAAATAATATTCCCCAGACTCTTAAGTTGCAGCATAAGGATTACACTGAACAAAAAGACATAGGAGAATAAAATAGACCGCTTGAATAAACCATTGCAAAAGAACATATATCTTAGTATGTGACAGTCAAAAGGTGTATGAAAAGGATGTCTACATGGGCAATTTTTCATTAACAACAGCTTGGCCTTGAAAAGAAAAAATTGAGGAGGTACACTCTATTTCATCTGTTGTGATTTGTTTTTGAACAAACAGTAAGAGAGAAAGTGGTAATTAGGATCACTATGACCTTTTGACGTGAAGATAGACATTGGTAATGCCGGTATCCCCAGTTACTCAGTGGAACTGACCATCAGACCATTATACAGAGATAAGGAGTAAGCCTTTTGACGCGAAGACAGACATTTGTGATGCCCATATCCCCAGTTACTCAGCAATACTCATCATTGCTCTGCCTTTATTCCCTTATTGAATTTGATACACTTTGATTTTTTTTTTCTTGTGAAATAGGTAGCTTTTCTCCTATTTGATTGTTTGTTTTGAAAATCAAGGTCAAGAGTTAGATAAGGCATAAAAGCCAATGCAAGACATAACATTCAATAACCTTTGGACTTAGCACATTACTTAAAAACATGATATTCCACAAGGAGTTATTCAAGTGAGTTAGGTTAGACTCATGTATTTTGTTAAATGTACTCAAAATGATGCAACCTAGACTCACAAGAGAATGGTATGTCAAAATCATTGTGATTTGGACAATGTCGTTGATATTATGTGGATATGAAAGATTATAACATAAGTAAGTCACCAATTTACACCTTAGATACATTAGTGAAGCATGATCATGAAGTATGTTGAGACAGGACAAGCAAAACTCAGCAAGAGGTGCATCTGTCGATAGCCATTGGGTGCCTGTCGACAGATTCGAACAGTGTGAATTAACTGAGTTCAGGTAGGTGGCATCTGTCGACAGATACAGAGTGGTCTGTCGACAGATTTGAACAGACTGAAGAATTGTGAGTTCGGGATGAGTAATTCTGTTAGGGGCTGTCGACAGCAAGCAGTGGGGCTGTCGATAGGAGCTGTGAGAAGGGTTTTGAAAGCAGATATGAGAGATATCATTTGAGTTCCATGCCAAGGAAGTGAAGCAATGAAAAATGGATAGTTTCCCTTAAAAATCACTCATCTACCTTAACCTAGCTCCCCCATAGTGTGTGCATGTGAAGACTTAACAAGCAAGCAATTCAAGACACATTTGCACAAGTTTAGCAAGCAATTGCACACAAGTTCATGAATAAGGGCAGACCATCACCAAAAAAAATCCATTTGTTTGCAAAAGTGAATGGGCAAATTGAAAAGAATCTATACCTAATTCAAAGTAGATGACCCTTATTTGCAACATTGACTATGGATATGTGGCGGAGAATGTTTTCTCACGCATAATGATAGTTTCCAAACAAGTATAACTTGTTCTTCCACAGATCACCATTTGATATACTTCATAGTCGGTGCATACAAAGAACATATACTTCAAGTTTGGTATGGGCTTCATTGCATTTTGCACAATCCTAATTCTCTTCTCAATGTTGTGAATCTATCATCAGCCAATGGTTTTGTGAAAATATCAGCTAATTGCTTATCAGTGGGTATGAAGCTGAGCTCCAAGGATTTGTTGGCTACTTCATCTCTCAAGAAGTGATGTCTAATCTCAATGTGTTTTGTCCTAGAGTGTTGGACTGGGTTCTTTGAAAGATTGATGGCACTAGTGTTGTCACATAAGATAGGTGTGCATCTAATGTCAATATTGTAGTCAGACAATTGACTTTTTATCCACAACACTTGAGCTGCACAACTCCCCGCAGCAACATACTCTGCCTTTGCAGTGGAGAGTGCAACCGAGTGTTGCATCTTGGATGCCCACGAAACCATGCAACCACCAAGTAATTGGCAGTACCCACTAGTGCTTTTCCTGTCTATCTTACATCCTGCATAATCAGCATCAGAATATGATATCAAGTCAAACTACATCCTGCTGGATACCAAAGACCCAAATCATACGTACCTGAGAGATATCTGAATATTCTCTTAACTGCAACCAAATGGCTTTCCTTTGGACTAGATTGATATCTAGCGCAAAGGCAAACACTGAATTGTATATCGGGTCTACTTGCAGTAAGATAAAAGAGTGAGCCAATAATACCTCGAAGTTGCTTTGCATCTACCGGTTTATCTTTCTCATCATTTTTCAATTTTATGCTTGTGCTCATTGGTGTGAAGCAGGTTTGGCTTGGTCAAACTGAAAGCGTTTCAAGAGCTCCTTTACATATTTTTCTTGATTAATGAAGAAGCCATCTTCATGTTGCTTCACTAGAAAATTGCTTAGTCTGTCGTACTAAGCTCGGGGTGCCTGTTTCAAACCACAAAGAGCTTTGTGCAATTTGTAAACATGGTTAGGCATTTCAGAATTTTCAAAACCGGTAGTTGAGAGACATAGACTTCCGCTTTGATGTAGCCATTCAAGAAAGCAGTTTTAACGTCCATTTGAAAAAGTTTAAACTTATGTGAGCATGCATATGCCAATAAAATTCTAACTGCTTCAAGTCTAGCTATAGGGGCAAAGGATTCTTCAAAGTCACACCAAATTCTTGATTGTATCCTTTTGCTACCAGTCTAGCCTTATTTCTCACCACTTTACCCTCTTCATTTAGTTTATTCCTAAAGACCCATCTTGTTCCTATGACAGAAATTTTAGGGGTTCTAGGAACTAAACTCCAGACATTATTTCTTTGAAATTGACCAAGTTCCTCATGCATAGTATCAATCCATGAATTTTCTTTTAGGCCTCTTCAACATTTTTAGGTTCCACTTGAGAGACAAATCTGACTGATCTTGTTCAATTATTTGTCTAACTTGAGATCTAGTTTGAACTGAATCATTTACATCTCCTATCACATTCTCAAGTGGGTGATCTTTGGAATACCTCACATTGGTGATTGTTGAAGGACGGGTTGATCTTGGACTTGTGGAAGTTGATCTTGTGGAGCTTGTTCTGGAGGAGGGTGTGCTTGAGGAGTTTCATCTTAGGCTCTTCGTCTTGTGGATCTTCTTCAGATTCAACATCTTGTTTTCTGAACAGATTTTTGTCATCTTCATCGTTGTACCTGCGAAGATATCCACTTTTATTTTTAGAAACTACTTTAGAATTTCCTTTTCCTTTTGCTTGTAGTTCCTCAAGTGTTGTTTTTGCATCTCCATCTTGAGTTCTGTGAAGGTTTTTAGTGTTAGTTTTTGCATGATACTCATCAAAAACACATGTGGAGTTTCTTCCACAGTTTATTCTTAACGTTAAACACCCTATATACTCTAGAGTGTTCTGAGTATCCAAGAAAAATACCTTGATCACTTTTGGCTTCAAATTTGTCTAAATCAACTTTATCATTGTTATGAATAACACTTTTGAGCCAAAACTCTGAAATACCCAATACTGGGTTTCTTACCTTTTAGCAGTTCATAGGGGGTTTTCTTTATCACGGGTCTTACCATGGCTCTGTTGAGAATGTAGCACGAGGTGTAGAATTAGCACGAGGTGTTTACCTGCTTCTGCCAAAAACTCCTTGGGAGTTGACTTTCGACAAGAAGAGTACGAGCCATTTCCACCAGGTTCTGTTCTTTCTCTCCACTACACCATTTTGCTCCGAGTCCTTGGAGAGGAAATAGGTGTTATTCCTTGGTGCCTGCAAAAATCAGAAAATGAGTTGTTATCAAACTCTCCCCCGTGATCAGTGCGGATTGAGCATATCTTATTAACATTTCCATGCTCAATCTTATTAAAGAATTCTTCAAAGATTTTCAGTGCTTCATTTTTGTGAGCCAGAAATTTTACCAAGTGAACCTAGAAAATCGTCTACAATGACAAAACCAAATCGTTTGCCATTGAGACTCAGTGTTCTAGTTGGTCCAAAAGGTCCATGTGCAACAATTCATAAGGTTTAGAGGTACTTACCGGTGCTTTTGATTTGAAGGATTTCCGGGTTGTTTTTCCTGTGCACATGCTTCACAAAATTTTCATTCTTATTGAAGAAATTTCAGGAAGTCCATTACCAGTTTCAGCCTCATGATCTTGTGCAAGACATTGTAGCTTGCATGCCCAAGCCTACGATGCCACAAGGTAAGCTCATCCTGTTTACTTGCAACAAGACACAAATTTTCATTTTCTGGATCATCTAGATCAACCAAATAAATGTTGTTAACTCTTTTTCCAGAAAAATTAAGACTTCATATTTCCTTATCAACAATTTGACATGAATTTGATTCAAAGACAACTTTATGACCTTTATCGCACAGTTGGCTTTTGCTAAGCAAGTTATGGTGAAGACCATCAACTAACAGTACATTGTCTATTGAGTTGGAGGCATACTTACCAACCTTGCCTGAACCAATGATCTGGCATTTATTGTTACCTCCAAAAACAACTTGACCTCCATCTTTTTCCACCAGCAAATAGAATTTGTCTTTGTCGCCCGTCATGTGCCTCGAGCAGCCACTATCCAGGTACCATTTGTTTTGATTTTGGGCTACTAGGCATTCCTGCATATGTGGATCAGACAAGAGGTTTTGGTACCCAAATTACTTTGGGTCCCAATGTATCATTCATGCCAAAAAGTAAATGCTTCGGAATCCAAACTTATTTGATTTTCAGTTTATTTGGATTATTCCAGCATTGTTTTCATTGTGCCCAACTTTCTTACAGACATTGCATGATGAAGATTTTTCCAAAATAGTGGGTTTGTTATTCTGAGGAACATGCATGGGCATTTTACCCTTCTGTTGCCTGGTTAGCTTTTCTTTGGAAGCATGTTTCCAACCTGTCGACAACCCTCTTTGGGCTGTTGACAGACTTCTTAGTTGTGTTAACAGCTGAACTGATTTTCTTGGGTTCCTGTTTCTTACCCTTGGCTTGACCTTTCTTATTCTTGGAAGGGACTTGATAGCTTGTGCTTGGGCTAGAATCAACAAAAGAAGTTATCAAAGTCTCTCCCATTTTCTTTTGTTTTACTGGTTGATATCCAATTCCATGTTTTGCAACAAAGATGTTTGACCCCAAAATTGCATCAAGATTTTGTTTTCCCTTAACGAACCTTTTAAGATCTTCAGATTTTTCTTTTAGATCTTTTTTAGCCTGTTCCAACTTTTTCTTAGTTTCTTGATGTTCATTTTGAAGACGTTCAAGAGAGTTGGTTAGACTTTCCTTTTCTTTTGACTTTCTTGCAATTTTATTTTCAAGCAATCCATTTCCTCATAGTGAGCTTCCTCATCAATTTTCATCATTTCAATTTCTTTAGTTAAGGCAACAACTTGTTCATCATTGTGTGTTATGAACAAAAGAATTGATTTTCTTTTTCAATGCCTTGTTTTCAGATTTGAATTCACAGAATTTTTCAAACAGGACAGTGTATGCTTCTTCCCATTCATCAACAGTATAGGTTTCAAAGGAAGAGTTTACCTCATTGGAGTCGTCGCTTCTAGCCATTAGACACTGAATTTCTTAATCTCCAGAGGCTTCTTGTGCGTCCTCAGCTTCATCTTCATCACTCCAAGTTGCCAACATTGCCTTGGCTTTCTTGAAGGTGAATTTCTCTTTTTTCAACTTTTTCTTGAGTTTGGGGCATTCTCCTCTCATATGCCCTTGTTTCTTGCACTCATAGCATACAATGTCAGATTTTTGTTAGACTCAAATTTATTTGAAAAATCTTTCTTTTGGAAGGATTTGGAATTACCTGAGCCTTTCCTTTTGAATTTGAGGAATTTCTTGAATTGTCTAGTGAGCATGGCCATTTCATCATTTTCACTATCACTAGACATTTCAGGTTCATCACTTTCCTGTTGAACATCCTTTTTGGATCTAGAGGAACTTTGCTTGAAGCTTTTAAGGCAATTGACCTTTTTGGGTTTTCTTCAGTTTCTTTCCTTTTCACATTTATTTCATATGTCATCAGGGAGCCAATTAGTTCATCCAATTTCATCTTTGAGAGATCTTTTAATCCTCAATGACAGTGGCCTTAGTGTTCCATGAGGATGGAAGAGACGAAGTATCTTCCTCACTAAGTCACTTTCTGAGTATTCTTTCTTAAGACCTTTCAATCCATTTATTATTAACATGAATCTAGCAAACATATCTGAGATAGTTTCATCATTATTCATCTTAAACATTTCAAACTCAAAACTAGCATGCTTGCTTTAGTTTCCCTTACCTCGGACGTACCTTCGTAGATAAGTTCAAGTTTGTCCCACATCTCTTTCGCTGAAGTGCATGTGGAGACTCTTGAGTATTCTTTGGGATGAACAGCGCACTGCATCATGTTCAGGGCACTCCAGTTGAGAGTTCCCTTTGCAATATGGTCCTTCGTCCAGGTATCTTCGTCCTCGGGAAGGGTGTATGCTCCTTTGCTGACAATTTCTATAGCTCGAAATTTTGAGCTCTCAGAAACACCTGCATGCGATTTTTCCAATAAGGATAGTCAGTGCCATCAAAGAATGGTGGCCTGGTCAAGAGTGTCCCTCGGGCATTAACCCTTGTTAGATTCCATAAGACCGAGAATCTCATGATCGCGAGATCAAGCTATAAAAGCAGTAAATCGGAGAAACCTCGCTCTGATACCAATTGAAGATGTGCGGAATTATCCAATATGGTAATCTAGAAGGGGGGGTTGACTAGATTACTATCAATTAAATAAACTATGACCTTCTTTTCGATGGAAACACAGACTTTTGATATTTCAAACAGAGTTTAAATCAAACTAAGATGTGTGTTAATTGTAAGTAGATAGAGTAGCAATTTATCTAGCGTGTGAAAGATCAACGTGCCTACCAAACGTCTAGTGTGAAATGTTCAAACCACAGACACGATGATTTAAGGTGGTTCGGAGTACACAACTTGTGTATCCTACGTCCACCGTCCACACACACACGCAGAAAGACTACTTATCAGCAAGTTCACTCGTTACGACACACACACACTCATGTCGTCTGATGTAAACCAAAATCAGAACAACATAACAAACGTGAATCAAGCACAAGGACGCTTGACTCAACAACACACACACACGACATATGAAAAATAGAGATAAAGAAGAGTTCAGAGTTGAGATTTTAAATCCTGATGTGGAACTCTTCAGATGATCGTCCCGATGTGCTTTAAGCTTTGTCTTGACAGGTATCAGTTGATGGAGAAGCTTGAGAGATGGATAATCTGGCTTCAATCCCGTTCGGAGGATGTCTCTTTGGTTGCCTGGACGGACGGTTGAAGTAGAGCAGCAGAAAGATCTTCTCTCTTGAGACTTTGCTAGGGTTTTGTGTGGTGGCTGCTTCTGTACCAAAAAACTCCAAAGAGTTCCTTTTATATGGGTGTTTAAGTATGGAGAGTCGTGACAATGGAAACACCCAATTCGGAAACGTATGGAGATCTCATATTGAGATTTTCTCTTCGTCTGTCGACAGCAAGAAATGCATCTATCGACAGATGTAGACAGACTTGCAAAAGGCAGAAGGCTAGGATTTCCGGGAGACAGTTCCCTATGTGGATCTGTCGACAGGCGACTTGAGTATGTTGACAGCACACCTTTGCCGGAGCCTGTTGGTTCTATCTGTGCTGATCTGTCGACATGCATCAGTGGGGCTGTCGACAGGTACATCTTTGCCAGTACCCTATTAGATCTATCTGTGCAGGGCTGTCGACAGGCATCTTTGGGGCTGTCGATAGGTACTTGTTTCTTATGCTTTTCTTGATCTTTTTGCTCTTGTTTTGGTACAATGTCTTGCAAGCAATCTCACCTACATTTAAGAGCATTGTTAGTGAGATAATGTGAACATTTAGATGATCAAATTAAACATGTGTTTCTTGATTAACAATTGCTTGACTTGTCATTCTTATCATGTTTTACACATTCATAACACATCAAATTGTATTGTTCATGAAATGCTCATCGATTGCTCATCATCAAAAACAAACATCTCAAATATAAATCCACGTAAACCCAACACTTCCTTTGCTCAGTCTTTTGTTAGCACTTCATGCTCTTAGCCTAGCAAGCTACCATCCTCTTTCCCTTAGATATTTACTATTATATCACTACAGAGATCATCCACATTGTGTCCTTTACCCTTCTTTGAATTACTCTTGAGTTTTCCAAATACAAGTACCTCTAGTTGGTTAAAACTCCCTATGTTCACTAATTTGAGTTCATAAAACTTTGATATCCTCAGAGCTTGAATGTTTGAGTATCCCTGTGGAATATGAGTAACTGATGTTGACATTTATTGGGTCCTTGGATCCCACTTGACTAATATGCCTGTGCAAATAGGGCTGGTCCAGTCCTAGGAGGAGCACCCGAATTCATTACGGGCCGTACGGGAATGATAAAGGGCAACGGATGTTTGGCATTGCATCATTACGGTTTGATTATGGTCATCATGTTACCTGTCCTGTGAGAATATAAATATGAGCCAGAATATGAGATTCATTGTGAATTCCTGAGTATATTCTGCATTTCAGTACCACTGTTCACTATCATTTTAAGATACTTGTTCGTCCTTCTTTGATATATGTCAAGACTTTTTCCTTGATCATCATATGGCTTAATCCTTTTGATTGAAGAATTTGAATCCTACTGGGCTAGTTAGCTCACCAAATCCTACTTTTTCAGGTATCTATAGTTCTAGAAGGCGGGACATCGGGATTACTGTGTGGAGAGACCAACCTTGGCGGCATTCTACTTTTGAGATTTTAAATTGGAAACCTTGTAATATTCATAGAATGATAGTTATTAAATTTTTTTTAATAGAGCTCTCGAGCAATTTGCTGCTCAATTAGTTTAGGTTTTACTCTTGATTTCTTATTCGTTCACGTTTCAACATTTATTGATATATTAAATGTCGGGACGTGACAGAATGGTATCAGAGCATCAGTTGAGGATCCAAATACTTTAGAGTTATTGGTCTTCAACATCCTGTAGTGACCTGTGAGGATGGGTAGAAATCCGGAGGTTATGTTAGATAAGCAACGTTGGATATAGATTGTATTGAGCATGAACGGAATATCTAGAGGTAGGTTTCTTTCTACAATTCTCTTTCCATTTCTTGTTTCATGCTTGTGGTCTCTCCATTTGTATAAACCTATATTTACTATTGTTTCCATGTTCTGTAGAACTCATCTTCCTTTGGTTTCCTTCTTCTATTAAAATCCTTGAGACTATCTATTTCAGTATTATCTTGATTTGAGTTCAATAAATCTAATAGGAGGGTCTTTCTCTCTCACTGTGTTCATGCCTTTAGTGAAGTTCATGTCTTGGTTATTGATACATGTATTTGATATGACTTTCCTTCCAAATTCGAGAAAGATTCTCATGAAGGATTTATGTAAGCAATTTTCTTTCTTCCAAAAGTCTTTCTATGCTATCCATACCATAAAGACCTCCTCTATTGTTCTAGCCTTCCTCTCATACTGAAGAACTCCATGTTTAAGTGTTTGACCATGTCCATATTTGCCTCTGATTCTGGAAACATCTTTAGAATTGTTCTTCTATTCCTTGTAATCATGTTTAGCTAATATTCGTGTTAGGTCTAAGCATGTTTGTAGAAATCTTCCTATTAGTTACAAGAGAATGTGGTTTGGAAGATTTCTGTTTCCAGTATATCATCTTGTCATAGGTGTCCATGCCACAATATATTCATGTAGTTCTACTTCTTTCCCTCATGTAAAGTAGTGTTTTAGAACTGGAAACAAGACCCTTTTGATGTTGTCAATCATGTAATAATTCATAGAAACACTTGGTAGAATTTCCTGTTGTAGTTTTACCACATTCCTGGAAGTTTAGATCATACATGTCGACAACCAGAACTTAGCAGTCGACAGGATTCCTGCTTCTAGAACCCAATGAGTGTAAATCCACCAGTAGCTATCGACAGATAGCATTCATTTGTCGACAGATGACCCTCATCTGTCGACAGCCTTCCTTGGCCTGTCGACAGACAGTGTCCTGATTCCAGAAACTGGTTCTGGATGACCAGTACCAGTCAGAGATGTCAGCAAGAACCCTGTAAAACTGAAACTCATACCTTATTTACATTCCATATCATTTAAGTAAATGTTATAATTTGATGTTTCATTTACTTAAGATATTACATATAAATAAGGAAGTAGCCTCCATTTGAATCCAATAAAAATACTAGAAAATCATATCTCTTACCAATAAAAGTCAACTCTCCCACCGAAAATGAAAAATGTGATTTTGGCGATTCCATAAAAATAGCGTCTTTCTATTTCTTACAATTGGCCTACCTAAAAGTCTCATAGCTCAAATAAACCTTGTAGTATCCAAGTTCCGGTGAAACCACCAGTTTATGTTGACAAATAGAACCATTTCTTCCCCAATCCAAGTTATCACATTCTGTATTTTCCAAACAAGTTGACTTTCCCATTTTCTTGGATTCTAAATTATTATACCATTGAGATGAATCATTTAATCATCATCTACATCCATCCCTCACTAAACCAGTGAGGCTCTTTAATAACTCAAATGCGTGAAACACTCACACAATTAATGATTCAAAGTTTCAAGATTGTTTTAAATCTCACAAACTATACACACAATATAAAATTGACTCTGTTTACTTCTATGGTAGTAGACAACCAAACAAATTAGTGAAGAAAAAAAAATATGAAAAATATCTAGCTAGGGAGATTCCTAAAGAAATGCAAAAATATGCAAATACTTTGCACCAAAGTTTCGCTTTGGTTAGATAACTTCTTGAACTCTTAATTGCATTCTCTTTAGGCATGAGCTCATCAAATTTCTCTTCTAACTATTGATGATCAGTCCATTGTTGAGCAACTCATAAGTCTTTAAACAATCAATTATTTTGATAAGACAAATCTTTAATGAAATATTTTATCTGTATCATGATATAGATCTACTATAGAATTTCGTCAGTTTCAACATTTTGAAAGACCAAAAGTTTTTCTAAGTACACATCTTCTACACTGTATTCGATTCACATATGTTATACTGTATTCGATTCACATCTCGATTCACATATGTTATACTGTATTCGATTCACATCTTTTACACTGTATTCGATTCACATATGTTATACTGTATTCGATTCACATCTTTTACACTGTATTCGATTCACATATGTTATACTGTATTCGATTCACATCTCCGATTCACATATGTTATACATTCGATTCACATCTTTTACACTGTATTCGATTCACATACTATATTCGATTCACTCTATTCCTCTTGAATCGAATCACCTGTTCTACTGAATTCGACTACACTGTCAGCTGTACACTTGTACTTTTTCAGTATACTTCTGTCAGTTTCTAAATGTTATGAAATCTCTATTAATTGATGGTAATCTCTCTTTAGCATAAAAATAATTTGTTTATGACTGCTTATTCTATGGATCTTTAACATTCTACAAGATCATTATTTTTTATATATATAGTTTGTGACAGAAAATTCAGTACCTTCACAGAGTCACTTCTCTGGAACAAATATGAACATACATTTAATGCTTACAGTTCTGATGATCTTTTATTTCAATATATTCCTTCTACAAAGACTCAAAGCATTTATGTGGAAGACAGGCGCATGGTATCTGACAATCTCACCTACCACTGACAGACCCACACCTTAAACTTTCTGTCTGTCTGCCTACTTTCCGAAAGGACTAAGAATACTAGGTTCCATACTGTTCCATTATACTACACTGACTCACCTACCACAAAGGTATGGATATACGTTTGTCTTTGTCTTGTCCTTTCATACAGGCATTTATTGTTGCACATAGGCCGCTCAGCCCAAGTATCAAAGAGCTTATCTTCTAGCTATAGCAAACGGCTTCTGCCTGTGAAGACCTTGGGAAAAGGCAAATTTCCAGAACCTCTGGACAAAAGTTCCAAGATCCAAAGGATCCTAAAGACTCTTCTCAAACGGTTAGATTACAACAATCATCTTACTTCAACGGCTATCTTCCTCAACGGCTAGTTTGAGATGATTATAAAGAGATGAAGAACGCAACAGAAACAACATGTTTTGAAGTTCCTTGTAGACAATTCTCTGAAAGTTCACCTTGCAAGCTCTCAAAAGCCTTCCTGTTCAGAACTGTTTGAGAGCCCCATCTTCAGTGATTTCTGAAGATCTGTTTATTGGTGGCAATTGTAATTGCCTCTTCTTTGGAAGACCACCCAAGTAGCTTCAGCTAGGATTTAGATTTCAATTCTTATCTATTCTATCCTGCTGGAAAGTGTGTGTTTTGTACTCATTCTTGAGTCAACACACAGGCGTTTATTTCTCCTTCATTTTGTTATTTCTGCAGAAGTGTTTCTGCTTTACCCCTCTTGTGAAGGGAAGGCCTTTTGCATAAGGCAGTTCTGTTTACCCCTGTTTAGGGAAGACTTGCTGTAGAGCAAGTGGGTTTTGTAATTTCCTCTCAAGGGTGAGAGAAGGCCAAATTTGATTGGCAGTTTAGTGAAATCTCAAGTGGTTGGCTTGAGGACTGGATGTAGGACTTCCATGTGGGAAGGGCCGAACCAGGATAAATCTCTTGTGTAATTCTTTGTGTGATTGTTTTCCGCCAAGTTCTCACTTGAATCACACACATCACACCAAGCACTAACATCTCTACTAGTGTTGTGATTTCTCTTTCAGAAGAATTTACAAAAATCAAGAAATGTCCTATTCACCCCCCCTCTAGGACTGTGCAATCTGCCATTTCGATCCAACAAGTGGTATCAGAGCGAGGTCTTCTCAGAAGAATCTAAAGATTTGAGAAGAGATGGCATCAGAAGCACACAACTATGAAGGCCAATCAGTTTCAAGACCACCTTTCTTTGATGGTGAAGATTATCAATATTGGAAGATGCGAATGGAGTGTTTCATCAGAGGTACAGATTTCGACCTTTGGCAGGTAGAACAAGGTGATTATCAAATCACAGGTGAAACTACTTCCACAGGTCTCTCTATTGCTGACAAAAGAAATATGTCTTTACATTATAAAGCAAAAAATTATCTATGATGTGCTCTATCCAAAAGAGAATTCAATAGACTCTCAGCTTGTAGGACCGCAAAAGAAATGTGGGATAAGTTACAAGTAACTTATGAAGGAACTGATAGAGTTAAGCAAACCACAATAGATATACTAGTTTCTCAATATGAACAATTCAAAATGCTTCCAAATGAAAATATAACACAAATGTACAATAGATTTTCAAACATAATTGTAGGGTTGAGTGCCTTAGGAAAAACCCTAACCAATGAAGAAACTGTTAGAAAAATACTAAGATCTCTAACAAATGTATGGACTCCTAAAGTTACAGCCATAGAGGAAGCCCATGATCTCACTGAATTATCCATTGATAAATTAATAAGCTCTCTTATGGCACATGAAATAAATATGGAGAGATTTTCTGAAAGCTCTTCAAAGAAGAAAATTTCAAATGCTTTAAAGATTGCAGATTCTTCTTCATCTGAGGACTCCAAAGAAAAATCAAATGACAGTGATGATGAGGCCATGCTCTCAAGAAGCTACAAAGAATTCTGGCTAAAAAGAAGAAATTTGGCTCAAGAAATTCTTCAAGAAGAAGAGCCAACCTGTTATGAATGCAATCAACCGGGGCATTACAAATCTGAGTGTCCCAGACTCAAAAAAAGGATCAAGCAGAAAAATCAGAAAAGAAGAAAGCAAAGAAAAGAGATTCAAGAAGTTCAAAAAGAAAGCAATGGCAGCAACATGGGACAATGAAGATGTTACCAGCTCAGATTCCTCCAGCTCAGAATCAGAAGAAGAAGAAAAAGCAAATCTAGCCCTCATGGCAGGACTAGAACAGGTAAATTCTGAAACATCTTTTACTTCTTGCTCAGAATCTGACTCTGATAGTTTAGAGGATGCTTTCAATGAACTTTATGAAAAATATAAAACTGTTATAAAGCAAATGAAGATAGTTAAGCTAAACTTATTAAATCAAGAAAAGAGTAATACTTTTCTCAAAAATGAAGTAGAAAGGTTAAATAAAAGTTTAGCTGAAACAGAAGAGCAAATGAACTATTATGTGAAGATCTGAAAAAAAAATAAAAATCTTAGAAGTAGAAGCAAATCTAAAAGAACTAAAGAATGAAGAAAAATTACAAGAAGAAAATCTTTATCTAAGAACAACTTTAGATAAAATTGCAACATGTAAAGCTTCATTACTTGTAGATCTGAAGGGTGTTAGAAGAGGAAAAAGAAAATATGGAGTAGGATACACACCCCCACAAAATGAAGAACATATCATTTATCCTAAAGTATATCCAACACCTAAGTTTGTGACAGAAGATGACCTTAAGAAAACCAAAAGGTAGATCAACGTGCTTACAAACAAAAACAGAAATACAATAAAAATGCATACAAGAAAAATTCTTTTAGTTTATGCTATACTCATTGCAACCACTAGGTCACACAGTTAGCACATGCACTACTAGAAACTTGAGATGGATTCCCAAAACTAACCATCAAGGACCCAAGAAAATTTGGGTACCAAAAGTTAAAACTTAGCTTTGTTTGCAGGGTCGGCTGAGGGCATCCAAATGGTATTTGGACAGTGGATGCTCAAGGCATATGACATGTGACAGAAGCTATTCACAAGTTTTAGAGAAGAATCTGGTCAAGTTACCTATGGTGACAATGGAAAAGGAAAAGTGCTAGGCTGTGGAACTATTGGTACTAAAGGAAAGGATTTAATTGAGGATGTCATGTATGTAGAAGGACTCAAGCACAACCTGATCAGTATTAGTCAGTTATGTGACAAAGGTCATTTAGTAAGATTTCAGAATGATAAGTGTGTAATTCTGAAGGACAACAAAAAGGTCTTTGAAGCACAAAGAGTAAAGAATCTGTACACCTTGCAACTAGAAGAATTAAAGGAAGTAAATTTTGTCTAACTACTACCAAAGCGAAGAAGCTGATTTGTGGCATAGAAGACTTGGTCATGCAAGCACTTCAGTAATCAAGAAATTGTTGAAGTATGATCTGGTTGAGGGACTTCCCAAGATGAAAATCAAAAAGTCTGGAATTTGCTCAGCATGTGCAAAAGGAAAACAGACCAAGACCTCATTTCAGTCCAAGACAATTGTTACAACTTCCAAGCCTTTGGAATTAATTCACATGGATTTATTTGGACCAATGAGGACAGTTAGTCTTGGAGGAAAAGTCTATGGCTATGTATTAGTTGATGATTACTCAAGGTATACTTGGGTATCCTTTCTAGAAGCGAAATCTGAAGCCTTTCAAGCTTTTCTGAAATTCAGCAAAATTGTCCAAAAGAATTAAAAATTTCAGATTACCAGTATCAGATCTGATCATGGAGGAGAGTTCAAAAATGAAGAATTTTTAAGTTCTGTGAAGAAAATGGAATTGAACACAACTTCTCAGCTCCCAGAACACCTCAACAAAATGGTGTAGCAGAGAGGAAAATAGAACACTGCTAGACATGACCAGAACAATGCTAAATGAGTACAATTTACCAAAATACTTCTGGGAAGAAGCAGTAAATATAGCCTGCTACATTATCAACAGATGCATGATCAGACCTATTTGAAAAAGACTCCGTATGATTTATACAAGGATAAGAAGCCCAACATCAGTCATCTTCGACCTTTTGGCTGTAAGTGTTTCATTTTAAACAATGGTAAAGACAACTTAGGAAATTAGATGCTAAAAGTGATGAAGGTTTTCTGTTAGATATATCTCAAAACCTAGAGGATATAGGGTATTTAATAGAAGGACATTGACTATAGAACAAACTGTACATGTCATGTTTGATGAAACTAACCCTTCTATCAAGAGGAAAAAAGAAGAAGATTTTGTTGATGATCTATGCAGGGATCTTGAAAAGACTTCTATTGAAGAAGAACAACACAAGGATGAAGAATCAGAAGAACCCCCATTGGAAGATCTTCAACAACAAGAGGAAATACAAGAAGGATTGCCCAGAGAATTAAGATACCATAGGGATCATCCTAGAGAAAACATCATAGGTAATCCTTAAGACAGAATAAGAACAAGAGGTACGCAAATTCCTAGTGATTTCTCTGCCTTAGTTTCTCAAATTGAGCCTAAGACAATCCATGATGCACTGGAAGATGAATCTTGGATCCTTGCTATGCAAGAGGAATTAAATCAATTCCAATGCAATCAAGTTTGGACCCTTGTGCCTAGACCTTCTGACCATCCTGTTATTGGAACCAGATGGGTTTTCAGAAACAAAGTGGATGAATCAGGAATAATCACCAGGAACAAGGCTAGACTTGTAGCTCAAGGATACTCCCAAGAGGAAGGCATAGACTTTGATGAAACATATGCTCCAGTTGCTAGATTAGAGGCAATTAGAATTCTATTAGCATATGCTTGCTCTCTTAATATTAATCTATTTCAGATGGATGTTAAAAGTGCTTTTCTGAATGGTTTTATAAAAGAAGAAGTGTATGTTGAGCAACCTCCCGGATTTGAAGATACTAAAAATCCTAATCATGTTTTCCGTTTAAAGAAGGCACTTATATGGTTTGAAACAAGCTCCAAGTGCTTGGTATGAAAGACTAAGTGCTTATCTTATATCACATGATTTTGTAAGAGGAAAAGTAGACAGTACTTTATTTATTAAAAATTTTTCAGATGGAATCTTAATTGTACAAATTTATGTTGATGACATTATCTTTGGTTCTACCAACGAATCACTCTGCAAGATCTTTGAGAACTTAATGCAAAGTGAATTTGAGATGAGCATGATGGGTGAACTGAATTATTTTCTTGGATTGCAAATTAGGTAAACCAAAGAAGGAACTCACATATGCCAAACCAAATACATCTCAGATCTGCTGATTAAGTATGATTTTGACAAATGTAATCCCTTGGGTACACCCATGAGCTCAGGCATTAAGCTAGATAGTGATTCCCTTGGTAAAAAGGCAGATCAAAAGATCTTTAGAGGAATGATAGGATCACTACTCTATCTTACTGCAAGTAGACCAGACATAATGTTCAGCGTTTGTTTATGTGCTAGATTCCAAGCTGATCCAAAGAATCACATGTTCATGCTGTTAAAATAATTTTTAGATATCTTATTAATACAAGCAATTTAGGTTTATGGTATCCCAGATGTTCTGAATTCAAGTTAATTGGATATTGTGATGCTGACTATGCTGGATGCAAGATAGATAGAAAAAGCACCAGTGGTACTTGTCAACTCCTTGCAGGATGTTTAATATCTTGGTCTTCCAGAAAACAAAATTCAGTAGCTCTCTCCACTACAGAAGCTGAATACATTGCAGCTGGAAGTTGCTGTAGTCAACTGCTATGGATTAAGCATCAATCAGAAGACTATGGGCATCAGCTTCAAGAAATCCCAATGCTGTGTGATAATACAAGTGCAATCAACTTAACCAAAAATCCAATTCAGCACTCAAGAACAAAGCACATTGAGGTCAGACATCACTTCATCAGGGACCATGTAAGTAATGGAAATATCACTCTTGAATTTGTCTCTACAGAAAATCAATTGGCAGACATTTTTACCAAACCCCTACCAGAAGATAGATTCACGTCTATTAGAAGAGAAATAGGTATGTGCAATCCTGATTAATATTTACCTGAATCATCTTGATGTTTACATTCCGTGTAGCAATTCCCTAAAAATTTTCCCAAGTCAAAGTTCGACTTATGTAGTCGATTCATGTTAAAAATCAAGGTATTCGATTCATGTAATCGATTCATGAAAAGTTAAGGTATTCGATTCATGTCAAAACTTATGTATTCGACTAATGATTTTAATTCCTAAATTAACTCCCTTATGACTCTGAAACGAATAAATATTCAAATTTTCGTAACTGACACCAAATTAAAGGCGTGTCCCTTCGTAACTCAAATCATGTCCCTTCATGAAACGACGGTCATTATCCCTCTCTTATATATAGACCTCCCTCATCTCCGTCAGAAAATACCCGTTCGAAATCTCTCTAGTCTGCTCTATCTTCTTTGCGCCTTTCTGCTCTCCGGCAAAGGACCCTCAGGAGCTCTCTGCTAAACTTCATCCTTTCACGAAAAAGGTAGGATCTTCTAACCCTTTCGGGTACATCTCATCCTCCTCTGAAGGATCTCCTAAGTTTCCTTTTCTTCTGTTTGTCTAGATGGCATCTCCTAGGGCTCAGGACTCCATCCAACTCACCTTTGACCAACTCCAAAGACTAGCCAAGATTCCTATCTGTTCAGGCAAATCAGTTGAATTCTCTCATTTGAGTGGCAGTCTAGCCTGTGTAGAGGAAACTCTCACAGAGATGGGATGGACCAAACTGTGTCAGATCACTGAACCGCTCGTAGCCAGTGCTGTAAGGGCATTTTATGCCTCTCTCAAAGTTTCATCTGGAAATACAGTCGTAGGATATGTTAAAGGAGTAAGAATCACTATCTCTGAGGAATGTCTTGTGGAACTTTTAGACTGTCCTAACACCAGACACTGTCTTAGTGAGTTCATCCCCCTTGAGAAACAAAAATTGGGGATTATTGGAAATCTGGGGACCTTGAGCAAAAGGGGTTTGCAAGTGAATGAGCTTTCTGTAGAGAAAAGGTTACTGCATTCTATCATCTCTAATATCATAACTCCTAGATCCGGTTCCCATTCCTCCATCACAGCCAGAGATGGGAATCTTCTCTTTTGGGCTATTCAGAAACTTAGAGTCAACCTTCCAGCAGTAATTTTAGAAAGACGATAGGAGCCAAGGACCTTCAAGATTCTCTCCCTTATGGATCTCTGCTTACTTTGATCTTTAAGAAATTTGTTGTGGATCTATCTAGAGAAGTGCCTGTCACCAAAGAGAAAATTGGACTCATTACTCTGAGAAGAGGTCACTACTCCCTAGTTAGCAAGAAAGAAAACTTATGGTACAAAGATTCAGTTCCGGAGTGTGACCATGAAATTTATCCAGATGAGCCCCTAGTCTTTGTGCTTCCCCAAGATATTCCCACTTTAGGTATTCAGATTGAAGCCCCAGCAGATCCAGTTGCTCCAGTTGTGTTTGCTCAGCCTCCTTCACCAGTTCAGCCAGTTGAAGAACAGCTTCCAGCCTCCTCCTCTCTCAATGAGCAAGATGCTCCCTCTGAAGCTTTGCATGAAGACTTAAGAAATCTCAGAGGTAAGGGAATCATGTCTGAAGATGTTCCTGTCCCACCTATGGAACAAACTTTCAGAGAGAGTGAGCCCTCTTTCTCCCCTTCTCAGTTTGAGACCCGGCCAAGGTCTCAGGGGAGAGTAGCAGCAGTCTTGGCACCATTCTAGAGTTTGTCAGATCACATCAAGAGAGTCTCTCACTTCTTCATATGCAAGTCGAGCTCATAGATGTCAAGTTTGATAGTTTTGCTGATGAGGTCAAGCAGATGAAGGAACTCTTACTTCAGTTAGTGTGCCATCAGGACGCTTCCATGTCATCAGGGCCTGCTCCCTCTTAGACTCAAGAAGAACCAGCCTCTACTGCTCAAGAGCCTCAACACCAAGAACCAACCCAAGAGAAAATTCCTGAAGATCCAGTGCTTGAGCCCGTAGTACAGCAAAATCAAGAGTTTTCAGCTGAACAGCAGCCCATATCAGTTGTCCTCCAGCAGGAGCATGCTCCCAAAGATCACCTAGCAATGGTTGTATATCAACCCCAACAAAAATAGCATCAAGAACAGCAGCAGGAATCAGTGGCTGATCAGCAGCCAGGAGTAGCAGCAGTTGAGGAAGTTGTATCTCTTGGAAAGAGACCTCATCAGGCCTCCGAGCTTCACACCTTCAAGAGAAAGGTTAAGAGAAGGCTAATCAAAGATGGCCATCCTATTTCTTCCTCTCCTTCCAGGCCTACCTCACCTGCCTCTCCTTCTGACAATCCTCCAGAAGCTACTCCTCCAGCCACCTCTTCAAGTATTCCCTCTGGTTCAATCATTTCACAAGATCTACCTCTATCTAGCCCCCAGTAGATCCAGTTCTCAAAAATATCAAATTCTCCATATATCCTTTAAAATACCCAATCAAGCCTCTTAAGGCTTTTGCAATGAATCTGTCCACTCAACCTCCACCTTTTTATTCAGCTTTGCCCCTCAAACTAGGTTCTCAGCAACCTCACTTACAAATCCTTGATATGGTTCCAAGTCTCAGACTTCCAGCTTCCCGTGGTCCTAAAATGGTAGACAAACCAGCTCTACTTCTTCCTCCTTTCTGGTATGCCTTTGTCTACCATTCCCCTGAATTCATGGCTCTCTTTAGAGAATATCTTCAAATCAGGACCTTTCTTGAGATTCATGACATGCCAGGTTTCACTTTTGAACACTGGCTTCCATCTTTGATCAAAACATCTCAGGTTTCCATTTCTGATCTTCAAACTGTCTCTCAGAAGAGTCATTATCTGACTCCTCAAGAGTTTGTTCATCTCCATCCTGAGGAAGCCATGAGATTTCAGGAAGCTCAATCCAGGAACCACCAGCTCAAGCTCCACACTCATCTATCCCTTCAATTTCATGTACTTTTTGGCGCTCTCCTTAGAGATTCTCAGGCCAAATTTACTGCCATGAAAGCCTTCAACTTTGAAAGGTACAAGCTCGGTCTGCATGATGTCTCCAAAGGCCTATATGATATGCTCCTCAGAGGACCAAGGCCAGTGGTCCCTTCTATGCAAGCAAATCTTTTGCCCAATCTTCATCCTCCCCTTGTAGGAGCTATCTTCTACAAAGGTGCTTTTGGTGAAACCATCTTCAACAGATTCATCAGAATCTCCACAAGGTTCAAGATCAAGTATCAGTCCAAGCTCAGTTTTCAGAGGTTCATCTTTTTGTACATGCATAAGTTTCAGAAGAACCTTCTTGATCTTCAGATAAGCTTTGCTGAGTCTGAACGATTCCCTCCTCATCTATGGGAAAAAGCCTATCCTGAACACCATGCTCAGTGTAGAACTCTAGCACTCCCCCTCAATGATTATCACTCCAAGAGTCTTCTTGATTTGAGAAAGCACATTGGCCTCAAATGGGCACAGAGGTATCTACATTATTATCAGGCCAAGGATGCAGCTATCTCAAGTGGGCTATATTGGAATATCACTCTTCATGAGTTCTTCACTTTGGCAGCCACCAAGAAGTTCACTCCTCTACACATCAGGTGTCTCTTGGACCATGACAAAGCCGATAACAAACGATTTTTTTACAGAAGGCGCCACATCAAATCAGCCAGGAAATTACCTTACAACAATCCCAAATATGAGGTGGATGCTGCCAAGTTTAACCACACTTTCCAGTCTAATGAGTTGAAACTTTGGCAACTCATAGGGCCTTTCTTGGCTAAAATTCCACAAACTCTTTATCTTCCCACCTCCAGCACTACTTAAAAACATTTTTTTTAATTATGTAATCTTCAAACATTCCTTTTATATATGGCATTTACTGCTCTCTTTTATCTCCTGTCTTTGTGCTTGGTTTATCCTTTATGTTAATGCTACAAAGGGGGAGAAAAGACAGGGTAGCTCTTTTTCAAAGTTGTTTCTGCAAAATGCACAATTTTGTCAAACAATTTACATGCTATATCAGGCTATCAACTACCATTTAAAGATTTTTGTCATTAACAAAAAGGGGGAGAATTGTTGAGCAACTCCTCATAAGTCTTCAAGCAATCAATTATTTTGATAAGACAAATCTTTAAATGAAATATTTTATCTGTATCTTGATATAGATCTACTACAGAATTTCGTCAGTTTCAACATTTTGAAAGACCAAAAGTTTTTATAAGTACACATCTTCTACACTGTATTCGATTCACATATGTTATACTGTATTCGATTCACATCTTCGATTCACATATGTTATACTGTATTCGATTCACATCTTTTACACTGTATTCGATTCACATCTCCGATTCACATATGTTATACTGTATTCGATTCACATCTTTTACACTATATTCGACTCACATATGTTATACTGTATTCGATTCACATCTCCGATTCACATATGTTATACTGTATTCGATTCACATCTTTTACACTGTATTCGATTCACATACTGTATTCGATTCACTCTATTCCTCTTAAATCGAATCACCTGTTCTACTGAATTCGACTACACTGTCAGCTGTACACTTGTACTTTTTCAGTATACTTCTGTCAGTTTCTAAATGTTATGAAATCTCTATTAATTGATGGTAATCTCTCTTTAGCATAAAATAATTTGTTTATGACTGCTTATTCTATGGATCTTTAACATTCTACAAGATCATTATTTATATATATATATATATATATATATATATATAGTTTGTGACAGGAAATTCAGTACCTTCACAGAGTCACTTCTCTGGAACAAAATATGAACATACATTTAATGCTTACGGTTCTGATGATCTTTTATTTCAATCTATTCCTTCTACAAAGACTCAAAGCATTTATGTGGAAGACAGGCGCATGGTATCTAACAATCTCACCTACCACTGACAGACCCACACCTTAAACTTTCTGTCTGTCTGCCTTACTTTCTGAAAGGACTAAGAATACTAGGTTCCATACTGTTCCATTATACTACACTGACTCACCTACCACAAAGGTATGGATATACGTTTGTCTTTGTCTTGTCCTTTCATACAGGCATTTATTGTTGCACATAGGCCGCTCAGCCCAAGTATCAAAGGGCTTATCTTCTAGCTATAGCAAACGGCTTCTACATGTGAAGACCTTGGGAAAAGGCAAATTTCCAGAACCTCTGGACAAAAGTTCCAAGATCCAAAGGATCCTAAAGACTCTTCTCAAACGGTTAGATTACAACAATCATCTTACTTCAACGGCTAGTTTGAGAAGATTATAAAGAGATGAAGAACGCAACAGAAGACAACATGTTTTGAAGTTCCTTGTAGACAATTCTCTGAAAGTTCACCTTGCAAGCTCTCAAAAGCCTTCCTGTTCAGCAACTGTTTGAGAGCCCCATCTTCAGTGATTTTTGAAGATCTGTTTATTGGGTGGCAATTGTAATTGTCTCTTCTTTGGAAGACCACCCAAGTAGCTTCAGCTAGGATTTAGATTTCAATTCTTATCTATTCTATCCTGCTGGAAAGTGTGTGTTTTTATACTCATTCTTGAGTCAACACACAGACGTTTATTTCTCCTTCATTTTGTTATTTCTGCAGAAGTGTTTCTGCTTTACCCCTCTTGTGAAGGGAAGGCTTTTTGCATAAGGCAGTTCTGTTTACCCCTGTTTAGGGAAGACATGCTGTGGAGCAAGTGGGTTTGTAATTTCCTCTCAAGGGTGAGAGAAGGCCAAATTTGATTGGCAGTTTAGTGAAATCTCAAGTGGTTGGCTTGAGGAGTGGATGTAGGACTTCCATATGGGAAGGGCCGAACCAGGATAAATCTCTTGTGTAATTCTTTGTGTGATTGTTTTCCCCTAAGTTCTCACTTGAATCACACACATCACACCAAGCACTAACATCTCTACCTAGTGTTGTGATTTCTCTTTCAGAAGAATTTACAAAAATCAATAAAAGTCCTATTCACCCCCCTCTAGGACTGTACAATCTGTCATTTCGATCCAACATCCATCCCCATATAACTTTTATTTAATTATATACAATTTTTGTGATTAACAAAACCCTAACAATTATTTTCTAACAAGTTTTATGAAGTTCATCTACAGGGAATAAATCAAGTCTAATCTGTAAGTAATTCTTACGCTGTATCATTTAAAGTTCAGAGCATGCATTTCCTCTAAGTCCACATTGATTTCCATTGTAGAACAACGATTTCCCTTACAGCATAACGATTTCATAAGTGAGCATGAACGATTCTATCGTTACAATGATTTCATCGTATAACAATTTGATAAGTTTGTAAAAGAATGATTCTATTGCTACAACGATTTCATCGTATAACGATTTGATAAGTTTGTAAAAGAACGATTCTATCGCTACAACAATTTCATCGTATAACGATTTGATAAGTTTGTAAAAGAACGATTCGTTAAGTGAAACAACGATTTTTGTCTCACAATGATTCGTTAAGTGAAACAACGATTTCGGTCACACAACGATTCATTAAGTGAAACAACGATTTTGGTCTCATAACGATTCGATAAGTTACACAACGACTCGGTCGCCGCAACGATTTGCTCAAACAATGATTTGTTTATGTTTGAACAACGATTTGCTCAAACAACGATTTGTTTATGTTTGAACAACGATTTGCTCAAACAACAATTTGTTTATGTTTGAACAATGATTTGCCCAAACAACGATTTGTTTATGTTTGAACAACAATTTTCCCAAACAATGATTTGTTTATGTTTGAACAACGATTTTCTCAAACAAAGACTTGTTTATGTTTGAACAACAATTTGTTTTTGTTTGAACAATGATTCACTTATACAACGATTTGCTTATATCTGTACAACGATTTGCTTGTACAACAATTTGCTTTCTATTGTATAACGATTTGCATAAACAACGATTTCATAAGTTGTACAACTATTTCATTGTCATAATGACTTCATGGATTACATCGATTTCATACATGATATTCAAATATATTTTCAAATATTGTGAAAGTCAAAGTCTTCCCGTGTGCATCACTAACATCCTTGCATTTAATGAGATTGTACACTTCTCTACACGATGCATATCTGGGTGCCTTCTATTCCTATGTTTCTATAGCAAACACTTTTTAGGATAGCAGAATGGCATTTCTATTTTTGTGTACGTTCTTACTGTAAGGTTTCTAACGTTGACTGACAAGCATAGAGACAGTCTAGCTGTCTGTGCTTCGACATTTATTGTGTGCAGGTATTTGCTAGTATCATATCTTACAATGTTGGACAACTAGAAGCTGAAGAATATCTGGATGAATCTTCTTTTTGCGTGCATGGCTCCAGAGCATTAAATGGCTGCAAGCTTACCTATCGCGCATGATGGACCATGCAGTCTAACGAGCATTAATCTTAGAGACAACGGTCTCCTCAACGGCTACTTTGTTAAAAGTGTTGATATATATACAAGATTGAAGACTCTCAGAAAAACAGTTCGACAATTTGAATCTTTGTGTGATAGAGCCTTCAAGAAATCCTTCAACAATGAAGAAGAGCTTCTTGCATCACTCCATTCATTCCTTAGCTCATAGCTCTCAGCCTTTCATTGTCTAGATTTTTTCGAGAGCTTGTAGTTCTGAGAGATTTTCTCATTGTTAATCTTTCTCTCTTAGACTTTGCCTCAGATCAAGCATTGTTGTAAGCTTGGTCTAGGGGCCTTTCACTTTCTTTCACATCTGTTGTGAAGCTCCTCTTCAGGTTGTGAAGAGAAGACCTGTTGAAAATAGGTGGTTTGTGTTCCCTTTGTTAAGGAAGGAAGACCTGTGTATCAGGGTGGTTTGTACCTCTTCGGGGTTAGAAGAGAAGGCCAACTGCGGCTGGATGTGTAAGGGTCCTTAAGGGGGACAGTACCCTTGGTTAGTGAAATCCCAAGTTATTGCTTGGGGACTGGACATAGGACTCCTTGAGATAGGAGGTCCGAACCAGGATAAAATTTCCTGTGTTGTGTGCTTATTTGTTTGTTGTCTTCCTTATCACTAACACTAACAATTGAACTTAGTGTTTTTCTGTTAAAGAATTTTTGTTGACAGGTGTGAAATCTAAAAGAATTTTAAATCCCATTCACCCCCCCTCTGGGCTTGCTAGCTGGGCAACAAGTGGTATTAGAGCCAAGTCTCTTCGTCAAAGAAGTTCTCACAATCTGAAGAGAAAAGATAAATGGCAGCTCAAGGGTATGCAGAAGGTCAGTCCGTCAACAGACCTCCTCTATTTGATGGAGAAGATTACAACTACAAGAAAATTAGGATGGAGTTCTTCCTACATGGTCTCAATTTTCAACTCTGGTCCATCGTAGAAGAAGGAGATCTAGTGATTATAAACAACAAAGAAAATTGGACAGATGATGATAAGAAGAAGATCTCGCTTAACTGCAAAGTTTAGAGCATATTATGCTGTACACTTAGTAAGAAAGAGTTTAATAGCATTTCAGCATGTAAATCAGCGATGGAAATGTGGGAGAAACTTAGAATCACATATGAGGGAACAGAGAAAGTCAAAGAAACAAGGATAGACATCTTGGTACCTCAGTATGAGCAATTTCAAATGCAACCAGGTGAATCAATTACACAAATGTATAGTAGATTCACAGATATTACAAACGGTTTGGCTGGTCTCGGAAAGACCTATGACATGGGAGATATGGTAAGAAAAATATTGAGATCCCTACCAGCTTTATGGACTCCTAAAGTGATAGCCATAGAAGAAGCTAACGACTTAAAGAGGATGTCTCTTGAAAAGCTCATTGGGTCACTAATGGCCCACGAGATAAACATGGAAAGGCTTGGGGAGTCCTCCAGCAGAAAGAAGCACAGCAATGCTCTCAAAGCTGCTGAAGACACATCTGGTGATGAATCAGATGGTGATAAAAGCATTGGGAGTAGTGAAGATGAAGAAGCTTTCCTATCCAGAAGATTGCAGAGCATATTGGCCAAGAAGAAATACCAGTCTGGAAGGAGATACTTCAAGAAGGGCAAAGACTTCAAGAAACCTGAAGTTAAGGATGCCAAGAAGTCGGAACCCATTTACTACGAATGCAAAAAGCCTGGACACATCAACGCAGAGTGTCCAAAACTAAAGAAGATGGAGTTCAGAAAGAAAGACAACTCGAAGAAGTTCAAAAGATACAAAAAGAAAGCAATGGCAGCTGCATAGAGCAATGACAGCGACTCGGAAAGCGAGTCAAGCTCTAGTGAAGAAGAAGAAGAAAAGGCCAACCTGGCCTTCATGGCAAATATTGATGACAAGGTAACCTCTGACTCTTCATTCACTTCTTGTAATGATTCTGATTCAGATAGTTTAGAAGAAGCATTTAATGAATTATATAGTAAATATAAAGATGTGTGCAAATTATTAAAAATCACCAAGAAAAGTCATGCATGCTTAGAAGTCACAAACTCAGATCTAAAATCTGAAACCGAGCAGTTAGAAAAACAAATCTCCTAACTGAAAGAAGAAATGAATTGTTATGTCAAGACCTAAAAACTAAAAATGAACAAATAACAAATATGGAAAAACAGAAAACTTTAAATGAACTTAAAAAGAAAGTTGACACACTAACTAAGGAAAATGAATATCTAACTAATACAATTGAAAATTTTACAAATGGTAAATCAACTTTAATACTAAAAGGAGCTAGAAGATCAGGAAAGAAGCATGGCTTAGGATATACTCCACCAGATAATGAAGAAACAGTAGTCCATCCTAAAATTTATCCAACGCCAAAATTTGTAGCTGAACAAAATACTGAATATAAATCTAACCTTAAGTACATTCCAACTGAAAAAGTAAGTAGGATATCTTGCTGTAGTCATTGTAATAAATTAGGGCATACCAGAACAACCTGTACGACAAAACACCTAAAATGGATCCCTAAAAGAAAAGCTAATGAAACTAACCATCAAGGACCCAAAAGAACTTCGGTACCTAAATCTTAGTGTTTTCATTACAGGGAAGCCTTAAAGCATCAAAGTGGTATCTGGATAGTGGGTGCTCAAGGCACATGACAGGCAACAGGAAATTGTTCTCACTCATTAAGGATGAAGAAGGTACAGTGACGTATGGCAATAATGGAAAAGGAATAGTGATCGGTTGTGGACTAGTTGGTAGCCAAGGCAGAACTCTCATAGAAGATGTCCTATGTGTGAAAGGACTTAAGCACAACCTGATAAGTATAAGCCAGCTATTGACAAAGGTCACCAAATTAGTTTTCAAGAGTCAAAGTTCCTCATTATGAAAAATGGTATAACAGTGTTCGAAGCCTATAGAGAAAAGAATCTATATGTGCTTCATCTGGAAGAGTTGAAGGATCAGGATGTATGCCTTGCAGTAAATAAAGATCAATCAGATGAACTATGGCACAGGAGATTGGGTCACTGCAGTTTGGATGGAATTAGAAAATTGATCAAGCGAAATCTAGTGGAAGGTTTGCCCAAAGTTAGCTCAAGGATAGAAGGTGTGTGTGAACCTTGTGCAAAAAGGAAGCACACAAAATCTTCTTTCAAGACAAAAATAGTTGTAATAACCTCCAAACCTTTAGAACTATTACATATGGATCTGTTTGGGCCAATGAGATCCACCAGCTTAGGAGGAAAGAATTTTGGACTTGTAATAGTGGATGACTATTCAAGATTCACATGGGTATCTTTCTTAGAACATAAAGATGACACATTTGACAGTTTTGTTAAGTTCAGTAAGAAAATTTAGAAGGACAAGAAGTTCAATATAATAAGTATTCGATCAGATCATGGAAGAAAATTTCAAAATGAAAAATTTGTAGAATTCTATGATGATCAAGGAATAGAGCATAATTTCTCAGCACCAAGGACACCACAGCAAAATGGAGTAGCTGAGAGGAAAAATAGAACACTACTGGACATGGCCAGAACAATGTTGTCAGAATACAATCTTCCTAGATATTTCTGGGCTAAAGCAATCAACACAGCATGTTACAAAATAAATAGAGTGATGATCAGGCCAATCCTAAAGAGGACTACGTATGAACTCTACAAGGAAAAGAAGCCTAAGATCAGTCACTTCAGAACGTTTGGATGCCCTTGATTCATCCATAATAATGGTAAGAGAGATATTGGTAAGTTAGATTCTAAATATGATGAAGGAATATTCATGGGGCATGCTTCTAAACCTAAAGGTTATAAAGTCTTTAATAAACAAAGTTTATTAATTGAGCAAACTGTCCATGTTATTTTTGATGAATCTAACCCTTCCTTGAGAAAGGAAGTAGATAGTGATGATGATAATGCAGAAAAATTATCCAAGAAACTGAAGGATACATCTATCAAGGATAATGAAGATCCATCCTTGGAAGAACTACAACAAAAGGAAATTGTACATGATGATCTTCCAAAGGAATGGAGATACAAGAAGGATCATCCAAGAGACAACATCATTGAAGATCCATCAGTTGGGGTAAGAACTAGAGGTAATGTTATTCCCTATGATTATTTAGCTTTTGTATCTCAAATCGAGCCTAAGACAGTCAATGAAGTACTGTCTAATGAATCTTGGATTTTAGCCATGCAAGATGAACTTAATCTGTTCAAGAGATACCAAGTTTGGTCCCTTGTTCTGAGCCCATCAAATCATCCTGTTATTGACGCCAAATGGGTGTTCAAAAAAAATTGGATGAAACTGGTGTTATCACTAGAAAGAAGGCTATACTGGTTGCTCAAGGTTATTCCCAAGAGGAAGGCATAGATTTCGATGAAACCTATACACCAATGGCTAGACTAGAGGCTATCAGAATTTTACTTGCATATGCATCTGCTTAGATTTAAAGCTTTTTCAAATGGATGTAAAATCTGCTTTTTTAAATGGATATATAAAGGAAGAAGTCTATGTAGAACAACCTCCTAGTTTTGATGATGAACAATTTGAAAGATGTGCGGAATTATCTAATATGGTAATCTAGAAGGGGGGTTGAATAGATTACTATCAATTAAATATACTATGACCTTCTTTTTGATGGAAACACAGTCTTTTGATATTTTAAATAGAGTTTAAATCAAACTAATATGTGCGTTAATTGTAAGTAGATAGAGTAGCAATTTATCTAGCGTGTGAAAGATCAATGTGCCTACCAAACATCTAGCGTGAAACGTTCAAACCATAGACACGATGATTTAAGGTGGTTCGGAGTACACAACTTGTGTATCCTACGTCCACCGTCCACACACACACGCAGAAACCACTGCTTATTAGTGAGTTCACTCTACAACACACACACACACACGTTGTCGGATGTAAAATCACGATCAGAACAACACAAACCACGTAGATCAAGCACAAGAGACACTTGATCCACAAACACACAAGGTATGAGAAACAGAGATATAGAAGAGTTCTAAGTTGAAGAATCAAACCTTGATGTAGAACTCTTCAAGATGTCATCTAGATGAACTTCAAACTTCATCTTTGACAAGTATAAGTTGATGGAGAAGCTTGAATCACAGACAAACTGGCTTCACCTCCGTTTGGAAGATGGATCTTCCTTTCCCTGGACGGCAGGTTGAAGCAGAGCAGCAGAGAGAAACTTTTTCCCTTGGATTTTCTTAGGGTATTGTATGGCGGCTTCTTCTTTTTGAAAATAACTCCAAAGAGTTCCTTTCATATGGGTGTTCAAGTATGGAGAGTCATGATAAAAGGAAACACCCAAGTCGAAAACATATGGAAATCAATGTCATCAAAACCTGGAGGTTGTTCTACATAAACTTCCTCCTTAATAAAACCATTTAGAAAAGCAGATTTAACATCCATTTGAAATAATTTCAAGTCTAATGTGGATGCATATGCAAGTAGAATCCTAATAGCCTCAAGTCTAGCTACAGGTGCATAGATTTCATCAAAATCTATGCTTTCCTCTTGCAAATAGCCTTGAGCAACCAATCTGGCCTTATTTCTTATGATCACACTAGCTTCATCCAATTTATTTCTGAACACCCATTTGTTGCCAATCACTGGATGATCTGATGGTCTAGGAACAAATGATCATACATGATTTCTCTTGAACTAATTCAGTTCATCTTGCATGGCTAAAATCCAAGATTCAGCAGTGAGAGCTTCATTGACTGTCCTAGGCTCTATTTGCGAGACAAAAGGTAAATAATCACATGGAATTACATTACCTCTTGTCCTTACCCCTATAGATAGATCACTAATGATGTTTTCTGGTGGGTGATCTTTCTTATATCTTCATTCCTTTGGAAGATTTTCATGAAAAATGTCCTTTTGTTGCAGGTCTTCTAGAGGTGGATCTTCCTTGTCCTCGATAGATGTATTCTTTAATTTCTTGAACAATTCCTCTGCATCATCAATATCACTATCTTCTTTCTCTCTCAAGGAAGGGTTAGTTTCATCAAAATGATGTGAACTGGTTGTTCAATTAATAAAGTACGCTTGTTAAATACTTTATAGCCTTTAGGTTAAGAAGCATACCCCATGAATATACCTTCATCTGATTTTGCATCTAACTTACCAATGTCTCTTTTGCCATTGTTGTGGATGAAACATGGACATCCGAATGTCCTGAAGTGACTGATCTTCGGCTTCTTTCCCTTGTACAGTTCATATGTTGTCTTCTTCATGATAGGTCTGATCATCACTCTGTTGATAATGTAACATGCCTTGTTGACTGCTTCAGCCCAAAAATACCTTGGCAAATCATATTCTGATAGTATTGTCCTTGCCATATCCAATAAGGTTCTATTCTTCCTCTCAGCAACTCCATTTTGCTGTGGTGTCCTTGGTGTTGAAAAATTGTGCTCTATGCCTTGATGATCACAAAAGTTAGTAAATCTCTCATTTTGGAATTCTCCACCATGGTCCGATTGAATGCTGATAATGCTATACTTCTTATCTTTCTGAACCTTTTTACTGAAACTTCCAAAACTTTCAAATGTATCATCTTTGTGCTCCAAGAAGGATACCCATGTGAATTTAGAGTAATCATCAACTATAACAAATCCAAAATTCTTTCCACTAAGACTAGTGGTCATCATTGGCCCAAATAAATCCATATGGAGAAGTTCTAAGGGTTTAGAGGTTGTTACCACAGTCTTTGGCTTGAAGGATGACTTGGTGTGCTTTCCTTTTGCACAAGGTCCACAAACATTATCCACTCTTGTGCTGATTTTAGGTTGACCTTCCACCAAGTTTCTCTTGATCAACTTTCTCATGCCATCCAGACTACAGTGGCCCAATCTTTTGTGCCACAGCTCAGTTGACTGCTCTTTGCTTGCAGCCAGACAGATATCCTGATCTTTTAGTTCTTCTAGGTAAAGTACGTACAGGTTCTTTTCTCTGTTGGCTTCAAAGATGACTGCTCCATCCTTTATAATGCTGCACTTTGACTCTTGAAAACTGATTTGATGTCCTTTATCGCACAGCTGGCTGATACTGATAAGGTTGTGCTTCAGTCCTTTAACACATAGTACATCCTCAATGATTGTCTTGCCTTTGCTACCTACTGAACCACTGCCTATTACAGTCCCTTTTCCATTATCTCCATAGGTGACTGTGCCTTCTTCAGCTTCTAGATGGGAAAAAAGTTTCCTGTTCCCTGACATGTGCCTTGAGCAACCGCTGTCTAAATACCATTTGAATGCTCGAAGGTTTCCCTGCATTAAAAAACATTAAGCTTTAGGTAACCAAGTTCTTTTGGGTCCTGGTTGGTTAGTGTCATCAATTTTTCTTTTAATTATCCATATTTTATGTTTAGTTGGACATGATACTTTAATATGTCCTAACTTGTTGCAATGACTACAGCAAGATATCTTAGTTGCCTTTTCAGTCGGAATGTATTTGAAGTTTACCTTGTATGTTGTGTCTTGTTCAGGTATAAATTTAGGTGTAGGATATATTTTAGGATAAACTTTAGTTTCTTCATTATCGGGGGGAGTATAACGTAATCCATGTTTCTTTTTACCTGACCATCTAGCACCTTTCAATATTAATGTTGTTTTACCATTAGTAAATTTTTCTAGTGTGCTTAATAATTTTTCATTTTGTGTGGTTAACGTGTTGACTTCTTGTTTTAAATTATTTACAGTTTCTTGATTTTCCAAATTTTCTAATTGTTCATTTTTATTTTTCAAGTCGTCGCACAGTAATTTGTTTCTCCTTTTTAGTTCATTAATTTGTTTTTCCATTTGCTCATTTTTAGATTTTAAATCTGAATTAGTATTTTCTAGGCATGCGAGATTTTTCTTACTGGCTCTTAGTGATTTACATACTTCTCTATATTTACAGTATAGTTCATTAAACGCTTCTTCTAAGTTATCTGAATCAGTATCATTACAAGAAGAGAAAGATGAGTCAGATGTTACCTTGTCTTCTGTGTTGGCCATGAACGCTGTTGAACGAAATTTTTTCCCTTATATTAAAAAAAACACTTGTTTTAAATATTTAGAGCAAGTGTATATAGAGGAAAATATTTGTCCGGAGACCTGGATAAAAACAACCCTCAAACCCATTTATTCAAAATTTCAGAATGAATGAAGGAAAGAAATTTATTTGTTCTGAATTTTCGGAATGGATAAACAGCAGAAAATAGAAACAGGTTTCTGCGCATGTTCAAATTTTGGATGGGATTCATTTCGAATCAAATAGGGGCTGAAATCATATAACCCCTGATATTCTCGGAATAAAGTCTCTGCCGATCAATTGTTTCAGATGTTTGGAACAAGTACACAAGGGAAAAATATTTATCCGGGGTTCCGGGTATAAGACAACCCTTAATGTTCTTTATTCAGAATTTCCAGAATGAATGAATGAAATAAAACCATTTATTTTGGATTTTCGGAATGAATTAAGATAGAAAAAAGAAATATTTTTCTGGCGTATCCCGGAATGCCAAAGAAGGTCTCCCGGGGTTGGCCAAAGTCAGAAACCAGTCAACTCCCATGTTTTCGGAATTAAATCCAACGTCGGGCGAACGAAATTTAATGTCCCGGGATATCCCGTGGGAGCCGTCCTACGTGGCGTTCATATTAATACGTGGGAGGGTCCGGTCAAATACCCATGTCAACAATCGAAAATGATGTGGCCAAAATACACCACCCGTCCTCGCATGACAAAAGAAAACCCCACGTGGTGAGAATGACACAGGTCAGGAATTTATAAAGGAATCTCCTGCCGGGATATCCCGGTGGGACTCCCACCGAGGTTTTACGGGGTATCGGACCTGGTGGAAGTCCCACCGGTGCCCGTACACTTGGTGGGAGCCCCTCCCGGGGCCCGCACACCTGGTGGGAGCCCCATCGGGGCCTTGCGCACAGCCGGTGGGACTCCACCGGGGCTGTGCACCTGGTGGGAGCCCCACCAGGGTGTTGCGCACACCCGGTGGGACCCCCACTGGGGCTGTATGCCCGGTGGGATCCCCACCGGGGCTGTGCGCCCGGTGGGACCCCCACCGGGGCCTTGCGCACACCCGGTGGGACCCCCACCGGGGCTGTGTGCCCGGTGGGATCCCCACCGGGGCTGTGCGCCCGGTGGGAGCCCCACCGGGGCCTTGCGCACACCCGGTGGGACCCCCACCGGGGCTGTGCGCCCGGTGGAATCCCCACCAGGGCCGCGCGCCCGGTGGGGGCCCCAACGAGGGTGCGCGCTCGGTGGGAGTCCCACCGGTGCCCCGTGGGAGTCCCACCGGTGCCCCGTGGGTCCCGCACTCCCGGTGGGACTCCCACCGGTGCCTCCTGTTTGCTGTCCCGACAGAAAAGAAAGAAAAAAAAGGGAAACATTAAATGCCATACCCGGTGGGATGTGTCTCCGGTGGGACTCGTCTCCGGTGGGATCCGTCTCCGGTGGGATGCGGAAGAAGTCCCCGGTGGGATGCCCACCTCCCACCCAATCTCCTATAAAAGGAGACCAAGGCCAAGGAAATGAAAGGAGGTTCTGAAAATGCCAAGTTTTGGAGGGGTTGAAAAAATGCCTAGTGGAGGAGATCTGGAAATTTGGCAAGTTGTGGGGATCTGAAATCCACTCTTGTCGTTTCTTTGGTTTCTGAGAGGGAAGTGAAGGCCAGCTCTGTTCTGGCTTTGGACAATTTCCTTATAAAGTCCCTCAAAAGAGATATATTTGCAACGTTGATCAAGAAGCTATGGCAAAAGCTAGTATGTGATATTCAGAAATTTAACAGGTGAAAGTTAATTTTCTGACTAATATTCCTGGATTAAGTCAAGCTTTTTACATGAAATGGCAAATTGTAATTATATCCAAACATTTTATGTAATTGCACATATGCCCAGAAAAAGTCATAAAATACAGATAGATGGCATGTTCTGAATGGTGTGATATCAGGTTGGGTACGGTAAAGAAATTCTTCTGTACTGGAACATTGCAAATATACCTGTGTTCGGAGAAGATTGCAAATGTGTCCCTGTCCAACAGAAAATTGCAGAAAAATCCCTCCACTGTCTGAAAACGATATAAATACCCCGAAGGCTTACAAATTTCAGAAATGTCCTCAGAAGGACTGAAATGGTGCAAATGTCCTTCAAAGGACTGAAATTTGCAGAAGTGTCCTTGAAAGGGCTGAAATTTGTAGAAATGTTCATTTTGGACGGAAAATGGAAGAAACATGCTAAGGGGGAGGAAAATTGCAGAAATGGCCTTCAAAGGGTGGGAATTGCATATACATTCTCAAAAGGACAGAAATTGTGGAAATGTCCTTCAAAGGACTGAAAAGTTCCAGAAATGTCCCATTTAGACAGAAAATTGAAGGATCATCCTCAAAGGACAGGAAATTACTGATATGTCTTTAAAAGGATAGGAAATGCATACATATCCTCAAAAGGGTGAAATATTGCAGAAATACCCTGATTAAGGGACCAATAGCAGAAGTACCCTGATCAAAGGACAAATAGCAGAAACACCCTGATCAAGGGACAAATTGCAGAAGTACCCTGACCAAGGGAAAAATTGCAGAAATATCCTCATGTCTGAAAAAATGCAGAAATACCCTCATGTCTGGGAAAATTGCAAACATACCCCCATGATTGGGAAAATTGCAAACATACCTCCATGATTGGGAAAATCGCAGAAATACCCCGATGTCTGGGAAAATTGCAGAAATACCTCGATGTCTGGAAAAATTGCAGAAATGTCCCATGATTGGGAAAATTGCAGAAATACCCTCATGTCTGGGAAAATTGCAAACATACCCCCACGATTGGGAAAATCACAGAAATGTCCCATGATTGGGAAAATTGCAGAAATGTCCCATGACTGGGAAAATTGCAGAAATACCCCGATGTCTGGGAAAATTACAGAAGTACCCCCGAAGAATAGAAATTGCAGAAATGTCCCTAAAAAGGTCCCAAACCCAAAGACCTTGAAGGGGGAAATTGCATAAGTGCTCCTGCTTGTGAGAAAGTCATTCAAGCCATGTTCGAACTTCACGAAAGTCAACTAAATACCATCGAAGTTCAGAAATTGCACGAAACCCTTTTCAAAGGAAGAAGCTATACAAGGTCCATGCCGTTCACTTGACTCGGTGGAGCGGGACCCACGTCACTTCTCTGAAGCGGCGTGCGCTCTCCTGAGTCTGGTTTATGGCTGACAAAGTATTGGGATTGTCAAGAAATGACAAATATACCCATGGAAGTCATGAAATGATTGAAAAGCCCCAAGAATGTAAAAAATGACAGAATGCCAAGAAATGGCAGAAGCATCCGGGGAAGTCAACAAATGACGGAAATACCCGAGACTGCTCGGAAAAAGCCAAGAAATGGCAGAAATGTCCGAGAAAGTCAATAAATGACCGAAGCACTCAGGAATGCCAAGAAATGGCAGAAATGTCCGAGAATGTCAAGAAATGACAGAAAAGACATAAAATGCCAAGAAATGGCAGAAGCATCCGGGGAAGTCAACAAATGACAGAAATACCCGAGATTGCTCGGGAAAGCCAAGAAATGTCCGAGAATGTCAAGAAATGACAGAAAAGATATAAAATGTCAAAAAATGGTAAAACACCCGGGTAAAGTCAACCAATGACGGAAATGCCTAGGGACTGCTCGGGAAAATCCAAAAATGACGGAAAGAACTCGAGAATCTCAGCCGATAGCAAGAGGTTTGAAAAGGCCAAGGAATAGCAGAGGTGCCTGGAAATGTCAGTAAATGGCAAGGAGCTCTTGAACAGTTAGAGATACAATGCTGTCCAAATCTCCTCCAGAAATTCCCCGATATGGGAGGGCTACAAAATTCCCAAAAAGGGTGAAAGATTGCAGCAAATCCCAAAAGGGGTACAAACTAGCAAAAACCTGACATGACCGCTTAAGGGTCTCATCACTATCAAAGGGTGATGGTGACCACAAAGCAAATACAACGGGCCGACAGTGATCATCTTGGCGATCCAACGACCTGCCCGTGACCGAACTCAAATATAATGGTCTGATCGTGATCATATTCAAATTCAATGGTCCAATCGCGATGATATTCAAATTCAATGGTCCGATCGCGATGATATTCAAATCCAATGGTCCGAACGTTATGATATTCAAACCCAATGGTCCGATCGTGATGAAGATGCAAATCAACGATCAGATCGTGATAGGAGCAAGTCCAAAAGGGTCTGACTGTGACCGAATGAAATCCTAAAGACCCGATCATATGATCGGGACCATTTGTAAAGGTCTTGAAAGACCATTTGCATTTCAAATTGCATGTGCATAAGCAATGAATACTTCAAATTTCTTTGCAAGAGTATGTATTCATGAAAGCCGATCATCAAGATCAATATTGTCACAATGAATAGAGGCAAAAGACGTTCTTTGACAGAGAATCAAAGGTGTTCGAGGTCACCTCGATGTAAATTAACATCGACTTCAGTCGGTGGGGAAATGTCCAGTACACGACACCCAAATCGTCTGATAAATGAAATTTGTCTGTTTTAACAGACTGGCACGCCCGCAAAATAGATAAACATCATCCAATTTATCTTTTCCTTCCAAAAGATAAAAAGATTTTGAAAAGTATATTTTCGTGTGTTAAACAAATTGGCACGCCCGGTGGGACCTTTCCTACCTTTCATCTCTGTCAAAGAATAGCCTTGTCTCTAAGGTTGTGACTCCTTGATACTCTTGCAAGAAATTCAAATGGAAAAGTCCTCATTGTTGAAGCTACCCCGACCGAAATGGCTATTTGGGGAATAAAAAAAGGAAGGATCTCCTTTGAAGCTGAAATGATGGCACAAAGCTCATTTGAAGTTGTTCTTGTTAACGGGAGGTAATGCCATTCCAGCCGAAACTGCTGCTGTGAGGGGCATCAAGCCTGTTGCTACAAAGGGAAAGAAGCCCATCAATGGGGACATCAAGCCAGCGGATACAAAGGGCCAAAAGCCCGCACTAGAAGCATCAAATATGTTGCCATAAGTGGGGGCACAAACCCACCCCCACGGGGGCAACAAGCTTCCTAAGGTTGAAGGCAGCACGCATATCACCACTGCTACAACTGGGGGCATCAAGTCCCATGCTTCTAAGGCCAAGTTTACTTGGCGAATTCAATTTCCTCTGGTGTCACTCTTGTTCAATGAGGATGACCTAAAGGCCACAAAAGCAAGAAGCCGATGGCGATTACCTTGAAATCTGGTAAAGAAAGTCACCATCAACAATCTCTATGCCTAGCTTGACAAAGGCGAGGCTTGAAAGCAAAATTCAAGGAGGTAAATCTTGACAAAGAAATATCAGATTGAACCTCGAGCAAAGCCAAAAGGGGCAATACTCGAGAACAAAATGTCGAAACAAATTTTGGGCAAAACCAAAAAGAGGTAAAGTCCAAGACGAAGATGCTGAGTGTATCTATGACCTAAAAGCCACAAAAGCAAAATGAAGATGGGGTCTTTGATGTCAAGCTCCGGACGAATCAGAAAGCAAGAAGACAACAATATGGCGAATTGCTCAAAATCCCAACAGGCAATCAAAGCCACCTTTTAATGGCAACAACTCCAACTCTGAGGGCATTCCCCTACCGCTTGCAAAGACAGAAATATCCTCTCTGACCAAGCTAGCTAGAGCTAAGAAGCACAAAAAAAAAATTTTGAAAAGGAGACTGAAGAAATATGCTGAAAAGTTAAATTTCCGCTGAGGGCATCAAGGCTAAGTGCTTCCTTCCGAAGCCTAAATGTCAGCATGGCACATGTCCACAACCTCTTGCTATCAAGGCACAACAACACCCTAACTTTGGTTGTGGTTGCTCAAAACATCAAAAGTGAAGGCATCTTCATGAAGCTAAGTGCCAACGAAATCCATGGGGTTGTTCATGCTAGCCGGAGGAATCGTTGCCAAGGTAGAAAACCTATTGCGGCTATATCCAAGTCTGAAATGGCTCATCCATGCCAAGAAAAGAAAAAATAGAAAACACATGTGGCTAGATGAAGGCCAACCAATCTTGCTATGGGGCTGTCATGTCCCTATTGTGATATTAGTACAAAATGCTCCGCCATTTACATCAAGTTAAGGCGGAAATAAACGAAAGCCAATGCATCGGTAGAAATCCAAAACCGGAAGCTTCAAGCAAAGGGGGCAACCCTATCATCGCCTACATCAAGTCAAGGCAAAAATGAAAAAAAAGATGGCATCCAAGTCTCACAATGAAAATGGGTCATAGTGGCAAGCCAAAATCCTGAAACACAAGCAATGGAGATTTCATATGCAATAACTTTGTATGAAGCAAATTTAGGGTCATCAAGGACGAGGCCCGAACAACCCAAGCAATCTAGTGTTGTGAAATCTACCTAGTGGTCTGCCCAGCGACAAGTCAAGAGGCTGATTGGGTCAAAGAAATTCTTGAAGAATGAAAGCCTCCAAGGCAATAACCCAAGAAAAATGCCAACTCAAAAAGTCAAAAGGCATACCTGGGAATGAAAACTCAAAGAAATGCCAGCGGCAAAAATACCAAATAATGGTCAAGACAAAGCCGCGGGCGAAACGTCAAGTAAATAGCTTTGACAAGCAAGAGTCCAAGAAGAAGTCCAAAGTGAAGGACTCTCAGCCCAGTCCCTAGCAAAGCCAGCAAGGCAAGTCTAAGGAAGAAGGCTTCAAACAAAATTCCGGGAAGAGCCATAAAGGCGAACCTGGCAAAGAAATGATGATGACAGAGCCATAAAGGCAAAATGCTCGCGGCAACTGTCTCCAATTCTGGCAAGATCGTCCAGCTCGGTGGAGGCGAGCTAACCATGCTAAAGGACATATATGTTCCAACAATTTCAACCTCCAACAGTTTCACACTCCTTTGCCAAGTGCGAGAAGACACTTCAACCTTCAAAAAGAGGTCCATACGATTGGGGGCAATACAACAAAAGAATGCCCTTTGAAGATAAACCAAATGCAAGTCTTCAAGGAGGAGACATGTGTAATAAAAGAACTTGGGCAGACAAGCCCTCCAAGATGTCAAACTAGCAACAAGTTGCACTCTAAAACCCTAACCCACTACGTCCACAAGGACCAAAGGGAAAGGTCGTGTATCAGAAGTCCAACTTCACACCTCAAATCTCAGAACCAATCCGAGTGGAAGAGGGGAATCATGCGTGGGTCTCAACGACATGTGTCTTGGTCTTTGACAGACTGGGGGCACCATCCCACTTAGGCTTACAAATACCGAAGAAGCGGTGGATCGCCTAAATGTCTGCCAAATCTAAAGAAGTCGCAGACGCCTGCAAGGTAAAGAAGCTCATTGATGCTGGGACATACTATTGAAGATTGCTACATCTTCAAAGATAAGGTGAAGAAGGCAATTTAAAATCGCCTCATCACAATGCAAAATGGCCCAGTCCACTATAACGTCATGAGTGGGAGCAGCCAAACTGATCAGCCAGCTTGGTCTGCCAATCAATTAATGAAATCCACATACTGGCGGAAGTCCAAGAACTTAGTAAAGAAAAAGAATCCTCGTAAAGCAGCTAAGAGTACATTGAGCCAAAGCATCCTTGTGGAAATCCCATGCAGTCAAAACTCAGCCCCTTATAATGAAGAATGGCTGACACTCCAAATTAAACTCTGAGCTGAATCCAAGGGATAAGCAAACAATCCTTGTCAACAATGCTCATGATAGAATTTTGGACCAAGCCTGAAAGGCAAGTCCTAGAAATCCAAATGATGAATCAGTCTTTGGATCAAGCCATGAAGGCCAACTCCAGAAGCAAAATGTTAATCCAAGCATTGGACCAAGCCAGAAGGGCCAGTTCCAGAAAACAAAATATCAATCCAAATTTTGAATCAAGCCATGAAGGCCAACCATAGACAATCAAATGTCGATCCAAGTTCTAGACCAAGTCAGAAAGACCTGCTCCGGAAAATTGAATGTCAAAGTCAAAGCTCTGGACTAAGCCAGAAAGGCCATTTCTAAGAACAAATGTCAGGTCAAGCCTTGCACTAAGCTAGCAAGATCAGCTCCGGAAAACAAAATGTCAGTCAAAGTTCTGGACAAAGCCAAAAAGGTCAGCACGAGAACATAAGTCAAATGAAATTCCGAGCCAAGCAAAAATGTAGCTTCCAGGGAAGAAACCTCAAATAAAATCTTGGGCAAAGTCAGAGAGGCAGACTTGGAAGGAAGGGTCTCAAGTTGAATGTCGGATAAATCTAGAAAGACAAGTCTTGACAAGAGAATGTCAAATCGAACTTTACAAAAGGTCAAGAAGCCTAGCTCAATCACAAGCATGCCGGGCAGACACAAGAAGGCGGGGCCAGAAATCGCCCCAAAGATAAGTTCTGAACAAATCAGGGGATGAGCCAAATAAGAAGTCGATGGCAGAATCAGCCTTCCAACACCCTGGCCTCTTTATGGCCGAATTCCAATACTTGCCGCTCAAAACAATCGAGCAAGCAATTAATATTATGTTCCAAATGCACCAAAAGGAAATTGATTGGGTTGATGTGACGTCGAAAAATATCATCGACCTAAACTCCTCAAAAAGAGAGTCCGACATGGCAAACCTAATCGGGAGTTGCCCCTCAACCCTCCCAACCCAAGAGCAGGAGTCCTTTCATCAACAAGATCAACATAGCGCCACAAAAGTCGGGGCTAAAATCGCCGTGGCAACAAATCGACTCCGCAACGTAGGGCAGTAGTGCCCTCACCAACCCTTGAAAGATACACCAATTCCCAATTTGAAAAAAAACAAAGGGAGGGTGAATGAATGAATGACCAACGAATGGGGAATCACGATATACCCCATTTTGATGTGCTCATCCTTGTCCCACCGTGGCAGCTGTCTCTCCAATTCCTACAAAACCTAAACATTGACCAACAAACCATCATGGTCGGTCAAGTCAAATTCTTTAGCTAACAAACCAAAATGGTAGGCTAAACCCTTTCCTTGGCCAACAAACCATCATGGTCGGTCGAGTCAAATCCCTTAGCCAACAAACCAAAATGGTAGGCTAAATCTTTTCCCTTGGCCAACAAACTATGGTGGTAAGCCGAGTCGAAATCCGTAGCCAACAAACCAAAATGGTAGGCTAAACCCTTTCCTTGGCCAACAAACCATCATGGTCGGTCGAGTCAAATCCCTTATCCAACAAACCAAAATGGTAGGCTAAATCTTTTCCCTTGGCCAACAAACCATGGTGGTAAGCCGAGTCGAAATCCGTAGCCAGCAAACCAAAATGGTAGGCTAAACCTCTTGGTCAACAAACCACGATGGTCGACCGAATTAAACCCTTTGGCCAATGAACCACCATGGTAGGCCAAGTCAAATCCCCTTAGCTAGCAAACCAAAATGGTAGGCTAACCCATACCTCGTTTGGCCAACAAACCACAAAGGTCGGCCCAAATCATATCCCTCTTGGCCAGTAAACCAATAAAGTCGGCTAAGCCATGCCCTTTTCAGCCAGTAAACCTCCACAGTAGGCTGTACCTCCCTTAGCCAGCAAACTGAAAATGATAGGCTAACCCAAACCTTAGCCAGCAAACCAAAATGGTAGGCTAAATCCAAATAGCAAATCCTCTAACCCAATGTTCCGTAGCCCCGCTCCGGATTCCAAACTTTCAAAAAAAAAATGGGGCTTAAAATAGAGGTGCCCCGGCAGACTTGGTCACTTCCCAAAAGCGGCCAAGGGCAAAAAAGCCTGAAATCCGGCTGAGGCGAAAACCCAAAAGGGCGCCTCAGGCAAAAATGGATAACCCCTCAACGTGAAAACCCGCAAGGGCACGTTGGAAAAAGCTAGAGGGGGCCAGTTTCGGTGAAAACCCGAAAGGGCGCCGGAATTGGTAATGTGAAAAAAAAAAAAAAAAAAAAAGAACAACAAAATATTTTATTGAATCTTTCGCCAATAAGCCTTTACAGCCGGCCAGGTTCAAATTCAGATCAAAGAGCGAACCAGTTCCTAGCCAGCAAACCACAAAGGTAGGCTAGATCCAAATGAAACACTTCTCTTAGCCAACAAACCACAAAGATAGGCTGAGCCCAAAAAAAATCAATCAATCAAAACCCATCTCTAGCCAGCAAACCACAAAGGTAGGCTAGATTCAAATGAAACACTTCGCTTAGCCAGCAAACCACAAAGGTAGGCTAGATCCAAATGAAACCCTTTGCTTAGCCAACAAACCACAAAGGTAGGCTGAGCCTGAAGAAAAAAAATCGAAACCCATCCCTAGCCAGCAAACCACAAAGGTAGGCTAGATCCAAATGAAACCCTTCGCTTAGCCAACAAACCACAAAGGTTGGCTGAGCCTGAAGTTCGAAATCAAACTCTTTCCATAGCCAGCAAACCACCAAGGTAGGCTAATCCCGAAATCTGAATCACTCCTTAGCCAGAAAACCACAAAGGTAGGCTATGCTCAAATATGATGCATTCCTTAGCCAGTAAACCAGCATGGTAGGCCAAGTCAAAACCCAAAAAGTCAAACCCAGAACCCAAAACTCCAGTTACTTCATTCAAAAAAAAGGAAGAAACAAAAAATTGGGGCTTAAAATAGAGGTGCCCCGACAGACCCAAATATGTGGCATCTCATGTATCTGGGGGCAAAAATGTCGAAAACCCGGCTGAGGTGAAAACCTGAAAGGGCACCTCAGGCAAAAATGGGTAACCCCTCAACGTGAAAACCCGTAAGGACGCGTTGGAAAAAGTTAGAGGGGGCCAGCTTCGGTGAAAACCCGAAAGGGTGCCGAAATTGGTAATGAAAAAAAAAATGAAATGAACACAAAAAATCTTTCTTGAATCCTCGGCCAACAAGCTTTTACGGCCGGCCAGATCAAAATTCAAATCCAAATCAAACCTGAAAACCTGAACTCTTCCTTAGCCGACAAACCACAAAGGTAGGCTGAGCTTGAAAACTTGATCCCCTCCTTAGCCAGCAAACCACCAAGGTAGGCCAAGCCCGAAATTTGAACCATGCCTTAGCCAGCAAACCACCAAGGTAGGCCAAGCCCGAAATCAAATCCCTTCCTTAGCCAGCAAACCACAAAGGTAGGCTAAGCTTGAAATCAAATCCCTCCCTTAGCCAGCAAACCACAAAGGTAGGCTAAGCTTGAAATCAAATCCCTTCCTTAGCCAGCAAAACACAAAGGTAGGCTAAGTTCACATCAAATTCCTTTCTTAGCCCACAAATCACAAAGGTAGGCTAAATCAAATCCAAAAACCTCAATTTCTTAGCCAGCAAACCACAAAGGTAGGTTAAGTTCAAATCGAACATCAATTCCTTAGCCAGCAAATCGCCAAGGTAGGCTAACTCAAAAGTCAAATTCCTTCCTTAGCCAGCAAACCACAAAGGTAGGCTAAATCCAAACCAAATCCCCTTCTTGGCCAACAAACCACCAAGGTAGGCTGAGTCAAAACCCGAAATCCAAATCTAGAATCCAAATTCTGGTTACCCCATTCAAAAAAATAAGAGACAAAAAATGGGGGCTTAAAATAGAGGTGCCCCGACGGACTCAAGTATATGACATCCCATGTATTTGGGGGTAAAAATGTCGAAAACCCGGCTGAGGTGAAAACCCGAAAGAGCGCCTCAGGCAAAAATGGGTAACCCCTCAACGTGAAAACCCGCAAGGGCGCGTTGGAAAAAACTAGAGGGGGCTAGCTTCGGTGAAAACCCGCAAAGGGCGCTGGAGTTGGTAATAAAAAAAAAAAAAGAGAGAAGAAGAAAGAAAAAATTTCTCATTGGTGAGCCGCTTTGTTGCAAACATTCATTCTGCCTTGGCCAGCAAACCATGAAGATAGGCCAAGTCAAAACCGAAATCTCAAATCTTAGCCAGCAAACCATAAAAGTAGGCTAGGCCCAAAATCAAATCCCTCTCTTAGCCAGCAAACCACAAAGGTAGGCTATGCTCGAAACCTGAATCATTCTTTGGCCAACAAACCACCAAGGTAGGCTAAGTCAAATACAATCTTAGGCATCGGCCAATCAACCCTGAAGGTAGGTCGGGGCAAGATTCAACTATAGCCAGCAAACCACAAAGGTAGGTTAAACCAAACCCAATCTCTGCCTTGACCAGCAAACCAAAAGGTAGGTCAGGACAAAACCCCGACTTCTTAGCCAGCAAACCACAATAGTAGGCTAAATCAAATCTAATCCCAACCTTGGTCAACAAATCACAAAGGTAGGTCAGGGCAAAACCCCATCCTTAGCCAGCAAACCACAAAGGTAGGCTAAACCCCAAAACCCCTGACCAACAAACCACAAAGATAGGTCAGGGCAATACCCAAATTCCAAAAACTTCAGCCCCCAAGCCACAAAGGCTGGCCAATCCGAAACAATTCCCAAACTTCAAGTCCAAAATCCAAACTCGTGGCTACTCCACTCAAAAAAAAAGAGGAAAAAGAAAAGAGGGGCTTAAAATAGAGGTGCCCCGATGGACTTGAGTATACAACTTGCGGTGTACTTAAGGGCAAAAAAGTCAAAATCCGGCCGAGGTGAAAACCCGAAAAGGGCGCCTCGGGCAAAAATGGATAACCTCTCGGCGTGAAATCCAGACAGGACACGCTGGAAAAAGCTAGAGGGGGCTAGTGTTGGTGAAAACCCGAAAGGGCGCTAATACTAGTAAAAAAAAAAAAGAAGAGAAAGAGAAAAGAAAAAAGGAAAAAGAAGTAGTGTTGACTTACATGTTCCTCTTGGACTGTCAACTTACTTGAATCTCAAATTTTGGTTTTGACTTACATGTCCCTTTCGGACTGTCAATTCCATTGAATTTCACTTGTAGTGTTGACTTACATGTCCCTTTTTGGATTGTCAACCTACTTGAATCTCAAACTGTGGCTTTGACCTCCATGTCCATTTTGGACTGTCAATTCTATTGAATTCTATTTCGAGTGTTGGCTTGCATGTTCCGTTTGAACGACCAACTCTATTTGACTTCAACTCGGACTGCCAACAAAAAAAAAAAAAAAGAGGAGAAATTTCTAGTGAAATAGATTCTGCCTCACTCAGAAAGATATAGTAAGAGCCTGGGACGAATACTTGAGCAGAAGGAAGATGTTTCAGATGGAGTAGAGCCTCAATCTCAAGATATACATTTATGGACGTTGAGTCATTTGAATTTGAAGCTGTGAAAATTGTGAAATCATCCAATATAGGCACTTGCTGTGACGACTCGGGAAGAGTATGCCACTCAAGCAACAATGACATGAAAGAAATTCAAGTTCTGTGCCATGCCCAAAAGATGAACTTCAAAAGATGTTGAAATCAAGCCGTTGAGCAAAGCTAGAAAGGCACGTCTCATCAGCATAATCTCCCATCGAATCCTGAGTAAAGCCAGAAAAGCAAGATTCAAGATGAAGATGTCAAATCAAATCCCAAGCAAAGCCAAAAAGGCAAGTCTCGGGAGAGAATTATCGAATCAGGTCGAAGAGCAAAGCGAGAAAGGCAGGCCTCATCGACCAAATGCCAAATCAGGCCGTTGAGTAAAGCCCGAAAGGCAAGTCTCAGCAGTCAATACTCCAATCCAATCCTGAGCAAAGTCAGAAAGACAAGTCTCAGGAGGAAAGTCTCAAGTCAAGTCGTTGAGCGAAGCCAGAAAGACAGGTCTCATAGGCAAAATCTCCCATCAAATCCTGAACAAAGTCAGAAAGACAAGATTCAGAAGGAAGATATCAAAATCAAGTCCCCGAGCAAAGCTCTGAAGGCAAGTCTAGAAAGAAAGAATTCAAAATCAAATCCTGAACAAAATCAGACTGAAGAAAAACTGAAGTCAACTCCAAGCAAAGCCATATCAATAAAACTCAGTCGTAGGGTTGACTTGGTGGAGCGGGTATATGTCACTTCTCTGAAGTGATGTGCGCTCTCCTGAGTCCTCTCCTGAGAACTGCCATGCTGGAAAATATTCAAGAAATATAGGCCAATGGCTCAGCGCAAGATGCATGATAGAGCTGTTTGTCGGCCCAAACTACAACAACAAACTGTTGTTCGAAATTGCTGACGGCGCCACATAAATGTTAAAGCGCATGAACTATAGCCGTGGTATTTGACCCAGTTCTCCACCATATCATTGAGACCAAGGGTAAAGTTTGAGGAATGCACGGGACGTCCACCTTCGCCTTCGGCTTCGGCATACATTCCGTAGGGGGCATTTGTTGAACGAAATTTTTTCCCTTATATTAAAAAAAACACTTGTTTTAAATATTTAGAGCAAGTGTATATAGAGGAAAATATTTGTCCGGAGACCTGGATAAAAACAACCCTCAAACCCATTTATTCAAAATTTCAGAATGAATGAAGGAAAGAAATTTATTTGTTCTGAATTTTCGGAATGGATAAACAGCAGAAAATAGAAACAGGTTTCTGCGCATGTTCAAATTTTGGATGGGATTCATTCCGAATCAAATAGGGGCTGAAATCATATAACCCCTGATATTCTCGGAATAAAGTCTCTGCCGATCAATTGTTTCAGATGTTTGGAACAAGTACACAAGGGAAAAATATTTATCCGGGGTTCCGGGTATAAGACAACCCTTAATGTTCTTTATTCAGAACTTCCAGAATGAATGAATGAAATAAAACCATTTATTTTGGATTTTCGGAATGAATTAAAATAAAAAAAGAAATATTTTTCTGGCGTATCCTGGAATGCCAAAGAAGGTCTCCCGGGGTTGGCCAAAGTCAGAAACCAGTCAACTCCCATGTTTTCGGAATTAAATCCAACGTCGGGCGAACGAAATTTAATGTCCCGGGATATCCCGTGGGAGCCGTCCTATGTGGCGTTCATATTAATACGTGGGAGGGTCCGGTCAAATACCCATGTCAACAATCGAAAATGATGTGGCCAAAATACACCACCCGTTCTCGCATGACAAAAGAAAACCCCACGTGGTGAGAATGACACAGGTCAGGAATTTATAAAGGAATCTTCTGCCGGGATATCCCGGTGGGACTCCCACCGAGGTTTTACGGGGTATCGGACCCGGTGGAAGTCCCACCGGTGCCCGTACACTTGGTGGGAGCCCCTCCCGGGGCCCGCACACCTGGTGGGAGCCCCACCGGGGCCTTGCGCACACCCGGTGGGACTGCCACCGGGGCTGTGCACCTGGTGGGAGCCCCACCAGGGTGTTGCGCACACCCGGTGGGACCCCCACCGGGGCTGTGTGCCCGGTGGGATCCCCACCGGGGCTGTGCGCCCGGTAGGGAGCCCCACCGGGGCCTTGCGCACACCCGGTGGGACCCCCACCGGGGCTGTGTGCCCGGTGGGATCCCCACCGGGGCTGTGCGCCCGGTGGGAGCCCCACCGGGGCCTTGCGCACACCCGGTGGGACCCCCACCGGGGCTGTGCGCCCGGTGGAATCCCCACCAGGGCCGCGTGCCCGGTGGGGGCCCCAACGAGGGTGCGCGCCCGGTGGGAGTCCCACCGGTGCCCCGTGGGTCCCGCACTCCCGGTGGGACTCCCACCGGTGCCTCCTGTTTGCTGTCCCGACAGAAAAGAAAGAAAAAAAGGGAAACATTAAATGCCATACCCGGTGGGATGTGTCTCCGGTGGGACTCGTCTCCGGTGGGATCCGTCTCCGGTGGGATGCGGAAGAAGTCCCCGGTGGGATGCCCACCTCCCACCCAATCTCCTATAAAAGGAGACCAAGGCCAAGGAAATGAAAGGAGGTTCTGAAAATGCCAAGTTTTGGAGGGGTTGAAAAAATGCCTAGTGGAGGAGATCTGGAAATTTGGCAAGTTGTGGGGATCTGAAATCCACTCTTGTCGTTTCTTTGGTTTCTGAGAGGGAAGTGAAGGCCAGCTCTGTTCTGGCTTTGGACAATTTCCTTATAAAGTCCCTCAAAAGAGATATATTTGCAACGTTGATCAAGAAGCTATGGCAAAAGCTAGTATGTGATATTCAGAAATTTAACAGGTGAAAGTTAATTTTCTGACTAATATTCCTGGATTAAGTCAAGCTTTTTACATGAAATGGCAAATTGCAATTATATCCAAACATTTTATGTAATTGCACATATGCCCAGAAAAAGTCATAAAATACAGATAGATGGCATGTTCTGAATGGTGTGATATCAGGTTGGGTACGGTAAAGAAATTCTTTTGTACTGGAACATTGCAAATATACCTGTGTTCGGAGAAGATTGCAAATGTGTCCCTGTCCAACAGAAAATTGCAAAAAAATCCCTCCACTGTCTGAAAACGATATAAATACCCCGAAGGCTTACAAATTTCAGAAATGTCCTCAGAAGGACTGAAATGGTGCAAATGTCCTTCAAAGGACTGAAATTTGCAGAAGTGTCCTTGAAAGGGCTGAAATTTGTAGAAATGTTCATTTTGGACGGAAAATGGAAGAAACATGCTAAGGGGGAGGAAAATTGCAGAAATGGCCTTCAAAGGGTGGAATTGCATATACATTCTCAAAAGGACAGAAATTGTGGAAATGTCCTTCAAAGGACTGAAAAGTTCCAGAAATGTCCCATTTAGACAGAAAATTGAAGGATCATCCTCAAAGGACAGGAAATTACTGATATGTCTTTAAAAGGATAGGAAATGCATACATATCCTCAAAAGGGTGAAATATTGCAGAAATACCCTGATTAAGGGACCAATAGCAGAAGTACCCTGATCAAAGAACAAATAGCAGAAATACCCTGATCAAGGGACAAATTGCAGAAGTACCCTGACCAAGGGAAAAATTGCAGAAATATCCTCATGTCTGAAAAAATGCAGAAATACCCTCATGTCTGGGAAAATTGCAAACATACCCCCATGATTGGGAAAATTGCAAACATACCTCCATGATTGGGAAAATCGCAGAAATACCCCGATGTCTGGGAAAATTGCAGAAATACCTCGATGTCTGGAAAAATTGCAGAAATGTCCCATGATTGGGAAAACTGCAGAAATACCCTCATGTCTGGGAAAATTGCAAACATACCCCCACGATTGGGAAAATCACAGAAATGTCCCATGACTGGGAAAATTGCAGAAATGTCCCATGACTGGGAAAATTGCAGAAATACCCCGATGTCTGGGAAAATTACAGAAGTACCCCCGAAGAATAGAAATTGCAGAAATGTCCCTAAAAAGGTCCCAAACCCAAAGACCTTGAAGGGGAAATTGCATAAGTGCTCCCGCTTGTGAGAAAGTCATTCAAGCCATGTTCGAACTTCACGAAAGTCAACTAAATACCATCGAAGTTCAGAAATTGCACGAAACCTTTTCAAAGGAAGAAGCTATACAAGGTCCATGCCGTTCACTTGACTCGGTGGAGCGGGACCCACGTCACTTCTCTGAAGCGGCGTGCGCTCTCCTGAGTCTGGTTTATGGCTGACAAAGTATTGGGATTGTCAAGAAATGACAAATATACCCATGGAAGTCATGAAATGATTGAAAAGCCCCAAGAATGTCAAAAAATGACAGAATGCCAAGAAATGGCAGAAGCATCCGGGGAAGTCAACAAATGACGGAAATACCCGAGACTGCTCGGAAAAAGCCAAGAAATGGCAGAAATGTCCGAGAAAGTCAATAAATGACCGAAGCACTCAGGAATGCCAAGAAATGGCAGAAATGTCCGAGAATGTCAAGAAATGACAGAAAAGACATAAAATGCCAAGAAATGGCAGAAGCATCCGGGGAAGTCAACAAATGACAGAAATACCCGAGATTGCTCGGGAAAGCCAAGAAATGTCCGAGAATGTCAAGAAATGACAGAAAAGATATAAAATGTCAAAAAATGGTAAAAACACCCAGGGTAAAGTCAACCAATGACGGAAATGCCTAGGGACTGCTCGGGAAAATCCAAAAATGACGGAAAGAACTCGAGAATCTCAGCCGATAGCAAGAGGTTTGAAAAGGCCAAGGAATAGCAGAGGTGCCTGGAAATGTCAGTAAATGGCAAGGAGCTCTTGAACAGTTAGAGATACAATGCTGTCCAAATCTCCTCCAGAAATTCCCCGATATGGGAGGGCTACAAAATTCCCAAAAAGGGTGAAAGATTGCAGCAAATCCCAAAAGGGGTACAAACTAGCAAAAACCTGACATGACCGCTTAAGGGTCTCATCACTATCAAAGGGTGATGGTGACCACAAAGCAAATACAACGGGCCGACAGTGATCATCTTGGCGATCCAACGACCTGCCCGTGACCGAACTCAAATATAATGGTCTGATCGTGATCATATTCAAATTCAATGGTCGAATCGCGATGATATTCAAATTCAATGGTCCGATCGCGATGATATTCAAATCCAATGGTCCAAACGTTATGATATTCAAACCCAATGGTCCGATCGTGATGAAGATGCAAATCAACGATCAGATCGTGATAGGAGCAAGTCCAAAAGGGTCTGACTGTGACCGAATGAAATCCTAAAGACCCGATCATATGATCGGGACCATTTGTAAAGGTCTTGAAAGACCATTTGCATTTCAAATTGCATGTGCATAAGCAATGAATACTTCAAATTTCTTTGCAAGAGTATGTATTCATGAAAGCCGATCATCAAGATCAATATTGTCACAATGAATAGAGGCAAAAGACGTTCTTTGACAGAGAATCAAAGGTGTTCGAGGTCACCTCGATGTAAATTAACATCGACTTCGGTCGGTGGGGAAATGTCCAATACACGACACCCAAATCGTCTGATAAATGAAATTTGTCTGTTTTAACAGACTGGCACGCCCTCAAAATAGATAAACATCATCCAATTTATCTTTTCCTTCCAAAAGATAAAAAGATTTTGAAAAGTATATTTTCGCGTGTTAAACAAACGCCAAGTTAGGTTTTTCTTCTTCTCAATGCTTGAGCTTGACTGGCTGTCCGAGTCACTGTGTTGTCTCAAGCTGCTGCCATAGCTTCTTCTTGAATCTTCTCGATTTCTTGAACTGTCCTTCTTTCTGAATTCAAATTTCTTAAGCTTTGGACACTCTGCCTTGATATGTCCGGGCTTCTTACACTCATAGCAAATTGGCTCACCTTTCTTGATGTTCTTTGCTTCAGTTTTCTTGAAATCTTTGCCCTTTTTGAAGTAACATCTTCCATATTGATATTTTTTCTTCTTGGCTAAGAGCGTTGTAGTCTTCTTGATAACAATGCTTCTTTATCTTCATTTTTTTCACTGTTGTCTTCGTTCTTAGATTCTTCCTCAGAGCTATCTTCTGCTGCTTTGAGGGCATTAGTGTGCTTCTTTCTACTTGATGATTCTCCCAATCTTTCCTTGTTTATCTCATGGGCCATGAGGGACCCAATGAGTTTCTCCAATGACATCCTTTTCAAGTCATTGGCTTCTTCTATAGTTGTTACCTTGGGAGTCCAAGAAGATGGCAATGATCTCAGAATCTTTCTTACCATGTCTCCCATTTCATAGGTCTTTCCAAGACTAGCTAACCCATTCGTGATGTCTGTAAATTTGCTAAACATTTGGGTTATTAACTCTCGTGGCTACATTTTAAACCTTTCATACTGAGTCACCAGAATGTCTATCCTTATTTCTTTTACTTTATTTGTGCCTTCGTAGGTAATCCTCAGCTTTTCCCACATTTCCATGGCGGATTGCAAGCGGAAATTCTATTGAATTCCTTCTTACTAAGGCACAACATAATATGCTCTTAGCTTTGCAGTTGAGAGAAATCTTCTTTTTATCATCTTCTGTCCAATTGTCTATGTTGTTTAGAACAACTAGATTGCCTTCTTCTACTATGGACCATATTTGAAAATCGAATCCTTGTAGGAAGTACTCCATTCTTGTTTTCCAGTATGTATAATCTTCACCATCGAATAGTGGTGGCCTGTTTACTGACTGACCTTCGAAGTGACCTTAGGCTGCCATTTGATCTTTTCTCTTCAGATCGTTGGATCTTCTTCTTTGTCGAAGAGACTAGCTCTGATACCACTTGTTGAACAGCTAGCAAGCCCAGAGGGGGGTGAATGAGATTCTTAAAATTTTGATCACTTTAAAACCTGTTAACAAAATAATCACACAAAACACACTTCAATAGTAGTTAGTGTTAGTAAAGGTAAACAGCAAACACACAAAGGCAATCACACTACACAAGGATTTATCCTGGTTCGGATCCCCTCTCCTTAGGAGTTCTACGTCCAATCCCTGAGCAACAACTCAGGATTTCACTGCCCAAGGGTATAGTCCCCCTCAAGGACACTTACACACCCAGCCGCAGCTGGTCTTCTCTTCACAATCCGAAGAGGAATTACAACACCCTGGATCCCACAAGGTCTTCCTTCTACACGAAGGGAAACAAACACCCTAGAAACCACCAAGTCTTCCTTCAACACGAAGGGAAAGAACACAGGAATGTATTCAAGAGATGATACGCCCCTAGATCAAGCTTAAGGACCAACGCTTGATCTGAAGCAATGACTGAGAGGGAAAGTTCTACAATGAGGAACACTCTCAGTTTATAGAAGCTCTCAAGACTAACACAATGAATGCAGAGAGCTAAGAGCTAAACAATCAAGGGAGTAAGGCTTCGCTCTTTCAGGTGCTCACAAAAAAGCTTGTAAAAGATTGTCGTTCGTATATACTACTTCTGGAGCTTCAGTCTTCTATATATGTCTTCCATTTGAAAATTGAACGTTGAAGTGTTCGTTGTCTCTAAGCTTTTGTTTACGTTAGACTGCATGTCACTGTAGAGCTTCTTGTTCAGCAGTCTTTAGCTTTCCATGCACGCAACAAGAGAGAGGATCTTCTTTGATGTCCGTTATCTTCCATATTGTCCAACGTTATATTGAGGTGTCCAACATTATATGAGGTGCGCTGTCAGAGACCTGCACACATTAAATGCTAAAAACAATAGACAGCTAGGATGTTTCTTGTTGTCAGTCAACGTTAGATTGATTTTATATCAAAAAGGAAATTCATTATGTTCTTCTAAAAAGATGTTTATAGTGTTAGCATGGAAATAGAAGATATCATTTGCATGCACTGCAGTGATACGTTCAGTCATAATAAATGCATGGTTGTCAGAAAGATATACGTGAAGACTTTGACTTTTCAACGTACCCAGAAATGAGTTCAAATATCAAATCGTTATATTCCATGAAATCATTACATGCAAGACTTATGAAATCGTTATGCAAATGAGTTGATATCCATGTAAATCGTTGTGCACATATAAGCAAACCGATGCACATACAAATCATTATATATACAATTTGTTATGACTCTATAAGCAAATCGTTATGAGTAAGTTGTCAGAGACAAAACGATGTGAGCAAATCGTTGTTTGCTATATCGAATCGTTACGACGACTAAGTCGTTATGTAACTAAGTGAATCGTTACAGTGACAGAGTCGTTGTGCAACTTATCGAATCGTTACAAGGATCAAATCGATATGACGGTATAGGCAAGTCGTTGTGAACACGTTGTTACGAGCAAATCGTTGTTTCACTTAAGAAATCGATGTGAGAGCAAATCGTTGTTCTCACTTAAGAAATCATTGTGAGAGCAAATCGTTGTTCTCACTTAAGAAATTGCTGTGAGAGCAAATCTGTGACGGCCCTCATTGCTCAGACTTGTTAACCTAATAACGTGCCTAACATGAGTCTACCTCCCATGACCGGGCCGAAGCCTCACAAGGGATATCAAACTACTAGTCTGTCGAAATATAAAAGAACCAGCTCAAATATATATAAGATTTGCCAATGTCACAAATATTTATTAGAAATGTACAAAGCCATAGCGCAACTGTAACCAAACTACAACAATAAATTGGGGCATACCTTGATGTGTACAACAGGAAAGTAAATTACACTGCCGGTGGTGCAGACCCTCCGTTACGGTGCGGCTCAGAACTAGACGATGGGTGTGAGGTCTCCTGCTCTCCCTCATCTGAACGAGTAGGGGGGTGAGCCTCTCGAGTCACTGGCTCAGTAGGGAAACTCCCTAGAAACCGAGCAAACCAACACAAGTAGTAAAGCAGGAGGTTACACTAACAACTCACACAACTATGTAGCAGGATATAAAACTATAAATACCACTTACCACTTGCCGCTTAACAGAAACCAATAATGATAAATAAACGGCAAACCCAAACAAGTGTACGAGCTACAGTAGGAAAATGCCTCACTCGGGCCACGTAAATTGGTTCGTGACACCAGCTACTAACCTGGACAAACAACACAGGACTACCTCTCAGTCTCGCAGCCACTGACGGAAGGTCCAGCTGCCGCTCCACTAAAGTAGTACAAAGAACTGTGGAGTCCAACTAAACCACCACAACCTGCAGGTCACACACCCCGCAGGCCCATGCCTGGCACTTTAGGGACTCTGGCCCGAGCTCCCAAAAGTGAGGCACTGGAAAATAGGACTAGTTGGGGCCCAGTAAGTCCACTGGTGTCCGTCTCCCCCAACTACGAGCGCGCTACAAGCGACAACACAACAAACTCTCTAGTCACTGTCCCACTGCCGTCTTTCCCTCAGCCAGACGTACTACTCAGCACAAGAGTGAGCGTGTCCAGGAAGATGACAAAACCTCGACGGTACTCAGTACTGGGACAAGCCCCAAGCACACACGTGCCTGGCTCACACAAAACCTGGGGCTCCCAACTGAAGAGGTATCCACGGTAGGTGTCAAACTACACGCCACGTACATGGAAACCATGTGCACAACGCACAAGCCACGTGAAACCTCCACGCAAACCCGTGAACACCACACCGTTCACGCACACCACATGCTCCCCGAGCGCTGAGAGTGCCAATGCACCTCTTACCATTACCGCACAATACACATATGATAATCCGATAATATTACACTAACAAATCTATGCAAATAACAAACCTCGGCTGTAATCGCGACGGGGTTCAGTGTCACCTTCAGAACACGACAGCTTGATATGTCACCTTCAAAAACATGAACGCGACGTATTGTCCTGTCGCGACATTGTCGCGACGCACAGGTTTGTCGCCTTTACAGGCGCAACCCTAATCTGGAATCCATCATCCGGATCACCACTAAAACCCCTATAATCTATGGTTTCCATTCCATTTACATGCTTTAATGTGTTCCTACACATGCTATCTACTATTTAGAAAGCTAGAAACACATCATTCACAACACACGAGTAATCCACGGATCAAAACACAGGAAATCTCCCTACCTTCATGAAGCAGGCAAAGTTCGGAGTCCACACGATGTTTCCCCCGCTTCACGCGGCGTCCTCGTTGAGAGAACACGTCAAACCGAACTCTAACAAATCGAATCGCCTAGAAATCCACCAACACAATCCCCCTGGCCGAGCAGAGCTCATGTGAGCTCTGTTCTACCGGGGTTCTATAAAAATAGTTCACAGTTAAGAACGCGATGCCACCCTGTGTCGCGACCTTAACGCGACGCACTAACTCGTTGCCTTCAATAAGTCGACGTCAGCAAGCTCGCCCTATGCGCAACATGTGGCGCGTATGCAGACAAAGACCAAAAATAGCGGTTCCATGAACGCGACGCCCTGGGATGTCGCGTTCAAAATGCGACGCCCATCACTGTCGCGTTCACAACAGTGAATCAATGAGCACTTTGGGCCTAAATCTCCGGCCCACAGAGCCTGACAACCTGCGGAAAACCCTTACTACTCACGTCATTGGCCACACGCTGGCCTCCACACACACAAGAAGACGATCCGAACGGTCGGAACGTCACATTATTATCACCTAAAAAGAAATTTCATCCTCGAAATTTAAAACAGAAATTGAACACTGGAAACTTTTTAATTCAATCTATATAACACTATTACCTAGAAAGAATTAAAACTTACTCAAACAAGTATGGATACGCTTTCATCATTTCTTCTGCTAATTCCCATGTATCTTCTCCACCTTATCTGTTTTCCCATCTGACTTTTACTAATTCAATCTCTTTATTTCTAAGCTTTTGAGTTCTATGGCCTGTAATTTGCACTGGATATTTCGGCATTGTCATGTCGAGCTTCAGATCATCTTTTTGATAACTGACAACTTGGGATGGATCTCTGATATACTTTCTTAACGTTGAGACATGAAACACATCGTGTGCATCAGTGAAATCTGCTGGCAAATAAAACTTGTAAGCTGGTTCACCCATTCTTTCTTTTATCTAGAACGGCCCGACATATCTTGGGCTCAACTTGCCTTTCTTACTGAACCTCAGCACGCCTTTAGTAGGACAAACTTTTAGAAATACATAATCACCAACTTCAAACTGCAAAGGTCTACGTCTGACGTCTGCATAGCTTTTCTGACGGCTCTGGGCTGTTTTTAATTTTTCTTGAATAAATTTTACTGCTTCTGCACATTGTCGAACTAATTCTGGACCTAAACCTTGTCTTTCTCCTACCTCATGCTAGTTTAGTGGTGATCTGCATGGTCTGCCATATAAAGCTTCATATGGTGCCATCCCAATACTTGCATGATAAATGTTATTATAAGCAAACTCAACCAATCCCAAGTGGCGTTCCTAAATACCTCCCCACACCAAACAGCAAGCTCTTAGCATATCTTCAAGTGTCTGGATTGTTCTCTCTGTCTGCCCATCTGTTTGTGGATGATATGTGAACTGTACCGACGACTCTCTGCAAACTCCTCCAAAAACCTGAAGTAAAACGAGGATCTCGATCTGAAACAATGGTAATCGGAATACCATGTAAAGGCACAATTCTTTCTACATATAACTTGGCTAATCTGTCCACTGACCGGTAACAACCTATAAACCTTGGTTAATCTGTCCACAAAAACCCAAATTGCATTGTGACCTGATGATCTGGGCAAACCAACAATAAAATCCATTGCTATATCATCCCACTTCCATTGTGGAATGGGTAGTGGCTGCAACAATCCTCCTGGCTTCTGGTGTTCTGCTTTAATTTGTTGGCGTACTGCACATCTTGCAATAAACTCTGCAATTTCTCTCTTCATATCCGGCCACCAAAAATGTTTCTTCATATCTTGGTACATCTTTGTGCTGCCTGGGTTGATGGTATACCTTGATCTGTGAGCCTCTTCTAAAACTCTTTGTCTGATTTCTGCATCTGCTGGAACATATAGTCGACCTTTAAGTCTGACCACACTGTCGTTCCCAAAAGTCACTTCTTCCATTCTTATAATATCTACTAAACCATTATCTGCTCTCTGCGCCTCCACTATTTGCTGGTATAAAGATGGCTCTACTGCACTGGTTTCTAATATTGCCCTGCGCTGACTACTCGACACATATAAGGAATTTTCTGCCACATCTTCATACAATTTCCATTCTCTGATCATAAGTTGATTCATAACCACTTTTCTACTTAGTGCATCTGCTACTACATTAGCTCTGCCTGGATGATATGCTAAACTAAATCATAATCTTTTAAATATCCATCCATCGACGTTGCCTTAAATTCAAATCCTTCTGAGAAAAAATATACTTTAAACTCTAATGATCAGTAAATATTTCAAATCTTTCGCCATACAAATAATGCCGCCAAATTTTCAATGCAAGGACAACCGTTGCCAGCTCTAAATCATGGGTGGGATAATTCTCTTCATGTTTCTTTAATTGCCTGGAGGCGCAGGCTACCACCTTGTTGTGCTGCATCAAAACTGCACCTAATCCTCTCTTGGATGCATTTGTAAACAAAACAAACCCGCCACTACCTAACGGTATTTCTAACACTGGTGTTGAAGTCAACCTTTTCTTCAATTCTGCAAAACTGCGTCTGCATTCTGAAGACCACACAAAAGAAACCCCTTTCCTTGTCAACCTAGTCATAGGGGCTGCTATCTTGGAAAAATCTTGAATAAATCTTCTGTAATAGCCTGCAAGACCCAGAAAACTCCTGATCTCAGACACTGTCCTCGGTTCTTCCCATTTCATCACTGCCTCAACTTTAGCGGGATCCACTGCAATTCCTTCACCTGATATTATATGACCCAGATACTGAATTTCTTTCAGCCAAAATTCACATTTACTGAACTTGGCAAATAGCTGGTGATCCCTCAATATTTGCAAAGTAACCCGCAAGTGCACTGCATGTTCCTCTTCTGTTGCTGAGTAAACCAGTATATCATCAATAAATACCACTATGAACTGATCCAAATACGGGTGAAATATTCTGTTCATCAGATTCATAAAAGCTGCTGGTGCATTAGTCAACCCAAATGGCATCACAACAAACTCATAATGCCCATATCTGGTGCGAAAAGCGGTCTTCTCAATGTCTTCTTCTCTAATTCACAGCTGATGATATCCTGACCTCAGATCTATCTTAGAAAATCCATTGGCTGATTGCAACTGATCAAACAAATCATCAATTCTAGGAAGAGGATACTTGTTCTTAATTGTGACTTTATTCAATTGCCTGTAGTCTATACACATCCTTAAGATGCCATCTTTCTTTCTAACAAATAATACTGGCACTCCCCAAGGTGACTGACTGGGTCTGATAAAACCTTTTTCTATTAGCTCTTGCAATTGCTTCTTCAATTCTTTCAACTCTGCTGGTGCCATTCTATAAGGTGCTTTAGAGATCGGTAAACTACTTGGCTGCAATTCTACGGTAAAATCTACTTCTCTGTGCGGAGCTAGCCTTGGCAATTCTTTTGGAAATACATCTGCAAACTCTCTGACCACTGGCACTGAATCTATAGACTTACTAGACTCAACTAGACTAGCTGACGCAAGGTAAGCTACACATCCTGCATTAATCAACTTTTTAGCTCTAAGTGCATAAATAATAAACTTGGGAGTGTAAAAAGGCATACCTTGGAATTCAAACACTTCACCACTGGGTCTGCAAAACCTGACCCTCTTTTTCCTGCAATCAACCATGGCCGCATAGGCTTCTAACCAGTCCATACCCAAGTATCACATCATAATCTTTCAATGTCAAAACATATAACCTTGCTGGCATCTGATTTCCATGAATAACTAACGGGACCTCTTCTAGAAAACTGGAAGTAAGCATATATCCTCCTGAAGGAATCTCTACCACTAACTCACAAGACCTTTCTTCTAAAGGATGCACTATACTATCCAGAAAATCTTCGGAAATAAACGAATGCGAAGCACCCGGATCAATTAACACTCGAGCAGTAAAATCAAAGAAAGGTAATATACCTTCATTGAGATTGGATGCATTCGACTGTGCTCGGGTGATTGCCATCACTCGGCCCCGTCCTCCTCTCTGGTACGGTGCACCTCCGCCCTACTCTACTGACCGTTGAAAGGGCTGCTACTGCTGGGTCCTTCTACCATAAGTCTGCTCTCGAGGATACGGACAGTTTCTCGCGAAATGTCCTGGCTGCCTACAATTATAACATTTGAAGGTTAGGTATGCCGTAGGCTGCCCTGTCGTACTTTGCTGAGATTCCTCTGGAACCGGTGGCCTGTAGCCACGACCCTGCTGGAAACCTCCCTGCTGAAAGCCCTGCTGTTTGCCTCTACCACGGCCTCCTTGAAAGAATTTCTTGATCTGCTTGCCCCACTTTGCTATTCCAGATGACGATGAAGCTCCGGAAGGTGCTTTCCCCTTACTAATTCCTCCTGACGGCTGTGGATGTCGAATGCTGCCTGAGCCTAAACCACCTGTCTGAGACTGCCCCTGCCTAGCCCGAACAGTCCTCTCAAGTATTGCTGCTCGCTGTGCTGCCTCTTCCACTGTTCTACACATCAGTGAAATCACCGCATCCTGTAATTCTGCCCTCAAACCTCGGATAAAGTACTCCACCATCATGGTATTATCAGTTACCACGTATGGGGCATACCTACTCAAGGCTATGAACCTCATCTGATATTCAAGCACCGAGAGATTCCCTTGCTGGAGTGTCCTGAGCTGCTCACTCTTCATCTGCTGGATCTGTATTGGGAAGAAGGAATCATTAAAAACTGACAAAAATTCTGACCATGTGATAGTGTCCTCCGTCTTGCCTGTAAAAACTATTTGCATTTTAGCCGCCACCATTCCTGCGCAAGCCCTCGTAGCTGGTATGCTGCAAGAATCACTCTATCTTCCTGGGGACACCTCATTATCGCAAATACCCTCTCAATCTCATGTATCCAATGCTCTGCGGTATCCGGGTTGGGGCCTCCTGAGTATGTAGGGGGCTGCAACCTCAAAAACCATTCCACAAGTACTGTAGTCTCCTCTCCGGTAGCTGGCCTCGTTGGAACTGCCGGGTGTATAGGTACTACAGAAGGTACCTCTACTCCGGATGGTGGTGGAACTGGGGCTACTGGCACTGCCTCCTCTGGAAGTGGTGGTACTACTGCCGCTGGCTGCACTGGTGGCTGCTGGTCTAATCTCATCCTTATATCTGTCAAGCTTTCCCAAACTCTCTCTATCATTCTCTGCGTAGGGTCCTCTCCTGACCCCTCACCTCCACCTCCCCAGTCTCTCCTTTCTGCCATTCCTAATTCTGCACAAGCATCATTTCATCAACACAACATACGATAAATTAATACAAAACCAAGGTCGCTACCAGCAGTGGGTTACAATAGAGACATGGCTATACAATTTACAATTCCTTTATATCTATACGGACCTTGCTCTGATACCAACTGTGACGGCCCTCATTGCTCAGACCCGTTAACCTAATAACGTGCCTAACATGAGTCCGCCTCCCACGACCGGGCCGAAGCCTCGCAAGGGATATCAAACTACTAGTCCGTAGGAATATAAAGAACTAGCTCAATATATATAAGATTTTCCAATCTCACAGATATTATTAGAAATGTACATAGCCATAGCGCAACTGTAACCAAACTACAACAACAACATGGGGCATACCCTAAGGTGTACAAAGGAAAGTAAATTACACTGTCGGTGGTGCAGACCCTCTGCTACGGTGCGGCTCAGAACAGACGACGGGTGTGAGGTCTCCTGCTCTCCCTCACCCGAAGAAAGAGTAGGGGGTGAGCCTCCGAGTCACTGGCTCAGTAGGGAAACTCCCTAGAAATCGAGCAAACCAACACAAGTAAAAGCAGGAGGTTACACTAACAACTCACAGAACTATGTAGCAGGATATAAAACCGTAAATACCACTTACCACTGCCACTTAACAGAAACCAACAATGATAAATAAACGGCAAACCCAAACAAGTGTACGAGATACAGTAGGAAAACGCCTCACTCGGGCCAGTTAAACTGGTTCGCAACACCAGCTACTAACCCGGACAAACAAACACAGGACTACCTCTCAGTCTCGTAGCCACGGACGGAAGGTCCAGCTGCCGCTCCACTAAAGTAGTACAAAGAACTGTGGAGTCCAACAAACCACCACAACCTGCAGGTCACACACCCCGCAGGCCCATGCCTGGCACTTTAGGGACTCTGGCCCGAGCTCCCTAAAGTGAGGCACTGGAAAATAGGAATAGCTGGGGCCCAGTACATCTACTAGTGTCGTCTCCCCCAACTACGAGCATGCTACAAGCGACAACACAACAAACTCTCTAGTCGTTATCCCACTGTCGTCTTTCCCTCAGCCGGACGTACTACTCAGCACAAGAGTGAGGGTGTCCAAGAAGACGACAAAACCTCGACGATACTCAGTACCGAGACAAGTACCGAGCACACACGTGCCTAGCTCACACAAAACCTGGGGCTCCCAACTAAAGAGGTATCCACGGTAAGCGTCAAACTACACGCCACGTATACGGAAAGCACGTGCACAATGCAGAAGCCACGTGAAACCTCCACGCAAACCACATGAACACCACACCGTTCACGCACACCACACGCTCCCCGAGCACTGAGAGTGCCAATGCACCTCTTTACCATTACCGCACAATACACATATGATAATCCGATAATATTACATTAACATATCTATGCATATAACAAACCTCGGCTGTAATCACAATGGAGTTCAGTGTCGCCTTCAGAACGCGACAGCTCGATATGTCGCCTTCAAAAACATGAACGCGACGTATCGTCCTGTCGCGACATTGTCGCGACGCACAGGTTTGTCGCCTTTACAGGCGCAACCCTAATCCGGAATCCATCATCCGGATCACCCCCAAAACCCCTATAATCTATGGTTTCCATTCCATTTACATGCTTTAATGTGTTCCTACACATGCTATCTACTGTTTAGAAAGCTAGAAACACATCATTCACAACACACGAGTAATCCACGGATCAAAACATAGGAAATCTCCCTACCTTCCGAAGCAGGTGAAGTACGGAGTCCAAACAACGTTTCCCCCGCTTCACGCGGCGTCCTCGCAGTAAGAACACGTCAAACCGAACTCTAACAAATCGAATTGCCCAAAAATCCTCCAACACAATCCCTCTGGCCGAACAGAGCTCATGTGAGCTCTGTTCTGCCGGGGTTCTATAAAAACACTTCAAAGTTAAGAATGCGACGCCACCCTGTGTCGCGACCTTAACGCGACGCACTAACCCGTCGCCTTCAATAAGTCGACGTCAGCAAGCTCGCCCTATGCGCAACACGTGGTGCGCATGCAGACGAAGACCAAAAATAGTGGTTACATGAACGCGACGCCCTGGAATGTCGTGTTCAAAACGCGACGCCCATCACTGTCGCGCTGACAACAGTGAATCAATGAGCACTTTGAGCCCAAATCTCCGGCCCACAGAGCCTCGCAACCTGCGAAAAACACCTGCTACTCACGTCATTGGCCACACACTGGCATCCACACACACAAGAAGATGATCCGAATGGTCGAAATGTCACAAAATCGTTGTTCTCACTTAAGAAATCGTTGTGAGAGAAAATCATTGTTTTCACTTAAGAAATCGTTGTGAGAGCAAATCGTTGTTCTCACTTAAGAAATCGTTGTGAGAGCAAATCGTTGTTCTTACTTAAGAAATCGTTGTTCTTACTTAAGAATCGTTGTGAGAGCAAATCGTTATGAACCAAGTCATTATGCTTTCTTAGCGAATCGTTATGGAAGCAAATCGTTGCGATCTCTCGAAATTGACCAGACACTTATGAAATTGTTTATGATACCCAAACCGATAGAACATATAACGAATCCTTATGAGTATGAAATCGTTATGAAAGTAAGGAAATCGTTATGAATCTATTAAAATCGTTATGATAGAGGAGGAAGTCGTTACAACATATAGAAAATCGATGTGAACTTAGAGAAATTTCATGCTTTGAACTTACATTGCTACAGAGTAAATAATACTTACCCATTTAGCTTGTTATTCCTTGTTTCATTTCCTGTACTCAAATCTCATAAAAATATGTTAGATTAAACTTTGTTTTAGTTTTATTAATCACCAAAATAAATATGTAATTAATTTAAATTACATGGGGATAAACTGATCATCAGATCAGTCCAAACTCTTCTCAATGACTGAGTCCAAGAATGAAGATCAGTGGGCTAAGGGTCACAAGTCTCTCTACGAAAAGTTCTTGCTTGCCAAAACAGCCAGATTTCCACCTAGGGATCACCCCTTAACTTTATCAGAGTGGTTTACCATTCACCAAAAAGACTCTTGGGGTCCCTTTATTGAGAAGGAGATCAAGTTGATCCGCTATTTCCAGATGTTCAATGACTATCAGTATATCAATAATCTCCCAGAAGTTCAGCTGGGCAATTCTGAGGTGCTATTGTGAGTTCAAGACTCAAAATCCAGTAAACACCTCACTTCAAGTAACTTTTGCCACCCTGTAGATCCCAGATGTTGGTTTCCTTCCCAAATTGCACTCCTTGGTCATGGACTCATCAGTGGGTCCTATCATCTTTGAGAGGTTTGCTAGAGTAATGGGTCGAATTTCAGCTCAGAAAGGTCATCTTCTTTCCTTCTCAAGATTTCTTTTCCAGGAATACCACTGGGGCTATATAAAGTCTGATGTCCTTGCCCCTCTGTTGTCTGAATGTGAAAGGCTTTCTCCAACTGATTGGGAGAAGCACTACAATCAATCTACTCTTCAGTTGGAAAGTCTAAACAGCTCCTTGTTCAGATCTGGAAAGCCTCCTTTGTCTGTGGAAGCCTTTTTGGATCTAAATTCCCTTAATCTTGTTCAAGAGCCTTTTGTTCAGTGGGTAGAACGCTATATGGTTTATCTTCAGTTGAAAAGGAACTGAAGCACCAGCAGATCTTCTACCCCATTCCATTGATCAGTTCCTCCAACATGCTAGCTTTGGTACTTCCAGCACCTACAAAATGCCTCTTGGCAGGATGAGTATGGAAATTTTGTGGAAGCTCAGAGGCAATTGCACATCCAGAGGATGGCTCCTGTTATGGGACCTTCCTACTCTATGGTTTATGGAGCCTTCCAAAATTATTTTGAAGAGCAGGAACGCAAGGCATGGCTGATCATTACTCGCTATGCCTCCCTCATGTCCCCTGCTTTCTACATTCTTGTACCTCCTCAGTGATATAATACAATGTTTCTTCTGGCTCCCATTTATCTTTCTTCTATTGTATCTTGTGTGTATTGCTTCTTTTTGCTTAATGATAAAAGGGGGAGAAGGTAAAATATTCTGAAATACACTCTTTAAATTTCTCTAGCAAATTTACTTAGATTCATTTCAGAAGCTTTATATCTTTTTGTTATATTTTGTCATCACCAAAAGGGGGAGATTGATGATCAATCCATCCCCATATAATTTTTATTTAATTATATACAATTTTTATGATTAACAAACCCTAACAATTATTTTCTAACAAGTTTTATGAAGTTCATCCACAGTGAATAAATCGAGCCTAATCTGTAAGTAATTCTTACACTGTATCATTTAAAGTTCAGAGCATGCATTTCCTCTAAGTCCACATTGATTTCCGTTGTAGAACAACGATTTCCCTTACAGCATAACGATTTCATAAGTGAGCATGAACGATTCTATCGCTACAACGATTTCATCGTATAACGATTTGATAAGTTTGTAAAAGAACGATTCTATTGCTACAACGATTTCATTGTATAACGATTTGATAAGTTTGTAAAAGAATGATTCTATCGCTACAACGATTTCATCGTATGATTTGATAAGTTTGTGAAAGAACAATTCGTTAGTGAAACAATGATTTCGGTCTCACAACGATTCATTAAGTGAAACAACAATTTCGGTCTCACAACGATTCGTTAAGTGAAACAATGATTTCGGTCTCACAACGATTCGTTAAGTGAAACAACGATTTCCATGTCATAACGATTCGATAAGTTATACAACGACTCGGTCGCCGCAACGATTTGCTCAAACAATGATTTATTTATGTTTGAACAACCATTTGCTCAAACAACGATTTGCTTATGTTTGAACAACGATTTGCTGAAACAACGATTTTGTTTATGTTTGAACAACGATTTGCTCAAACAACGATTTGTTTATGGTTTGAACAACGATTTGTTTCTATTTGAACAACGATTTGTTTATGTTTGAACAATGATTTGCTCAAACAACGATTTGCTTATGTTTGAACAATGATTTGTCAAATAACGATTTGTTTAAGTTTGAACAACGATTTACTCAAACAACGATTTATTTTTGTTTGAACAACGATTTGCTTATATCTATACAACGATTTGCTTGTACAACGATTTTCTTTCTCTTGTACAACAATTTTATAAGTTGTACAACTATTTCATTGTCATACCGACTTCATGGATTACATCGATTTCATACATGATATTCAAATATATTTTCAAGTATTGTGAAAGTCAAAGTCTTCCCGCGTGCATCACTATATCCTTTCATTTAATGAGGTTGTACACTTCTCTGCACGATGCATATCTGGGTGCCTTCCATTCCTATGTTTCTATAGCAAACACTTTTCAGGATAGCAGAATGGCATTTCTATTTTGGTGTACGTTCTTACTGCATGGTTTCTAACGTTGACTAACAAGTATAGAGACAATCTAGTTGTCTATGTTTCGACATTGATTGTGTGTAGGTATTTGCCAGTATCATATCTTACAATGTTGGACAACCAGAAGCTGAAGAATATTTGGATGAATCTTCTTTTTGTGTGCATGGCTCCAGAGCATTAAATGGCTGCAAGCTTACCTGTCGCGCACGATGGACCATGCAGTCTAACGAGCATTAATCTTAGAGACAACGGTCTCCTCAACAGCTACTTTGTTATATAAATACAAGACTGAAGACTCTCAGAAAAATAGTTCGACAATTTGAATCTTTATATGATAGAGCCTTCAAGAAATCCTTCAACAACGAAAAAGAGCTTCTTGCTTCACTCCATTCATTCCTTAGCTCGTAGCTCTCAGCCTTTCATTGTCTAGATTTTTTTGAGAGCTTGCAGTTCTGAGAGATTTTCTCATTGTTAATCTTTCTCTCTCACCTTTGCCTCAGATCAAGCATTGTTGTAAGCTTGTGTTGCCCAGCTAGCAAGCCTAGAGGGGGGGTGAATGGGATTCTTAAAATTATTAGAACCTAAAAAACCTGTTCACAAAATAATCATTCAAAACACACATCGATAGTTGTTAGTGTTAGTAAAAGTAAACATCAAACACACAAAGCAATCAAACCACAAGACACAAAGAATTATCCTGGTTCGGACCTCCTCTCCACAGGAGTCCTACGTCTAGTCCCTGAGCAATCTCTCAGGATTCCACTACCCAAGGGTACAGTCCCCCTCAAGGACACTTACACACCCAGCCGCAGCTGGTCTTCTCTTCACAACCCGAAGAGGAATTACAACACCCTAGATCCCACTAGGTCTTCTTCTCTTTCCTGGGCAAGAAGGAAGCCCACTTCTTTTACAGGCTCAGAAGCAAACCTCCTAGTACAAACCCCAGTGCAGTTCTACACTCAGCTTCCCATCTGATCTTCCTTCTACTCGAAGGGAACAAACACAAAAGAGATGTGTTCAATGAAGGCAAGCCCCTAGATCAAGCTAATAGAACATTGCTTGATCTGAAGCTAGGACTAAGAGGAAAAGATCTACAGAAGATGAGCTCTCTCAGTTTACAAAAGCTCTCAAGACTAAAACTATGACTGTAGAGAGCTAAGAGCTAGACAATCAGAGGAGTGAGGCTTCTTGCTCTTTCAGATGCTCGCAGAATGGCTTGTAAAAGATTGTCGTCAGTGTTGCCTGTGCTTCTTGAGCTTCAGTCTTCTATATATGTCTTCTATTTGAAAATTGAACGTTGAAGTGTCCGTTATCTCTAAGCTTTTGTTTATGTTAGACTACATGACACTGTAGAGCTTCTTGTTCAACAGTCTTTAGCTTTTTATGCACGCAACAAGAGAGACGATCTTCATTGATGACCGTTATCTTCCATATTGTCCAACGTTGCATTGAGGTATGCTGTTAAAGACCTGCACGCATTAAATTCAAAAATAATAGACAGCTAGGCTGTTTCTTGCTGTCAGTCAACGTTAGATTGATTTTATATAGAAAAGGAAATTCCATTCTGTTCTTCTAAAAGGATGTTTATAGTGTAAGCATGGAAATGGAAGATATCATTTGCATGCACTGCGGTGATACGTTCAGTCATAATAAATGCATGGTTGTCAGAAAGATATACGTGAAGACTTTGACTTTTCAACGTACTCAGAAATGAGTTCAAATATCAAATCGTTATATTCCATGAAATTGTTACATGCATGACTTATGAAATCATTATGCAAATGAGTTGATATCCATGTAAGTCGTTGTGCACTTATAGCAAACCGATGCACATACAAATTGTTATATAGACAAATCGTTATGACTCTATAAGCAAATCATTATGAGTAAGTTGTCAGAGACAAAACGATGTGAGCAAATCGTTGTTTGTTGTATCAAATCGTTACGGCGACAAAGTCGTTATGTAACTAAGCGAATCGTTATAGTGACAGAGTCATTGTGTAACTTATCGAATCGTTACAAGGATCAAATTGTTATGACAGTATAGGCAAATCGTTATGAACCAGTCGTTATGAGCAAATCGTTGTTCTCCCTTAAAATCGTTGTGAGAGCAAATCATTGTTCTCACTTATGAAATCGATGTGAGAGAAAATCGTTGTTCTCACTTAAGAAATCGTTGTGAGAGCAAATCGTTGTTCTCACTTAAGAAATCGTGTGAGAGCAAATCGTTGTTCTCACTTAAGAAATCGTTGTGAGAGCAAATCGTTGTTCTCACTTAAGAAATCGATGTGAGAGCAAATCGTGTTCTCACTTAAGAAATCATTTTGAGAGTAAATTGTTGTTCTTACCTAAGAAATCGATGTGAGAGCAAATCGTTGTTCTCACTTAAGAAATCGTTGTGACGACCAAATCGTTATGAAACTTAACGAGTCGTTGTGAGTGCAAATCGTTGTGCTCTTGAAATCGTTATGAGATAGACTTCAATAGAATAGCGATGACTTATGAAATTGTTATAGAACCAAAATCGATGTGAATGAGGAAATCGTTATGATTCTAAGGAAATTGTTATAACAACTAGAGAGTCGATGTGTACTTAGAGAAATCTCATACTTTAAACTTACATTGCTACAGAGTAAATAATACTTACCCATTTAGCTTGTTATTCCTTGTATCATTTCCTGTACTCAAATCTCATAGAAAATATATTAGATTAAACTTTATTTTAGTTTTGTTAATCACCAAAATAAATATGTAATTAATTTTAAATTACATGGGGATAAACTGATTATCAGCTTGCTCTAGGGGCCTTTCGCTTTCTTTCACATCTGTTGTGAAGCTCCTCTTCGAGTTGTGAAGAGAATACCTTTGGAAACAGGAGGTTTGTGTTGCCTTCGTTAAGGAAGGAAGACCTGTGTATCAGGGTGGTTTGTACCTCTTCGGGGTTAGAAGAGAAGGCTAGTTGCGGCTGGATGTGTAAGAGTCCTTAAGGGGGACAGTACTCTTGGTTAGTGAAATCCCAAGTTGTTGATTGGGGACTGGACGTAGGACTCTTTAGGATAGGAGGTCCAAACCAGGATAAAATCTCATGTGTTGTGTGCTTGTGTGCTTATTTATTTGTTGTCTTCCTTATCACTAACACTAACAATTGAACTTAGTGTTTTTTTGTTAAAGCGTTTTTGTCGACAGGTGTGAAATCTAAAAAATTTTTAACTCCCATTCACCCCCCCCCCCCTCTGGGCTTGCTAGCTGAGCAACAACTATAACAGAAGGATCAAATGTCTCTAAGCTGAGTTAAATTCCAAAAGCTATACTTCAACTAATCAGCAACATGGTGTGTCAACACACAAACAATTTGATCTGGATCAGTAGGAAAAGTTTCAATAGAGTCAACTCCATGTCTTCTAGAGTTGACCTCACTCAAGTAATAGCAATTTTAATTAACTGACCATCATGTAGAACTGATCTTGTAACATTTAGTGTCAATTCACACATTGGTAAAGTCAACCCAACCTCCATATGGGATCAACCTCAAGCCGTATTTTTCTCTAAGCGTTAATTAGAAACTTGACTAGTGTTAACCTGATCCCCATGTAGTGTCAACCTAAAATAATACTTGAAACTACTGCGCTATAGGAAATCCATCAAGCATCGACCTAACCTTTTCACAAAATCGACTCATAGGCATCATCGAATTTCAGTTTCAGTAATTCACTCATTATAATTTGAGTGTCAACTTATGAAGTAACTAGAGTCAACATACTAAAGGGAACCTTTGACTTTATGATTTTTCTTATGTTATAAAAGACTTGTGTTAAATATTTATTACATTTTGCTTGATATATCAAAACTAGGAACACAACATAAATCATCTGTCATATCTCAAAATCCTACCAGGAAATAACATCATTTAATCATGGAGGTTAATGTATCAAATAACTAGAAACTTTATGAGTTAAATAAAATCTTTGTTGTTTATCATTATATTGACAATACTTATCATTCTTGTCATACTTTATTGCCCTTCCCAAGGGAATATGTATTTACATAACTCTCTAAGGAGTAAGGTTATTCCTTAGTGGGGGAGACTTTGGGTATAATATACTATTGCTAGAAAAAAAGAATATAGTGAAGGTTGTATCTAATTGAACCTATGATCACAACATGGCTCCTTAATAACTAAAAATACTAATATTCAGATCCCCATCAACTGAGGATGTTATGATAACAAATTATATAGAGGATGTATACATCATATGACATAATAATCATGATGAGAATGGTAAGATTAATCTGAATTGAATAAAATTTAAAAGGTGGAAAACTTAATCTTTATGATCCATAAAAACTAGTCATGGAGTTTGGAGGACCAAACTCTTTTCTTAGTGGGGGAGAGTTGTAACACCCCGAAAATTTTATTTATTAGGAAATGTGAACAATTTTATTATTAAACATAATCATTTTCATGGGATGTAATTATTTTAATTTAGGACTTATTAGAGATAATAAATGATATTTCAAGTGTCATACTTAGAGGTTCGTGCTCCGACAGGGCGACACTGGAATTCTGTAACAAAAATAAAATCTGAGAATACCATAATTTCTAGAAAAATTGTAGTGATATCAAAAATTTAAATATCCGGATTTATTGATGTACGTATTTTGAGATTAAGCCGACACAACTATTTTTCAAGTATTTTTCATTGGGTGAGAAATAAATTCTAAAAATTAAACTAAAATCACCATAATTTGTAAAACCTTTTCATTAGCCTATGGTTGAAATTCCAACTTGATTGGATATCATTAGGACACCTAAACAAGGGGTTAAAGGGACCAGCCGAATTATCAACTAATTACGGTAACCATTTTCTTGAATTAAAGTTGCTTACGTGTTTGGGGCTAAGTGACCCACTTCTCATGGGATTGAAACCTACACATTTGTCCCTTAGGTGTAAGGCTTGGAGGGTTGCATGGCCCAGGTGGCCTTGGATGGTTAAGGGGTTTTTATACCTTGACACATGCATGGCCGACGTGCCAGCATGCAAGGGGGATTGAGAGCTTATATAAGCCTCTCCTTACCCTTCGTGGAAGTTTTCCTGCTCCTGCTCTTGCTGTGTTTACACCTTGTGGGGGTGAATTGTTGCTGCTTCTACTGCCTTTGTTGGTGAGTTGTTGTTGGAGCTGTGTGCGTTGAAGCTGTTGCTGTATTCCTGGAGGTGTTGAGCTGCTCCAATTGAAGCTATTGTGGTCGCCTCTACAAGTTTCCCTCTCCTTGCTACTGTTGACTCGTTCGTTGAGCAGAAGAGAATAACTTTATCCTTTCTCTAGTTAGGTAGGATTCATTCTCTCTTCTTTTCTGATTCTTTCTTCTTCCTCCATTCTTGCCTTTTACTTTGGCTAAGAAGTTCTTGACCACATACATGTTTGCCCTTTATCTTGTAAATCATCCTTAGAACAGTGTGATAATCTTCTGTAAACATGTTTAGCAAGTGTTGTCTAGATGAATTGTGTACCCAGTACTTTGTTTTCTAAATTCTTGGCCAATCATGTGTAGGATTACTTCTTCTTTCTCTCTTCTCATTCTTGTTTCTTATTCTTGCTCAAGAGCCTCATGATTAGGTGTTTTCCATATATTTATACTTGACTCTAATTCTGAAAACACCCATAGAAGTGTTGTTCTATTCCTTGTAACCATGTTTATGTTATAGAGAAACTCATCCTAATAGATACAGGAAATTGTTGGTTAGGAGAAGTTGTACTTTTAGTTATCATCTTACCTTAAGTTCCCATGCTACAACACACCTCTATTGTACCTCTTGTTTCCTTCATATCAGTAATGTTTAGAACTATATACTAGATCCTTTTGATGTTGTCAAGCATGGTAGGAATCATAAGAACCTTTAGTAGAGTATTCTGTGCTGATTCTATTTGTTTTCTGGAAATTTACACTGTATCTGTCAATAGATAGAACCTACCTGTCGACAGGTACTGTCCCAGAACCAAAAATTGTCTTCTGGATGCTAGCACCTGTCGATAGCCACCTCCTGCCTGTCGACACATATTGTTCTGGCCAGTATTCCAGCACCATCCTTTGCTTAGTCTTTTGTTAACACTTCATGCTCTTATCCTAGCAAGCTACCATCCTCTTTCCCTTTGATATTTACTGTTATATCACTACAGAGATCATCCACATTGTGTCCTTTACCCTTCTTTAAATTACTCTTGAGTTTTCCAAATACAAGTACCTCTAGTTGGTTAAAACTCCCTATGTTCAGTAACTTGAGTTCATAAAACTTTGATATTCTGAGAGCTTGAATGTTTGAGTATCCCTGTGGAATATGAGTAACTGATGATGACATTTATTAAGTCCTTGGACCCCACTTGACTAATATACCTGTGCAAATAGGCTGGTCCAGTCTTCTTAGGAGCACCCGAATTTATTATGGGCCGTACGGGAATGATAAAGGGCAACGGGATGTTTGGCATTGCATCATTACGGTTTGATTATGGTCATCATGTTACCTGTCCTGTGAGAATATAAATATGGGCCAGAATATGAGATTCATTATGAATTCTTGAGTATATTCTGTATTTTAGTACCACTGTTCACTATCATGTTAATATACTTATTCATCCTTCTTTGATATCTGTCAAGTATTTTTCCTTGATCATCATATGGCTTAATCCTTTTGATTGAAGAATTTGAATCCTATTGGGCTAGTTAGCTCACCAAATCCTACTTTTTTAGGTATCTACAGTTCTAGAAGGCGGGACATCGGGATTAGTGTGTGGAGAGACCAACCTTGGCGGCATTCTACTTTTGAGATTGTAAATTGGAAACCTTGTAATATTCATAGAATGACGGTTATTAAATTTTTATTTAATAGAGCTCCTGAGCAATTTGCTGTTCAATTAGTTTAGGTTTTACTCTTGATTTCTTATTCGTTCACGTTTTGGAATTTATTGATATATTAAATGTCGAGACGTGACAGGAACAGTCTCCCTTAAGGACACTTACACATCCAGCAGTAGCTGGCCTTCTCTTCTCTACTAGAAGAGGGATCACTCCACCTGATGTAACAGGTCTTCTCTTCACATCCGAAGAGGAATACTCACAGAAAAATGAGTTGAAAGAGAAAGGCCCCAAGACCAAGCTTATAATCCCTGCTTGATCTGAGGCGAAGTCTGAGAGACACAAGATTATCACAAATGGACTCTCTCAGATCTACGCAAGCTCTTAAAGGCAATACAATACTCTATGGAGAGCTAAGAACTACAGAAAGTTGGAATGAACGAGCTAGCTCTTCTTGTTCTTCAGGTGACTAAGATGTTCAAGCTTCTCAAAAGTTGTTCCTAAAAGAGTGAGTGTTGTGCTTGGAGTCACCAGTCTTCTTTTATCTTCTTTGAAATAATTTAACCGTTGAAGTATCTGTTGTCTCATATCTTTATGCATGTTGGAGTATCTGGTTTGAAGTATGGAGCAGGTGAGCTTGCAGCCATTAATGCCCAGATTGACACATACACTCATGTGAAAAGATTGTCTGAATCTTCTATCCTCTTGTCAGGTTGACAGGTCCATCTTTGCAATGTGTGTTTCTACCGGAAACTCTGCACACATTAAATGCTGACACATAGACAACTTATCTTTATTTAAACTGTCAGTCAACATTAGTAGTCGTGCTGTATGAAGATACACCAAAAGGGAAATGTCATTCTGTCATTATGTAAAGAGTGACTTTGTGTGTCATAAGCAAGATGGGTAAAAGATATATCGTGCAGAGATTTGCACTGTCGCAATAAATGCTAGAGAACATAGGATACACCATGCTTTCGAGGGAAAGCTTGAAATCCACAAGATTTGAAATATATTTGAGTATCATGTGGAATGAAACTAAAGAATGTTTAAAGATGATTTAAATGAGAATGTTTGACAGTTGTCTTAAATGTAATCATTAATAGAGGGTTGATGTATTTAGACAGGCTGTACCCAGAGAGAGTCGATGTTGACATTAAATCAATGATATAATCATAAGTCAAGTGAGAATGTAATCCATGTTGAAATCAAGTCGATGTGAGCATAATCCATATATTAATGAAATTGATGTTCTGTACAAAGTCATTGTTTAACTGAAGTCAATCTGCTGATGAAATTGTTGTTTGAAATGAATTCGATATAACCATGAAGTCGTTGTTTCATATGAAGTCGTTCTAAGTATGAAGTCGTTGTTCTACCAAAATCGATGTTTAAGTGAGACGAAGTCGATGTAGCAACGAAATCGATGTAGCAATGAAATCGATGTTTGAGTGACACGAAATCGATGTTTCTATAAAGTCGTCGTAGTGATGAAAATCGATGTTTCTATGAAGTCGTTGTAGCAACGAAGTCGATGTTTAAGACAAAATCGATGTTTCTATGAAATCGTTGTAGCAACGAAGTCGATGTTTAAGTAAGACGAAATCGATGTTTCTATGAAATCATTGTAGCAACGAAGTCGATGTTTAAGTAAGATGAAATCGATGTTTCTATGAAATCGTTGTAGCAACGAAGTCGATGTTTAAGTAAGACGAAATCAATGTTTCTATGAATCGTTGTAACAACGAAATCGATGTTCTAGCTATGAAGTCGTTGTAAGACCGAAATCGTTGTTTTACTTATGAAATCGATATTAGGATGAAATCAATGTGTCCTCAGGAAGTTGTTGTTTAAGTGAAACCGATGTAGGGATGAAATCGATGTTCTTCTAAAAAAATCATTGTTCTATCAAAGAAATCGATGTGTACTTATACAAAGTATATGCAGTGTATGTAGACAACTAATTTATTTTAATTGATTTAGTGCCTGATGATCAAATTCATAACATGATGTTTAGATAAGAATTTTTAGGATTTTGTTAATCACCAAAAATACATATAATGAATGATAATTTATATCTGGAGATGGACTGATCATCACAAGATATGACGATTCCCCCCCAAAAGAGGTGGATGGTGGGGCCCACAAGGGTTTCTTAGGGTTTAAATAATCAGGTAGAATTTAAGTTACACCTCATGAAATTTGCCACTTTCAATTTTAACCTCAAAATTTTAAGATTTGCAAATATTTCCTTCATAAAATTAAATTTATGTTCATACTAATTTATGGGGTATAATAGTACATTTCTATAGTCCACAATTAGGGCGGAGCAGAACAATCTAATCATTTGAAACTGATCCTGGAGCAACTGAATTATTAAATGGTCTTTTTTTTTTCAAAACCTTTTCTTTTCTAGAATTTTTACTCTCCACTTTTTTTTGCCCATTTGTCATTGGAAAGCCAACTAGGGATCTCCTTCTAGAACCAAGCAACATGATGAGAAGTTGATGAGAAGCACTTAGTGCTCGACCTAGGGCTGAGCTAGAGTGCTCGTCCAACTCAACCCCAGGCACGACACTGGGGCTTGGGTCCCACAAGCACGTGGGATTAGGTGGGGCCCAGGCCCCGACGTTGTGCTTGGGGTCGAGCAGGACAAACATGCCAGCTCGGCCCTAGGCCAAACATTAATCATTCTTCGAAATTGATACATTACAACTGTTTTTGATGGCCAATTCCGAACTTTACTGAGCAACATTCTCTATTTAAAGTTCTTTCCTTGACATACATTTCAACACCAAAAGGCGAATTATAATCAGTAGAGCTGCTGACAACTTTCATGGGATCCTCTCACAGCTCAAAGAAAGAATGAGCGAGAGGAAAATTGAGACCACAACAGTAGAAAGAGATAAGCCTGCGGCAGAAGTGCTATTCTTTATTTCACTCGAAGTACACCTACAAATGTTAGGAATCAGCTGTTGACATCCAGGGTCCCCTTGGACATTTTCTTAGGAATTACATATATACAAGAATGGATCTTCCTTGTTCTATCTTACCCTCTTACAGGGATGGAGGCTCTCTTATTGGGGGAAAAAAAACAATACTTCTACAAGTGAAATGAGCATGTCAGAGGCAATGCATGTAAAAGGAGTGGGGAAAACTGCAGGAAAAATTGATGGGTATGTGGAACCCCACTATGAAATGGGCATACGTGTGCCTACATAATCAAAACCTGCTACAAAGAATGCAATTGCTTGCAGGAATAGGTATACAAAATACCCCTTCTTCTCATAAATGACATCATAGCAACCACTCACTGTGAGGAAGAGTCCAACTGCGAGCTCCGAAAAATGGAATCTATTAATGACAAGAAAGGAAAAAGAGAACAAGTGAAGATGACAGTCAGAAAAAAACAGGTAAGATCAAATGGGGAAAAAGAATAGAAGCTAACAGCACTTTTTGTCTGTGGATGGTATTATCAACAGAAAAAAGCATCTGATCTGAAATACAAAAGATAAGCCTTGCCATCTTATTAAGCATGTGGTATCCAGAATTTCGGGTAAATTCTTCCATCCCATACAGTCCATGGATGTGAACCTTATATAGTCTTTGTTCTAATCTGACACCATACACAGTCCACGAATGTGAACCATATATAGTCTTTCTTCTCATCTGACACACCATACATAGTCCATGGATGTATGGATGTGAACCATATATAGTCTTTGTTCTAATCTGACACCTTAGGTAAATAGTATTCAGCACTTATTTATCTCACTAAGCATGTGTAACAGTTTTATGATGATCATAGCAGATGTGAGGAGGAGAAATTGCCAATTCAACAAGTACCTGTGCCAGAATCTTCTGTGGGGTCTATCTGTTGCCTCGGTGACTTCTTCCATTTCTTGTTCATCTCCTTGCGTCTCCACATCCCCCTCTACAGTGGTTGATGGCTTTGCCTTCTTACCATCTCCTAATTTCTCAGTAACTATCCATTCGTTGACCCTCCCAGATTCCAGTAAGCCAGTCATGGCAGCTTTTATTCGATGTAAGGACATAACATTTTCAAAGAGGATCCAAAAAACAAGTAGGTGAAAAGAGCTGCATAAACATTGGTAAGTATTCGTTTTTTCATGGTTAATCATTGAGACAATATAAGAAGGATATGGTAACACATTGGTAAATCCAGAACAAGAAAATGTCACCTTGGTGTTCCAACTGACTTGCAGAGGGTGATGATTGTAGGGACATAAACCACACCCCACAAAGGAATATCAACTTCAGGGACTAGCACGGATGCAGGAATTACTACACAATAAAAGACGAATGTGACTGAATGGGCAACAATCTTTCCAACAAAAAAGAAGCTGTAGATCACATAAAACTTCTTCCAAGAGGACACTTTCTGCAAAAGTGAAATAGCACAAGCTTAGAAACAGACTTCTTGCTCAAAGTGGAAAAGAGAGAGACTTTAGAAAAACCTGCCTTGTTCAATATGATTTCTAGTGCCATTTTCTTAAATAGATTTGCGGGGCCACAGGACCAACGATGTTGTTGAAATCTGTATGCCTTGAATGTACTTGGGAGTTCACTTTTCACCTAAAACCAGTGAACATTTATCAAAGTACTAATCTTATAGAAAGTTTTATGTGAGAAGCTATCCAATATATCCTCAGCTGTGAGTCAAGCAAAATAAAGAAATGGGTATGTTTATTTAAGGAACTACTTAATATATCTTCAACCATGGGCCACGCAAACATGAACATGAACACATTTTGCATGATCTATCACTAATAGAGGATAGAGGATTACGAGAATGACTTATTGATGGGCACTGTGTTTGCTTCCAGATTTTGAACATCTAGTTTAGAATTGTATGAAAGGAGCATGATTGAAAGAGAACAATATATTCTTATTATGTAAGTTGTGGACCACTTGATTCCGAACTTCTTGAAAATCTTTTACACACAAACAAACATGGGAAAATTATTTCTCAAAAATGTTTTGCTGGAAAACAAACATCAAAAAGTCTTTTCAGGAAAATCATTTATGTGGGTACCAAATGGACTGTTATGCTTTTTATTTTCCTGTAAATGTTATTCTTTGCAAAACTTGTTTCCTATGAATGTATTTTACAACCAACCCAACGGACCCTAAGTGAATGGGAACATCGCTAGTCGACAAGATAAGTTAGCTTTAGCACTTCTGAAACGAGAAAATTGTATATAACAAAACATTAGAGTATTGCAAGAGGCATGCATGGACAGTTTCTGAAGTATTCACTTGAGCATAATGACATCTCTATGTTATCAATGGTTCTCCCCTCCTTTGCCTAGGCAATACAGTAGGGCAAGGGAACCATCTCGATGCTCACCTCACTTACCTTGGTGCTCATGTATATTATGCAAATTGCTCAAATTTTTTTATTTTGTATGAAATTGAAAATCTTATTTATTCCAAAATGGATAATGCATCTTCTAGTAGTGTTTCTCTTTTTCTTTTTCATGCTGCTATATTCTTATTCTTGATGTTTTCCAAGACACCCAATATTTATGAGTGATTTATGCAAGCTGAGCATGATCAACATCTCCCTAATCCTTACATATCGGTCCTGGATGGTTTAATTCATGTTACATCCATGGTTCTTTTCTTCGTTCATGGTTATTTATGAGAGAGAACACATTGTTCCTAAAACCTCAGGTCCTTGGCATGTGAGGTTGAGGCAAGTACCTTTGTCACCTTGCTCACCTCTTACCTTTATATAAATAGTAGCATCCAATTTCATCTGTCAGTATATAATATCTATCCTGCCATTTCACCAACATACTTCTATTCTGATGTGTTTAGAAGGTCTTCAACTTGAAACCATTTTGAACATGTATAGATATGGTCAAATGTCTAAAGACATGGGTTGATCAAATTTAACTATGTTGCAGCCGAAACACTTACATCTTTCCTCTGTTCCTCAAATCCCAACCTTCCAACATTTTTGAAGGCTCTACTATGAATATTCTTATTGAAATGCAAATGGGTCAGAATGGTACGTTACCAGAACCTGTGACTGAGAAACAATTGGACTGAAGACCATGGAAGCCCGAACCTCTACTCTGAAGGTGTCCAAATATTCCATTTATGTGATAAGCATCAGCAAACAATTCATTAAGGAGAATGATAAATTGATAAGCTAGTTAGTCACAATTCTTTACACATAATGACTACAGAATTTGTGAGTGATTTTGAACATTCATTTGATGTTCATGCCTACTAGGAACAAACATCTTACTTGTCCCACTTTGTGAAACTGTCAAATGCAGTGTACGCAATATAACATGAAATAATGGATGCAAGGATCAATTTTGTGTCCTATCTTGTAGTCTAAACTGCTCTATGCTTTCCTACATCTTAGAATGATTCTCCAAGCTCGTCAAGAAAGCCATTTTCTCTGTTGTGTATGTGCCATTTTCTAAGATCCATTCAGTTACATCACAATAAGGGTACTTCATTGTGGACATGCATATGTAAGAGATATAATTGTGACGATCCACTAAAAATGGGTGAACTTCCAAAGTAGATGATCATACGAAGTGAGTTATGTCTTTTAAATTTCCTTTTCTGTATGAAGGCAAAAGGGAATATACCTTGATATCACCAACATAGACAAACTTCCAACCTCCAAGGCCAGCTCGAACAGCGAGGTCCATGTCCTCCACAGTTGTCCTATCTTGCCAGCCTCCAGATGCTTCAATAGCTGAGATTCGCCAAACACCTGCTGTTCCTGTTTCAAAATTAATCATTAAAATAGGTGAACAGATTTAATCATTAACATAGGTGAACAGATTGACTGCAGATAAAATATCTTATCCGACTCAAAATGGAATATAGTTGATGAAACCTTCTTAGGTACATGTAATTATAACCGTGAGGTGTTTTCTGGTTTGGCTTTATTTAGTAGGTAGGAACCATATTGTCCGACAATGACCAATCTGTATAAAACAGGATGTAACTGGATTTCTGTGTCACCAGACTTGAAAAATACAAGACTATGATCTAAGAGAACTAAGAGACAGTAAGGATAGAGATAGAAGATATGATCTGAAAACACAAAGGGAATTACCATTGAAACCAAAAAATGCAAAGGTCGATGAGCCTGCCTCTTGTTCAATCTTGAAGTGGTAATCTAGAGACATTTCTTGTATTCTTGTTAGCATGCATTCATCGGCATTCACTGAAACAATTACAGAAATATCAGGTTAGAATTTGCTCCTTGACCACAAAAGGATAAAGGATGAATAGATGTACCTCTACTACAGTAAGAATGGGTGAAAGAGATTCTACTACTATTTTTTATTAAACTTGGACTGTCCTCTAACCTCTCAGGGACTTTCGTTCCTGTTTTCTCTTCCAAGATTCAGATCAGAAACTAGCCAGTTGACTGCTGTTGTTTTCCTATGCACTATTCTAAAACCGAGATGGAACCTCTAAGCTTTCATGATGAATGAGAGTAATTAGGTAAAGCCCTTTAACATCTAGAAATCTCAGGTGAATATTAGTGTGGGGTTGTAGTCCAAAAACACGTATTCACTGCAAGGTCCATTTATGATGTGTACAACTGCAGAAACTAGTTATGCCCCCCATTTAACTCATCTTTTAGATTCATTCATCCATGTAGCTTTAATTTCTTGACTCGTCAATAGAGAAGAAGTGCAATTGAACATTAATGAGCGCTGATCACCAGAAAACCATTTTATTAAAACAATTATAATATTGATAAAAGCTGGATTTTGAAGAGGTTACATAGCCAAGTAGGTGGAGAAAGCAGCTTACCAAACTTCCACCGGCTTTGAACAAGGGCGATGTCGGGATTATATACGAGGAATGGGATCGTCCTTGTGAGGAAATCGGATTCGGGTTGGAAGTCAGCATCAAACATGGCAATGTAATCGCACTCCTGCACGTAGGCATGCTTCATACCTTCCTTGAGAGCACCGGCCTTGTATCCCTTCCTGTTGTCTCTGACTTCATAGTGTATGTTCATTCCTTTGCTCTTCCACTTCATACACTCTTTCTCCACCAGATCCTATAACAAGAAAAAGAAAGAAGTGTTTAAACAAGTAGCCATGGTGCAAGATCATTTCAACCCCAATACACTGCAGTGCGGCCAAGCTTGAACCCTGTCCTTGGGAGTCATCAAATAATCTCCTTTTATCTTGCTTACCCACAATGTTGCCCTTGAATCAATGGTCTAGTCATCTTAAAATTGAAACGTTGGGAATAGACAATCAGTGCCCATGACAGGCCAAATGCCGGAAACTGGCTTAAGGTGGGTCAATTGTAGCTTCCAGACAATTGGGCCATCAAGATTGCACCTGCATCCCCATCATTGACGATAACATTGCATGACCTGGTCCGAGACAGGAGTCGTAGGACCAGCCCTGCCCCAACACTGGTGATCATTTTACAGCAGCAATTATTGGGGTGAGGTGAGACTTTTTCCCTGGCACTGCACGGAGGTGTTTGTCGGATCTGTCCCATACCCGAAGCAGGCATAATATGGTCCGTGAGAGTGATAACAACCCCACGGAGGCCTTTTTGGAAGATGGTCACTGCCTTGGGCCTTGGGATGGTGACAACGCTGGGGTGGGCGCCTAGTCCCGAAGGCATGTGGCTACTGTGGGGGCTGGCTGAGATTGGATGGAGCCGGGAGGTGGGAAGAGGCTCTGTTTCTGTAATAACTTGGATAGTTCATGCCTTCATGGCAACAATGGAAAGGGGGAGAGAGTTCTAGAGAGAGAGAGAGAGTGAGAAAGGGAATAAGAACATAATTTATGACCAGAAAACGAATCTGTTTTTTGTAGGAATTTACTAATTCATGGCCAAAGGGAGAGAGAATAAGAACCTAATCTATGCAGAGACAGAAAGAGAATAATCATCACTCAAAGGTCCACCTTTATTGTTAGAAGGACTCCACTTATTTCGGCAGTAAGGTGGGATTTCTCATCCACCGAAGCTGACAGCAAGGGGACAAGGTGGAAATGCCTTAATACGAGCCGAAATAGGAGCACTGTTCGTAAAGGAAAATGGTTTAATAACACCATTTGATAACACATCAATTAAAGTGCATCACAACTTCACCATTTATGAGGTATTTTTAATTTTTTTATTTCAATTACTGATGTGGCATAATTTTAATAGTGATGTTACCAAATAATGTTACAAAACTATTTCTCGTTCGTAGTAAAAAAGGCTGACAGCGGTCATCTGGAATCTATGTTCACTGGTCACTACCTGATGATGACATATGTCACTAAATATGTATGGTCTACAAGTCATTAAACAAAATGGCATTTAAGTGAAATAAAAGAAGTAAACAGAAATCACCTATCCGTTCCTCTGAGTCACATATTAGACCAATGAATATGTGAAAAGTAGAGTCTGTGAGTACACTGGACCGTCCTCTCCTCCGTAGAAAAACCATGGCGGAGTTTTTTTTTTTGGAGGTTCCTGTGCCTTCACATGTGTTCTCATCACCACCAAAGTTTCCTACTAAAAAAAATTAGCATCCTACATATGTGGCATTAATGCAAGGCATCTGGACATGTGGGCTCGCACGTCTTCAAGCGGTTTTTCTCTCTCTCTCCATTGCGTCACTCGTGTGGACAGGGCTTGGTGAGGTCCAGCTTGATCTATCTCGATGGTCCAAGCACATGTGCTGCTCTGCAGTATCCATATCACTAGGTGCGTGGCGAGAGACCAGATGCTTTTTAATGACTTTGCTGGATGCCGCCCTGGCTGTGGCATCATTTCCCAAACCACCCCCCCCACCGCGCAACGCAACCCCACACAAGACGACCCAGCACCACCTTTCCACTCCCATCTCCATAATGACGCATGGAATAACCATATTAAATTAGACAAAGAAATATGCTTTCGACTGGTACGCAGTGGAGATGTTGTGGGACAAGCATTTCGCATTAATGCTGATGTTGGGAGCACGGTTTACCTTAATCACAGGATCGGTCGAATCGTCTAGCACTTGTATGATCATCCTATCCGTCGGCCACTCCAGGCCGCAGGCAGCTCCGATCGAGAGCTTGTACACCTACACACACTACTCCAAATTTAGCAAAACACTCTGTGTTCACAAATACGGAAAACCAAGAACAACAGAGGAAGTGGATCAAAGTCCCAAGAACAAACAGGCCGCCCGCTGTGGCGCTACCTCTCTCTCATTGTACATGGGGATCTGGACCAACACCATGGGGTAGGCCGAGTAGCCGGTCTCTGGGTCCGCTGTGATGGGCTCCCACCGGTACCGCCGCTCCGGCTTCAGCCGGAGGACCTTCACGGCGAGGCACACGGCGCCCATGGCCAGCTTCTCCACTAGGATCATCAGCGTCATGGCCAGGCTGATGAAGATGCCCAGCTTCAGCAATGGCACCACCAGCGTCACCCTCACCCCCCGCCACGCCAACAGAAGCAGCTCTACGATGCGGTCGACGCCGTCGGCAGACGCCCAGAAGGCCTGCCCGGCCCACTGCAGTGTCGTCTCCGCTGCATCGCCGGAGAAGAAACCGATAACCAGTGATGAGGACGCATCATCACCTGCACGGCAACAGACGACAGCGAGGAGTAAGCCATCAGAGAAGAAAATTCTAAGCTTTGTTGAGAACTCAAGCCAATGTGGGCACTGCGAGTGAAGTGTGGAAGAAGCTCGCGGACTTTACCGGCGGCGACGGCAGAAGAAGATCTCGAGAAGGGGAAGGGAATGGAAGGACTGCCCTGTGTCACAGATAGCTCCATATCCCTGGCCGCCTCTGCAACTGGGCTTAAAATTTTCACCCCTCTCCCCTCACACACACTTGCCGACCCCTGCCTCCCAGTACAGCACTACTACTGGCACCATGGAAAACTTATAGCGATGGATGGGCGCATCGACGAGGTCCTCCTCCTCCTCCTCCCTCACTGGGGTCTTCAAGAAGAATCGGGAGGACCGCTCTGATCCTGCAGTGGGGTCTCCGCGATGGCCGGAGCTGGGCTGCGCTCAGGCCATCGCCTCATCCGCTTCCCCTAGCTCGCCCCAATGTGAATTTCGGGGAGCTCATTTGAGCTCGGGGGTTTGCGGTAGAGGTTGATTGGGGAGCAGCAGACAGGCAGGCACTGGCTGGGATATTCTTGTCGTTGTTGGTATTGGCTGGGGAAGTGGGCAAGGAAGAAGAGAGGAGAATGGAGGACAGTGTGTGAAACAGACTCGTCTGTGTTTCACATGTGAGGAGTAAATGAGCAAAAGCTGGCTCCTTTTACCTTCCCCACACTCTCCATGTTTCTTTTGGGTTAGTGTATTGCGTGTGTGTGTGTTGGCGAAGGGGGGGGGGGGTGTGGATGTTACACGATTGGCCTTTCGTTGCCCCGCCAGTCTTTTTTTCTCGTCTGTTTTGTATTCCTCTATTTGTTGGCCTTATGTGAGAGCTGTGTGAATCATCAAGGACCTCTTGGGGCGTTTGATATTTTGCTTTGACTGTCATCTATGGATCCATGGTGGGCTATTTCTGGCACGACTGGGAAGCTCCTTCTCTGGGCGCAAAAAAAAAAATTGAACACATGACAATTTAAGAAATCCATTTCAAAGGTGATCTCTTCTTTCTCTCTCTACCCACTACACTGCAATGATTCTTCCTAGAGAAACATTAGTTATCCGTCATGGACGGATTGACTCGCATGGGAGGTGCAAGAGATTCACTCAAACTATAGACAAATATATTTGTCCGCCTTAATGGTAAGATGGATAGTGGGGGGACAAACATGAGTGAGAAAAATAATGTTGAAAGTAATAGTTTGTGTGGTAGGATTTTCCTGTTTGCGCCTGGAGCCAAACGGATCTCTGTTGGATCGAAATGACAGACAAACAGTCCTAGAGGGGGGATGAATAGGATTTTTTATCTTTTAAAATTTCTTCTGAAAAATACAGCACTAAATAGATATGTTAGTACTAAGTGTGATGTGTGTGATTTAAGTGTAAACTTGGCGGAAACAATCACACAAATAAATGTACAAGGGATTTATCCTGGTTCGGCCCTTCTCATATGGAAATTCTACATCCAGTCCTCAAGCCAACCACTTGAGATTTCACTAAACTGCCAACAACTTGGCCTTCTCTCACCCTCGAGAAGAATTACAAAACTCACTTGCTCCCAAGCAAGTCTTCCCTAAACAGGGGTACAAACACTGCCTTTCACAAGGCCTTCCCTTCATAGGAGAGGTAAAACAGAACAAAACTTCTGCAAGAATTACAACAGAAATAGAGAATTAAACACTTGTGTGTTTGCCTCAAAGCTGAGCACAAAACACACACAAACTCCAACATGATTGAAGGATCAAGAAATTGAGCAAAATCCTAATTGAAACAACTTGGGTGGACTTGAAGACAGTAGCAAATTACAACTGCCACCAAATACAAAACTTCAGAAGAAGACTTTCTAAAGTGAGGCTCTCAGACTGTAGCTTAGCAGGAAGGCTTTAGAGAGAGCTTGAAGGATTCAGATGAAGCCTTTAAAAGAATTCGCTTGAATGTATGTGGTCTGTTGTGTATTTCTCTTCATCTGTTGTTCTCTGTTCTTCTTCTTTTATAATCTTTAAAAATATAGCCGTTTGAAGGAGATAGCCGTTGGAGCTTGGTGGCTGTTTGCAAATTAGCCGTTGGAAGAGAGTTTCTGGGATCCTTTGGATCTTGAAGGCTTTGTCTAGAAGGTCTTGAAATTTGCATCTTTCCAAGGTCTTCAGAATATGAGCAGTTGTCACAGCTAGAAGATAACCTCTTGTAGACTGAGTTGGGAACAACCCATGCTAACCATGTGCTCCAATTAATGCCTGTTGCGAAGACAAGACAAAGACAAGCATATCTCCATACCTTTGTTGTAGGTGGGTCAGTTTAAGTACAACAGACAGTATGGAACCTAGTATTCTTAACCTTTTCAAAAAATAGAGTAGACAGACAAAAAGTTAAAGTATGGGTCTGTCAGTGGTAGGTGAGATGGTTAGATGCCATGCGTTTGAGATTTTCATAAATGCTTTGTGTCTCATGAAGGATATAAACTGAAGTAAAGGACATCAAGATTGTAAGACTCAAAAAGATATTTCAGAGAAATGCTTTGCAGAGATGAATAATTTGAATATACTATGTTCTGTCAGAGAAATATATTAAAATAATATTCTTCTAAGATTTTAGTAAGATACGTTAGGCAATAGACAATTTGCCAATAAATTATGTCTAAGATGTTTAAGAATCAGAAAAGGGTTTTATAAACTTAAAGATAGATATATTCCAAGACAGATAGAACTGACAAAGTAAAAAGTACAAGTACAAAACTGAGAGTGAAGTCGAATGCAATAGAATAGGCAATTCGACTGAAGAAATAGGCATGATTCGACTTCAAGAAGAATAAGGTAATTCGACTATAGTAGTGAAGACATCAATATAGTGTAAGGCAACATTCGACTGTATGAGTCGAAGTCGTGAGTCGAATACAGTGTAAAGGACATTCGACTGTGTGATTCGAAGTCATGAGTCGAATACAGTGTAAAGGACATTCGACTATGTGAGTCGAAGTCATGAGTCGAATACAGTGTAAAGGACATTCGACTGTGTGAGTCGAAGTCATGAGTCGAATACAGTGTAAAGGACATTCGACTGTGTGAGTCGAAGTCATGAGTCAAATACAGTGTAAAAGACATTCGACTTCTTAGGTTGAATGCATATTCATATCATTTCCCTCCTATTTTGATGATGACAAGAGGTAATTTTAAAGCAATTTAAATGAAACATGTCAAAAACATCATACCTGAACATTTATCATTTGTACTCATAATAAAACATTTTACTAATGATATATGTGTTTAAATTTCAGGTACAAACACTTTTTGCAAAAGATGTGTCGACACACTCTTCCATGGTGTCGACACAACAACACAGATTCAAAGGCAAAAGGTGAAGAAATATTGAGACTGTGTCGACACATGTCAAAGAGTGTGTCGACACGAGTTGCAGATTCCAGGAATAAGTGTACCCAGGTCGACACACTCTCAAAGCAGGTCGACATTGGACCCAGTTTCCAGAACAGCCAGTTTGCAGAATTGGGACAGCAGGTCGACACACTCTCAGAGCAGGTCGACACTGGACCCAGTTCCCAGAACAGCTAGTTTGCAGATTTGGGACAGCAGGTCGACACACTCTCAGAGCAGGTCGACACGGGACCTTCTTCCCAGAACATCAGTTCTCATATTTGGGACAGTGTGTCGACACCACCACCAGGGCAGGTCGACACACTACGGAAAGTTTGCAACTTAAAGTGGATGGCTGCCACGTGTCAGCCCAGGCCGATGGGGAATCATCCTAGGATCGTGTGCCCTTATACCTAAAGGGTATCTTTGGACTCTTTTGGTATAAAAGGTCCCTAATTGGCCCCCCATCCATCAAGAGAGGCCCAACAAAGCTCTTAGAGCCTCCTGGAAGTTTCCTGGCGGCTACAAGAGGTTGTCTCCCTCCTCTGCTCTACGAGTGCTTCCAGAAGACCAATTCTCACCAATTCAAGTGTGAGAATTGGAGTGTGATTCTTAAGAAACCTCTGAAGCATCCCAAGGAAGCAGATCCTGTAGAAGCCTTCGTTGGAGAAGAACTCAAGGAAGATCCAACAACTCCAAAGTGCAGAGCATCGGTTTTGGACTTCAAGACTGCAAGCCTCTTCCCAATCCAAGCTTCTACAAGGGAGTACACTTGAAGAACGAAGCTATTTAATACAATTCACTGTACTTTGTTCTTCTGAGATATCTTTTGAGATTATGCAAGTGCTTCTGCATAGCTCTCATTAGTGCTCTCATTTTCGACTAGATCTATGCTAGAAGGTCTATGTCTTGAGTTGGTGTCTAGCAACCATTGTGTGAGCATTGTGCTCAAGTTGTGTGAGCATTGTGCTCAGGTTGTTGTGAGCCGTCGTGCTCAGTTTGAGTTGTCTAACTCAAGGTTGTGTTGAGCAGTCTTGCTCAGTGGTTCTAGAGTAGTCTTGCTCTAGAAGTTGTGTGAGTTGTAAGCTCTCAAGTGTTGGAGTTGTCAGGCTCCAGTGGGTGTGTACCCAGTTGTTTTAGTGAATCCTCACAGGGTGTGAGGGGTGGATGTAGGAATCACTTGGGTGATTTCCGAACCACCTAAAAATCCTTGTGCACTTGTCTATCTGTGGTTTGATTTCATTATCCGTTAGATGCTTGCATAGGATCGTTTAAAGTTCACTTAATCAACTGATTTCATATCTATTTTTACCAACTCACTCAAATCTCATCAGATCTGTGGTTTTTCACTGATAAAATTGCCTCTGATTCAAAAGTGTTTTTAAACTGTTTAAGCTTCCGCAGAAAGTGGCATAGATCTATTCATCCCCCCCCCTTCTAGATCTTATCCACACCTTTTCCTCGATCCTTCAATTGGTATCAGAGCGGGTTTACCTTGATCTGATTTGATCTGAGTAGTTTTTGTTTCTGAGTGTTGTGTGTTTGAGTGTTTGCTTGTTTGTTCGCTAAGCATTTTCTGCCTGCTTTAGAGTCATGGATTCCAAAGGTTTCATAGCTGAGGGTCATTCCATAAATAGGCCACCATTCTTTAATGGGACGGACTATTCTTATTGGAAAAACAGAATGCAAGTATTCTTAAGGGCCCAGAACTATGAGATCTGGAAAGTAGTAGAAGTGGGTCCCTATGAAAACCAGGGAGAAGAAGACACCTGGACTAGGGAACAAATAAGGAAAGCTACATTGAATTATAGTGCCATGAACATGATTCAATGTGTTGTCCATCCCAAGGAGTATTCGAGAATCTCAATGTGCAAATCTGCCAAAGAGATGTGGGATAAACTCGAATTACTCTATGAGGGAACATCTCAAGTAAAGGAGACTAAGGCAAATATTTTAGTTTCAGAATATGAACTTTTCATGATGAAGTCTAACGAAAATATTTCTGAAATGTTTGCCAGGTTCATGGTGATTGTGAATGGATTGAAGGCCTTGGGTAAGGAATATACAGATGCAGACTTGGTAAGAAAAATTTTACGTTCACTTTCTTCAATTTGGCATACAAAGGCCACTGTCATTGAAGATTCAAAAGATCTGTCCAAAATCTCTTTGGATGAATTGATTGGATCCTTAATGACATATGAAATCAACTTAAAAAGAAATGAAGAACACATAATTAAGACCAAGCCTATGGCACTTAAGGCCTCTTCAAGCAATAAAGATAAAAGTCAGGAGAAAACAAGTTCTGAGGAGTCTGAGTCAAATGAGGATGAAATTGCCCTCATGACTAGGCAATTCAGAAAATTCTTGAAATACAGAAAAGGAAAAATGTCTGGGAAAAAGAAGTCTTTCTCAGGTAAGAAAAACACTTCCTTTTCTAATTTCAACAAGAATCACAAAACTGACGAAAATATTGTCTGTTACAGGTGCAACAAACCAGGACACATGAAGGGAGAGTGTCCTGAGAACAAGAAGGATAAGCACAAGAAATTCCAGAAGTACAAGAAGCCAAAGGCCATGGTGGCCACTTGGTCTGACGAAGACTCAAGTGAGGAAGAAGAAGAGAAGAAATCCTCAAGCTCTGAAAGTGAGGAGGTTTGCTTCATGGCCAACAGCACAGATGAAAAGGTAAATACTTCTTTGAAGATTTACTGTTGAAGATTGGCAGGATGTGTATGCAGAACTTAGTTGAAAATATTCTGAAATGAGAAAAGAAAACAACACATCAAAAAGAAAATTGAAAATCTTTACCATAACCAATCTTCAAACCATAGAACTTGTGAACTGGAAACTGAAGTAACAGAATTGCTTGAAGAAAAAGAAAATCTCCTGAACCTTATTGATGAACTAAAACTTGCCTCTCAAAAGGCCTCCCAAGAATTCAGAAACTTAACTGAAAAGCTGGAAATTGAAAAACAAGAAAAACAACAGAAAATTGAAGAAATTGAAGCTCTTAAAAACCAGCTAAAAGAAAGGGATGAAGTTATCCAAACCTTCACAAAAGGTAAAGATAACTTAGAGGCATTGCTAGGAACCACCATGACAACCACCTCTCATGGATTAGGATTCAACAAAAAGAAACCCATCAAAGACAAATCTGGTGAGAAAAAGAACAAAGCACCACTAATTAAATTTGTCAAGGGTCCTAATCTTGAAAACACAGAAATTCAACAAACAACAAACAAAACCTTAAAAAAAACATCAAAAAATTCAAACAACTCAAATAAAAATTTGAAAAATAAGAAAAAGTCAAAGAAAATCATTGGTAAAGAACCTTGGACCTCCAAGACAACATTTCAAAATGATTGGATCAATCATTGGAGCCAATGGTTGACAACCCTGTTGGTATCATCCTCAATTCTTTCATCCAAACCTTTGGATGTACCAACAAAATCCCTGGATTCCACCTCCTCATCTGAACTCCAATTTTCAAATGAAAAACTCCCCTCCTACCAAAAACAAAAATGTTGGTGCTTTCATTCTTAAGAAAAAGAACAAACCTAAAAAGACTGAAACCACCAATTTAACAAAACAAAAATAAAAAACAAGTCAAATTTGGGTGAGAAAGGATTTACTAACAATGTCCAAACATTCTGATGGTCCCAACTCTGTTTGGGTACCAAAATCTTCTCTCCACTGATCTTGTTGCAGGAAGGTCGTGCACCCAACTCCAATGTATGGTTCCTTGACAGTGGGTGTTCACGACACATGACTGGAGATAGAGCCAAATTCTCATTCCTGCTTGAAAAGGAGGGAGGGTCAGTTACTTTCGGAGGTAAAAATAAAGGAAAGATCTTAGGATCTGGAAAGGTTGGTCAAACTTCTTCAAACTCAGTAGATAATGTTTTATTAGTTGATGGTCTTGATTATAATTTGCTCAGTATCAGCCAACTATGTGACAAAGGTCACAAAGTTGTGTTTGAATCTGATTTTTGTAAGATAATTGATTCATCAACTGATAAAATCAAATTCTTTGGAAAAAGAGAAAACAATGTCTACATGATCAACCTTAATAAAAACTTTTCTGAAAATCTTTGCTTTGTTGCAAATAAAGATGAAATTGCATGGACTTGGCACAAAAGACTTGGCCATGCAAGTTTCAGAACATTGAATAAGTTGTTAAGACTGAACTTGGTTAAGGGTCTTCCTGAATCTTTTTCTAATGTTGAAGATCAAGTTTGTGGGATATGTGCTAAAGGAAAACAAACTAGGAAATCTTTTAAAACCTTCAATGAGGTACTTACATCTAGGCCACTAGAACTTCTTCACATGGACCTTTTTGGGCCAACAAGAGTTCTAAGCTTAAGTGGCAAAGATATGGGTTTGTAATCATTGATGACTTTACTAGATTTACTTGGGTTATCTTTCTATCCCACAAAAGTGATACTTGCCTTGAATTCAGGAATTTCTGTACCACTATCTTAACAACTTATCCATATAAAATCAAAAACATTTTAACTGATCATGGGGGTGAATTTGATAACACATCCTTTTCTGATCTATGTGCTGAATTTCAAATATTTCACAAGTTTTCTTCACCTAGAACTCCAGAACAAAATGGAGTTGTGGAAAGAAAGAATAGAACTCTTGTGGAAATGGCTAGATCCATGCTCATAGGAAGTAATCTGCCCAAATCCTTCTGGGCTGAAGCTGTTAACACAGCCAATCATATCCTAAATAGAGCTTTGATCAGACCAAAGATCAGAAAAACCCCCTATGAACTGTTGAGAAACAAAAAGCCAACTGTTTCTTATTTCAAAACTTTTGGGTGCAAATGCTTTGTACACAATAATAACAAAGAAAACCTTGACAAGTTTGATGCTAAGAGTCAGGAAGCTATCTTCCTTGGCTATTCTGAAGTGTCAAGGGCTTTCAAAGTGTACATTCTAAAAACCAAAACTGTTGAAGAATCTCCACATGTTATTTTTGATGAAAATTCCTTTTCCACTAATGATTCTAAATCTTGCAGGGAAAGACAAGACAATGAAGAGGATGACCTCATTGTGGATTCTTCACCAACTGTTGAGGAGCTTGTCAATAATGAAGAGAACCTGAACAACAACTCACCATCTTCAAGTGGGTCAGGTAACATTGCTCCAGAAGTGGGCACTTCTCAACAGGTAATTTCTGAACCTCGATATCTGAGAGATCACCCATTAGACAGTGTAGTTGGCAATTTAAATGATAGAGTAAGGACCAGATCATCCTTCTTGCAAAATATTGAAGAAGACTCACTAGCTCTAATTTCCCAAATTGAACCCAAGTCAATTGATGAAGCCTTATCCAGTTCTGATTGGATTAATGCCATGCATGATGAGCTTCATCAATTCGAAAGAAATCAAGTATGGGAATTAGTACCTAGGCCTAGTGACCAAGCAGTGATTGGCACTAGATGGGTCTTCAGAAACAAATTGAATGAATCTGGTCAGGTAATTAGAAATAAAGCTAGGCTAGTTGCAAAGGGGTACAATCAAGAATTTGGAATTGATTTTGAAGAGTCATATGCCCCTGTAGCTAGACTAGAAGCAGTCAGAATTTTCCTTGCTTTTGCATCCTCCATGAAATTTAAAGTCTATCAAATGGATGTCAAAAGTGCATTCTTAAATGGATATATAAAGGAAAATGTTTTTGTTGAACAACCTCCTGGATATGAAAATGAAAAATATCCTAACCATGTTTTCAAGCTTAATAAGGCTCTCTATGGTCTTAAGCAAGCTCCAAGAGCTTGGTATGACCGGTTGAGTTCCTTTTTACTTGAAAAAGGATATTCTAGAGGTAATGTTGATCAAACATTGTTCACAAAAACAGTTAAAAATCAAATAATTGTAGTCCAAATTTATGTTGATGACATAATATTTGGATCTACCAATAAAGGCCTTTGCACAGAATTTTCAAATCAAATGAAGAATGAATTTGAAATGAGCTTAATTGGAGATTTAACATTCTTTTTGGGATTGCAGGTGAACCAAACAACTGAAGGAATCTTCATCAGTCAAACCAAATATGTCAAGGAGCTATTAAAGAGGTTTGACTTTCAGAACCTTAAGCACTCAAGCACACCAATTGCAATTAATGCTAAATTAGAAGAAGATCCATCTGGTAAGTCAGTAGATCCAAAGACCTACAGAGGTATGATTGGCTCTCTGCTCTATCTTACAACTTCTAGACCTGATATTCAGTTTTGTGTGTGTTTATGTGCTAGATTCCAATCTAATCCTAAAGAAAGTCACATGCTTGCTGTTAAACGAATCTTCAAATATCTTGTTGGAACATGTGACTTAGGTATTTGGTATCCTGCTGGTTGCAAGTTAGATCTGTTTGCCTATTGTGATGCTGATTATGCTGGGTGCAAATTAGATAGAAAAAGCACAAGTGGCTTGTGTCTATTTCTAGGTGGGTGCCTTATCTCTTGGGCTTCTAAGAAGCAACATTCAGTTGCTCTGTCAACTGCAGAAGCTGAATATGTTGCAGCAGGTAGATGTGGAACTCAGATTCTCTGGGTGAAACATCAACTTCTTGATTACAACCAAGATTTAGGGTGTGTACCCATCCTATGTGATAACACTAGTGCTATAAATTTGTCTAAAAACCCCATTCAGCATTCTAGAACAAAACACATTGAAATTAGGCATCATTTCTTGAGAGATGAGGTTGCAAAGAAATCTTTTGAACTCCACTTCATTGAAACTGAAAAAAAATTGCAGACATATTCACTAAACCCCTTCCTGAAAACAGATTTTCATCTTTAAGGAGAGAACTTGGTCTTTGTAAATGTCCACCTTCTTGATCTCTCTCAAGGTTTGGGTTGAGTGTTATGCATGGTCTAAGGGGGAGTTCTTTGCATTTCATAATTCTTTGCTTCCTTGAGTTACTTTGTTCATATCTCTCTCACTTTCAATTCTATTCCCTTTTTACAATAAACTCTCCAACTCTCATTGTGTTGAAATTTCTTGGTATATCAAATGGTGATTTGGAGAAGGACAAGTTATGCTTGTCTGGACACTTTCACTATGCGAGAGTATATGTCTCCGCCAAGTACTAAGAAATGATATGCAATTGTTGAGGGGGAGCTTTTACTGTTCAAAGAGGATACCTTTTCTGATTTCAAAAACTTGCTTATTTTCACTTCCATTTCTTTTTGATAATGAATTCTTCAACTCTTATTGTATTGAAACTTCTTGGTATATCAAATGGTGACTTGGAGAAGACAGGTTATGCCTGTCTGGACACTTTCACTATGCGAGAGTATGTGTCTCCGCCAAGTACCAAGAAATGGATATGCAATTGTTGAGGGGGAGTTTTTGTTGTCCAAGAAGAAAACCTTTCTGATTTCCAAAATTTACATATCTTTATTTTGATGAAAAGTGATTGAAATCATCATCTCAGGGGGAGCTAGAAAATTCAAGTCATGACTTTGCAAAATTCAAAATTTTTCTTGAATCCATCAATTTCTTGCATGATGTCATCATTTAAAGTCTAGAGTCTCAAAATGAACCCTTGAGTGATCTTTATATTTTTTACTAATCAACTTTCAACTATATCTCTCAACCCACAGAAATTCAGATCTCTTCCTAGACTAAACATCAACTTGTGCCTTGAATTTAAAACATTTCCTTGTTTGCAACTGATGATTGGATGTATTTGATTTCTATCTCACAATCTCTCCAAATTTTAAAATCCAACAGAGCAATGGCACTTGTGCTGAGAAACTGCACACCTTCACAATGAATGAAGTGCCATGTATGTCATGAGGCACTATTGCTAACTCTGTTCAAAGGGGGATCAAATAAAAATAAATTCAAAACAAAAGCAAAATGTGCTATGTCTTTTTGATGATGACTGAGTAACTGGAAATATTGGCGTCTACAAAACGTATATTTTCATGTCAAAAGGCCATCATTTACCCCCTTTGAGACTTGACAATGACTAAATCTTAAGTATCCAAGGACTATGGTGTGTAAAAAGCACTAGTACTTGAGTGAAAGAGATTTATATCATTTGATAGTTTGTTAAAAGAATAAAATGTGAGCATTATTGGAGATATGTCTAGAAAGAATCATCTTCATTCCTCATCAAGTTGTTCTTTGAGATTGTGTTTTATTCTCAACACAATTGCATTTAGTCTAGATGACATCTTTAAGTCTTTAAAGTTGAGAAATACAGTAGTTTATAGTTGATTGTTAGATATATTATATCCCTCAATTTTTCATTTTATTGATTCAAGTCTTGGAATGCTAATATCCTGTTGGAAATTGTTTGAAAACTTGAATTGTGATGAATTTTTTGCAAAATATAACAAATGAATTTTTAAGCCTCTTAAAAATCCTTGAAATGATAATTCCCTCATTGCTTATCATTCTAAAGATGTTCCAAATTTCTCAAAAATCTCCTCTAAAAAATTCAACTTTTTCTTCTAAGGCCGTGTCGACACCGTCCCATCCTGTGTCGACACACTTTCGGTCAGGTCGACACAACCTTCATCCTGTGTCGACACTAACCCCTTGCCTGATTGTTTTTCAAACCGTTTGGTACATGATAAGCCATCCTTGTTCCTGCGGGGCAGTACACCACTGCACCCCTTTTAGGCATCAGGTCGACCCGACGGCCAAATCTCATCGTTTCCGGCAAGAAATCTTCACCATTTCTCTCTAACTCTCATCCTCTTTCCATCACCTCTCCAATCTTCCATCTCCTCTCCGAATTCCACTCTTCTTTGCACCATGGTCAGGAAGTTGGGTCCCCGCCGTGGCGCAAGGTCCAGGCCTCTTCAAGGCCGATTCCGGCAGACAGTGCCGTTGCCCAATCTGAAAGAAGATCTAAGAGAAGGAATGATCCTGCCGAGCAACCAGGATCCTCTTCAGCACCTCAAAGGGCAGCAAAGAGAGGTAGACCTCCTCTTCAGGCAGAGGTAGTAGTCCTCCAAACCCTAGAACAGAAATTCTGGGCGATTCTTCTGAAAACCCTGAGGAATCATCTTCCTCTTCTTCTGAGTCTTCTGAGTCTCAAGAGGATATTCCCTCAGAGTCAGTCAGTGCAGCAAGTTAATTCTGAAGCCCCGAATTCTAGACCTATCAGATATTCAGCTAGCAGACTCTTTTCCAGAAATTCAAACCTATTTCTCCTTTCAATCTTGGATACCATTTATCTCTGAGTTTCAAGTCTGTTATCCAAGACTAGTTAGAGAATTCTACAAGAACCTCACCTGCACAATGAAGGGTATGAATCCAAAGTTAAAGGAATAGCCATAGATATGCCAACTGAAAAAGCAGCCTCCATTTTCAAAGTGCCAGATGAGGGGGCAGATTATCATGAATTTGAATTTGATCTTCATGAAGCCTATTCTATCTTGACAGGCCTTCCTGCAGATGCATCAGATCCCAAACAGACCTATGTAACCAGGTTCAATGCCAATTCATTTCCTCCTGTGTTAAGGGTCATCCACCACATATTGACCACCATAATTACTCCTCAAGATGGTGGAAGGGATAGGTTGACAGACATTCAGAGGTTCATCTTTTATTGCATGGTGAAAGACATAAAAATCAACCTCCATGTAATTCTCTATCAAATCATATCTGAAACAACAAGGAAAGACCTAAAGAGATCACTTCCTTATGGAGCACATCTGACCTCAGTGTTCCAGCACTTTGGTGTGCCCTTGGAGAATGAGAAGTCCCAATCTATTCCCAAGTCCAACATCTACACCTTTAAGAATATCCAGAAGTTTATGGGATTTAGATTGGAGGGCAATCAAATTAGAAGAGGGCCAGTTGTGGTTGAGGCCCCTCAAGCTCAGGAGGAACAGCCTCAAGATCAAGGGGAACAGCCCCAAGCTCAGGAGGACCAGCCTCAGGTTCAAGGGGATCAGCCCCAAGCACAAGAGGAACAGCCTCCAGCTGAAGGGGACCAGCCCCTAGGTCAAGAGGATCAGCCTCCTGTGAATGAGGATCAGCCTCAAGTTCCTACTGAAGGTGACATTCCTTTTCATGCCCCTCTCTCACCTCAGCTTCCTCATTTCTCTCCACAACCCTCATTCCAACCATCCACATCTTCTGGTGGGCCTCCTGTTCCACCAGAATTGATCTCCTTCCTCAATGAAAAATTTGAAACCTTGAACTCCTCCATTCAAACCATGTCCACATCATTTGAGTTGAGGATTCAAAGACTGGAGAACACAGTATCTGCCAAGTTCATAGAACAAAAAGCTGCTTCAGACTATGCAGCTCAAAGGTTCAATAGATTGATTGGAACAATGGCAGATGCCTCACTACAGCTGAAGGAGCATCAAGACAAGTTGGAGACAGTTCTTAAGGGAATTTTGGCAAATTCCCAAGCTGATGTCTTTAACACAAAGCAGACATTACATGAGATTTCCAGCACAAGACTGTCCTTTGCTCATTTTGTGGATGATTTGGAAAGTATGAGGAACTTCAATGAGCACATTGACAAGCAGTTATCTGATTTGACAAAGGAATTCAAGATAATGCAAAGACCTGGTTGGTCAGCTGGATCTTCATCATCTTCACAACCCATTGCAGCTGATCTAGCCAGAATTCAGGCCACCTTGATAGAAAACTCAGATAGAATGGAGCACTACTTGCATACAAGACTGACATCCATTCAAGAGCAAATGAAGTCCAGCATGACTTCAATGGAGAAGAGATTGTCAGACATAGAGACCATTCTTGTTCCAATTCCTCCTCCTCCTCCTCCACCATCTCCTTAATGTAATTCTTGTTTTGATGATGTCAAAGGGGGAGAAGAAAGAAAGAAAAATGTTTGTAATCTTTTGGAATGATTGTAATGGTTCTCTTGTTGAATGAAATGAAATGTTTTGCTTAGCTTGAATGATTTTCTCAATTGTGTATTTAATGTGATTGAAAATCTTTTTGTGAATGTGATTGAATGATTACTTGTCAAGTTGCTTGACTTCTGTGTACAAAATTCTCATTTCAAGTAACATTGTGTTCCACAAGTACATCATCATGTGTTACTTAAACATATCAAAAGGTCTTTGACAAGTTTAAACAAAAAGAAAATAAAAATGTGAATAACAAAATTGCTTAAAATCACACTTCATCAAAACCTCATTGTCATATGGATTTAATGTTGCCATCATCAAAAAGGGGGAGATTGTTGGGTTGAATGCATATTCATATCATTTCCCTCCTATTTTGATGATGACAAGAGGTAATTTTAAAGCAATTTAAATGAAACATGTCAAAAACATCATACCTGAACATTTATCATTTGTACTCATAATAAAACATTTTACTAATGATATATGTGTTTAAATTTCAGGTACAAACACTTTTTGCAAAAGATGTGTCGACACACTCTTCCATGGTGTCGACACAACAACACAGATTCAAAGGCAAAAGGTGAAGAAATATTGAGACTGTGTCAACACATGTCAAAGAGTGTGTCGACACGAGTTACAGATTCCAGGAATAAGTGTACCCAGGTCGACACACTCTCAAAGCAGGTCGACACTGGACCCAGTTCCCAGAACAACCAGTTTGCAGAATTGGGACAGCAGGTCGACACACTCTCAGAGCAGGTCGACACTAGACCGAGTTCCCAGAACATCTAGTTTGCAGATTTGGGACAGCAGGTCGACACACTCTCAGAGCAGGTCGACACGGGACCTTCTTCCCAGAACATCAGTTCTCATATTTGGGACAGTGTGTCGACACCACCACCAGGGCAGGTCGACACACTACGGAAAGTTTGCAACTTAAAGTGGATGGCTGCCACGTGTCAGCCCAGGCCGATGGGGAATCATCCTAGGATCGTGTGCCCTTATACCTAAAGGGTATCTTTGGACTCTTTTGAGTATAAAAGGTCCCTAATTGGCCCCCCATCTCATCAAGAGAGACCCAACAAAGCTCTAGAGCCTCCTGGAAGTTTCCTGGCGGCTACAAGAGGTTGTCTCCCTCCTCTGCTCTACGAGTGCTTCCAGAAGACCAATTCTCATCAATTCAAGTGTGAGAATTGGAGTGTGATTCTTGAAGAAACCTCTGAAGCATCCCAAGGAAGCAGATCCTGTAGAAGCCTTCGTTGGAGAAGAACTCAAGGAAGATCCAACAACTCCAAAGTGCAGAGCATCGGTTTTGGACTTCAAGACTGCAAGCCTCTTCCCAATCCAAGCTTCTACAAGGGAGTACACTTGAAGAACGAAGCTATTTAATACAATTCACTGTACTTCTGTTCTTCTGAGATATCTTTTGAGATTATGCAAGTGCTTTGCATAGCTCTCATTAGTGCTCTCATTTTCGACTTGATCTGTGTTAGAAGGTCTATGTCTTGAGTTGGTGTCTAGCAACCATTGTGTGAGCATTGTGCTCAAGTTGTGTGAGCATTGTGCTTAGGTTGTTGTGAGCCGTCGTGCTCAGTTTGAGTTGTCTAACTCAAGGTTGTGTTGAGCAGTCTTGCTCAGTGGTTCTAGAGTAGTCTTGCTCTAGAAGTTGTGTGAGTTGTAAGCTCTCAAGTGTTGGAGTTGTCAGGCTCCAGTGGGTGTGTACCCGGTTGTTTTAGTGAATCCTCACAGGGTGTGAGGGGTGGATGTAGGAATCACTTGGGTGATTTCCGAACCACCTAAAAATCCTTGTGCACTTGTCTATCTGTGGTTTGATTTCATTATCCGTTAGATGCTTGCATAGGATCGTTTAAAGTTCACTTAATCAACTGATTTCATATCTATTTTTACCAACTCACTCAAATCTCATCAGATCTGTGGTTTTTCACTGATAAAATTGCCTCTGATTCAAAAGTGTTTTTAAACTGTTTAAGCTTCCGCAGAAAGTGGCATAGATCTATTCATCCCCCCTTCAGATAGACAAGCTCGCCGCTGCACCCGCTTCCCGCCACCGGAGAAGAAGAGAGAAGGGCGAATGAGGGGGAGACGAAGCGAAGAAGGGAGAAGAGGAAGGCGAGTCGCGCTCGCGGAGGGGGGAGAGAAGAGAAAGAGAAGGGGAAGAGAGAGGCTGCGCCCCTGCGCGCCTTTTGAGACGCGATTTGAAAAGGGGGGTGAAGTGACCACCCTCGGAAGTCGCGAACCGCCGGTTCGTGCTCCCAAGCTGCCTGCGGACAGAGTCCGCCCAGACTGCGCTGAGGCAGCGTGCGCAACCCGCGCCGATTCGTTGTGCGCAACCCGCGCTGAATCGACCCTGCGCCGATTTGGCGAGGTCAACAGACCGCGCTCCAAATTGCCTAAGTGAGTCCGAGACCCAACGGCCCAAAAGAAATGGATATAGGGGAGGCCATCCCCAAATTGCCCGTGCGGAGCAACGTGCAGCCATCATCTGCGGATCATATCACCAAATAGAAACAAATGCTATGAATAGACCCACTTGACCATTAGCCCGGCAACAAGTCAAAGACCTGCCGGTGTTAATGTCAATAGTCAAAGGACCAAAAAAAATTCACCCACGGATGTCGCTCTGCGTGCCTCTTCGCACCACCCATGGGTAGGGGGCATTTGTGGACACCCCAATTCGCTATTGGGCCCAAAGCCGCCGGCCCAAGCCTCAGCCCGCCGACATGGGTTCTAGCCCCTCATGGGCTGTGCAGAAGAGAGCCAAAAGCCCACTAAAAGGGACCCCAAAGGCCCATCTGAAATCAACCCTTATCTCATCCTAAAAGTGGGGGTGAGAGTAAGCATTTGTAACACCTCCCAAAAGGGAGTGCTAAAAATGAGAAAAGCAAGTCTGCCACCCTGCTGCGCAGGGGCCAGATTAGGGCCTTTTCTGGTCTTCCCCCCCCCCCCCCCCCCCCCCCTTCTAGAAGACTTGGGCAAGGGGCTAGTGAGGAGGCCAATACGTGAGAGGGCTGGAGAAAGGGGGCTTGGTGGAGTTCTTGCACCAAGAAGAAGAGGCTTTCACCAAGAGAGAAACCAGCAGAAGAAGGCCTTGCGTTTCCTGCTCAACATCCACCTGTGAAGAAGAAAAGAAGTAAAAAGGAGAAGAGAGAAAGGTGAGAGAAGAAAGCAAGGGAGAGAGAGGAGTCCTTCTTTGGGGGCTTCTTGTCTTGTCACATCAAGAGAGAAGAGAGAGCAAGAGGGTCTCTCACGTTGGTCTCTTTTCCCCATTTTCTCTTGGTTTTCTTTGCAAGCCTTGTACCTTCTCACATTTCTTTAATGGAATAGACTATGTGTATGGCATTCAATGCTTGTTTCTCCCCATCTCTTTGGGTTTTCAATTGTTTTCCTCCCTTACAATGGGGGTTACGGTTTGGGATGGCCCCTTTCTATAGGGGTATATCTCTCTCCCTTCTAATACCCCATATGAGGTCAAAAAGCCCCCCATACCTCAATAAATGAGGTCATGGGAGCATGAGACTTCATGCTTCAGTTAATGCATGCAAAGCATGCTAAATTGCTCCCTTCAATAAGATAAAAGCCCCCTTTGATAGGTCACGGTTTTCTTGCTGTTTTGGTCTGCTAAAAGATGTTTTATCACAGTCCAAACCGCCCTCTCAAAGGTTCCCTTTGCGGTCAATAAGCACCCATGGCCATGGCTAAGGGGATTGAGCAAACAATGCTCATATCCCTTTGCCTAGATGCCATTTCCAAAAGCCCTTTCAAAGAGATCATCAAGCCTTGGTTCGCCCCTTTCAATAGACCACCCTCATTACGGTTTTCAGCCCCCATCGATGTGCATTTCAAGCCAATACCGAATAGTCCATCAAGAGCTCCATTTTGCTAATCAAGGGGATTGGGCAAATAATGCCTAGATCTCTTTGTTTAGCCCATCGAGCAATGGGTTGCAATACCATCTCAAACTCCAAGATCATCTATGCCATGAGCAAGGGCGTTTTAGGAGAGAGGCGGCTTCCATCCCTTGCTCAGCTGGTTGGCTGCGCCGATTCGGCCTGGCACTGGTTCTGGTAGTCTTGTAAGACCAGAGTAGAGCTACGCCGATTCGACGTCCTGGCCATCATGTTGGCTGAAGTTACATGAGCAAAATCATTGCTCTATGTGGCACTAGCTAATCAACAGTTAAATGACCAATGTGAGACCCATCCACACCCCCGGGTTGGACAATTTAATGTCTATGTCCGGACGGGTGGGTTCGCACGCTACTCATACCGTCCCGTGGGTTGTTTGGCCATGACATTGCCCGTATCCTCATAGGTATACCTGGGGGATCGGGGTCATGTGCCATGGGCGTTACGTCGTTCTACGATGTATACTCCCTCTTTTGGTGCCATCTCCACTTGTGGTGGATGAGCATCGCGCTTTCCCCTTATCGACCACGATAAGGGGAAATGCTGCCGAATTTTCCCCGCGGAGGTTGAGTTGGCGCAAAACCCTTAAAAGAGGTTATTAGCTTCCAATTGAATTGGTAACGTTGCAAACCAGCGCCGATTCAATGATGTCTATGACTTCAGCAGGGCTGCGCCAACTCACCCTCTGTCGTCAGCTGCGCCGATTCGAAGACGTCTGCGAAGTGCGTTGAGCCGTCGAGCTCCGCCGAACGAATAGAACTCCGTTTCAAATGCTCAAAGGACCCAAACAGCAAATTAAAATCGTTTAATGATAAAAAGAATTGCAAAGACAAATTGAACCCCTTTCAAGTAAAGAGCAAAAGACCACTTCATGTTTTACAAAAGATCAAAGGGTCAAATCAAATCCCCTTCTTCAAATGGCAATGACTGTCTCATATCTTGCAAAAGAATAAGGGACTAATTTAAACCCTTTTCAAGCGAATCAAAGGTCACCCCCCATGTTTTCCAAAAGAACAAGAGATCAAATTAGGCCTTTTTCTTAAAGTAATAAAAGATTGCAGCATGATGTCAAAAGAGTCAAACCAAACCTTTCTAAACAAATAAATGATCATCACCCATTTTGCAACAAAAAAAAATCAAATTGAAATGATTTTCAACAAACGACCAAATTGTGTCTATTTCCAACAAATAATCAAAGAGACCACCTTTTCAAAATTGTCTTTTTTCAAATAGACCTAATAGGCCAAATTGAACGTATTTTCTTGATAAATAGATCAAATGAATAAATAGGCCGGGAGAGCTCCGTTATTAGGCCGAGTGGGAGGTCTAGTGGGTTCGGGTAGGTGTTCGACTCATCCCTCAGTACTTCAGTTCATTTCTTTTAAATTATGCTTCGCACCTTTTATCGGATGTCCCGTTTTAAGGTCACGAGGCTTTCTAATCTGGCGATTAATCAAGGGTTTTCTCCTTTCTTTCAAAGGGGATGTAATTAACGTCGTTGCGCTCAGGCAACGACGGGATTTTGGTCCAGGACCCGACCACTCACTTTCGTTTGACGAAGTCAAACGGCGCGCACAATAGACTTAAAGTCCTCCGACTCTCGGAGGCAGAACATTCTTATTGCCATCTCGGTGGCTGGCACGCCCGCGCTGCGCGAATTGCCGATTCATCTCACGTCACTCTTGCTCGAGTAGCATCTGACGGGACTTGGATTAGCAATACGTGTACATCCATGAGAAACATGAGAAAACATGATAAATAGAACTTTTAAAATATTTTTTTAAAATATCTTAAAATTTTCTATTTCCACAGTGTGCGATTGTGTGAGTCGAATGTTAAGTAAAATTGTGGACTTAGAAAAAATTCGCAAGACTTGTGACTGAGTTTCTGAAGGAGTCGGATTTTGCAGTCGAATATATCAGTCGGATACAGTAGGCTATAGAGATAGTTCTGTGGCCTTAGAAAATTTTGAGTATTCAGGATATTGTATTTATATAGAATTTTGTGACATATATATTTTGGAAAACACATATTTAAAGATTTGTCATAGCAAAAACATTATTCATAAGTATTTAAAAGAAACTTTGGATTTCTTAGGGGCAGTTGCTCAACAATTCTTCCCCTTTTTGTTAATGACAAAAATCTTTAAATAGGTAGCTAATATATAAATTTATTCTATACCTTTTATCATATAAATTTCTTTTATACCTTTACTTCAATCTTTAGATAGATAGTTAGGAGCTAAAATTTTGGCTACCTTTTCTCCCCCTTTGTGGCATTAACATAAAGGATAGCAGAACAGGAAAATGCTGTCATAGATAAAGAGAGTACAAATTGCATAAAAACAAGCAACATACTATATTCATAGGTCATAAAAGAAAAGAACATCTAATGTTCAGGGCTTAACAGAACTGGGTAGATAGAGGGAACAAGGAATCATAGCCAAAAATGGCTGGATGAGTTCCCAAAGCTTCAACTCATTGTTGGTAAATGAGTTTTCAAACAAAGCACTATCAACATTATAGCTGGGATTTGTGGAGGGTTATTTCTTGACTGATTTGACATGGCGCCTTCTATAAAAGTTACGCTTGTTGCTGTACTTGTCCATGTCTATCTTGAATCTTAGGGGAGTAAACTGTTTGGTAGCAGCCAGAGTGAGAAACTCATGAAGAGTGATATTCCAGTATAGGCCATTTGAGATAGCTGCATCTTTGGCTTGATAATAGTACATGTACCTCTAAGCCCATCTGAGACCTAGATGCTTTCTCAAATCCATGAGACTCTTAGAGTGAAATTCATTGAGGGATAGTCTCATCCTCTGGCACTGAGAACTGTAGGAAGGATAAGCTACTTCCCATTGTTCAGGAGTGAACCTCTCAGATTCAGCAAAGCTTAACTGAAGATCAAGGAGATGCTTATGGTACTTGGACATCTGGAGGAAAATAAACCTCTGGAAACTGAGCTTGGACTTATACTTGATCTTGAATCTGGTGGCAATCCGGATGAATCTATTAAAGAGGGTTTCAGCAAAAGCACCTCTGTAGGAGACTGCTTCTACAAGGGGAGGATGGAGCCCTGAAGGCATTGCCACAGACATGGAGGGAACAACTTCCCTTTGGCCTCTTAGCAAATTTTCATATTGGCCCTTGGACACATCATCCAGGCCTAACTTGAACCTTTCATAGTTGAAGGCTCTCATGGCTGTGTACTTGGCCTGAGACTCTCGGAGATGAGTGGCAAAAGAGCATGAAATCTGAGGGAGAGGTGGTGTTCAACTGTCAGGTAGTGGCTCCTGGATTGGGCTTCTTGAAATCTACTTGCCTCCTCTGGATAGAGATCAACAAATTCTTGAGGAGTGAGGCAGTGACTCTTTTGGGAAATAAATTGGAGATCTGAAGTAGAGAGTTGGGAGGTTTTGATCAAAATAGGAAGCCAGTGTTCAAAAGTAAAATCTGGCAGTTCATGGATTTCAAGAAATGCTCTTATTGACAAATATTCTCTGAACAAATTCATGGTTTGAGCAGAGTGGTGAACAAAAGCATACCAGAATGGGAGAAGTAACAAGGAGGGTTTATCTCCTATTCTGGGTCCACGAGAGGCTGGCAGTTGGATACTGGGAAGTATCTCAACTAGCTGAAGGAGGGTGTTCTGGGAACCAGGTTTGGAAGCAGTGGGTAGAGAGGAGTAAAAATGTGATGGTTGGGTGGAAAGATTGATTGTTATTTCCTTGAGGGTTTGGGTTGGTGTTTCATTGGATAAATGGAAAACTTTACTTTTTGAAGAGATGGATCTACTGGAATGACTATTGGAGGGAGATCTGGAGAAGATACTTCAGGAACTGAAGTTGAAGGAGCAGTAGATTGTGGTGCAGATGAAATAGTCTCAGGAGGAAGGGTAACTGATGGAGCAGGTGGAGAGGGAGGCCTGGATGGAAGAACAGGAAGGACAGGGTTACCATTTTTGACTAACCTTCTCTTTACTTTTGTAAGGCCTCGAATTTTCTTTTCCCACTTATATTTTATGTATATGATGTTTGCTCGTTCTTGCATAAATGGCGTGCATGAAAATTGTGCATATTATAATTATAAATTTCGCATGTGTATATGCGGGGATGTATATTACTATCATGAATACAAGTAATTGGCCAATTTTGTATAAGGTATCTATTTAAATTTATACATGTACAATCTAAATATTGAAGAATATCCTATACTACCTATTTCATGGATATTGTGTGAGAGTGTATGAAGTGCATATGTGTATGTTATCTTATGCGTGTGATAATTGTATACCTAATTCTACATACATAACACCTTGGTATACTTATGTATGCATGTGTGTGTTTAGTTGTAAACATTGTTCATTTGTATGGTGCAGTAAATGTGCACATTGTACTTTGTACATTGCATGTACATATGGAGTTCAAGTATGGTAGGTGTATTTAGTAATGTGTATCGTAATTCTATATTCCTCATGAATAACATGCATGTATTCTTAGGAAATTTTGGGTGAGAATAGGTAATTAGGTAAATTGTGCATATTGTGTATATTAAGAATTCCACGCATATAGTATTTAAGTAATGTTGTGCAAGTTTAATCTAGTTACCGGTGTGCATGTTGTATCTATCTATTTCATGCATAATGTACCTATGTATGTATGGGTATGATTAGTTGTAAAAATTGGATGTTTGCATGGTATAGCGGTGTATACGTTATACTACATAGGTTTCATGTACATCTATGTATGGATTAAGCATGGTTCTGCATGATTTTAAGTTCTGGCAGAAGGGCCAATTGGCGTCAACATGGGTGGACGCCCATGAGGTGTCGGCGTCCATATCGATGGACGCCAAGCCTTAAGTAGCCGTCCATATAGGTGGACATTTACTTCTCTGGCCTGCATGCATTGCAGACCTCGAAATCCTGGAAGAAGGAAGCTCAGCCATTGGGGAGCTGTCCCCAACGGCTCTGAGCCTTTCCCATCACCTCTGCGGGAAAGGAGAAACCCCTCTCCTTTAAACCAAGCTCCTCCTGCACCAGAAAGAGCTCTCTTTGGGCTCTTTGCAAAGAGGAGAGAAAACCCTAGCAAGCTGTGAGGAAGTTTGGACTTTGCCTGCCTTGATCTGACGATTTGGAGCTTCATTCGACGTTCTATTGCAACTGGAGGCTAGAGGGGACCAAGGAGAAGGCTTCCCCACCACTTGTTTAGCATCTGCATCGACCAAGAACCCGGAGGAGTGGTGTTTTGGAGGCTTCTTGGGACTCCCCAAGGAGAGCTTCAACAACAACATAGATCCCTTTGGAGGTTTTTAGAAAGGCAAGTAACCTATAGATCTCAATCCTATACATGTGCCCTAGGTCCAAGCATTTTTCTGGATTTTTCCTCGCGTCCTGGATTCCCCCATTCTTCTTGTATTTGGAGCTTGGGTCTGTGTTTTGCACAGACCTGAACTTGACGGCATGATCCATGGCCGTCAAGATCTTCGATTAGCGGCCAACGATATTGCCGTTAAAGTGCCATTAACGTCCAGACGATGCCGTTAAGTCGTTCAGGGCAGAACAGTGAGCTGTTCTCCCTTCTATATGATTAATTTCCGAAGTGTTTTCGAATGAGGATATAATGTAGTCATATATGTTATGAAAAATAGACCATGGGATGCATGTGATATTTTCTGTGCTTTTTGGTGAATGGCATGGATTGTTAAACTTATTGAAATACATGTTGGAAAATGGATTTTTGAATGTTCTCCCATAGTTTACATGATCCTTGAAGAATGGGATGCCCTAAGTTTTTCTAAACCATGTATCTACGAATCAGTCCTGGCCCTGAAATTTTGAGAATTTCTCCATGACTGTGGGATTTACTGTAATTTCTGTTTTGGAAATAGAAGACATGCGTAGGAATTTGTAAAATATACAGTAAATTGAGTGTTGTGCAATAAATCCGGGGAAAATTCGTATGATAATGAGTATGTTAGGTTCAGGGCTGTGAACTGTCAAATTGGATATTCATGTTATGTTCCGTGTTAAATCGAATTATGAACGACATGAGATTGCATGTTTTAATTCCTGTAAATGTAATATGATTCAGAAAAATATGAAAATTTGCATGTGTGATTATAAACCTGAAATTTGTCCGTGGTTAAAATCTCATGTTATTTTGATAACAGTAAGTATTGTTATGGATTTTTAATGAGAAAAACAACTATGTGAGCATGTTAATTGTGATTCGATGTGATTCAGTAAATTTCAGTGTGATTAAATCTATATTATGATTATTTGGCAGTTGCCATAGTAAGGTTAAAATTAGTAAATGAAAGCTTATGTGTGTATGAATTATGTAGAAGGGTGTGCAAGCATGAGAAGTGTGAGAACAAGTGATATATGTGTATAAAATGGTTAAATGTGACAAGAGAAACAATGGTGCCCATAAGACACTGCCACCTTAGATGCTTGGAGCTGTACTGTAGTAGTGCCCCTACGGGAAAGCTCAATATGATATGTGATACCCTAGAGAAGGGTCTTGATAAAGTGCTATACCCTGGCAAAGGGTCTTGTGAAATCCTGGAGGTGGACAAGTTCCACTGGTAATGGTGGGAAGGGCTTTCCCCAGTTTCTGCAGGAACTAAGACTTATCACCGTGCCGGTGATTAAGTACGTGAATGTGAATGTGAATGTGTGTGTTATATGAACGTCTAATGGTGGTTTGGGCTGTGTCTTGGCATTATGTAAAAATGAGCATAAGTGTGATGTGAAAAGTGATATGTGTTCATAGCACAAGGTATGTGCGAGATATGTGTAAATGTGGCACATGTTATGTGCAAAAGTGAAATGATAAGAAGTATGTGAATGTGAAAGAGGAAATAATGGGAAATGTGTATAAGTATTGTGTGATAGAACAAAAGTGAGTGTGTGTGAAAGCCAAGGCTAATGATATGGTTGTATGTAACGAGAAAATAGTATAAGTGTAAATGGCAATAGTGTTAATTGATATTTTGTTTATTGATGTGTATAAATGTGTGTTGTTATCCTCATGAATTAGATTATTCCTCTGTGTGTATGTGTTGATGTATTAATTGCCAAATGCTAAAAGTGATGTTACTATTAGTACCAAAATGTAAGTATATGCTTTCATATTCATGGAATTTGAATTATTGGATGTACATGTGTTTAGTACTATGTTGTGTAGTTAAAAGTGATCCATATGCGAAGGTAATATGAATGTGATAAAATTTGTATAAAATCAGCAAGCTAAATGTGAAGTAAATTGTTATGATTGTATGTGAAGTGAGTTAGAAATCATGCTAGGAGTGCTACCTATCTTGTATATGTTTTAATGGTTTAGTTGTGCAAACTTTACAATGACTTGGGTAAAGTATAAAAACGTGTGAGTATATATTTTACTCGTGTTAATGACACCATGATGTTAGTGATCTTGTTAGATTTTAGTTTTACATGTGTTAGGATAATTGTTTAATGAAATTCCCTGTGCAATTGTTTAGGTTAGAGCATGATCATGTATGATGTTAACTGCTGAAATTTTATTGTGTTAATCGATAAAAAGCATGTATGTATTGAATCTTAAGTTACTTGCTGAGTCTATTATGTAGACTCACTCTTGCTAAACATTTCAGGAAATTAGCAGCGGAGGAGCTAGCAAGATTTGAGGTGGAGTTGGACTAAGTGATTGAAGAATTGCAATTTATCTTTCATAGTATGTAATGCTACAATTGAAATTTGAATTTTGATCAAATGTACTTGGAGTCGGTTATGTATTTGGAAAATATTGCGCTTATGTTATCTCTTGTTGAACTATACAGACTGTGGTATGTGGATTTAAAAGTTGATGGAATAAGATTCATTTAAATTCCGTTGCATTATTCAATTCTATTTGTGTATATCTCAGCTCACTTGTTACTTGTTGGGGTATTCTCCCCTGTAGCGGCTTGCTCTCATCCGATGAGGGTTGGTATAACCGTACCGGGTGGAAGCGGGTCATTGCAGAGATGGTATCAAAGCCCTTTGGGTTGAGCTTATACATAAATAGCCATCAACTAAATCACATCTCTAAGTCTTTGTAGTGGATAGCCCGATACAAGGAATAATTAAGATAGTACTAGAAAAGTAGTAAGATAAATACATGATAACATGTTAGGTATAGGGATAAGTGGAGTTTAACTTGATGTTTATTTTGTAGCAATGGCTAGAAGGGTTCGACGTTCGAGCTTACCTGTTCGGGATGAAGAGTTAAGTAGGACTGACGGAGAGCAGCATGAAGTACCAGCACCTCAAGGATCGCCTGCGCCACCCCCGCCACCGTTGGCTGATTATGGTACGGTCATGCAAGGGATTGTACAAGCAATACAGACTCAAGCGCAAACACAAGCGGCTCTTCAAACTCAGCTTCAGGCTCAGGTTCCAGCACCAGCTCAGCATGACCGTGGTTTAGGAGGTGTATCATCATGGAGAGGTTCAAGAGAATGGCTCCACCCTCTTTTAAGGGGGAGAGTGAGCCGTTAGTTGCAGAAAGTTGGCTCAGGGAAATAAAAAAGATATTCAGAGCCATTAGGTGTGTAGAAGATGACAAGATCAGTCTGGCGGCATACATGCTTCAGGAGCGAGCGGATGTGTGGTGGTCTTCCGTTCTTCGCACGCGGTTTGAGGGAGTGGAGCTAGAAGTTACTTGGGAAGATTTCGTAAGGATGTTTCAGGCCAAGTATGTTCCTGAGCATATACAGGACAAAATGGAGCAGGAATTCTTAGCATTGACTTAGGGATCGATGACAGTTTTGGAGTATGAGGCTAGATTTGCAGAGTTGTCTAGATATGCACCACACATAGTTACCGATGAGAGGCGCAAGGCAAGGAAGTTTGTAATGGGGCTTAGACCGTCATTGAGAGCCAGACTGGTGGCGTTTGACCTTAGAACTATGGATGTGGCTCTTAGCGCAGTGTGCAAACAAGAGAGTGAAATGGAGTTGTACTTGGTAGAGAAGAAAGCCCGATTAGAAATGTTACTAGAACCATTTCAACGGCAAAAGAGGAAGATGAAGAAGTTCATGAAAGGACAGCAAGCAACTATGATACCAATAGTAGTTTTGGCCGGCAATGAGAAGCCCGTATGTGTGCATTGTGGCAAACGCCACGGAGGTGACGTATGTTGGACGAGGTCGGGAAGATGTCTCAAGTGTGGTAGCAAGAATCATCGGATTAAAGACTGTCCGAATCAGAAGAAGAGGTTTAACCCCGAGATGTGCCAGTAGTAAGGAAGCCACCGGTAGGAATTTAGGCACCGGTCTAAGTGGACTAGAAGCGGCAACAAGATGTCATCAAGGGTACGTGATCCGATCTTCGAGGACGAAGATCTCTTTTAAGGGGAAGAGGGTGTAAGGCCCCGAATTTTCTTTTCCCACTTATATTTTATGTATGTGATGTTTGCTCGTTCTTGCATAAATGGCGTGCATGAAAATTGTGCATATTATAATTATAAATTTCGCATGTGTATATGTGGGGATGTATATTACTATCATGAATACAAGTAATTGGCCAATTTTGTATAAGGTATCTATTTAAATATTATACATGTACAATCTAAATATTGAAGAATATCCTATACTACCTATTTCATGGATATTGTGTGAGAGTGTATGAAGTGCATATGTGTATGTTATCTTATGAGTGTGATAATTGTATACCTAATTCTACATACATAACACCTTGGTATACTTATGTATGCATGTGTGTGTTTAGTTGTAAACATTGTTCATTTGTATGGTGTAGTTAATGTGCACATTGTACTTCGTACATTGCATGTACATATGGAGTTCAAGTATGGTAGGTGTATTTAGTAATGTGTATCGTAATTCCATATTCCTCATGAATAACATGCATGTATTCTTAGGAAATTTTGGGTGAGAATAGGCAATTAGGTAAATTGTGCATATTGTGTATATTAAGAATTCCACGCATATAGTATTTAAGTAATGTTGTGCAAGTTTAATCTAGTTACCGGTGTGCATGTTGTATCTATCTATTTCATGCATAATGTACCTATGTATGTATGGGTATGATTAGTTGTAAAAATTGGATGTTTGCATGGTATAGTGGTGTATACGTTATACTACATAGGTTTCATGTACATATATGTATGGATTAAGCATGGTTCTGCATGATTTTAAGTTCTGGCAGAAGGGCCAATTGGCGTCAACATAGGTGGACGCCCATGAGGTGTCGGCGTCCATATCGATTGACGCCAAGTCTTAAGTAGCTGTCCATATAGGTGGACGTTTACTTCTCTGACCTGCATGCGTTGCAGACCTCGAAATCTTGGAAGAAGGAAGCTCAGCCATTGGGGAGCTGTCCCCAACGGCTCTGAGCCTTTCCCATCACCTCTACAGGAAAGGAGAGACCCCTCTCCTTTAAACCAAGCTCCTCCTGCACCAGAAAGAGCTCTCTTTGGGCTCTTTGCAAAGAGGAGAGAAAACCCTAGCAAGCTATGAGGAAGTTTGGACTTTGCCTGCCTTGATCTGACGATTTGGAGCTTCATCCGACGTTCTATTGCAACTGGAGGCTAGAGGGGACCAAGGAGAAGGCTTCCCCACCACTGGTTTAGCATCTGCATTGACCAAGAACCCGGAGGAGTGGTGTTTTGGAGGCTTCTTGGGACTGCCCAAGGAGAGCTTCAACAGCAACATAGATCCCTTTGGAGGTTTTTAGAAAGGCAAGTAACCTATAGATCTCAATCCTATACATGTGCCCTAGGTCCCAGCATTTTTCTAGATTTTTTCTCGCATCCTGGATTCCTCCATTCTTCTTGTATTTGGAGCTCGGGTCTGTGTTTTGCATAGACCTGAACTTGACGACATGATCCAAGGCCGTCAAGATCTTCGATTAGCGGCCAACGATATTGCCGTTAAAGCATGTCCAGACGATGCCGTTAAGTCCTTTAGGGCAGAACCGTGAGCTGTTCTCCCTTCTATATGATTAATTTCCGAAGTGTTTTCGAATGAGGATATAATGTAGTCATATATGTTATGAAAAAGACCATGGGATGCATGTGATATTTTCTGTGCTTTTTGGTGAATGGCATGGATTGTTAAACTTATTGAAATACATGTTGGAAAATGGATTTTTGCATGTTCTCCCATAGTTTACATGATCCCTGAAGAATGGGATGCCTTAAGTTTTTTCTAAACCATGTATCTACGAATCAGTCCTGGCCCTGAAATTTTGAGAATTTCTCCATGACTGTGGGATTTACTGTAATTTCTATTTTGGAAATAGAAGACATGCATAGGAATTTGTAAAATTTACAGTAAATTGAGTGTTGTGCAATAAATCCGGGGAAAATTCCTGTGATAATGAGTATGTTAGGTTCAGGGCCGTGAACTGTCAAATTGGATATTCATGTTATGTTCCATGTTAAATCGAATTATGAACGGCATGAGATTGCATGTTTTAATTCCTGTAAATGTAATATGATTCAGAAAAATATGAAAATTTGCATGTGTGATTATAAACCTGAAATTTGTCTGTGGTTAAAATCTCATGTTATTTTGATAACAGTAAGTATTGTTATGGATTTTAATGAGAAAAACGACTATGTGAGCATGTTAATTGTGATTCGATGTGATTCAGTAAATTTCAGTATGATTAAATCTGTATTATGATTATTTGGCAGTTGCCATAGTAAGGTTAAAATCAGTAAATGAAAGCTTATGTGTGTATGAATTATGTAGAAGGGTGTGCAAGAATGAGAAGTGTGAGAACAAGTGATATATGTGTATAAAATGGTTAAATGTGACAAGAGAAACAATGGTGCCCATAAGACACTGCCACCTTAGATGCTTGGAGCTGTACTATAGTAGTGCCCCTATGTGAAAGCTCAATATGATATGTGATACCCTAGAGAAGGGTCTTGATAAAGTGCTATACCCTGGCAAAGGGTCTTGTGAAATCCTGGAGGTGGACAAGTTCCACTGGTAATGGTGGGAAGGGATTTCCCCAGTTTCTGCAGGAACTAAGACTTTTCACTGTGCCGATGATTAAGTACGTGAATGTGAATGTGAATGTGTGCGTTATATGAACGTCTAATGGTGGTTTGGGCTGTGTCTTGGCATCATGTAAAAATGAGCATAAGTGTGATGTGAAAAGTGATATGTGTTCATAGCACAAGGTATGTGCGAGATATGTGTAAATGTGGCACATGTTATGTGCAAAAGTGAAATGATAAGAAGTATGTGAATGTGAAAGAGGAAATAATGGGAAATGTGTATAAGTATTGTGTGATAGAACAAAAGTGAGTGTGTGTGAAAGCCAAGGCTAATCATATGGTTGTATATAACGAGAAAATAGTATAAGTGTAAATGGCAATAGTGTTAATTGATATTTTGTTTATTGATGTGTATAAATGTGTGTTATTATCCTCATGAATTAGATTATTCCTCTGTGTGTATGTGTTGATGTATTAATTGCCAAATGCTAAAAGTGATGTTACTATTAGTACCCAAACGTAAGTATACGCTTTTATATTCATGGAATTTGAATTATTGGATGTACATGTGTTTCGTACTATGTTGTGTAGTTAAAAGTGATCCCTATGCGAAGGTAATATGAATGTGATAAAATTTGTATAAAATCAGCAAGCTAAATGTGAAGTAAATTGTTATGATTGTATGCGAAGTGAGTTAGAAATCATGCTAGGAGTGCTACCTATCTTGTATATGTTTCAATGGTTTAGTTGTGCAAACTTTACAATGACTTGGGTAAAGTATAAAAATGTGTGAGTATATATTTTACTCGTGTTAATGACACCATGATGTTAGTGATCTTGTTAGATTTTAGTTTTACATGTGTTAGGATAATTGTTTAATGAAATTCTCTGTGCAATTGTTTAGGTTAGAGCGTGATCATGTATGATGTTAACTGCTGAAATTTTATTGTGTTAATCGATAAAAAGATGTATGTATTGAATCTTAAGTTACTTGCTGAGTCTATTGTGTAGACTCACTCTTGCTAAACATTTCAGGAAATTAGCAGTGGAGGAGCTAGCAAGATTTGAGGTGGAGTTGGACTAAGTGATTGAAGAATTGCAATTTATCTTTCATAGTATGTAATGCTACAATTGAAATTTGAATTTTGATCAAATGTACTTGGAGTCGGCTATGTATTTGGAAATATTGCGCTTATGTTATCTCTTGTTGAACTATACAGACTGTGGTATGTGGATTTAAAAGTTGATGGAATAAGATTCATTTAAATTCCGTTGCATTATTCAATTCTATTTGTGTATATCTCAGCTCACTTGTTACTTGTTGGGGTATTCTCCCCTGTAGCGGCTTGCTCTCATCCGATGAGGGTTGGTATAACCGTACCGGGTGGAAGCAGGTCGTTGCAACTTTTGTCTTGAAAGTTTGGAGGTCTTGGGAGGACTCAAGAGGTCTCTTGGCCTGGGGAACTTCTTCAACTGATGCCACTCCTTCTGGCTGCTGGTCAGCCACAGACTCTTGCTGCTGCACATCTGGAGGTTGATACACAACTACTGCTAGCTGATGGTCAGGGTCTTGGACTTGTTGCGAATGGGACTCATCTAACACAGGCTGCTGCTCAGCCGAATTCTCAGGTTCTTTCTCAACAGACTGCTCAAGCACTGGATCTTCAGGAACTGGAACATGTGATTCATCAGGGTGTTGTGGGTCTTGAGCATGTGCTTCTTCTTCTTCTTGCTGCTGTTGCTGCTGAGAGGAAGCTGGCCTGGAAGTGCCCTGTTGGCACACAAACTGGAGCATAAGATCCTTGATCTGCTTAACCTCATCAGCCAAACTATCAAACTTTACATCAATTAACTCCACTTGCATCTGGAGAACAGACAAGTTCTCATGCTGTTTTCTAACAAGCTCTAAGAAGGTGCTAAGGCTATTACTGCTCTCCCCTGAGACCTTGGCCGGGTCTCAAACTGAGAAGGGGAGAAGGAAGGCTCTCTTTCCTCAAAAGTATCCTCCATGGGAGAGACTGGAACATCTTTAGAGACAACTCCTTTGCCTCTGAGGTCTCTTAAGACTACATCTATTGTATCTAAAGGAGCATCTGGCTCTGGAAGAGAAGAGGAAGCAATATTCTGAACTTCTGGCTGAACATCTTGATGAGAAACTTGTTGGGCTTCTTGCTGAACTACTTGCTCAGGCAACTGTACTGGGAACTCAGGAATCACTGGTACTGCAGGGGCTTCAATTCTGACATTTAGTGCTGGAACATGTTGTGTGAGTAGAGATACAAGGGGTTCATCAGGGAAAATCTCATGCTCACACTCAGACACAGAGTCTTTAAACCACAGATTTTGCTTCTTACCTACCAAGGAGTAGTGACTCCTTCTGAGAGTAAAGATGCAAATTTTCTCTTTTGTGCCAACAAACAATTCACCAGACAGATCTACTGAAAATTTCTGGAAAATAAGAGTAAGCAGGGATCCATAAGGGAGGGATTCCTGCAAATCCTTTGAAGGAATCATCTTTTCGAAAATCACTGCTGCCAGATTCACCTTGTGCCTGTGAACTGCCCAAAACAAGAGGTTCCCATCTCTTGCAGTAATGGAGTAGTGAGTACCTGCTCTAGGGGTGATGATGTTGGTGATTATTGAATGGATCAATCTCTTCTCAGCAGATAACTCATTAGCCTGAAGTCCTCTTTTGCAAAGGGTCCCCAAACTTCCAATAATCCCCAATTTTTGCTTTTCATGGGGAATAAACTCACTGAGACAACGACCAGAATTTGGGCAATCTAAAAATTCTACCAAAAACTCCTCAGATATGGTAATCTTGGTACCCTTGACATATCCAACTATAGTATTGCCCGATGACACTTGGAGAGAAGCATAAAAAGATCTAATAGCACTGGCTATAAAGGGCTCGGAAATTTGACAGAGTTTGGTCCAACCCATGGCATTAAGGGTCTCTTCTACCCAAGAAAGACTGCCATTCAAATGAGAGAACTCTACTGATTTTCCAGAACAGATGGGGATCTTAGACAAATGCTGGAGTTGGTCAGCGGTTAGCTGAACGGACTCTTGAACCCTAGGAGATGCCATCTAGAAGATAGAAGTAGAAAATGTTCAGGGAACCACCAAAGGAGAGGAAGATACACACAGAGGAGATGAAAGATCCTACCTTTTTCTTGAAGAGAGGAGTTTGCAGATGGTTCCTGGGAGGTCCTTCACCGGAAAACAATGAAGGCGCGAAGAGCCGAAGAAGACAGGAGAGTCGAAAAGGGATTTCAAAAGGGTGTCTTCTAAAGGGAGAAGGGGTTTATTTATATAAAGGCTGGAAAAAAGTTGTCCCTTGATCTCAGGCTGAACATGCGCGATTGAATGATGTGACCGTTAAGTCATGAAGGGGCGCACCTTAATGAGGTGTCAGTTACGAAATTTTTAAGCACCGTTTCAAGAAGTCTTAATGAGTTAAATTAACTATTCGACTGCATCAGTCGAATGCAAGGTTTTAACATGAGTCCAATGCATCGATTCTTCATGAATCGAATGTATGAGTCGAATGTCTGGGACTTTAGAAAAATTTCAGGACGACTTTTAAGTTTTCACAGTCAATTCAAAAAGAATGTGTTGATGATCTGTGCAGGGATCTTGAAAAGACTTCTCTTGAAGAAGAAGAAGGCAAAGATGAAGAAATGGAAGATCCCCCATTAGAAGATCTCCAACAATAAGAATAAACACAAGAAGGACTACCTAGAGAATTGAGGTACCACAGGGACCATCCTAGAGAAAATATCATAGGTAATCCTAAAGATAGAGTAAGAATAAGAGGTATGCAAATTCCTTGTGATTCTCTGCCTTAGTTTCACAAATTGAGCCTAAGACAATCAATGATGCACTGGGTGATGAATCTTGGATTCTTGCTATGCAAGAGGAACTCAATCAGTTCCAACGCAGTGAAGTTTGGACCCTTGTACCTAGACCTACTGATCATCCAGTTATTGGAACCAGATGGGTTTTCAGAAACAAAATGGATGAATCAGGGGTAATCACTAGGAACAAAGCCAGACTTGTAGCTCAAGGATACTCCCAAGAGAAAGGCATAGATTTTGATGAAACCTATGCTCCAGTGGCTAGATTAGAGGCAATTAGAATCTTATTAGAATATGCTTGCTCTCTTAATATTAATCTATTTCAGATGGATGTTAAAAGTACTTTTCTGAATGGTTTTATTAAAGAAGAAGTATATGTTGAGCAACCTCCTGGTTTTGAAGACACTAAGCATCCTGATCATGTTTTCTGTTTAAAGAATGCACTATATGGCTTGAAACAAGCTCCAAGAGCTTGGTATGAAAGATTAAGTGCTTATCTTATATCACATGATTTTATAAGAGGAAAAGTAGATAGTACTTTATTTATAAAGAAATTTTCTGATGGAATCCTAATTGTACAAATTTATGTTGATGATATTATTTTTGGTTCTACTAATGAATCACTCTACAAATACTTTGAAAATTTGATGCAAAATGAATTTGAAATGAGTATGATGGGTGAACTAAATTATTTTCTTGGCTTGCAAATCAAGCAGACCAAGGAAGGGACTTACATCTGTCAAACCAAATACATTTCAGATTTGCTCACTAAATATGGTTTTGACAAATGTAAGCATTTAGGAACACCCATGAGCTCAGACATTAAGTTAGATAGTGATCCCCTTGGTAAAAAGGTAGATCAAAAGATCTATAGAGGAATGATAGGATCACTGCTCTATCTTATTACAAGTAGACTAGATATAATGTTCAGTGTTTGTTTATGTGTAAGATTCCTAGCTGATCCAAAAGAATCACACATTCATGCAGTTAAAAGAATTTTTAGATATCTTATAAATACCAGTAGTTTAGGTCTATGGTATCCTATATGTTCAGAATTTAAATTAATTGGATATAGTGATGCTGACTATGCTGGATGCAAATTAGATAGAAAAAACACCAGTGGCACTTGTCAAATTCTTGCAGGGTGTTTAATATCTTGGTCTTCTAGAAAGCAGAACTCAGTAGCTTTATCTACCACAGAAGCTGAATACATTGCAGCTGGAAGTTGCTGTACTCAACTCCTATGGATCAAGCATCAATTGGAAGACTATGGTTATCAGCTCCAAGAAATTCCAATGCTTGTGATAACACAAGTGCAATCAATTTGACCAAGAATCCAATCCAGCACTCAAGAACAAAGCATATTGAGGTTAGACATCACTTCATCAGGGACCATGTAAGTAATGAAAATATTTCTCTTGAAATTGTTTCTACAGAAAATCAACTTTTAGATATTTTGACAAAACCTCTACCTGAAGATAGATTTACATCTATTAGAAGAGAAATAGGTATGTGCAACCCTGATTAAAAATTACCCAATTAAAATCTTGCTTGAATAATGTGTATGAATGACTGTGAAAAGTAAGGGTGTTCATGGTTTGGTTTGGTTTGGTTTGGAGAAGATTTTTTAAAACCAAACCATCACCAGAGCCAAACCGAACCAAACCAAACCGAAATTTTTTCAAACCAAACCAAACCGAACCGATACAATTCGGTTTGGTTCGGTTTAACCTGAAAATAAGTGGGCCTTTCACAAACAACATTACTCTCTAGTTTATACAACCAAGTGCTTCATATTTTATATGATGTGTGTTTTCTATTTATTAATACAAAAATACTACACACAAATATTAACACCTCTGTGTAAGGCCATATAATAAAAGAAATAACAATTGTTAGTAAAATAATTAATAATAAAAACAAATGCTTGCTACTATCTCATTATTACTCTCTGCAATGGCATCTGCCATGAATTGCTCTCACCATTTGTAGTTTTGCCACCCATCTTCTGTCACTTGTTATCATCCCTCTGTCAGTATTATACTACACCACATTTATACAGATCTGACACAACCCCAATCAGTAAGGGATCCAACATTCCCCAGTCATAACTAGATAAACTTAATTGAGCATATACAATCAACAAAGATCAAGATTCCAAAAAATGAACAGAAAGCTACTGATATTAGCATGTCTTAATTCAAAGCAAATGTGAGACATCAACATCTAACATGACTTTTCAAAATGCTGGATGTCAACAAAATCACCAACTACATTATCACCCATAACATCTATTGTTCAACCTTCCAACCACAAATGAAAAAGGAAATACAAGTCTATAACATCCACAATCCACCACAAAAAGAAGAAAAAAATATCCAACAGAAAATTGACGTCTAATATAGTAATATCAATGTGGTCAATCTTGAAACAACTTCCACTGTCATCAACAATCCATTTCCAATGTCCCAAGACATACACAAATCTGCACATTCAAAAATCAACATTACTCTCTATCTCAAGTAGCAAATAGATAATTAAAAATAGATTATAGAAATTAGAAGAGATAATCATATAAATCCACCTCTTTGAAGATAATATCTTATGGTGTATGTTCCTTTGGTCATCATCAAACATCAATCACATTAGGTGCTGCTGTGATACATGAAAGATCTGAAAAAAAAAATGAAACAAGAGAAATAAAACATGAAATTTAATGGAAAAAGACATTATATTTGACAGTAAATAATACTAAAACATATATTACCTTTATCTATTTGCTCGATATCATTTAAACTCTCTTCAACATTTATTGGTTCTGATGAAGCACGCAACCATCTTGAGTACAAATAAGGGCTTCCACTATCTTAGGTGACAAGGAGCTTCTAAATGGATCAAGAACACGTCCTCCTGTGCTAAATTCTGATTCTGATGCCACCGTAGAAATAGGAATGGCCAACACATCACGTGCCACTTGTGAGAGAATAGGAAATCTTGTACTATTAACCTTCCACCAACCTAAGATGTCGAATGAATCAACATCATCTTCCATATCCTCATCCAAATATTTATCCAGCTCAGATTTTGTATCCCCACCCTCTTTCTCAGCCTTGTGTTGTTTGAAACGAGATTTTAAGATTGATCTCATCTTCTGTGTCTGTTGATCTAAATCTTTCAAACTTGGACTTGAACTTGAGCTTTCCATTTCAGCCTTATCACTTGATCTTGGCTGGCCACTTGAAAGTGAATTTTTGTATTCATCAAACAAAGAGGAAAGTGTTTTCTTCACCTTTTTCCTTATTGTCAATGCCTTCTCATCCTCATATATTTGACCAATTCCAAAATCTACATATTCCAATTTGTATCGAGGATCAAGCACTGTGGCAATAAATATCATGACATTAAGTTTGTCTGGATTTCCCCAATATTTGTCACATTTCTGTTTCATTTTCAAAGCCATGTCACTAAATTCAAAATTGTCACTTTGACACCATTCTTTCAAAAGGCAATCAACATTGCTAATCTCATGAAAATATGTGTTAGAAGTGACATACAATGCTCCTGACACCCTCAAAGTAAGGTCATAGAAACTTTCCAACAATTTTGTTAAGTCTCTAACTTTCTCCCAATCTTCCTCTCTAGGTTTTCCTAGACCATCACTTTCTAAAAGTTCACTTTGAAAGAAAGGATCATGCTCTTCATATCTCTCAAAGGCTGTTTGAAACTTTTGAGCTGTATTCAACATTAAGTAAGTAGAATTCCATCTAGTAGCAACATCAAGACATAATAGACTCTTGCATTGTATTTTTTCCTCTTCAACACAACATTTGAATTTTTCCAATCGAGATGGAGATTGTCTTATATATCTCACAGCATTACGTACACGAACAACTGAATCATTTGCTAGTTTTAAGCCATCATGAACAATCAAATTCATAATATGAGCAACACATCTCATATGAAGGAACTCACCTTTCAACATAGTTCCCTCCCAATTATTGATTCTTCTTTTCAAATATCCAATAGCAGTATCATTGGAAGATGCATTATCAACTGTAATAGCCATCACTTTCTCAATGCCCCAACCATTCAAACATTTTTCAATTGCCTTCCCAATAGCTTCACCCTTATGACTAGAGATTGGAGAAAAAATTAGTATCCTTTTGTTCAATCTCCAGTCATTGTCAATGAAGTGAGCTGTCAAACACATATAGTTAATTCTTTGCAAAGATGTCCATGTATCTGTAGTGAGACAAATTCTTTTACAATTGCTCATCAATTTTTTTTTTATTTTCAAGCTCTCTTCTACAAACAATGCATAGCAATCTCTGGCAACTGTGATTCTTGAAGGAACATGAAATTTTGGTTGAGCAACACTCATAAAATATCTAAAGCCTTGAGCTTCAACATGCCTAAATGGAAGTTCATCAACAATGATCATGTATGCCAATGCCTTTCTAATGAGTTCTTGATCAAATTTCCAATGTATTATTGTGCCCACCTTTTCACCCTCTACATTCTCATTACCCATAGAATGCTGGAAAATAAGTTGTAGTTGCCCACTACCAGAAGAATTGACTTTGCTGTATGGATATTTCTTGCATCTAATTGTCAAGTGTTGCCTAAGTGTACTAGTGCCACAAGTTTTTGGATCACAAATATAAATGAATCCACAATAGTTGCACTTACACCTTTCTTGCTGATTTCCATCTTTCTCAAGTTTGGTAAAATGTGCCTACACGTCAGCTCTCTTTGTCATAACTTTTCGTTTTAACACCAACTTTGATGAAGTTGAAATATTGCCATCTGTATTTGTTTGACTAGCAGTGTTAGGTTCAGAACTTGTGGCTGTAATTCCCAGTGGAGTATTACCAGTTTGCGACATCTAATAAGAATAAAAACATACAATGAAGCAAGATGTGTTCAGAAAATATAATAGAATCAAAATACAATATTCAAAGAATAAAAAAGATAATAAATCAACATTACTCACATTAATTGATTCACTTGTTGATTCCGTTGTTAACACAAGATCTGGCCTAAGAAAATGTAAGGTAACCTATAAATGAAAAATATAACATTGTTAATGGTTAAAACATCTACTAATAATAATATGACAATGAGAAATGAGAATCTACAATAATAAATAATAATTTTCAGGCTTAAATAAATTAAAATAGGAGTGAAAGTAAACAAAATAATAATCTAACCTGCAATTGTTGTGTTGTGCAGTTATGCTTGTGCTACGATGAGGGCAGAAAGATGACGGTGGTGGCTCTGGTGAGCAATTACTGTGGAGACAGACAACAATAGTTGAAGCATTAAATATTATGATCGATGAAGATTAAAAATATTACAGAAATTAATGTAGAGAAATAAGCGAAGACAGTGCCATTCACCAGACCCAAGCAGGCAAGCAGCGTAACTAGCTAGAAGCAACCACTAAATATTACAAAAATATATAGTAGAAGCCCAGAGACCAAATTAATTAATTAGATCTAAACACGGTGGGAAAACCTCTAACCCAAAGGAAAAATAAGCAAGGAATATCTCCATGATCCAGGAGTCACAAATGAGAGCTTTAATGGGGAGGAAAGTCGGACATGAATATATATGAGGAAAAATCTAGAAAGAAGACTCTTCACGGCCTCTTACGTACATGAATAACCATGTATCAAGACTAGATTCTCCTGGACAGATTTTTTTATTTAATATTATTTCCAAAGAGTTGGAAATTTTCTGCAAGTGTTCCTTACATCCTCCGCGTCGTCTCCCTGGTGTGCCGTCCGGCCCGTCCACGCCGTCCGCGGTCCGCGTCGTCTCCCTGGTGTGCGGTCCGGCCCGTCCACGCCGTCCTCGTCGTCTCCCTGGTGTGCCGTCCGCGCTGTCCACGTCGTCTCCCTGGTGTGCCATCCGGCCCGTCCGTGCCGTCCGTGTCGTCTCGACGTCTCCAATCTCACTGGTGTGCCGTTCGCGCCGTCAGCATCGACGTAGTCTCCCTGTCCCTCGTGTGCCGTTGGCGTCGTCTCCCTGTCCCTCGTGTGCCGTCCACGGCATCTCCCTTAATCCCACCAACGATGGCCACCAAACCCTCACAGGAGAAGAGAACGGCCGAACGGGAAGCCAAGCAGGAATTGGGGTTAATGCGGGCAGCCTGTGTGCGTGGGTGGGTATCTTTACTCTTTAGGGTGGTTTTTTAGGTGTTTAATCGCAGCCGTTGGATGAAAGGGTGAGATCCATAGGATGACCATAGTACCCTACACAATGTGTATATTTACACATATATACATATGTATATACATTATACATATATATGTATATATTAAACAGACCTGAATATATATATGTATAAATTTAAATATATATTATTAAAATTCAGTTTTATCGGTTTGGTTCAGTTTATAAGATCTGTAAACCGAACCAATTTTTTTTCACTTTCAAACCGAACCAAATTGATCAGTTCGGTTTGGTTTTCGGTTTGAACTGAATAGTGAACACCCCTAGGATTACCTATGATATTTTCTCTAGGATGGTCCCTGTGGTACCTCAATTCTCTAGGTAGTCCTTCTTGTGTTTCTTCTTATTGTTGGAGATCTTCTAATGGGGGATCTTCCATTTCTTCATCTTTGCCTTCTTCTTCTTCAAGAGAAGTCTTTTCAAGATCCCTGCACAGATCATCAATACATTCTTTTTCTTCTTCTATCCTTTTGATAGAAGGGTTAGTTTCATCAAATAAAACATGCACAGTTTGTTCTATGGTTGATGTTTTTCTATTAAACACTCTGTAACCTCTAGGTTTTGAAATGTAACCTAACAGAAAACCTTCATCACTTTTAGGATCTAATTTCCCTAAATTGTCTTTACCATTACTTAAGATAAAACACTTATAGCCAAAAGGTCGGAGATGACTGATATTGGGCTTTTTATCCTTGCACAATTCATATGGTGTCTTCTTCAGAATGGGTCTGATCATGCATCGATTGATGACGTAGCATGTTGTATTTACTGCCTCTGCCCAGAAGAACTTTGGTAAATTATATTCATTCAGCTTTGTTCTGGCCATATCCAGCAGTGTTCTATTCTTTCTTTCTGCTACTCCATTCTGCTGAGGTGTTCTTAGAGCTGAGAAGTTGTGTTCAATTCCATTTTCTTCACAGTACTCCAGGAAATCTTCATTTTTGAATTCACCACCATGATCAGATCTGATACTGGTAATCTGAAATTTTTGATTTTTCTGAACTATCTTGCTGAATTTCAGAAAAGCTTGAAATGCTTCAGATTTGGCTTCTAGAAAAGACACCCAAGTGTACCTTGAGTAGTCATCAACTAAAACATAGCCATAGATCTTTCCTCCAAGACTGATTGTCCTCATAGGTCCAAATAAATCCATGTGAATCAATTCTAAGGGCTTAGAAGTTGTAACAATTGTTTTGGACTGAAATGAGGTCTTGGTCTATTTTCCTTTTGCATAGGCTGAGCAAATTCCAGACTTCTTGATTTTCATCTTGGGAAGACCTTCAACTAGGTCATGCTTTATTAATTTCTTGATCACTGAAGTGCTTCCATGACCAAGTCTTCTGTGCCATAAATCAGACTCTTCACTTTTAGTAGTAGCCAAACATAGGTTTACTTCTTTTAATTCTGCTAGTTGCAATGTATACAAATTCTTCACTCTTTGTGCTTCAAAAACTATCTTGTTATCCTTCAGAATTATACACTTATCATTCTGAAAACTTACTAAATGCCCTTTATCACATAGTTGACTAATACTTATCAGATTGTGCTTGAGACCTTCTACATACATGACATCTTCAATTAAGTTCTTTTCCTTAGTACCAATTGTTCCACTTCCTAGAACTTTTCCTTTTCCATTATCACCATAAGTAACTTGACCAGATTCTTCTCTAAAACTTGTGAATAGCTTCCTATCTCCTGTCATGTGCCTTGAACATCCACTATCCAAATACCATTTGGATGCCCTCAACCGACCCTGCAAACAAAGCTAAACTGTAACTTTTGGTACCCAAATTTTCTTGGGTCCTTGATGGTTAGTTTTAGGAATCCATTTCAAGTGTCTAGTAGTGCATGTGCTAACAGTGTGTCCTAGTTGGTTACAATGAGTACAACACAAATCAAAAGTATTTTTCTTGTGTGTATTGTTACTGAATTTCTGTTTTTGTCTGTAGACATGTTGATTTACCTTTTTGGTATTTTTATGTCTTTTTCTGCTACAAATTTAGGAGTTGGATAGACTTTAGGATGAATAATGTGTTCCTCATTTTGTAGGGGTGTGTATCCTACTCCATATTTCTTTTTCCCTTTTCTAGCACCTTTGAGATTTACAAATAAAGAGGTTTTGCATGTAGAAATCTTTTCCATGGTAGCTCTTAGATAACCATTTTCCTCTTGTAATTTTTCTTCATTCTTAAGTTCTTTCAAGTTTGATTCTAATTCTAATATTTTGCTGTTTGTATTTTTTAAATCTTCACACAACAATTCATTACTCTTTTGGTTTCATTTAAACTTTTGCTTAACCTTTCTGCCTCATTTTTAAGAAAGGTATTACTCTTTTCTTGGTTTAATAGGTTTAGTCTAACTATTTTTATTTGTCTTACTACAGATTTAGACTTTTCATAAAGTTCATTAAAAGCATCCTCAAGACTATCTGAATCAGATTCTGAACAGGAAGTAAAAGAGGTTTCTGAATTTACCTGTTCTAGTCCTGCCATGAGGGCTAGATTAGCCTTCTCTTCTTCTTCGGATTCTGAACTGGAGGAGTCTGAGCTGGTAGCATCTTCATTGTCCCAAGTTGCTGCCATATCCTTCTTTTTGAACTTTCTAAACTTCTTTTCTTTGCCCTTCTTCTTATCTAATTTTTCTGCTTGATCCTTCTTCTCGAGTCTAGGACATTCAGACTTGTAATGTCCTGGCTGATTCCACTCATAACAAGTTGGCTCTTTCTTCTTATCTTTCTTGAAGAATTTCCTTGAGCCAAACTTTTTCTTCTTGGCCAAAATTCTCTATAATTTTCTTGAGAGCATAGCCTCATCATCACTGTCATCTGATTTCTCTTTGGAGTCTTTAGATGAAGAAGAATCTGCAATCTTTAAAGCATTTGAAAATTTCTTTTTCGAAGAGCTTTCAGAAAATCTTTCCATGTTTATTTCATGTGCCATGAGGGATCCTATTAACTTGTCAATGGTTAATTGTGTTAAATCATGGGCTTCCTCTATGGCTGTAACTTTAGGAGTCCAGACATTTGTTAGAGATCTTAAGATTTTTCTTACTGTTTCTTCATTGGTTAGGACTTTCCCTAAAGTACTTAATCCTACAATTATATTTGAAAATCTATTGTACATTTGAGTTATATTTCATTGGGGAGCATTTTAAACTGTTCATATTGAGATACAAGTATGTTTATTCTTGTTTATTTAACCCTATCTGTGCCTTCATATGTCACTTGTAATTTATCCCACATTTCTTTTGCTGTTTTACATGATGAAAGTCTATTAAACTCTCTTTTAGATAAAGCACAACAAAGATAATTTTTTTCTTTGAAATTTAAGGACATATTTCTTTTGTCTGCAATTGAAAGAGCACTAGAAGAGGATTCTGCAAGGACTTGAAAATCATCTTGTTCAATTACCTGCCATAGGTCGAAGTCAGTACCTCTGATGAAGCATTCCATCTGCATCTTCCAATATTGGTAATCTTCACCATCAAAGAATGGTGGCCTTGTGACTGATTGGCCTTCATAGTTGTGTGCTTCGGATGCCATTTCTTCTCAAATCTTTAGATTCTTCTGAGAAGACCTCGCTCTGATACCACTTGTTGGATCGAAATGGCAGACAAATAGTCCTAGAGGGGGGGTGAATAGGACTGCTTATCTTTTAAAATTTCTTCTGAAAAACACAACACTAAATAGATATGTTAGTACTAAGTGTGATGTGTGTGATTCAAGTGTAAACTTGGCGGAAACAATCACACAAATAAATGCACAAGGGATTTATCCTGGTTCGGCCCTTCCCACATGGAAGTCCTACATCCAGTCCTCAAGCCAACCACTTGAGATTTCACTAAACTGCCAACAACTTGGCCTTCTCTCACCCTCGAGAGGAATTACAAAACCACTTGCTCCCAAGCAAGTCTTCCCTAAACAGGGGTACAAACATTGCCTTTCACAAGGCCTTCCCTTCACAGGAGGGGTAAAGCAGAACATAACTTCTGCAAGAATTACAACAGAAATAGAGAATTAAACACTTGTGTGTTTGCCTCAAAGCTGAGCACAAAACACACACAAACTCCAATAGGATTGAAGGATCAAGAAATTGAGAAAAATCCTAATTGAAGCAACTTGGGTGGACTTGAAGATAGTAGCAAATTACAACTGCCACCAAATACAAAACTTCAGAAGAAGACTTTCTGAAGTGAGGCTCTCAGACTGTAGCTTAGCAGGAAGGCTTTAGAGAGAGCTTGAAGGATTCGGATGAAGCCTTCAAAAGAATTCGCTTGAATGTATGTGGTCTCTTGTGTATTTCTCTTCATCTGTTGTTCTCTGTTCTTCTTCTTTTATAATCTTTAAAAATATAGCCGTTTGAAGGAGATAGCCGTTGGAGCTTGGTGGCTGTTTGCAAATTAGCCATTGGAAGAGAGTTTCTGGGATCCTTTGGATCTTGAAGGCTTTGTCTAGAAGGTCTTGAAATTTGCATCTTTCCAAGGTCTTCAGAATAGGAGCAGTTGTCACAGCTAGAAGATAACCTCTTGTAGACTGAGCTGGGAACAACCCATGCTAACCATGTGCTCCAATTAATGCCTGTTGCAAAGACAAGACAAAGACAAGCATATCTCCATACCTTTGTGGTAGGTGGGTCAGTTTGAGTACAACAGACAGTATGGAACCTAGTATTCTTAACCTTTTCAGAAAATAGAGCAGACAAACAAAAAGTTAAAGTATGGGTCTGTCAGTGGTAGGTGAGATGGTCAGATGCCATGCGTCTGATATTTTCATAAATGCTTTGTGTCTCATGAAGGATATAAACTGAAGTAAAGGACATCAAGACGGTAAGACTCAAAAAGATATTTCAGAGAAATGCTTTGTAGAGATGAATAATTTGAATATACTATGTTCTGTCAGAGAAATATATTAAAATAATAATCTTCTAAGATTTTAGTAAGATATGTTAGGCAATATGCAATTTGCCAATAAATTATGTCTAAGATCTTTAAGAATCAGAAAAGTGTTTTATAAACTTAAAGACAGATATATTCCAAGACAGATAGAACTGACAAAGTAAAAAGTACAAGTACAAAACTGACAGTGAAGTCGAATGCAATAGAATAGGCAATTCGACTGAAGAAATATGCATGATTCGACTTTAAGAAGAATAAGGTAATTTGACTATAGTAGTGAAGACATCAATCGAATGTAGTGTGAGGCAACATTCGGCTGTATGAGTCGAAGTCGTGAGTCGAATACAGTGTAAAGGACATTCGACTGTGTGAGTCGAAGTCATGAGTCGAATATAGTGTAAAGGCCATTCGACTTCGTGAGTCGAAGTCATGAGTCGAATACAGTGTAAAGGACATTCGACTGTGTGAGTCGAAGTCATGAGTCAAATACAGTGTAAAGGACATTCGACTGTGTGAGTCGAATGTTAAGTAAAATTGTGGACTTAGAAAAAATTTGCAAGACTTGTGACTGAGTTTTTGAAGGAGTCGGATTTTGCAGTCGAATATATCAATCAGATACAGTAGGCTATAGAGAAAGTTCTGTGGCCTTAGAAAATTTTGAGTATTCAGGATATTGTATTTATGTAGAATTTTGTGACATATATATTTTGGAAAACACATATTTAAAGATTTGTCATAGCAAAAATATTATTCATAAGTATTTAAAAGAAACTTTGAATTTCTTAGGGGCAGTTGCTCAACAACCTCCACTAAGAGAAGAGAGGGAAGACTGTCGCCGGTGCGGACGAAGGCCTACAAAACTAGAAAGAGGATCAGGGGGGCCCGGTTGAAGAACCGGAGGGAACCCTCCGATACCTAAATCAGAGTAGACTGCAAAGAGGCTTGGAGAAGAAGGTTCGCTTGTGTGTGTGTCGCGCGAGAGCGTGTGTGTATGACCGAGTTTTTGTACCTTTGCATGGGGATTACCTGTGCTTTTTATAGGTTAGGGAGACCAAGGGTCCAGACAGGATTTCCCCATGATGATTGAGGGGATGCGCCGGTTCAGGTTCCCAGGCAAGGGGTTGCCCATTGAGACGCCTGTTGGGATCCTTTACGGTTAATGTCGTACCGGGGACGCATTTCGCACCGCCTCATTAACTGTCTGGGAGGCTAATAGCCATTTTGAGGACTCTTGGCTGGAGGATATCGAACAGAGCTTCTGTTCGGAGGCCAGCCAGGCTGCTCGGTGCTCAGATGTGTGGCTGTGCTTGGACAGGCTGCTTCGAAGGCCCGCGCAAGCCCAGTTCGGTAGGCTGCGACTTTGACCGAATAGGGTACAAGGTGCCTGGAGACCACCGGGGTGTTGCCCAGCTAGCTAGCCAAGAGGGGGGGGGTGAATGGGTTATTAAAAATTTGATCTTTGATTAATACCTATTCACTAAAAGGATTACACAACAACTTAAACGAAGGTTAGAGTTAGAGGAAATGAGACTGCAAACACACAAAACACAACCACAAGAAGCAAGGATTTTTATCCTGGTTCGGAACTCCTCTCCACAGGAGACCTACGTCCAGTCACTGAGCAATATCTCAGGATTTCACTATCAAGGGTACTATCCCCCTCACGGATCCTTACACCCATCCTCAACTGGTCTTCCTTCAACTTGAAGGGAAAACAACCACCCTGGATACCACCAGGTCTTCCTTCACCCAGAAGGGACACAACTAATAAAAAGAAGTATAAGAACAAGCTTCAGGAACTAGCTCATACAGCTACCATCTGAAGCAAACAAGCCTCGAGAGAGAAGGAATTTTAACACTGGTTTCTCTCCAAAGACTACACTTGCTCTCACAAGAATTTCTTCTTGAACACTGAGAGCTAAAGAGCTAAGATGGATTGGAATGGAGTGCTTCGCTCTTGTTTGAATCATAGAAGACTTGAAGGATTGGCAATGCTTTCTTTCAGAATAATATTCTTCAAAAAGTCTTATTCTTCTGAGTCTTGAGACTTGTATTTAAGCTTCTTCTTGAAATTTGAACGTTAAAGATCCGTTGTCTCTCATCCCGGTGTACGTTAGACTGGTCTACAAGGAAGCTTCTGATCTTCAGTCTTTTATTCTTTAGTACACGCCAGAGAAATATTTTAATATCTTTTGTCTGTGTCCAACGTTGTACAGATAGATCTTGTCAGGTATCTGCACGCATGTCAACAATAAATAGGAGACAGCTAGGGCTGTCGTCGATTGTTAGTTGCATTGGAACAGATATTGCAATATATAGCAAAGCTCCTTTCTGTCCAAAAAGGACGTACACAGAGTAGCATAAAAGTGGAAGATATTGTCTGCATGCATGAGAGATACGTTCAGAGAGCATTGAATGCGTAGCAGTCAAACAGACAAGATACGACTTTGACTATTCAACGTATATTAAAGAGTATTATACTGATATAACAATGAGATCGATATGATCAAGCCCGATGCCTTTATGACTTATGAAATCGTTACACGAATTGAATCGTTATACGATCACAAAATCGATGTGATTACTTACCAAATCGTTACTGATAAGCAAGTCGTTATAATCATCAAAGAAATCGATATGAAACTCTTAACAAATCGTTGTACCAAGCAAATCGTTCTGAATTCTAAAGAAATCGTTTCGACAAGCAAATCGTTACGAGGTCTAAAGAAATCGTTATGAGAACTGAAGAAGTCGTTACGGCTAGAAAGTCGTTGTGAGTTCTAAAGAAATTGTTACGAGAACTAAAGAAGTTGATACAGCTAGAAAGTCGTTGTGAGTTCTAAAGAAATCGTTACGAGAACTTAAGAAATCGTTACGGCTAGAAAGTTGTTGTGAGTTCTAAAGAAATCGTTACGAGTACTGAAGAAATCGTTACAACAGACAAGTCGTTACGAGTTCAAAAGAAATCGTTACGTGTACTGAAGAAATCGTTACAACAGACAAGTCGTTACGAGTTCAAAAGAAATCGTTACGAGTACTGAAGAAATCGTTACGATAGACAAGTCGTTACCCTTTCAAAAGAAATCGTTGCGATGTCTTATAGAATCGTTACGACGGTCAAGTCGTTGTGCTTTCCAAAGAAATCGTTGCGTTGTCATATAGAATCGTTATGAGATCTTTAAGAAATCGTTATGGTATCGATTTGTTTTGAAACATCACGACTTTTCGGTCAGAAAGGAAATCGATCATAATACTTATGAAATTGTTATGATGACTATTGAAATCGATATGAACTTATAAAGGAATCGTTCTGATTATCAATAGAAGTCGTTATGAAGTATGAAGAAGTCGATGCAATGACTTGGAAAAATTATGTAGTGAGAGTCTTACCTGATTGTCTTGAACTTTCTTTTACTTTTATTTCCTGTCCTCAAGGCTCAAGTAATTCATTAGTAATGTTTTGTTAATCATCAAAATTAATATATAAATAAGTGAATTAATTTATATGGAGAGAGTTTGGTCATCAATCTCCCCCTTTTTGATGATGACAAAATATACTAAACAACATAATGAAAACAACATGTTTTTCAGAGTTGCATTAGTTTTCTCCCCCTTTTTGTCAATAAGCAAAAAGATAGTCTATGAGACAAAGAAGAGAGAAAGCTTTGTATTAATTAGGAGTAAGATAATACAAAGGAGACAAAAGGGAGGCATGCTGGGAAATAACAGTCCATGCCTTGATCTCTATGTCTTCAAAAGTCTGGCGGAAAACACTAGGAGCAACTGAGAAGGAAGAACCCATGGCTGGAGAGATCCGCTGAATGTAAAGCTGCCGCTGTTCTTCCAGGAATTCTTCATACTGATCTTTGTCCAGGATGAATCGGAAGTAGGTGCTCTTTCCAAAGCTGGCACGATGGAGAAATCTATCCAGAGAGATTGGATAGAAAATCTTCTGATCAAGCAGGTCCTGCTTCAGAGCATAGAAGGCAGTATATCTGGCTGCCCACTGAACATAGATCTCTTGAATGGGATTTATGGAGTTGAGATCCACGAAGGCTTCGGCTGATAGAATGGGTTTAGCTTGACGGACCAAGGAACTGTTGATGGCTTGCAACTGAAGATGGGGTTCCTTGTAGAGCGTTTCCCATAAGGTGGGAGAAAGCCTCTCACACTCAGAGATGAGTGGAGCCAAAACTTGAGAGGAAATGCGGCCAGAGTGGTATTCTCTGAAGATAAACCGCAAAAAGGAAGGCATTCTACCCTGCTTAGCTGACATTCTGCCCATCTGCTTAGCAAACATATCAAGGCATGGGAGCCTGCATCTGAGTCAAACACTAAGGAGTGTAGCTTCGGTAGAAGAACTGGAGAGTCAACTTTCAGAACGGCAAAATCCACTGTGAGGGAAGATTTATTGAATGTTCTGATCTCAGCATCACTAGGGCTGAATGAAATTGGTAGAACTGGACTTCAGGCAGCTTGTTCAAGTAGCAGAAATCACTGTACAACTGGAAGTTCTTGGCAATTCTGATCTCTTTTAAAATGAAGGGTCCCCAAGAGTTTTTATGCTGAAGAGTAAACCACTCAGAAAGAGTGAGTGGGTGAGCTCTATGGGTAAGGGATTCTGCCCTGGCAGTCAAGTATTTGGTGTACTGAGCCTTATTGCCCTTGACATTGGCCCACTGATCTTCAGTCTTGAACTCAGTGCCCTCAAAGATTTTGGATTTTGAGGGTGGGACAGCTGGGTAAAAGGAAGAACAGTATTTAGATGCTCAGAGAGGTTGAGGAAAGGAATACTATAGACGGTGGAGAGGATGCACTTTTGAAGGTATTCCCTATAGATAGGCCTTCTCTGAGGTTCGAGAGTAAGAGAGTACCAAAGAGGAGGAAATAATGGTGAGGAGGGGATGCTGACAGAGGATGAATGTTTCCTCTTTTTCTTGGCAGGACTGGGAGGATCAGTCCTGTGGATATGAGTGGCAGTGGAGAGAATGGTGATGAGGGTATTTCTCTCAAAATCATCCGGAATATTAGTGTCAAAGACACCAAGAAATGGAGGTTTTTCCGAAAGGAAGGTGACAGAGGAAGGAGGAGTAGGAGGATAGAAGAGATGTTTGGGATTGAAGGATGTAGATAGGTGAACTGGAGTGGTTTGAGTGAGAGGTGAAGAAAGTGAGAATGATGATGGAGCTGAGGTGTAAGAAGGAGTGGGAGAGAAAGAAGGTTGAGATGAAATGAGAGAGGAAGAAGGTTGGGTGCGAGCATAGGGTGTTTGAGACTGTAACGCCCCTCTTAGACCCAGTACAGTTACACCAACTCACATTGGATCTAGTAGAGGTATTACAGTTGAACGAATCCAACAATTTCCAATACAGGTTGAAATATACACAAATAACTATTCAATTCCAATGATAATTAACAGAACTTGGAATTAAACACTTGCAATCAACATTTATTCAAAAGCAAATCTAATGCATAAAGATAACAATAGTCCAAGGTTTATTACAATCCAATGATCAGTTACATAAAGGAAATTACATAAGATCCTCACATACAAGTGCCACTCTAAAACTCTCTAAGACAAGCTAAGTCTCCACGTCCTCACGCTCTGAGTCAGTTTGCACTAACTCCACCGTATCCTCTGGCTCTCCTGAAATGTTAGGCAAGTATGAGTCCACAAGACCCAGCAAATCACATGGAAGACAGTTCAAGATATTAACATTATATTAATTTTAAAACATGGTAGTACATTAGCATTTCATTCATTGATATCATATACTTTTCTTACTATAGTTCTAAATCCATTGACAATCATTCATTTCATGGTGATTTTAACAATTAAGGAAATAAAATGTTTCACATGTAGCATGGAATTACTTATTCATGAAAACTATTCGATGTTACGTGACTTACAACAATTCTCATGTATCAATTTCTCACTTATACATGCACTATTCTTTTACATAACAATTTTCATGTAGTAATACTAAAACATTGACATGTAACAAGAAATCCTTTGAACAAGTTCACATGTAGGAATGTAAGCATATAACATGTAGTATGTAGCATGTAGAACAAGTAGACATGTAACTTGTAGCATGTAACATGTAGCATGTAGATATGTAACTTGTAGCATGTAACATGTAGCATGTAGATATGTAACTTGTAGCATGTAGTCATTTTCATATAGTTGCCAAGACATAGCCCACACTAAATTAGATATCAGTAGTCATTTAACATTCACTTATCACCTAGGCAATGCGGTGATGAAGTCATAGTATTTGCGCAAAACCGGGGAAAGTCCTTCCCACCTTGACCAGTAGAACAAGTCTACCTCCAGGATTTCAATCCGTTGCCCACGGATTCATTTCTTTACATGTAGGTGAACCATTACCATAGGGGCATCTACGGTGTAGTTCCTTGTAGGAATCTCTAAGATAGCAATGTCTTATTGGCATCATTGTTATAATGCATACACTAACGTATATAATAGATAGTGACATTTCATTTCATACTATTTAACATGTGTCAATGCAATATTTCAAAGTACAACACTTTCAGTTCTGAAATCCTATTTACTGTACAACAGATTTCTATCATGATACTAATATTCATTCTTGCATTTTCATGCATTTTTATTCAATTCTATGTGTAATATATTGTTCAGAAATTCATAACAGAACGTACACATGTCTGAAAATTCTAAATTTTAACAAAATTCGAAATCAGTAATTACAATACACATGCCAAATTTCATAATTTTCTGATTTCTGCAACTATTTTTCATGAATTTAACTCTATTAAATCAACTAACTAACATGGTTTAATATTGAGAAAAGCTCACAATTTTCACATGGAACAGGGATTACTGATATATCATATTTATTGCAGTAATCTAAACATCAATCAACATGCTTTCTTTTACATCATTGTACTTATCTTATACAATTTAAACCTTGATCATTGTCATGTAATTATGCATGTTCATCAATTCATATATATATATATATATATATATATATATATATATATATATATATATATAGAACCTGCACATTATAGCAATAGACAGTCATAACAATAACATACTCTAATATTACATGGCTGAAACGCATACATTCATAAATTATACATTTAAAACTAATTCACTCAGATTTCTGGAATATATGATTCTGTTAAACTTGACGTCAATTAGTATGACGTTTACTATAGTCGACGTCCACATACGTTGTCGTTAAGTAATTATAGGCGGCGGCACATAGCGCCGTTAACACAAACCGACGGCGGCACATAGCGCCGTTTACATATAGTAAGGACAGAAAATACATATATATTTCGGATGAACTAAACGGCAGTCGATATTGCCGTTTACATATTATAGGCGGCAATACCCTGGACGTCTAGTTCTAAGACACAGAAAACACAGAAACCTGCATGCAATAACGACGTTTCTAACCCTTCCCGTAGGTTGTTTACATGCTTTAAAAATACAGAAAAATGTTAAATACGTAGTATAACATATCCTAAACTAATCCCCCATGCAACTTGCCTCAATCCCTCCTAATGGAGTGTCGAATCCGAGCTCGAAGAAGCCCGTCTCGCCAGGGAGACAGTTCTTTCCTCCGTCTTCAAGCACTCCGAAACCTCCTCCGATGAAGTTCCTCCGCCTGGATGAGCTTTTGGGCACGAAGTCCTATGTATCTCCTCGGTGTAGAAGCCCTCGAACCGCACGAACAAGCACCAGATCGCTCTGCAAATCCCTTCCTCGGCCCTCTTTCTCTCCTCCAGAACCAAAGCAAAACCCCCTTTTCTTCCTGCGAGATCTGGTCTTATAAAGACCTCTCAAGCAATGACCAAGCCTAATCCTGACCCTCGGATCTAAACGCATCGGATCAGCTCATTAAAACCTTCCCGAAACGGCCGATCTCCTTAATCCGGAACGGAAAGCTCAAAAACAGGCAAGTCAGTTTAACGTCAACATAGGTTGTCGTCTACCCCAAATATAAACGTCCATCGTTGATGTCGTTTATAGTCTTGCCCATAATTAAATAATTCAGAAAAATATTAAACGTCAATACCTATCGTCGTTAACATCCCATAAACGGCATGCGATGTTGCCGCTTACAAGCTTTAACGTCAAATGATCTTGACGCCTAGTTCTACACAGAACAACATTCAATTTATGCAGAAATAAACACACAATGAACAGAATACATTCAAGGAAATTCTAGGGTACTACATCCTCTCTCCCTTAAAATAATCTTCGTCCTCGAAGATTGAGTTAAGTTACTCACCGAACAAGGACGGATAAAGCTTCTTCATTCTTTCTTCAAGCTCCCACGTTGCCTCTTCACGTGAGAAGTTCCTCCATAGAACCTTCACAAATGGAATGGACTTTGATCTTAATTCTTGCACCTTCCTGTCCAGAATCTCCACAGGTTGCTCAGCATAAGACAAATCTGGCTGCAACTGAATCGGTTCATAACTGATCACATGAGCCGGATCTCTAACATACCGCCTCAACATGGATACATGAAATACTGGATGCACCGCTGCTAAAGATGGTGGCAAAGCTAACTGGTATGCCACATTCCCGATCTTCTTCAGAATTTCAAAGGGTCCAATGAATCTCGGGTTCAGCTTACCCCTCTTTCCGAATCTTACTACACCTCTGGTTGGCGAAACCTTAAGGAAAACATGGTCTCCAACCTCGAATGCCAAATCCTTCCTTCTTGCATCTGCATAACTCTTTTGACGATCCTGAGCCGCTTTTATTCTCTGCACAATCATCTGAATCTTTGCTGAAGTCTCTTGCACTACTTCAGGTCCAACCAGATGTCGATCTCCTGACTCCTCCCAACACAATGGGGATCTACAGGGTCTTCCGTACAAAGCTTCAAAAGGTGCCATACCTATGCTCGAATGGAAACTGTTATTATAAGCAAATTCCACAAGAGATAGATGGCGCTCCCAATCACCTTTCCATTCTAAAACACAAGCTCGAAGCATATCTTCCAACGTCTGAATAGTCCTCTCGGACTGTCCATCCGTTTGCGGATGAAATGCCGAACTCAACTTCAACTGACTGCCAAAAGCCTGCTGCAAACTCTGCCAAAACCTGGAAGTGAATCTCGGATCACGATCTGAGATAATCGACTTCGGAATCCCATGCAGCTTCACAATATTATCAATATACAGCCTGGCCAAGCTCTCAACGGACTGCTTCTTCTTCATGGCAAGGAAATGAGCACTCTTCGAAAATCTATCAACGATCACCCAAATAGAATCATTTCCTCTAGCCGATCTAGGCAATCCGGATACAAAGTCCATGGTCACTTGCTCCCACTTCCACTGAGGGATATCTAACCTCTGCATCAAGCCTGAAGGTCGCTGACGCTCTGCCTTCACTTGCTGACAAATCAGACACTTCGCCACAACATCAGCCACATCTCGCTTCATGCCAGTCCACCAGAAAGAACGCTTCAGATCCTTGTACATCTTCCCACTGCCTGGATGAATAGAGAACTGAGATCTATGAGCCTCCTCCAAAATTTCCTTTCTCAGATCAACATTATTAGGGACACAAACCCTAAGATTCAAGCGAATTACATCATCTTCATCTCTGGTAACTCCACTCTTTCCAACCAACTCCTGCAACAACGGATCATCTTTCTGCAACGCAATGACCCGATCAAGAATAGAAGATCTCAAAGACAACTGTGCCATGAACAAGTTACACAATTGAGGTTCTAGAACAGCCAAAGAACTTGAAACGTCATCTAGCATCTTCCAGTCTTGCCTCATCATCTGTCTTTTCCTGCTCAACGCATCTGCCACTACATTGGCCTTCCCTGGATGGTAAGACAGATCAAAATCATAGTCTTTCATGAATTCTATCCACCTCCGCTGCCTCAGATTCAACTCCTTCTGCGAGAACAAGTATTTGAGACTCTTGTGGTCTGAGAAGAGCTCAAATCTAACTCCATATAGATAGTGCCTCCAAATTTTCAAAGCATAGACCACAGCTGCTAACTCCAAGTCATGGGTCGGGTAGTTGCGCTCATGCTCCTTAAGTTGCCTAGAAGCATACGCCACAACTCGACCACCTGCATCAGAACACAACCAAGCCCAATCTTCGAAGCATCTGTGTAGATAGAGAAAGAATCTACATCATTGGGCAAAACAAGCACTGGCGCTGAGGTCAGACGAACCTTTAATTCCTGGAACGCCTTTTCACAAGCCTCGACCACTCAAACTTGACTCCTTTCCTTGTCAACCTCGTCAAAGTCGCCGCAATAGAAGAAAATCCTTCGATGAATCTCCTATAGTAGCCAGCCAAACCGAGAAAACTCCTGATGTCAGCTGAAGATCTCGGTGTTTCCCAATCAAGAACAGCTTCCACCTTAGCTGGATCTACAGACACGCCTTCTCCGATATAACATGACCCAAGAAATGGACTTCTTTCATCCAGAAGTTGCACTTGCTGAATTTAGCATACAGCTTATGCTCCCTCAGGACACTCAACACAATCTTCAGATGCTCACTATGAGTCTCTTCATCGGGCGAATAAATCAACACATCATCAATGAAGACTACCACAAAAGAATCCAGATACTGCCGAAAAACTCTATTCATCAAATCCATGAAAACTGCTGGAGCATTTGTCAAGCCAAAGGGTAAGACAAGGAATTCATAATGGCCATATCTCGTCCTAAAAGCCGTCTTAGCAGAATCTTCCGGCTTAATTCGGAGTTGATGATAGCCAGAACGAAGATCAATCTTAGAGAATACAGAAGCTCCTCGCAACTGATCAAACAAGTCATCAATACGAGGTAAAGGGTACTTGTTTTTAACAGTTACCTGGTTGAGCTTACGGTAATCTATGCACAACCTCATCGATCCATCCTTCTTTTTCACAAAAAGAACAGGTGCTCCCCATGGCGAAACGCTCGGCCTGATGAAGCCCTTATCAAGTAATTCCTGCAGCTGCTTCCTCAATTCTGCCAATTCCGCTGGCGCCATGCGATAAGGTGCAATGGAAATAGGTGCTGTGCCGGGTACGAGCTCAATGCCAAACTCTAACTCCCTTGCAGGTGGCAAACCCAACAAATCTTCAGGAAAGACATCGCTGAAATCTCTGACCACCTCAATATTCTCGACAGATAGAACCTTCTTCGAATCCTCGGTCACAACCACACTAGCCAGAAAACCAGGGCAACCCTTGCTTAACATCCGAGTCGCCTTCAAAGCTGAAATCACAAACTTACCCGACATGACCTTGGGCAAAGGGTGAACAAACTCCTCCTTTCCAGGAATCCGGAAAACTATAAGCTTCCGCCGACAATCCATCAAAGCATAATGCTCCTCAAGCCAATCAAAGCCCAAGATAGCATCATAATCCTTCATCTTCAGCAAATAGAAATTACCAGGCAAAACTTGCTCCTCAATGCACACAGAAAGCGACGAAAAACACTGCTCGGTCAAGATAGTTCCTGCTGGAGTATGAACAGACAAGGGAACCTCCAACTTTTCCGGAACTAGACCATTCTCCTTTATCAAGACTTTGGCAAATCCTTCGGAAATAAAACTATGCGTGGCACCGGTATCAAACAAGACTCTAGCATGCATTCCCATAATTAAAATTGTACCTTCAGTGACGTGCTCTGCCAACTCTGCCTCGTCTCTAGCCAAGGCGAACACTCGAGCCGGAGCCCTCGGTCTCCCTGCTGCTCTCGGTGCCGGTCTCGCTGCTGCTGGTGCTGCTGCCGCTGCAGTCTGCTGCGCCATCTTCGGACAGTCTCTGATCTTGTGGTTCTTGTCACCACATCTCAAGCATCTCCCGGAAGTCACCCAACACACCTCGCCTCCATGACGCTTCCCGCACTGGGTACACACTGGCTTCTCTGCAATCATACCTCCGCCTGGAGTCGGTGCCGCTGCTCTCGCTGGAACCACTGCTCTCTGCTGAAAAACTGGGGTCTTCTTCTTCTTATCCTGCCGCTGGAAAGCTGATGCTGGCCTCTTCAAAGAAGCTCTCTTCTCTTCAAGGTAAACTTCCATCTCTGCCTCCTGCATGCAAGCTGCTGACAAAGCTTCCTCCATGGAACGATGTCCTAATGCCACTAGTCTCGTCCTCAGGGACGGCTTCAACCCCATGATAAATTTCTTTACCTTCCTCCGCTCATCTGCCACAATGTGAGGCGCATACTTGGACAGCTCCGCAAATCTTGCCTCATACTCAAGTACACTCATTGACCCCTGGGTCAACGTCAAAAACTCCTGCTCCATGCGGTCCTGCACGTGCTCTGGAATGTACTTCGCCTTGAACAAGCGGACGAATTCAGTCCATGCAACCTCCATAGCACCATCTTCAAACTGTGTGCGAAGTACAGAAGACCACCATACGTCGGCACGCTCCTGAAAAAGAAGGTAAGTACATCTAAGATATATTCCAACCAATACCCATAAACTCCTTAAAATCTATTTTACCTGCAGCATATAAGTAGCTAAGGACACTCTCTCCTCTTCCGCACAACGAAGGGCACGAAAGATCTTCTCCGTCTCTCTAAGCCAACTCTCCGCAAGAATGGGATCACTCTCTCCCTTAAAGAAAGGCGGGGTCATCCTCCTGAATCTTTCCATCATAGGCACTCCTCCAAAAACTGCATCCTGAGCTGGTGCTCGTGCCTACAATCCAAAACATCTCTTAGATAACAACTCTTCAGTTACCACCTTGAATAATTCTTGCAGCTACCGACCTGAACCTGCACCTGCGCCTGCAATGCCGCTGTAGTCTGAGCCTGAGTCTGCATCGCATGCACCAATCCTTGCATCAATGCTCCGTAGTCTACAGGTGGTGGTGGGGGTGGCAAAGGTACACCCGCCTGGTCTTGAGCCTGCTGTGCTGGAGTCTGCTGATCACCTGCTGACTCATCACCTCGAGCCGGGCCAGCTCCTCTACGTCCACGAGTCGCCATAGACTGCAAAATAAGCATCCTATTTAATAACCTATCATTCTACACAACTTGGACTAATTCTTTATGCAGACTTGAAATATGAATACAATACTGATATTCTATTTATGTACATGTTCAACCTGGATCGCTCTGATACCAATCTCTGTAACGCCCCTCTTAGACCCAGTACAGTTACACCAACTCACATTGGATCTAGTAGAGGTATTACAGTGGAACGAATCCAACAATTTCCAATATAGGTTGAAATATACACAAATAACTATTCAATTCCAATGATAATTAACAGAACTTGGAATTAAACACTTGCAATCAGCATTTATTCAAAAGCAAATCTAATGCATAAAAGATAACAATAGTCCAAGGTTTATTACAATCCAATGATCAGTTGCATAAAGGAAATTACATAAGATCCTCACATACAAGTGCCACTCTAAAACTCTCTAAGACAAGCTAAGTCTCCACGTCCTCACGCTCTGAGTCAGTTTGAACTAACTCCACCATATCCTCTGGCTCTCCTGAAATGTTAGGCAAGTATGAGTCCACAAGACCCAGCAAATCACATGGAAGACAGTTCAAGATATTAACATTATATTAATTTTAAAACATGGTAGTACATTAGCATTTCATTCATTGATATCATATACTTTTCTTACTATAGTTCTAAGTCCATTGGCAAATTCATTTCATGGTGATTTTAACAATTAAGGAAATAAAAATGTTTCACATGTAGCATGGAATTACTTATTCATCAAAACTATTCGATGTTACGTGACTTACAACAATTCTCATGTATCAATTTCTCACTTATACATGCACTATTCTATTACATAACAATTTTCATGTAGTAATACTAAAACATTGACATGTAACAAGAAATCCTTTGAACAAGTTCACATGTAGGAATGTAAGCATATAACATGTAGTATGTAGCATGTAGAACAGGTAGACATGTAACTTGTAGCATGTAACATGTAGCATGTAGATATGTAACTTGTAGCATGTAGTCATTTTCATATAGTTGCCAAGACATAGCCCACACTAAATTAGAGATCAGTAGTCATTTAACATTCACTTATCACCTAGGCAATGCGGTGATGAAGTCATAGTATTTGCGCAAAACCGGGAAAGTCCTTCCCACCTTGACCAGTAGAACAAGTCTACCTCCAGGATTTCAATCCGTTGCCCACGGATTCATTTCTTTACATGTAGGTGAACCATTACCATAGGGGCATCTACGGTGTAGTTCCTTGTAGGAATCTCTAAGATAGCAATGTCTTATTGGCATCATTGTTATAATGCATACACTAACGTATATATAGATAGTGACATTTCATTTCATACTATTTAACATGTGTCAATGCAATATTTCAAAGTACAACACTTTCAGTTCTGAAATCCTATTTACTGTACAACAGATTTCTATCATGATACTAATATTCATTCTTGCATTTTCATGCATTTTTATTCAATTCTATGTGTAATATATTGTTCAGAAATTCATAACAGAACGTACACATGTCTGAAAATTCTGAAATTTTAACAGAAATTCGAAATCAGTAATTACAATACACATGCCAAATTTCATAATTTTCTGATTTCTGCAACTATTTTTCATGAATTTAACTCTATTAAATCAACTAACTAACATGGTTTAATATTGAGAAAAGCTCACAATTTTCACATGGAACAGGGATTACTGATATATCATATTATTGCAGTAATCTAAACATCAATCAACATGCTTTCTTTTACATCATTGTACTTATCTTATACAATTTAAACCTTGATCATTGTCATGTAATTATGCATGTTCATCAATTCATATATATATATATATATATAAATATAGAACCTGCACATTATAGCAATAGACAGTCCATAACAATAACATACTCTAATATTACATGGCTGAAACGCATACATTCATAAATTATACATTTAAAACCAATTCACTCAGATTTCTGGAATATATGATTCTGTTAAACTTGACGTCAATTAGTATGACGTTTACTATAGTCGACGTCCACATACGTTGTCGTTAAGTAATTATAGGCGGCGGCACATAGCGCCGTTAACACAAACCGACGGCGGCACATAGCGCCGTTTACATATAGTAAGGACAGAAAATACATATATATTTCGGATGAACTAAACGGCAGTCGATATTGCCGTTTACATATTATAGGCGGCAATACCCTGGACGTCTAGTTCTAAGACACAAAAACACAGAAACCTGCATGCAATAACGACGTTTCTAACCCTTCCCGTAGGTTGTTTACATGCTTTAAAAATACAGAAAAATGTTAAATACGTAGTATAACATATCCTAAACTAATCCCCCATGCAACTTGCCTCAATCCCTCCTAATGGAGTGTCGAATCCAAGCTCGAAGAAGCCCGTCTCGCCAGGGAGACAGTTCTTTCCTCCGTCTTCAAGCACTCCGAAACCTCCTCCGATGAAGTTCCTCCGCCTGGATGAGCTTTTGGGCACGAAGTCCTATGTATCTCCTCGGTGTAGAAGCCCTCGAACCGCACGAACAAGCACCAGATCGCTCTGCAAATCCCTTCCTCGGCCCTCTTTCTCTCCTCCAGAACCAAAGCAAAACCCTCTTTTCTTCCTGCGAGATCTGGTCTTATAAAGACCTCTCAAGCAAAGACCAAGCCTAATCCTGACCCTCAGATCTAAACGCATCGGATCAGCTCATTAAAACCTTCCCGAAACGGCCGATCTCCTTAATCCGGAACGGAAAGCTCAAAAACAGGCAAGTCAGTTTAACGTCAACATAGGTTGTCGTCTACCCCAAATATAAACGTCCATCGTTGATGTCGTTTATAGTCTTGCCCATAATTAAATAATTCAGAAAAATATTAAACGTCAATACCTATCGTCGTTAACATCCCATAAACGGCATGCGATGTTGCCGCTTACAAGATTTAACGTCAAATGATCTTGACGCCTAGTTCTACACAGAACAGCATTCAATTTATGCATAAATAAACACACAATGAACAGAATACATTCAAGGAAATTCTAGGGTACTACAGAGAGTTGGTGGTGCTGGAGGGGCTGTAGAAGGAGATGAAGGTGAGGAGAGGGTTGGAGTTGCAAGAGAAGAAGTATCAGGGGCCTTGGTGGCTTCAATGGGCTCTTTCCCTTTTGCATGACCCTCTCTGACAACTGCAGACGGCCCGGATGGCCTTGATGCTGGCACTGATGGCCCTGATGGCCCTGATGCTTGAGCTGAAGGCCTTGGTGGCCGAGACTCTTGAGCTGGAGGCCCTGGCGGCCGAGGAACAACTGCTGATCTGCTCTGAGTAGCTGTAGGAGAAAAACCACTTGACCTTGAAAGATTTGCAATCATGGACTTCATATCAGACATTTCCTTGTTGAACCACTTCATAGCATTTGGGACTGAAGATAGCTCAGAGGTGGTTGAAGCTTGACTGGTCAGAATGCCTTGCACACTGGTCTGAACTGATGATAAAATATCTCCTTGAGCCTTTAACAATTCCATAACTGGCTTCAGATTTACTTTTCTGTGGCTCTTTCTTGGCCTTCTGTGAACCACTCTCTTTTGCTTGCTCTGCTGAGTGACAGGCTCCTCAACATGTACATGGCTGGCACTTGGTTCTTCACTTACAGGAGCGCTGGCAGGAGGAGGATTTTCCTGAGATGGTGCATCTGTCTCAGAAGCATTCTCTATCAAAGGTTCCTTATTCCCAGTTTGCTCCCCCTGAATAGGAGCATGGATATCAACATTTTCCAGCTCCCCCTGGGCAGGAGCTTCCTCCAAAATAATTTTCTCAAAGTGGCCTTCTGCCACAGATTCTGACAATTTTGATTCACTAGCATGTTGTTCCCCTTGGCTGGGAACATCTTCCAGAATCACTTCTTGTTGAGTAGCTGCTTGCACCTCAACATTTACACCTGATTCAGACAAATTTTCTGTATGGCCTGGTGCCATAGCTTCTTCTTCATCAGTCCACCTGTTTCTAAGTAACTGAGGTGGAGGGAAGAGAGTCCAAACATCTCTTAAATAGAGGCAACTATTGAGGTGGGCAAAGGATCTGCCACACCTGCTACAACTTCTTCCATTTGAACTTCTGGAGGATGAGATTCAACTTCTATAATGGGTGATCCTGAAATCTCTGCTTGGATTTCCACTGAGGGTGCTGCTACTGCTCTCTCTACTGCTGCTGATCTTACCTCTAAAACTGCTGGAGGATCTGCTGCTTCTTCTTGAGTCTCTGGGACAACTCCGATGATGGTCTCTCCCTCTGCCACAGAGGTCTTGGTCCATATCCCATTCTGCACTGAAAAACCACTTTTCTTAAGGTTCCTAGACCTTATAGACTGGCCCATCTTTTCTACAACAGCTCTAGATAAATCAACTCCAAAATGCTTGAAAATCTTGGTTAGAAGATGAGCGTAGGGCAAGGATACATTCATTTTGCTCTTTGTATCCCAGATTTGAGCACTAGCAAACTTCATTCTCTCCAACATGACTGCGGCCAAGTTAATCTCCTTATTCTGGATTACCCAGAACATCATATCCGAATCTGCCCTAGTGCAAGATGAGAAAGTAGCACTCCGGGGAACCATAATTTGGCAGATAATGAAATGGAGTAGACGGTTGAATGCAGACATTTGATTGATATCTAATTTTCCGTCTTTTAGCCTGAAACCTGGACCTATAATGCCAAGACCCTTTGCTTCATCATTCACGGTGTGAACCCCACTATGTCCAGATGTCTTCACTCCAAACAACGTGTGCAGGAGTTCATGGTCTACCTTAATTTGGATACCCTTAATAGAGGAGACAAGGGACCCATCCGCCTCTGACTTCAGACAAACGAAAAAGGCTTTCACCAGATCGGGATAGCTTACCTCAGTGAAAGTGGCAACATCCATCCACTGCATCCTTCTCAAAGCTTCTACTAAACTGCTCATGCCATTCTTCTCTAGATTCTGAACATCCACTGCCTTATTTCCGCAAATCTTCGTCTTCACGAAGGTGAATCTTTCCTACTGCTCTGCAGACAGGTACTCAGCACTGTAGCCCCCTACACTTCCGGAGATCATCGGAGCGGCCATGGGTAGAGAGAAGAAAACGGTTCTGGAGAAGGGAGATGATGGAAGAGATGGAATCCCTCGAGGGATTCTTCGCGGGAAGAAGAGAAAGCTTCAAATCTTGCAGAGAGACGATGCCGGAATCGTTAGGGCATCGGCTTTGGGCGAACATATAAAAGAGAAAGGGTAAAGGTGGAAGATGAGTCGTTCCCAGAACGATTTGACTAATTAGAATTACTTTATCGAAAACAGGAAGCGCCAAAAGGCGGTAACGACAGAAGGCGACAAAAGGGTTTGACGAGTCAAACTGCTTTTAACACAACAGCGGTCAAGGAGGAGTAAATAAGCTGAGTTTTGCTTAAAGTCAAGGAAAGAGAGAAAATTTTATTTAATCTGAAAAATTTATATGCCAATTTAAATACAAAAATCTTTTCACAAATTGCACATCCCTAATTCCCTTCTAAGAGATGTAAATCTCTCTTCAGGTAGGGCTTTTGTGAAGATATCTGCTAGTTGACCATTTGTATCTATAAAAGAAATTTCTAAGTTACCACTAGCTACATGATCTCGAATGAAGTGATATCTAACCTCATTATGTTTAGTCCTTGAGTGTTGCACTGGATTCTTGGTGAGGTTGATGGCACTTGTATTATCACACAATAGTGGAATTGACTTGATATGAATCCCGAAATCCTCAAGTTGTTGCTTTATCCATAGGAGTTGTGTACAACAACTTCCAGCAGCTACATATTCTGCCTCAGCTGTTGATAGAGCTACTGAATTTTGCTTCTTGGAGGACCAAGATATCAGATGCAAGAAACTGACAACAACCACTGGTGCTCTTTTATCTACTTTGCATCCAGCATAATCAGCATCAGAATATCCTACTAAATTTATTTCACAAGACTTCGGATACCAAAGACCTAAATCATGAGTTCTAGCTAAATATCTGAATATTCTTTTTACATAAATTAAATGAGACTCTCTAGGGTCTGCTTGATATCTAGCACACATGCATACACTGAATAAAATGTCTGGTTTACTTGCTGTTAAGTAAAGTAATGACCCTATCATGCCTCTATAGTTCTTTTGATCTACCTTTTTACCATTTTGATCACTGTCCATTCTAGTTGATGTGCTCATTGGCGTTGACAGTGGCTTCGCACCTTCAAAACCAAATTTCTTTAATAGCTCTTTGGTGTACTTGGCTTGACAGATGTGGGTGCCTTCCTTCCCTTGCTTGATTTGTAATCCAAGGAAGTAGTTTAGCTCTCCCATCATACTCATTTCAAATTCTCCCTGCATAAGCTTTTCAAAGTACTTGCAGAGAGATTCATCAGTAGATCCAAAAATAATATCATCTACAGATATTTGCACAAGAAGTATATGTTTGACTTTCGATTTTATAAATAATGTACTATCTACTTGACCTCTAGTGAAACCATGATCTAATAAGAAAGTACTGAGCCTCTCATACCAGGCTCTAGGTGCTTGCTTTAAACCATATAGAGCCTTATGGAGTTTAAATACATGATTTGGAAATTCGGTGTCATCAAAACCTGGAGGTTGTTCAACATACACTTCCTCTTTGATAAAACCATTTAAAAACTGATTTGACATCCATTTGAAACAATTTTAAATCTAATGCAGATGCATAAGCAAGTAAAATCCTAATAGCCTCAAGTCTAGCCACAGGAGCATAGGTTTCATCGAAATCTATGCCTTCCTCTTGGGAATAGCCTTGAGCTAGCAGTCTGGCCTTGTTCCTTAAGATTACTCCAGACTCATCCAGTTTATTTCTGAACACCCACTTGGTGCCAATAACTGAATGATTGGATGGTCTTGGAACAAGTGACCATACTTGGTTTCTCTTGAACTGATTTAGTTCATCCTGCATGGCTATTATCCAAGATTCATCAGTTAAAGTTTCATTGACTGTCTTAGGCTCTATTTGAGAAACAAAGGCTAAATAATCACAAGGGATTATATTACCTCTTGTTCTTACCCCTACGGATGGATCACCAATAATGTTCTCAAGAGGGTGATTTTCTGATGTCTCCATTCTTTTGGAAGATTTCCATGTTGAATTTCAGTATGTTGCAGTTCTTCCAGAGGTGGATCTTCCTTGTCCTCAATTGAGGTATTCTTTAATTTTTCGCACAAGTCATCTGCATCATCAATGTCACTAATTTCTTTCTTTTTCAAGAGGGGTTAGATTCATCAAAATAACATGCACAGATTGTTCAATTAATAATGAGCGTTTATTGAAAACTCTATAACCTTTGGGTTTAGAAGTGTACCCCATAAAGATCCCTTCATCTGATTTGGCATCTAACTTACCAATGTCCCTTTTTCCATTGTTATGGATGAAGTAAGGACATCCAAATATTTTGAAGTGACTGATCTTTGGTTTCTTTCCCTTGTAGAGTTCATAAGCAGTCTTCTTCAGAATTGGCCTGATCATTACCCTATTAATGATGTAGCTTGTAGTGTTGATGTCTTCGGCCCAAAAATATCTTGGCAAGTCATATTCTGATAACATGGTTCTTGCCATATCCAAAAGAGTTCTGTTTTTCCTCTCAGCAATTCCATTCTGTTGAGGTGTCCTTGGTGCTGAGAAGTTGTGCTCAATTCCTTGATCATTACAGAACTTCGCAAACTTTTATTCTGAAACTCACCACCATGATCTGATCGGATAGAGATAATGGTGAACTTCTGATCTTTCTGAACTTTCTTGTTGAAGCTGACAAAATTATCAAAGGTGTCATCTTTGTGCTCTAGAAAGGATACCCAAGTAAATCTTGAGTAATCATCAACTATGACAAATCTAAAATTCTTTCCTCCGAGACTGGTAGTCCTCATTGGCCCAAATAGATCCATATGAAGTAATTCTAATGGCTTTGAGGTGGTCACTACTGTCTTTGATTTGAAGGAGCTCTTGGTGTGCTTTCCTCTTGCACAAGGTCTGCAGATGCTATCCATTTTTGAGTTGACCTTTGGCAATCCTTCCACTAGTTTTCTCTTTCTGAGCTTGTTTAATCCATCCAAGCTGCAGTGGCCCAGTCTTCTGTGCTACAGCTCTGTTGATTGATCTTTGCTGGCTGCCAAACAGACATCTTGATCCTTGAGTTCCTCGAGGTAGAGAACATACAAATTTCTTTCTCTATATGCTTCAAATATGACTGCTCCATCCTTTAATATACTGCACTTTGATTCTTGGAACTGAATCTGATGGCCTTTGTCACACAACTGGCTGATGCTGATGAGATTGTGCTTTAATCCTTTGACCAGCATTACATCTTCAATAACTGATTTTCCTTTGATGTTTACGGACCCACTTCCTATCACTGTGCCTTTTCCATTATCCCCATAGGTGACTGTTCCTTCTTCAGCTTGGGCTTAACGAAAAGCTTCTGGTTGCCTGACATGTGCCTTGAGCATCCACTATCCAAATACCATTTGGATGCTTTTGAATTTCCTGAAATTTAAACATTAAGTTTTAGGTACCCAAGTTCTTTTGGGTCCTGATAGGTCAGTATCATTGTTTTTACTTTTATTATCCACTTCTTATGTCTTGTTGGGCATGTAGTTATAATATGTCCTAACTTATTGCAATGACTACAGCAGGATAACTTAGTTACTTTTTCAATATATTTGAAATCAGCTTTGTATGCTATATTTTGTTCAGGTACAAATTTTGGTGTTGGATAATTTTTAGGATAAATTACAGTTTCTTCATTATCTGGGGGTATATAGCCTAATCCATTTTTCTTCCTACCTGATCTTCTAGCGCCTTTTAATATTAATGAGTTTTTACCATTAGTAAATTTCTCTAATATGCTTGACAGTTTATCATTTTCTTTAATTAGTCTTTCTATTTCTGTTTTAAGTTCACTTAAGTCTTCCTGTTTTTCTAAGTGTGTTATTTTTCTGTTTTTCTCTTTTAAATCTTCATATAATAATTCATTTCTTCTTTTATGTTCTGTTATTTGCTTTTCAAGTTCTTCATTTTCTGCTTTTAGATCCGAGTTAGTGTTTTCTAAACATATTACATTTTTCTTGCTAATTTTAAGTAATTTAGATACTTCTTTATATTTATCATAGAGTTCATTAAAAGCACTTTCTAGATTGTCAGAATCTGAATCATTACAGGAATCAAAGGAAGAGTCAGAAGTTACCTTTTCTTCGATGTTGGCCATGAGAGCCAGGTTGGCTTCTTCTCCATCACTGCTTGAGCTTGACTCACTATCTGAGTCACTGTTGTTCTCCCAAGCAGCTGTCATTGCCTTATTTTTATACTTCTTGAATTTTCTGAAATTATCCTTCTTCTTGTGATCATTTTCTTGAGCATTAGACAATCAGCCTTGATGTGTCCAGACTTCTTGCATTCATAGCATATCACTTCTCCTTTCTTCGAATCCTTTACTTCTGATTTTCTGAAATCTTTATTTTTCTTGAAAAATCTTCTCCCAGACTGGAACTTCTTCTTCTTTGCTAGAATTCTTTGAAGTCTTCTAGATAACATTGCTTCTTCATCATCACTGTCCTTACTGCTTTCACTGTTGTCCAGTGATTCTTCTGATATGTCTTCATTGGCCTTGAGAGCATTTGATTGCTTCTTTCTGTGGAGGATTCTCCTAATCTCTCCATATTTATCTCATGGGCCATGAGGGATCCTATTAACTTTTCCAATGACATTAGTTTTAGATCATTGTCTTCCTCAATGGCTGTTACCTTTGGAGTCCATGAGGATGGCAGCGATCTGAGGATCTTCCTGACCATATCTGGTACATCATAGACCTTTCCTAATCCAGCTAATCCGTTTGTGATATCTGTGAATCTACTAAACATTTGGGTGATGGATTCACCAGACTGCATCTGGAATCTTTCATATTGAGTCACAAGAATGTCGATTCTTGTCTCTTTTACCTTATCTGTCCCTTCATAGGTAATTCTGAGCTTTTCCCACATTTCCATTGTGGATTTGCAGGCTGAAACTCTGTTGAATTCTTTCTTGCTGAGGGCACAGCACAGGATGCTCTTGGCTTTGCAGTTTAAGAGATTCTTCTTCTGTCGTCATCTATCCACTGAGCCTTTGCATTGGTGACTAGAAGATCGCCTTCTTCTACAATGGACCATATCATGTAATCGTGGCCTTGTAGAAAGTATTCCATTCTTGTCCTCCAATAGGTATAATCTTCTCCATCAAACAAAGGAGGTCTGTTGACTGACTGACCTTCGAAGTTACCTTGGGCGGCCATGGATCTTTACTCTTCAGATCGTTGGATCTTCTTCTTTGCGAAGAGACTCACTCTGATACCACTTGTTGCCCAGCTAGCTAGCCCAGAGGGGGGGGGTGAATGGGTTATTAAAAATTTGATCTTTGATTAATACCTGTTCACTAAGAGGATTACACAACAACTTAATCGAAGGTTAGAGTTAGAGGAAATGAGACAGCAAACACACAAAACACAACCACAAGAAGCAAGGATTTTTATCCTGGTTTGGAACTCCTCTCCACAAGAGACCTACGTCCAGTCCCTAAGCAATACCTCAGGATTTCACTATCAAGGGTACTATCCCCCTCACGGATCCTTACACCCAGCCTCAACTGGTCTTCCTTCAACCTGAAGGGAAAACAACCACCCTGGATACCACCAGGTCTTCCTTCACCCAGAAGGGAACACAACTAATAAAAAGAAGTATAAGAACAAGCTTCAGGAACTAGCTCATATAGCTACCATCTGAAGCAAACAAGCCTCGAGAGAGAAGGAATTTTAACACTGGTTTCTCTCCAAAGACTACACTTGCTCTCACATGAATTTCTTCTTGAACACTGAGAGCTAAAGAGCTAAGATGGATTGGAATGGAGTGCTTCGCTCTTGTTTGAATCACAGAAGACTTGAAGGATTGGCGATGCTTTCTTTCAGAATAATATTCTTCAAAAAGTCTTATTCTTCTGAGTCTTGAGACTTGTATTTAAGCTTCTTCTTGAAATTTGAACGTTAAAGATCCGTTGTCTCTCATCCCGGTGTACGTTAGACTGGTCTGCAAGGAAGCTTCTGATCTTCAGTCTTTTATCCTTTAGTACACGCCAGAGAAATATTTTAATATCTTTTGTCTTGTGTCCAACGTTGTACAGATAGATCTTGTCAGGTATCTGCAAGCATGTCAACAATAAATAGGAGACAGCTAGGGCTGTCGTCGAGTGTTAGTTGCAGTTGGAACAGATATTGCAATATATAGCAAAGCTCCTTTCTGTCCAAAAAGGATGTAGACAGAGTAGCATAAAAGTGGAAGATATTGTCTGCATGCATGAGAGATACGTTCAGAGAGCATTGAATGCGTAGCAGTCAAACAGACAAGATACGACTTTGACTATTCAACGTATATTAAGAGATCGATATGATCAAGCCCGATGCCTTTATGACTTATGAAATTGTTACACGAATTGAATCGTTATACGCATCACAGAAATCGATTTGATTACTTACCAAATCGTTACTGATAAGCAAGTCGTTATAATCATCAAAGAAATAGATATGAAACTCTTAACAAATCGTTGTACCAAGCAAATCATTCTGAATTCTAAAGAAATCGTTTCGACAAGCAAATCGTTACGAGGTCTAAAGAAATCGTTACGAGTACTGAAGAAGTCGTTACAGCTAGAAAGTCGTTGTGAGTTCTAAAGAAATCGTTACGAGAACTAAAGAAGTCGATACGGCTAGAAATTCGTTGTGAGTTCTAAAGAAATCGTTACGAGAACTTAAGAAATCGTTACGGCTAGAAAGTCATTCTGAGTTCTAAAGAAATCGTTACGAGTACTGAAGAAATCGTTACAACAGACAAGTCGTTACGAGTTCAAAAGAAATCGTTACGAGTACTGAAGAAATCGTTACAACAGACAAGTCGTTACGAGTTCAAAAGAAATCGTTACGAGTACTGAAGAAATCGTTACGATAGACAAGTCACTATGCTTTCAAAAGAAATCGTTGCGATGTCTTATAGAATCGTTACGACGGTCAAGTCGTTGTGCTTTCCAAAGAAATCGTTGCGATGTCATATAGAATCGTTATGAGATCTTTAAGAAATAGTTTCGGTATCGATTTGTTTTGAAACATCACGACTTTTCAGTCAGAAAGGAAATCGATCATAATACTTATGAAATTGTTATGATGACTATTGAAATCGATATGAACTTATGAAGGAATCGTTCTGATTATCAATAGAAGTCGTTATGAAGTATGAAGAAGTCGATGCAATGACTTGGAAAAATTATGAAGTGAGAGTCTTACCTGATTGTCTTGAACTTTGTTTTACTTTTATTTCCTGTCCTCAAGGCTCAAGTAATTCATTAGTAATGTTTTGTTATCATCAAAATTAATATATAAATAAGTGAATTAATTTATATGGAGAGAGTTTGGTCATCAATTATATTAGGTATATAGGATCTCAGGCATTGCCGTTACGCCAAAACTCGAGTTGTTGTGTAAGGATACCATCCTTCCTTTTAACCCACCACAGGGTACAGTCCCCCTGCTGGACAACTCAGCAACACCGTAGGCAGGTCAGCACCCGGACCTAGGCATGACTTGGCCAACCCGGCCTCTGCCACACCCTCATTCTCAGGTCGCCCCAGGGTGAGACGCTGGCACGCGCACCTGCCTCGCAGCATGCCGCCCAACAATCTCCCCCCCAGCGACACCCCTGGGAATTGAACCCGCGACCTGCTCTGATACCAGGTATATAGGATCTCAAGCATTGCCGTTACGCCAAAACTCGAGTTGTTGTGTAAGGATACCATCCTTCCTTTTAACCCACCCAGGGTACAGTCCCCCTACTGGACAACTCAGCAACACCCGCAGGCAGGTCAGCACCCGGACCTAGGCATGACTTGGCCAACCCGGCCTCCGCCACACCCTCATTCTCAGTTCGCCCAGGGTGAGACGCTGGCACGCGCACCTGCCTCGCAGCATGCCGCCCAACACGGGGACCTTAAGGCATCTTGGTGGCCAGAATGTGTTCGGAAGCCTTGGGCTGAACCCGAGGACACGTGGCTTGTTGCCTGATGGCCATGCCAGCCTACTGGGTCATGATTAGTCGTAATGGGCCATGATGGGCCCTGTAGGCCTAGGAGGCTAGAAATAGCCATCACACTTTTCCCCTATGCTCTCAAGCTGGCTTGGGAACCACGACACTTGAGAGCAGAGGTCTGCTAGGTTGTCACTCGCATTAAATGTGATACCGATCGTGATGGGAGAACAGCTCCAGCGTGACACCGTTAAACACCCTTCCTGGGGATAGAACTGCCATCATGGCAGGGAAGACATGTCGCCTGGAGAACGTAGGTCAGTGCATTTGAATGGTCCGCTTAGGAAAAAACCGCCATTTTTGCTTTTGGATTTTCACACTCCTCTTTCCTTATAAGGATGAGGAGGGGAGAAGGCGACGACCCACGCCTTCAAGCTTTTGCCCGAACCCTGGTCATTTGCTCTCATCATTTTCTTCCCGCTCCTCCGCTGCTTCTCATCTTCGCCGTCTTCATCTTTTTCTTCATCTTTGTCCCTTCCTCCATCAGCGATGTCGCAGAAGGGGAAGAGTGTCGCGGTCGCCAGAGCGAGTGAGGCAGTGCAAGGGGCATCGCAGGGGCAGAAGTACCGCTTCTTCGAGGGCCTCTACGAGCGATACAAGATTGGCAAGGAGTATGACATTCTCCTTGCCAAGGAGGAAGAGTCCTACCTAGTGAACAAGCCAGGTTGCTTCGCCCTCTCCCTCGACATTCTGGAGGCTGGATTCTAGCTGCCGCTGTCGGAAGTGGCGAGGGCGCTGCTGAACACGTGGGGGATTGCCCCCATCCAGCTGACCCCAAACTCCTGGAGGATGATTTGCACCTTCTACATCATCTGCAAGCTTCGGAAAGTGCATGGCTCAACAGACGTGTTCCGGGCACAATTCAACCTCACCGTCTCACTGCAGACGAGGCTCAACATTTATTATACCAAGCACTGCCCAAACAGGATCTACATCCTGTTTGGGGGAAAGTACTCCAACAATAAAGGATGGATGCACCATGTTTTCTTCGTCGGTCGCAGTGCTGATGCACCGGAATGGGGGTTTCCCACTCGTGTTCGGGAGCCTAGGAAGGAACGCTACCCCTTCCTGATCTAGGACGAGGCGAAAGCCTCAGACAGCCTGAACACAGCGTTGGTAAGGAATGTCGAACATTACTTGACGGAGTTCCTACTCGTCAAGCACAGTCTGAGCTAACCATGGAGTAAGTGTCCATCTCTGCTCTAACCTTTTGAGTCATGTCGAGGCTATCGTCTGACTCTTTTTTTTTCTTGTGCAGCCGCCGAAGAATTGGCCGCTAGTCGGGACCAGGAAGAAATGGCGGGCTACGCCGAGCAGATCACCGTCACGTCATACGTGACCTATATGGGTGAGGACGCCCCTACAGCGGCTGTGGAAGCCGAACAGCGTCGCCTAGCGAGTCCCCAGGCCACTGAAAAAATACCTCCAAGGATAAGTCTTAAGACGAAGTTCGGGGCCAAGGCGGCGTCGAAGGCCGTGGAGAGAGAGGCCGAGGAAGAGGAGGAGGAAGAGGAGGAGGTCCCCCAGCTCCAAACCAAGAGAAGGAAGCTGGTGAAGGCGGCTGATCTGATGAGGCCGCGTAGCACACCTGAGATGCAACCCTCGACCACAGAGAGGGTTGTCTCCGAGCTGGGACTGGTCGTGGTGAGTGACCAGTCTGATGATGGCTCCTCAAAGGAGAGAGTGTAGATGACCGCGCCTCAAGGCTCCGTTGCGGGCCGAACAGCGGAGGGAATCGTGGCTAAAGCATCTAGTGCCACTACAGGGGCGCCGGAAGGCGGAGCCACTACCGCTCAAGGATCGCCCTCCAAGGTGGCCGCTGAGGAGACAAACGTCGAGGAAGCATCCAGGGTCACGGCCCTTGATCCTCCCATCACCAACGCGGCTGTAGAAGGCCAGATGCAGACAATGGTGGTGCCTCCTGAGATCGAGCAGGCAAACGTGACCGAGGAGGAAGGACCTCGGGGGTCACCTGCTGTGAGAGACAGCCAGGAGATGGCAGCTGCTATGGAGGCTGGCGGCGCAGTTGATGGAGAGGGTCCTTCTGGCGGGTAGACAGGCGTTGCCACCGAGCACTAAGCTTGCTCCGAGGAGGATCGGATGCCCCTATCGCATTCACTGAGAGCGAGTTCTTCAGCGCAGCTTTCGGCATCGGTTTTGGAAGCTACCTTGGAACTCTTCCAAGGGGGCCCGTCCAGGGCCTGCCCCTTGCCCCAGCGCTTCCCATTTGGAAGTGCGGGCTCGGTGTCAGGGGTTGGGCCCGGAGGACACCCCTGAAAACTCAGAGGAGGTTCATCAGAGGGAGCTTTGTGCGGACGAGGACACCAAAGTCGACGTGGAGGTGCTGGTGGATAGCGTCACACGGTCGCTAGGGGTGCTGAAGGGGCTCACTCTGTGAGCTCGGGACCACCAGTTGATGTGGGATGCAAAATTCGCCTTCTGCGAGGAGCTCCAGGCGCAGCACCAGGCCCGGGAATCCGAGCTGCAGAAGAAGGTGCACAACCTTCAGATAGCGCTCTGAGCTTCCGAACGGGACCTTGCCGTCGTCCGGGCGGAGAAGGAAGCTCTTGCCAAAGTCCTGTTAGAGGCCGAGGCCCGCGGGGTGTCCGAGTACAAGGCGGGGTCTGAGTTCCATGAAGATCTGGAACAATATGGCGCCACTTGCTACAAGGTGGGCCTTCAGGTCGGTGAGGATCGAGGTCAGAGGTTGGCTACAGATGATTATGCTGGTGAAGCGTTCGCGGCCGCCCTCCAAGAGTGCCAGTGCCTTACTAGAGACCCCTGCCTGAAAGGAGTTCATTTTGTGAATTTTAAGGCTGGGCGGATGACCCCTGGGGATGACGAGGTTGGTCCTTCCACATGATCTCCTTGACCCGCGTACCTTTTCTCTCTTTTTTTTTGTAACTTGGTTGCAGAGACCTTTTTACTTTTGTACGTAATCTTGAAAGAATGAAACCTACTTCCTTTGTGTATATGAATGTCTCTCTATGTTCTTCCTTTGACGTGTTCTTGTTCGAATCGGGATTCATTGGTCCTCTAGAGGCTTGCGGATACCGCGCAAGCTTTCGGGAACTGAAGAGTTCTGACCTGGGGTTTGTAGATACCACCGAGGGGTGACGCGATGTGTAGTCCACAAAGAGGGATATGGGGTGAGATGAAAAAACGTGATCGCCAAACACACGAGGGTGTCGAAGGAGGTGCACGCGAAAGGGGTGCAGGTGGAAGAAGTGATCGCGAAAAGTACCTTTTGGAGCGTGGGAGGTTACGCGGGGGATGTGGGTCCTCTTCTTCTACGAGCACGGCCGGCCGTGGTAGAAGGCATTTCCTTTGTTGATTACCCTGAAAAAGAGACAAATAAAAAAGAAAGAAGGGGATTAGCCAAATAGGGCGTGTAGTACTGAATCCCAAATAATGAAATAAATGAATGAAAGGAGAATGACTCACCACGTGGTGGCTTGTAAACCCATAAAGAATGTGGGTGTGTGTGTTATGCATGCATGTGTGTAAAAAGGAGTAAAGGGAAAATGGAATGAAAAGAGCCCGTGGGGCTCGGAGGGAGGTATAAACAAAAAGGAAAAGGGGGGGGGGGGGGGGGGTACTTCCCCGATAGTTGAATGGCACGGCGGCGCTGCCGACTGGATGGATGGAGGAAGACGAGGAAGAAGCTTCCTTCCGCCTCACTCCGGTTCGCGTGAAGAAGATGACGGGGACGCCGACTCCGAGCTCCAAGGGAGGGAACGAGTGGCTTGATGTAGATGGTCCCCTTGGGCTGGAGGTCGAGGGGCCGATCCGGCAGTGCTTCGGCGCGGTGAATGGACCCCCCTCTTACAAATGACCCACGGGTATGTAATTATAGGAAACACAGACTCAAATCACGTCGGCTACAGCAGACATGTCTCTGATTGGAGACACGTCTGCCACGACCGCCGCAATTAAGAAGTGCCGCATTTCCTGCTTAATTTGACCGGCGTAGGGTATAGCTATGATTCAGAATCACATCGAGGACGACCGCCACGAATTAAAAGTCAATTTGATGCGACAGTTGCATGATGATCGTAGCCCACAGCTACGTTTGGAATCGCATCAGGTAGGGTCGCTATGACTTGAAACGTGGCAGCCTTAGCGAACGCGTTTCCAATTGAGCAATGATTTGAAGCATGGGGCTCATAAATGCGTTGTCCTCAGCCATAGGCTTTAGGGTTTGACTTTTAAATCGTGGCGACCTTGATGGACGGGACTCTAATTAAAGCATGTGATGGAAAACGCGTCAGCTTTATCCTCTGCGTTTAAAGACATAGTCGCGTCCAGCATACCCGGTGCGTTAAAGAGCATAATTGCATCGGCCATACATGACGCGTTTCAGTTGCCTTCATGAACGCATCCGCCAGGCCCAACGTGACTTGAAAATGATGCCTACGACCTCCGGCCAGCCTTGGAAATGAAGGGGAAGCACCGAGGAAGAATTGGGTGATCTGAGAATGATGGGGAAATTTACTCTTGCAAGGCAAAAGGAGGGCCATTTGTGGCATTATGGCACAATATGAAATTTGCCCGCGGTGGAGTCGAATTTGCATGTCTATAGCTGCCACGCCTTGGTGTCTGCTTTGCAGGGGAGCGAAGTGAAGGGACACGAAGTGGAGCGCAATGGAGTGAAATGAAATGAAAGAAATGAAGCGTAGCGAAGTGGAGTGCAATGGAGCGGACTGAAAAGTAGACACCAAGGTGTAAAATAGACACGCCTGACATTGGTGACCCCCACCTGATGAGAGATTTTCACCGACACCCGAGGAAGTCACCACCAGGAAGAAGACCTAAAGGAACACATGTTTGGATCGGAAGGAAACAAAGTGTGTGCATGAGGGGCACGACAGGAGGTGTGTACATGGTACACGAAGGAAAGGTGCCATGTGGGGCACAAAGGAGAGATCAACTTCCAGCGAAGGGGAAGTACCTAAGGACACAATCCGTCAGGTTGCACCGTTGGGAGCGTCTACCACTGCCTCAGGTGGATCTCTGGGAATAAGGAGGAAATTAAGAGGGATAAATCCAAACAAGAGTTCTTTAAGGAAATCTGCCCGGAGGCAACAACAAAGGGAGTTGGGTATTCGACCCGGAATGGAATATTTCCAATTGCATTGGAGTTGGAGCGCGAATGGCTCTCAAATTTCATTGGAAGAGTGCTTTCCACAGTGATTTCAATATGCATGTATGTTGGGCTAAAAGAAAAATAGGTTTAAAGGAGTAGAAAATAATCAAGGATATTATTGTTACGATGGCGTTGAGTCAGGACTGGATTTTTATGCATGGGTCTATCATCCTCATGTGCCAAGTGTAACGGCCTATCCGTGTGGCTAAGGATACACTGAGATAATCACTGTTTTTGTTAAAGGGGAACTCAAATCCCAGATTCCTCAGAGCCACAAGGTCCTTGATATGCTCTAAGGGTATAGTATATAGTAAGATGCAGATAAGGGGATGGTGAAGGCAGCAGTTGCAGCTTGCTGTAGCGCCAGATGAGGCAACTCGAATCCTGCACTCAAAACTCATTAGCCAGAAGATAACAAATATCATGGAAAAACAACATTCGTTCATAGCATGGAGCATGCAGCATGGATAAAGCATTCAACAAACAGACATGACTCACTCAATTGTTTGTTCAAACCATGAGGGTAGGCGATCTCTAGCCAAAAGAGTTTGGAGTCTAAGATGAGAGGGACCAATGATTGGAAGAATTGTAATGGTCTGGCGCTTGCCCTGCAGTACCATCATGATTTTTTTTGGGATTTTTGGAGATATTTAAATTTTTATGGGATTTTGAAAAGTATTGATTTTTTTGTTGATTTTGAAGATATTCAGATTTTTATGGATTATTTTAAAAATATTTGAAATTTTGTGGTTTTTAGAAATATTTGAATTTTTATGGATTTTGGAAAGTATTTGGATTTTTTGTTTGGTTTTGGAAAATATTTGATTTTTTTTGTTTTGAAAATATTTAGATTTTTTGTAGATTTTTGGCAATATTCATCTTTTTATCGTTTTTTGGAACATTGCCATACTGTGGCAGCATTAGGGTTATAAAAACTGACTAGTGAGGGGTCCTTGTTACCTGCCGTTTTATTAAAGGATGTCCAGAGTAAGGCGTGCTTTTATAGTGGCGCCGAGGGGCTAATTGCTCATGGTTAACGGTGGCACCACCACAGCCATGCCTGAAAAGGCAACTAAGTCTAGTAGGGGGAAGGGAGGAAGATTTGGAGATAAGCCTGGTATGGGTATTGAAGAGTTTGGGTTAGACTTTCTTCCTTTGCACGACTGTTAGAAGATTCAGTCTCATTTAAGCATTGGGGCTTTTAGAATTGATTTATGACCATTCATTTGTAGGGACATGCATACGACTGGGTCCATTTGGATCTCCGCGGAGACTTTGTCACTCTTTGCCATGCCCTATTATACTGATTTGATTTTGATTTTTGCATGCACATGACCAGGTCCGTTTGGATCCCTGAGGGGACTTTGCCACTCTTGACATGCGTTTTGACTTTGATTTTTATTGGTCATTTGATTTGCCCATTTTCAAGACGTCCCCTCGTCAAGGAGTGCTTCCGATTGGTTGTCTTGCCTAGACTACCTCTACTACCCATACTTTGGCCGAATAAGGGAAGAAACAGACGTTCATGCCTTTCAGGCATGGCTGCGACAGTGATGGTGTCTTCCGGGAGCAACCGGCTTTGGGTGCCGTGAAGTGTGTGCAAGGTGCCCATGCCAAGGGCAAACCTTAATGACTCGGGATGGAAGTTTGAACTCCTCGCACGGAGTTCTCATAACAGAAGTGCTGCGATATCATGGCAATATTGAATATTCATTTTTTTGGATTTTTTGTTGACACTGATAATAAAGAATTCGGAGGGTAAAGGAGGAAGAATGCCCTGCGTTGGGCGAGACTCAGAGGTCTAGAAGAATGTACAAAATTATTTGGAAATTTAAAGAACTACATGGGGACTGAAGCCCCGAAAACAGTGGGAGAAAGGTCGAATGACCTGATTAAATATAGCAAGGAGAGAATTGCGGAAAGATTTTGGAGACTCCGGTGGTGCTGGAGGGACTTGAAGAAGAAGGAGGGTGCGATGCCCTACAAGAGGTAAGGAATCCGGATGGGCCGGAGGAGAGAAGGAAACAAGTGGGCCGCGAGGGGCCAAAAGGAAAGGTGCGCTGCATGGGGCGCGAAAGGGAAAGGTGCCGCGTGGGGCACAAGATGGAGATGTGCCTTGTGGGGCACAGGAAGGAGATGTTCCTTGTGGGGCACAGGAAGGAAATGTGCCACATGGGGCACTAGAAGGAGATGTGCCACGTGGGGCACGTAGGGGAGTTGTGCCACGTGGGGCACGGAGGAGAGAGTAAGGATTATAAAAAGGGGCGCGATGCCCGGTGCAAGAACATAAATCATAAAAAAGTGAAAATAAAATACCTCCCGTGGGGAGGGAATGTGGAGAATCCACGGGAAGGTGCTAAGAAGCACGAAAGACGATTGACATGAAAAAGAAAAAGATGGAGGCCCCCTGATCTTTTGCCTTGCCCGGCTATTGCGGTTCCGCTTGGGAATTGGCATTTTGACCTTCAGGTACTTCCTCACATGTTTGGCCCAGTGGGTGGATGGCCTTGCTCTTCTCCTTGGGATTGAATAGTCTCAAGGATCGAAGGATTGTTGACTTCCGTCGGAGTTTCAAGCAACAATGGAAACTCCCTTGGAATATAATTTAATGAAAGGGTAGGGAGTTCCATTGACGGAGTCAAAAGCAACAATAAGGGGACCGTGCCCAATGATTGTATGGCTTTTGATATGGAAAGGGGCATGACCCCTTGAGTGATTGATTGTGCTTATGATTTGGCTCTGGAATGAGTTAGCACAATCTGAATGGTTGACCCCTTCACTAGAGTGGGAAGATTCACAACAATGGTGTGAGGGGTCATGAGAGCTTGGAGGGAGAGATTCCCTATGAGTATTTGGAATGAAGCACAATTGGCAACTTTGATGATTGACATTTGATTAGAAGGCCTCTTGACGGCCATGGATGGAGGGGAGGACTCCCGCTCAATGAAAATGCCCGGTATGGAAACAGTGACCGACATGCGAGGGATATGTTCTTGAATTTTGAAAAGCATGCCCGGTCCCCGGGCTTCCTTCTTTTGATGACGCTCATTGCTCCTTATTGGTTTGCACCCGCTATGTTGGATGGGAGTGGATGTGGATGGAATGGAAGGTTGTATAGCCAGTGGAGGTGTAATGGGTGTGATGGCAAGGGTTTGCTCGGGCTCGGTTGCCAAGGGTGTTGGCGTAGTGGGAGGTATAATGGTTGGTGGAGGCTTAATTATGGATGGTTTAATGATAATGGACGGTAATGTGGGAGGTGTAGGTAAATGGTGTATGAACATGACCTCAGAAGGTTCATCGTCGTAGCACCAAGTGGTTTCGCGGATGGGTTGGGCATTGGAAACTTCGGCCAGAGCAACATGCTGTGATGGAGGAGGTTGTTGTGTGGGTATGGGAGCTGGCATGGGCACTGGAGCAGGTGCAACGTAGGGCACAGGAACTTCTTCATGCATGGGGGCGTCATATGGCCTGGTTGGAGGCTGCTGTGTCTGAGGAGGACAAATCAGTAGACACCTGGGTGGAGGCATATTATTGTAAATGGGTGGCGTATGCGAAGGGGCATATGATGTGGGTGTTGTATGGTGGCGAGGTGGATGGTGGATGGCGTCCACTGATCCGTTCTTTCTCGGACTAACTTGGTTGAATAAGTCTGCGATTGGGGAGTCCATTAGATAGGTCTGAATGTAACGTCCCCGCTCGTAGAGCTCTTCCATTGTGTCAAGCTTATTCATGGCCAGAATGTGCTCGAACCTCGAAGCAGAGTTTCAAATAATAATTTTGACTTGCTCTGACTCTGAGAGCTCATGCTGTAAGCGAGTGGCCATCGACCTCCAATGGTCAGCAAATTGTACAAATTCCTCGTTGGCCCTCATCTTCTCAGATGTTAGATCCGTGATGGAGAGATAAGGACTAACGCGGTCTTTGTACCTTTGAAGGAATTTTTTATGTAAGGAGCGAAAGTCTCCTACCTCACTTGGTTCTAAAGAGTAGAACCATTCGAGTGCAGGGCCGTCAAGAGATTTTCTAAAAAGATATGCCAAGGTGATTAGGTCTCATTTCCAATGAGAAGACTCATAAAGGAACTCCTTGATATGAAGGTAGGGATTACTCGTGCCATTGTATAGTCGGTACATTGGCATCTTTGAAGGAGGTACGTAGATTTGAGGGGGAGCCGGCATGGCGGCGACGGGGTCACCCGTGGGATTTGAAAGCTTGTTTATTTGATTCTCCAAATTGTTCAATTTCTAGAGAAGAGCATGTTGGAGTGGAGTGGGTTGCCGCTGAGCAAGTGAGGGAGTACACGGGGGTGGCCTTGAATTAATGGGCCTTCCCAAGGGATGGTATGTACAAACTGGAGCACGGGAGTGCAAATGGTCATGGGGCCGAGGTGAAGAATGTACAGGGGAATGTGGCGAAGTCGCCGAAATGTACAAAGTGGGTGACTGGGAGAAGGAGAAGGAGGGGGAGTCGCACCCTCAACCAAAGATTGGATTAGATTGAGCTGTTGAGGGGTGAGCTGATCAAGTGCACGCAGAATAGTTTGGACAGTGGGATCATGGAGGGGGGAAGGCTCTTGCCGGGTTTTAATTGAAGGTAAATGTGAGGGAACATCAAATTGGTTAGTGCGCGGTGTGCACACGTAACCATAGGAAGTAGAAGGCTGTCCCTCACGGTGGGGAGATGGACAGACATGGGATTGAAAAGATGGAGATCTAACATTATCCTCATAGTCCATATTAAAATAAGCATGATGATGTGGGTCCATTTTTAACAAAACAAGCAAGCAAACAAGTTGAACAAAGATATAAGTCAATCAATGTGGTTTAAACAAGTTATGATGCTTACGTTGTTTTTAGGAGTTTCACAATTAATTAGATGGATTGATAAATTGTTTTGTCACTCCAGATAAGACCTTAGTTGGGTAGAAGATGGATACTTCAGGGTACAACTAAACTCACCTCTCATCACACAATAGGATAACTAACCCGGGTCAACAAAGAGGTACAACCAGCTCGGTCCGCCATGAGGGAATCCACGGGGTACGAAGACTTACGGCGTTCTGGAAGAATGTTTGCTAGTCCAAAGGGACGGAATGCCCAATGGAGAGCTTGCCTTCACCGGAAGGGTGTGTGGAGCCTAGGATATGAGGGAAGGAGGTCCCCTAACAGATGCAAAATGCCCTGTATGCAGCAGTTTATAGCAGAGATGGCAGCAAAGGGGTGCGTTTCTGTCAGTCAGTCAAATCACGTCCGGTACAGCGGCCGCTATTTGACTTAATCGCGTCCAGTCACCTGGCCGCTGATCTAAAAGCCCCAAAAGGCTGCCAGCTCCGTGATTGGTCCATATGGACGGTCTGTCAGATAGAAATGCATCGGCTTTAGCCGCCGCAACAAGAAAGTGAAACGCGTCCTGTTAGGCGGACGCGTTACCAAAACATTGAATTGCGCCCACTGTATCAGACGCGATTCCAAACAGGCACCCGAGAACAAAAAAGAAAGCAGTAAATAAATAGGGAAGATGTACAAGAAATAAAAATTAAGACATACAGAGACGCGTCGGACTTAGCCGCCACGACAGAGAAGTGCAATGCGTCCGAGTTGGTGGACGCGTTACTAAACACTGAATCGCGTCCACTGTATTGGATGCGATTCCAGATGGCCACCTGAGAAACAAAAAAAAACAGGAGACAACAGGATATGAGTAAGAAGAAAAGAAAAACAAAAAAAGAAATCAAACACACAGCATGCTTGCGGGGTATAAAGCGAATATAAAAGAAGTAGGGGCACACGAGGGTGCCGAGGAGAGTGCCACGTGGGGCACGAAGGAGGAGGGGCAATCAAAATGAAAGTGCAAAAAGAGGTCCCACTGTGATCGCCAATTTGTAGATACCGCCGAGGGGAGACGCGACGTGTAGTCCATAAAGAGGGATATGAGGTGAGATGAAAAAATGTGATCGCCAGACACACGAGGGTGTCGAAGGAGGTGCACGCGAAAGGGGTGCGGGTAGAAGAAGTGATCGCAAAAAGTACCTTTTGGAGCGTGGGAGGTTGCACGGGGGATGTGGGTTCCTCTTCTTCTACGAGCACGGCCAGCCGTGGTTGAAGGCGTTTCCTTTGTTGATTACCCTGAAAAAGAGACAAATAAGAAAGAAGGAAGGGGATTAGCCAAATAGGGCGTGTAGTACCGAATCCCAAAATAATGAAATAAATGAATGAAAGGAGAATGACTCACCACGTGGCGGCTTGTAAACCCCTAAAGAATGTGGGTGTGTGTGTTATGCATGCATGTGTGTAAAAAGGAGTAAAGGGAAAATGGAATGAAAAGAGCCACGTGGGGCTCAGAGGGAGGTATAAACGAAAAGGAAAAGGGGAGGGGGTACTTCCCTAATAGTTGAATGGTGCGACGGTGCTGCCGACTGGATGGACAGAGGAAGATGAGGAAGAACATGACAGGGACACCGCCTCTGAACTCCAAGGGAGGGAACGAGTGGCTTGAAGTAGATGGTCCCCTTGGGCCGGAGGTTGAGGAGCCGATCCGGCAGAGCTTCGCCACAGTGAATGGACCCCCCTCTTACAAATGACTCTCAGGTCTGTATTTATAGGCAACACAGACTCAAATCGCGTCGGCTACAGCGGACGCGTCTCTGATTGGAGACGCATCTGACACGGCCGCCGCGATTAAGAAGCGCCGCATTTCTCGCTTGATTTGATCGGCGTAGGGTACAACTATGATTCTGAATCGCGACGGGGACGACCGCCATGAATTAAAAGTCAATTGGATGGGATAGTCGCATGATGATCGTAGCCCACAACTACGTTTGGAATCGCGTTGGGTAGGGCTGCTGCGACTTGAAACACGGCGGCCTTAGCGGACGCGTTTCCAATTAGGCAATGATTCGAAGCATGGGGCTCAGAAAATGCACTGTCCTCAGCCGTAGGCTTTAGGGTTTGACTTTTAAATCACGGTGACCTTGATGGACGCGACTCTAATTAGAGCATGTGACGGAAAAACACGTCGGCTTTACCCGCCGCGTTTAAGGACATAGTTGCGTCCAGCATACCCGGAGCGTTTAAAGAGCATAATTGCGTCGGCCATACAGGACGCATTTCAGTTGCCTTCATAAACGCGTCTGCCAGGCCCGACGCGACTTGAAAATGATGCCCACGACCTCCGGCCAACCTTTGAAATGAAGGGGAAGCACCAGGGAAGAATTGGGTGATCCGAGAATGATGGGGAAAATTACTCTTGCAAGGCAAAGGAGGGCCATTTGTGGCATTATGGCGTAATATGAAATTTGCCCGTGGTGGAGTCGAATTTGTGTGTCTACAGGGTTTATATGAGACTCCTCTGCCTTCAAGTTTCTTAAGTACCATACGAGTTTCCCTAAGCTGAAGATCTTAGACTATGTATGGTCCGAGCAACCTTCTGTGTAGACCGGAAGAACAGGAGGAAGAGAGGTCGAATGCCGAACAAGAGACTTTTATAAATAATAAGCCTTTAGATTAGATACATGCCAGGTTCTGGGTATGTCTTTGCCGCTAGGGGTAGTCAGCTTGTAAGAGCCTTTCCCAAGAGCCTGTGTGACCTGATAAGGTCCTTCCCATTTCGGGGCGAGTTTACCAGTTGCTCTTTGGGGGTCCGATACCGAGCAACGGCGTAGTACGAGGTCTCCTCCGAAGAAGTGCCACTCCCAAACTCGGGAGTTGTAATACTGCACGAGGCGCTGTTGGTAGGGGACTAGTCTAATGCTGGCGTCGCTCTGACGTTTGCCGAGCATGTCTAGGTTCTCCCTCAGTGCGCGGTTATTGGCTGCTTCGTCGAAGTGGGTAGTTTGGATTGTGGGGAGAGCCACCTCCAAAGGCACTGCCACTTCTGTACCATAGGCCATGTGGAAGGGGTCTCTCCGGTGGCCACCCGAGCAGTTGTTCAGTGACACCATAGCACGTTGGGGAGCTTTTCTATCCAAGAACCTTCAGCAGCTTCAACCCTCATGCGTATCCCATGGAGCAGTGTTCGGTTGGCATTCTCCACCAGACTGTTTGAGGTGAAGTGGTTGTAGATGCCGAGCTCCAAGCACTTCTGCTTGAAGAAGGTGTTGTCAAACTACTTTCCGTTGTTAGAGGTAATCACCTTCGGGACGCAAAACCGGCAAAGGACGTTCTTCCAGACGAACTTCACCCGGCTTGGTCGGTGATTGTGGCAACGGGTTTCGCCTCGATCCACTTGGTGAAGTAGTCAATGGCTACGATTAAGAAATTTTCCTCCCTTGAGCCTCTGGGAATGGACCCATAATGTCAATTCCCCATCTGGCAAAGGGACGTGGTTCAAACAGGGTGTGCAGTTGTTCGGCTGGTTGCTTAATAAGTTGTCCGAACTTCTGGCACTCTAGGCACCTTTTTGCATAGGACATGCAATCCTTCTGTAGCGAAGGCCACCAGAATCCTACTCGGAGGATGCTGCGCGCCAGCGTTTTGCCCCCCAAGTGGTTTCCGTACAGGCCCTTGTGGACTTCTTCGATGGCCGGTGTTGCCTCTATAGGGCTTAGGCACCGTAGAAGAGGTCTTGAGAGGGATCGTCAGTAGAGTTGGCCTTCGATGATGGTGAACCTCTGGCAGCGCAGCCTGATTTTACGACCTTCATTTTGATCGAACGGAAGCTCTACTCAAAGCAGATAGGCGATGAGAGGGTCCATCCATCTTGGAGCTGGCGATCCGGTCTCAATAGCCACAATGTCTACCTCGGTGCTCGGTGCGGCGAGCTCTTCTATGAATATGAAGCGAGAGGGGGCGATGTTGCCTGAAGATGCCAGCTTGGCGAGTGCATCGGCCCGTGCTTTATGCTCCCGCGGGACGTGTATGACTTCAAAGTAGAGGAGATTCTCTATTTGGCATTGACCTGCTGGAGGTTCTGTGCCATACGGGGCTCCCTGGCTTCGAAATGTCCACTCACCTGGCTGGCGACCAACTAAGAGTCACTAAAGACCCATAGCCAGAGTGCTCCGAGGTGCTTAGCCATGTGGATCCCAAACAGAAGCGCTTCATACTCAGCCATGTTGTGGAGGCGATGAAGCAGAACTTGAGGGCGTACTAGATGTAGCGTCCAGGTCGTTCAGACCCGTTAACCTAATAACGTACCTGATCTGACTCCGCCTCCTGCGATCTAGCCGAAGCCTCACAAGGAATACCATTCACAAGTCTGTGAAATATAAAGGAAATTGTTCAAATATATATAAGATTGCCAACCTCATAAATATTTACATGAAATATTCATAGCCATTCCTCAACTGTAGCGAAAACACAACTACAACAACAACCTGGGGCATATCCTGAGGTGTACAACGAAAAGGAAATTACACTGCTGGAGGTGCAGATCCTGCTCCGCTACGGTGCCGCTCGAAACTAGACGAAGGATGAGAAGCCTCCTACTCTCCCTCACATGAAAGAGGTAGGGGTGAGCCTCACGAGTCACTGGCTCAGTAGGGAAACTCCCCTAGAGACCGAGCAAACCAACACAAGTAGTAAAGCAGGAAGCTACGCTAACAATTTATAGAGCTAGCTAGCAGGATACTAAAGCTTTAAATATCACTTACCGCCTAGCATAAAGAAACATTAATAAATAAACCGCAAACCACAACTAGGTGTACGTGCTAAAGTAGGAAAACGCCACACTCGAGTCACGTAGACTGGTTCGCGACACCATCTACTGACTCGGACAAACCACACAGAACTACCTCTCAGTCTCGTAGCCATGGACGAAAGGTCCAACTGCCGCTCCACTGAAACAAGTCAAGAAAACTGTGGAGACCAATCAACACCACTCCTGCGGACCACACAGCCACAGGCCCATGCCTAGCACCTTTGGGGACTCTGACCCGAGCTCCCTAAAGTGAGGCACTGAAGAACAAGACTAGCCGGGGCCCAATACGTCTACTGGTGTCCGTAACCCCTAACCACGAGCACGCTACAAGTGACAAAACACAAGCTCTCACAAGTCGCTGTCCCATTTCCGTCTTTCCCTCAGCCGGATGTAAAACTTTACACAAGAGTTAGGGTGTCCAGGAAGATGGCACAAACCTCGACGGTACCCAGTACCGGGACAAGCCCCGAGCACACACACGTGCCTGGCTCACACAAAACCTGGGGCTCCCAAGTGAAGAGGTATCCATGGTAGGTGTCGTACTACTCGCCACGCACACACAAACCACGTGCACACTGCACAAGTCACGTGCAACCCTACATCTACCACGTGAACACCATGCTAACCGCGCACACAACACGCTCCCCGGAGCGCTATAGGTGCCAACGCACCGCTACCCATTGCCATGCAACACAATTCATGATAATCGGATAAACACACTCACATGCACATACACAAAAGTCCCTCGGCTGTGAATGCGACAGGGCCCCAGGTCGCCATCTGAACGCGACACCCCCATATGTCGCATTCATAAGCTGAATGCGACGATCTTCCTGTCGTGTTCTAAACGCGACAGGAGGGTCTGTCGCCTTCACAGGCGGGAACCCTAATCCGGGAACCCCTCATCGGATTACCCCCACAAACCTTGTAAACCGGTGTTTCCATCCATTTTACATGCTTTAATGTGTGTCCTAGCATGGTATCTACTGTTGGTAAAGCTAATAACCCATTGAACACGACACACACACAATCCACACAATAAAACAAGGTGAGATCTCCCTACCTTCGCGAAGAACGAGACCCACATGACGTTTCCCCTGCTCCACGCAACGTCCATGCGACAAGAACACACCGAAAACACCTTCAGAATGTGAAATAACCCAGAAACCATCGCACAACACCTCCCTTGGCCGAGCAGAGCTTGCAAAAGCTCTGTTCAGCCAAACCTGTTTAAAACCACAACTCGGTTGGGAACACGACATACACAACTGTCGTGACCTGAACGCGATGGTTCTGGCCGTTGCCTTTCCACTCCTGACGCCAGCAAGCCGCCCAGCGTGCGACACGTGGCACGCATGCAGACGCCAACCACCCAGCAACAACAATGTGAACGTGACGACCTGGGCCATCGCGTTCAAAATGTGATGCACCCCTCTGTCACGTTCATAGACAGAGAACAAACTTGCATTTTGGGCCCAACCTGCCAGCCCACAACGCCCTGGAAACCTGTGTAAACACCTGCTGCACATGTCATTGGCCACACAATGGCCTCCACAACTATTATACGACGATCCAAACGGTCAATACGCTACATTACTATCACCTAAAATAAATTTCATCCTCGAAATTTAAGACGGAAACGTAATACCAAAAATTTTTAATTCATGGTACTATCACCTAAAAGAATTGAAAGCTTACTCAAATAAGTATGGATACACTTTCATCATCTCATCTGCTAATTCCCATGTTTCCTCTCCGCCCTGTCTATTTTCCCATCTGACTTTCACTAATTCAATCTCTTTATTTCTGAGCTACTGAATTCTGCAGCCTATGATTTGTACCAGATACTCCGACATTGTCATGTCTGGCTTCAGATGATCTCTTTGATAACTAACCACTTGGGAGGGATCTCTGATGTACATTCTGAGCATAGAGACGTGAAACACATCATGTGCATCTGTGAAATCTATTGGCAGATTTAGCCTGTAAGCTGTTTCACCAAGTCTTTCATTTATCTGGAATGGTCCAACATACCTTGTACTTAATTTACCTTTCTTGCTAAATCTAAGAACACCTTTGGTAGGTGAAACCTTCAAAAAGACATAATCTCTGACTTCAAATTGCAGCGGCCTACGCCAGGTATCTACATAACTCTTCTGGTGACTCTGTGCTGTCTGAAGCTTCTCTTTAATGAATTTCACGGTCTCTGCACATTGTTGGACCAACTCTGGAACCATAACCTGTCTCTCTCCTACTTCATGCCAATTTAATGGTGTCCTACATGGTCTACCATATAATGCTTCATAAGGTGCCATTCCAATGCTTGCCTGATAACTGTTATTGTAAGCAAATTCTACTAGGCCCAAATGGCGCCCCCATATACCTCCCCAAACTAGACAACAAGCTCTCAACATATCTTTAATTGTCTGGATTGTTCTTTCTGTCTACCCATCTGTCTGTGGATGATATGCTGAACTGTACCTTAATTCTGTGTCGACTACTCTCTGTAAACTCCTCCAAAAACCTGATGTGAACCTGGGATCTTGGTCTGAAACGATAGTGAGTAGAATCCCATACAAAGGTAATATTCTTTCCATATATAATCTGGCTAATCTATCTAGGGACCATGACTTGCTGATTGACAATAACCTGCAAACCTTGGTCAATTTGTCCACAAAAACCCAAATACCATTGCGACCACTTGTGGACTTGGGCAAACCTACCACAAAATCCATGGCAATATCGTCCCATTTCCACTGTGGAATGGGCAATGGCTATAACAGTCCTCCTGGCCTCCAGTTCTCCACTTTAACTTGTTGACACACTGCACATCTTGTTATAAACTCTGCAATTTCTCTTTTTATATTCGGCCACCAAAAGTGCTTCTTCATATCCTAATACATCTTAGTACTGCCTGGATGAATAGTGTATCTTGACTTGTGAGCTTCTTCTAATACTTTCTGCTTGACTTCTGCATCTGCTGGTACATATAACGTCCTTTGAGTCTGGCCACACTGTCATCCCCAAAAGTCACCTCTTCCATTCTCACAATATCAGCTAAACTGTTATATGCTCTTTGCGCTTCCACTATTTGCCAGTATAGGGAAGGTTCCACTGCACTGCTTGCTAGTATTGCTCGTCGTTGACTATTAGGCACATATAATGAATTTTCTGCCACATTTTCATGTAATTTCCATTCTCTGATCATAAGTTGATTCATAGCTACCTTTTTGCTCAGTGCATCTGCTACCACATTAGCTCTGCCTGGATGATAAGACAAACTGAAATCATAATCTTTCAAGTACTCCATCCACCTGCGCTGCCTTAAATTCAGATGCTTTTGAGAAAAGATATACTTTAAACTCTTATGATCAGTGAATGTCTCAAATCTCTCACCATATAGATAGTGCTACTAGATTTTCAATGTAAAAACTACTACTGCTAACTCTAAATCATGCGTCAGATAATTCTCTTCATGCTTCTTTAGTTGTCTGGATGCATAAGCTACCACCTTACCATGCTGCATCAGCACTGCTCCCAACCCTCTCCTGGACGCATCTGTGTAGAGAACAAATCCGCCACTACCTGACGGAATCTCCAGTATTGGTGTTGTGGTAAGCCTTTTCTTTAATTCTGCAAAGCTGCACCTACACTCTGAGGACCATACAAAAGGTACCCCTTTCCTTGTTAATCTTGTCATCGGAGCTGCTATCTTCGAAAAATCTTGAATGAACCATCTATAATATCCTGCAAGGCCTAAAAAGCATCTAATCTTTGACACAGACCTCAGTTCTTTCCATTTCATTACTACTTTTGTAATGGCCCCGATGCCCGGACCCTCGGCTCCCACTAAGAATCCGAACATCGACACCGCCGCCCACGGGTCCGGAGACCCAGAAGGGATAACGGATCGGTCTAACAAGATATGTAATAGAGATAAATAACAACAAACACACTAAAATGTACGACAGGTGAGGGAAAGGAGTGAAACACTGAGTAACAATCTAGTACAGTCCTAAAGTAAATAAAGTACAAGTGTTGAATTAAAAGGGAATGAACATGTTCCTTAGGGGCATACCCCGAGGGTGAAGTACACAAGCAGGGGAACACTGCTCACTAGGGATACAGTCTACTACGGCCACATCTCCTCAGTCCGCCGCTGAGGGAACTGCTGTGAAGTCTCACCTATAAAAGAGGGCATGAGATTCACAAAGAAGCCCAATAGGGACTACCAATCTCTCACTGGTTCTAACAGCAGAATAGAACTAAGGTGCAATAATTAAATAAGCAGTAAATTCTATTCTACTAAATAGAGTCAAGTGTGGAAGCGTGAAAGAAACTACACGGTCATCGGTCTTGGCTACACGTCGGGACCGGAAAACCCGTGTAAAATACGGCACCAGAAGAAAACCCAAGGCTGTAACATAGACAGCTAAACACTGCCTGGGCAAACACACTAGCTATAGTACGCTACACTAGTCAGCCGATCAGGTGCGCCACGCACCTTACCCTCGACCAACGTTCCATGTCTAACACCTCCAATCTGAGTGAGACGCAAAACTAAAGAAAACACAACATCATAGTCTGGCTGGACTACAGTCCCACGCCTGGCCCCTATAAATGGTTCCGGAACCACGTAGAATGAGGCAGTGAGAAAGGAGTAACTGGTCCACACCGAAAGAGCACCACAACTATCTCAGAGACACAGACCAGCTAAGAGAGCTCTACAAACGACTCTACGCCACTGTCCCCACCATTTTCCCCTCTGCTCCAAGTCCATGAGTCGAGCACGCCCGCCACCCGAAGAACTCCCTCTAATAGGCACGCGGGGATGGGGGTCCCAGGTAATGGTAACAACTTGTCTCATGGACAAGCCCTCAAGTGCCTAGCACCAGGCAAAGAGAATAGAGTAGCATTGCTCTAGGAACAGCACAGGTGCCAAGAAAACCGAGTCGCAGTGGAAGCGGAACGTCAAAACCTGTCGCCAGTCCCTCTCGGTTAGAGAGGCGACGCAGTGCTACGTCGCGTTTAGAATGCGACGATCCTACCTGTCACGACAAGAAACCAGAAGGTGACCCTTTGACCCGTCGTGATAAGAACACTCAGGCTTAAGGCGCCGCAACAAACCTGGGTCTTCTGAACGCGACACATACCCTGTTATGATCCTATCACGACGGAGGCGGATGTCACGTTTCGACAAACCCCCAACTCCTGAATGCCGCACATGTACCCCCTCGCGTTTGCTAACACGACTGGTGCTGGGGCGCGTTCAGAGTGAACGCAACGCGACGATACGTCGCGACCGAGTCATGACTTGGAAGCCCATTGCAACCTCAGCCGAGTGCTCAAACAGAGCAACTCCCAACACTCCAAATGCCACAAAAACTGAACAAGAACAGGGAGGGGAGCATGAAAACGAGGGAAACCCATCCGTTGACATGCAAACCACCCAAGGAAAGCCCTCAAGCATGCGAGGAATTCAAGCTACACTTAAGACCTCACATATGAAACATGAAACCCTCAATACAACCCACCCATCTCAAGTATGATCCAAGCATCACAAACCAACCACATGAATCATAAGACAATATGCACAGCCTAAGAAAGGATTGTAGGCTTGGAGAAGGGGGTTTGGACCTACCATGGTAGAACTAGGGGGAGGGTTTGGGGTCCCTACCTCAATACAAAGATCCACCCGATTAGGGCCTTCTCCTAGGCTTGCACCTCTCCACCTTCAAGCTCCAACGCTCCAAGAGCCATCGTCCATGAGCCAAGCACGCCCTTCACAAGCCGATGGAGAGAAACCAAGGTGCATGCCACAGAGAAGGGGGAAGGAGAATGCAGTGAGAGGGAGAAGCATAGATTTCACACCCACCAATACAATCAAACCATGCACTTACCTTCACCAAACACCACACACACACCAAGCCTTCCCCAAGCTCCCCACGGAGCAACCAAGCCATAAGAATCGCCGGAGAGGAAAGAACACAACGACATAGGCAAAAGGGGTTCTGCTCTCTGCTAGAGCAACTTAAACACAGGCGATAAGAATGTGACGAACTTGGTCATCGCGTTACCAACGTTAATGCGACAGCCACCTACGTCGCGATCTGGAAAAGCCTGCGACCCTGACGATCAAACCCACCACGTGGTATGCATGCAATGCTGACATCTTATCGCGACGGACCAGAATGTCGCATTCAAGCATGCATGACGACATGTGTCTCCACTATTTAGATAGCTAAAAGACAAAACAATAGTCTGCTGTCAGAGCCTTGTCGCGGAAGGGGCGGCCGGCGCATTCTCATTCAGAACGCGACGGTCACCTACGTCACCTTCATAAGGCGACGGGTCGACATGTCGCAATCACAGCCGAGAGAGCTGACCCTCAAAGGGGACAGAGATGTTACAATCTAACCAACAAAAAACAATTTCATCCTCGAAACTAAGGGCGAAACTAGGGAAAAAGAGGGTAAACAAAGTACCTGTCACTCGAACAAGTAAGGGAACTGTTCCCGCATCTCGTCCTCACGCTCCCAAATGGCCTCTCCACCAGCGCGGTGCTCCCAAACCACCTTGATGAGTGGGATCTGCCTCCTGTGAAGCTGCTGCACCCTATGGTCCACCACGCTGACTGGGTACTCTAGTACGGACAGGTCTGGAGTGACCTCTAGCAGTGAGTAGTGGAGTACATACGATGGATCTGGCATGTACTTCCTCAGCTGCTACACGTGGAAGACATCATGGACACCTGCCAACTCGGACGAAGAGCCAACCTGTAAGCGACCTCCCCAACCCGTTCTAGGATGGGAAAGGGGCCAACAAACCTCGGGCTAAGCTTGCCCCTCTTCCCAAACTTGAGAATGCCCTTGGTGGGCGAGACTCGAAGAAACACACTATCGCCTGCCTCGAACTGAAGTGGCCTCCTGCGAACGTCGGTGTAGCTCTTCTGTCTGCTCTGGGCTATCTAAAACCTCTGTCTGATCTGCCTCACGGTGTCTACACACTGCTGCACCAACTCTGGACCCATCAACTGCCTCTTGCCAACCTTGTGCCAGTGCAACAGTGTCCTGCACAGTCGACCATACAGAGCCTCGTAGGGTGCCATCCCGATGCAGGAGTGAAAGCTATTATTATACGCAAACTCCGCCATGGGATGGTGTGACTCCCACGTGCCGCCCCAGTCTAGGCAACATGCTCTCAACAAGTCCTCGAGGGTCTGTATGGTCCTCTCCGACTGCCCATCTGTCTGTAGGTGGTAGGCTGAACTCAACCTCAACTCGGTACCAAGTGCCTGCTGAAAGCTGCGCCAGAAATGAGAAGTGAACCTCGGATCTCTATCTGAGACAATAGAGATCGGGGATCCGTGCAAAGGCACCACTCTGTCCATAAACACTTGCGCAAGTTTGTCCACTGACCACGCTACTTTGACTGGTAGGAAGTGAGCGGTCTTCGTCAACCTATCGACGATGACCCAAACGCTGCCGTGCCCCTGTGAAGTGCGAGGTAAGCCAAAAACAAAGTCCATGGTGATGTGCTCCCACTTCCACATGGGAATGGGAAGCGTCTACAACTCACCACCTGGACGTTGGTGCTCTGCCTTCACCTACTGACAGGTAAGGCAGTGCGAAACAAACTCAGCGATATGTCTCTTCATCCCGGGCCACCAAAAGAGTGCCCTCAAGTCGTGGTACATCTTGGTGGAGCCCGGATGAATTAGAGTATCGCGACCTGTGCACCTCAGCCAGTACCTCCTCCCTGATGTCCTCTGGAATGTAGAGTCTATCTCGGAACCAAACCTCGCTGTCCTTGTCCAACACCACCTCGGGCAACTGCAACACGTCTGCCAAGTCTGCGTCTGCACTCTGTGCCTCGATCACCTGCTAATATAATCATGCCGGCCAACACTGCCCTCTCCCTGAGGCTCGATGGCGTGAACACGCCCTGAGCGGCGTCCTCCAGGAGTCTCCAGTGTCTAACCAACAAAGAACTCAAGTGGGCTCTCCTACTCAAAGCGTCTGCTACAACATTAGCCTTTCCCGGGTGATAGGAAAGGGTAAAGTCATAGTCCTTCAAGTACTTGAGCCACCTACACTGCATGAGGTTTAGATCTCTCTGTGTGAAGACGTATTGTAAGCTTCGGTGATCCGTGAAAACCTCGAACACTTCACCGTACAAGTAGTGCCTCCACAACCTCAAGGCGAACACGACCGCTGCAAGTTCCAGGTCGTGTGTCAGGTAGTGCTGCTCATGCTTCTTCAGCTGACGAGAAGCATAAGCAACTACTCGACCATGCTGCATCAGCACAACACCCAAAGCAGTCCCTGATGCATCTATGTAGACAATAAAGTCACCGCTGCCAGAAGGTACCACAAGGATCAGAGCTGAAGTCAGTCGGCTCTTTAGCTCCTGAAAACTGCACTCGCACTCTGATGTCCACACAAACCTGGTCTCCCGCCTGGTCAACCAGGTCAAAGGCTCTGCAATGCACAAACCTCTTGTAGTAGCCTACCAGCCCCAGAAAACTACACACCTCTGCAACTTTAGTGGGCTAGCCCCAAGAAACTACGGCCTCAACCTTGGCGGAATCCACCACCACACCTGCACCAGAAACAACGTGACTGAGGAACTGCACCTCCTTTAGCCAAAATTCACACTTGCTAAATTTGGCGTAAAGTTGGTGACTCCTCAAAGCCTGCAACACCAGCCTCAAGTAAACCTTGTGCTCCTCTACTATCGCTGAGTACACCAGGATGTCATCGAAGAACACTATCATGAACCTGTCCAGGTACTCTCAAAACACGTTGTGCATCAGCTCCATCAACGCTATAGGTGCATTCGTAAGTCTAAAAGGCATCACGACAAACTCGAAGTGGCCGTAGCGGGTACGAAAAGTTGATCTGGCGATGTCTGACATGTGGATCCGCAACTGGTAGTAGCCCGACCTCAAATCGATCTTCAAGAACACTGAAGCTGACTACAACTGGTCGAACAAGTCATCGATTTTGGGCAAAGGGTACTTGTTCTTCCAGTCACCTGATCCAGCTATCGATAATCATACACATCCTGAGGCTGCCATCTTTCTTTCTCACAAACAAAATAGGTGCTCCCCACGGAGAACGGCTAGGACGAATGAAGCCCAACGCAAGCAACTCCTGTAGTTGGCGCTTCAACTCCCGCAGCTCCATCGGCGCCATCCGGTACGGTGCCTTGGATGCAGGCATCATCCCCAGAAGCAACTCAATGGAGAAATCTACCTCCCGCTCCGGCGGCAAGCCAGGTAGATCCTCCGAAAACATGTCGGCAAACTCGCAGACAACAGGCACATCTGAAACAGATATCTCACCAGAATCTGAGACACACACAGAAGACAAGAAGGCAACACCACCGTCTCGAATAATATGTCGAGCTCTACAAAAAGAGACAAAGGGTCGGCGGGTAGACCCGGTACCTCGGAAGCAAAGCACAGGTGCTCCAGGTAGGTCAAACCTCATTGTCTTCCACTGACAATCCACCAGAGCAGAGTGTGCCTCTAACTAGTCCATGCCAAGGATGGCATCAAAGTCGTGGAGCTACAAGGCAAACAGTCTGGTTGGTAGCTGGTGGCTCTATACCTCAACGGTGACGCCCTCTAGATAGCCCAGAGTACACATAAAGTCACCCGTCGGTAGCTCAACAGCTAGGTCTCATGCCTGATCCGGAGCAAACTCAGACAAAATAGCAAAGAACTTCTCAGAAGCAAAACAGTGCGTGGTACCCAGATCAATAAAAACTGTAGCAGCCCTACCAAGGATAGGAACCGTACCGATCACCAGATTAGAGGCCTCTGCCTCCTCTCTGGTGATGTTCATCACCCGACCGCGTCCACGTCCTCGCTGAGGCTGCTACTGCTGGCGCTGCTGCGGCTACTGGAACTGACCCTGGTGTTGCTGCTAGCGCTGCGCCGGCTGGGGTGGACGGTACTGTGCTTGAGGTGTCTGCTGCTGCTGCGGCCTCAACGGACACTCACAGATGTAGTGCCCCTTCTGCCCACAGTGGTAACAACCCGTGCCCTGCTGACTCTGCTCTGCTCTCTGCTGCACAGACTGCTCCACTAGTTGCTGCTCCGGCTGACGTCGTTGATGCTGTGGCTGCCTGTACTGATGCCTGCCTCCACGAGTGAACAGCTTCTTCAACTTCGAGGTCAGGCCAACACCGACTGTCCCCGAAGAAGAAGAAGAGGAAACACTCCCTCGACTGCTCGAGGGGCACTGGTACGGAGAAGACCTCCCTGAGCCTCCACTCTGCTATGGCTGAAACTGACACTCCCGCTCCAAGGCGGTGGCTCTCACCACTGCTACCGTCAAGGAGTCACAAAGGTGATCAGCCATGGCCATCTCAACTCCGAGCATAGCCCGCTAATGAACCGCTCGGTACGAGCCTGCTCACTGGCGGCCACGTGGGGGACGTGTCGAAGCAGCTGCACGAACCTCTGGTGGTTCTGTGCTACGATAGAGTCTCCCTGCACCAACTCGTGGAACTGGTCCCTCCTCTCACGGCAAGTGTAGTCAGGGAAGAACTCACCGTGAAAGGCCACTAGGAACTCTACCAAGTGATCTGGTTCAGCCTCCTGCCATGAAAACTGGTCTGCCTCACTGCCCTCCACCACTCGTGGGCAGACCCCTTCAGCTGATATACTGCCAACCTGACCTGATCCAGCTCTGCACGGTCCATGGTCTCGAAGGTGCGCTCGAGCTCATAGACCCAACTCTCTGCCCTGTCCGGATCACGGTCACCAGAAAACATCGGAGGCCGAAGATGAAGAAACCTCTCCAAAAGCATCGTGCGGTCCTCAGGTGCTGCTGCTACAATTGGAGTCTGCTGCCGTACCACTGGTGGTACCTTTGGCTGAACTGGTGCTGCCTGCGAGGTCAGTGGTGGCTGCTCCGCTACTGCCATTTCTGTGAACTGCTGACCTCCTACTGGCATCCGTTGGTACGATGGTATTGAGGGTACTGCGGGTACTGCCAAGGACCCTGGAAACATAGCTCTCCACCACTGCTCCATGACGGCCGGCGGGGGCGGGGGCGGAAAACCACTGCTGTGCTGCTGCTACTACTGCGGCCCTCCCTACAGAAACGGAACGCCCTGCGGCAACGGGTCCCCAAGCTGCACGACTGCTGGGGCTAAGCATCAATCAGTACCTGCTCCGCTGCAACCGACCCATCCGACTCGAACTCCTGATGCTCCGCCAGCTCACGAGCCTACCTGCGAGTGCGTGGAGGCATGTTCTGCAAAAGAGCAACATAATAGGTTAACAGATAAAACTCCGGCGGCTAGCAGTGTTACTTATACTTCCTAAGGGACTTTACAGTATTACCTTATTTCATACAAGTCCTGATAGACCCCCTGCTTTGATACCACTGTAACAGCCCCGACGCCCAGACCCTCAGCTCCCACCAAGAATCCAAACATCGGCACCACCGCCCACGGGTCCAGAGACCCAGAAGGGCTAACGGATCGGTCTAACAAGATATGTAATAGAGATAAATACAACAAAACGCACTAAAAGTACGATAGGTGAGGGAAAGGAGTCCAACACTGAGTAACAGTCTAGTGTAGTCCCAAAGTAAATAAGTACAAGTGCTGAATTAAAATGGAAAGAACACGTCCCTTAGAGGCATACCCCGAGGGTGATGTACACAAGCTGGGAAAACTGCTCACTAGAGACGCCGTCTAATATGGCCCCATCTCCTTAGTCTGCCGCGGAGGGAACTGCTGTGAAGTCTCACCTACAAAAGAGGGCATGAGCTTCACGATGAAGCTCAGTAGGGACTACAATCTCCTACTGGTTCTAACAGCAGAATAGAACTAAGGTGCAATAATTAAATAAGCAGTAAATTCTATTCTACTAAACAGAGTCAAGTGTGGAAGCGTGAAAGAAAACTACACGGTCATCGGTCTAGGCTACACGTAAGGACCGAAAAACTCGTGTAAAACACGACACCAGAAGAAAACCTAAGGCTGTAACACAGACAGCTAAACACTGCCTGGGCAAACACACTAGCTACAGTATGCTACACTAGTCAGCCGGTCAGGTGCACCACGTGCCTTACCCTCGACCAACGTTCCATGTTTAACACCTCCCGTCGGAGTGAGACGCGAAACTAAAGAAACAAACATCGTAGTCTGGCTGGACTACGGTCCCACGCCTGGCCCCTCTAAATGGTTCCGGAACCACGTAGAGTGAGGCAATGAGAAAGGACTAACTGGTCCTCACCGATAGAGCACCACAACTATCTCTGAGACACAGAACAACTAAGAGAGCTCTACAAACGACTCTACGCCACTGTCCCCACCGTTTTCCCCTCTGCTCCAAGTCCGTGAGTCGAGCACGCCTGCCACCCGGAGAACTCCCTCTAATAGGCACGCGGGGATGGGGGTCCCAAGTAACGGTAACAACTTGTCTCATGGACAAGCCCTCACGTGCCTAGCACCAGGCGAAGAGACTAGAGTAGCATTGCTCTAGGAACAGCACAGGTGCCAAGAAAATCGAGTCGTAGTGGAAGTGGAACGTCAAAACCTATCTCCAGTCCCTCTCGGTCAGAGAGGCGACGCAGTGCTACGTTGCGATCAGAACGCGACGATCCTACCTATCGCGACAAGAAACCAGAAGGCAACCCTTCGACCATCGCGATAAGAATGCTCAGGCTTAAGGGGCAGCAACAAACCCGGGTCTTCTGAACGCGACACGTACCCTGTCGTGATCTATCACGATGGAGCGGACGTCGCGTTTTGACAAACCCCAACTCCTGAATGCCGCACATGTACCCCCTCGCGTTCTAACGCGACAGGTGCTGGGGCGCGTTCAGAGTGAACGCGATGCGACGATACGTTGTGACCAGGTCGCGACTAGGAAGCCCGTCGCGACCTCAGCGAGTGCTCAACCATAGCAACTCCCAACACCTCAAATGCCACAAAAACTGAACAAGAACAGGGGGGAGCATGAAAACGAGGGAAACCATCCGTTGACATGCAAACCACCCAAGGAAACCCTCAAGCATGCAAGGAATTCAAGCTACACTTAAGACCTCACATATGAAACATGAAACCCTCAATACAACCCACCCATCTCAAGTATGATCCAAGCATCACAAACCAGCCACATGAATCATAAGACAATATGCACAGCCTAAGAAAGGATTGTAGGCTTGGAGAAGGGGTTTGGCCCTAGCATGTAGAACTAGGGGGGAGGGTTTGGGGTTCCTACCTCATACAAAGATCCACTCGATTAGGGCCTTCTCCTAGGCTTGCACCTCTCCACCTTCAAGCTCCAATGCTCCAAGAGCCACCGTCCACGAGCCAAGCACGCCTTTCACAAGCCGATGGAGAGAAAACCAAGGTGCATGCCACAGAGAAGGGGGAAGGAGAATGCAGTGAGAGGGAGAAGCACAGATTTCACACCCACCAATACAATCAAACCATGCACTTACCTTCACCAAAACCACACACACACCAAGCCTTCCCCAAGCTCCCCACGGAGCAACCAAGCCACAAGAATCGCCGGAGAGGAAAGAACACAACAACATAGGCAAAAAGGGGTTCTGCTCTCTGCTAGAGCAACTTAAACACAGGCAATAAGAATGTGATGAACTTGGTCATCGCGTTACCAACGTTGATGCGACAGCCACCTACGTCGCGATCTGGAAAAGCCTGCGACCCTGACGGTCAAACCCACCACGTGGTATGCATGCAACGCTGACATCTTATGAAGATGGACTAGTATGTCGCGTTCAAGCATGCATGACGACACGTGTCTCCACCGTTCAGACAACTAAAAGACAAAACAACAGTCTTCTATCAGAGCTCCGTCGCGACAGGGGCGGCCGACGCGTTCTCATTCAGAATGAGAACGCGACGATCACCAACGTCGCCTTTAGAAGGTGATGGGTCGACATGTCATGATCACAAACGAGAGAGCTGATCCTCAAAGGGGACAGGGATGTTACAGCTTCAACCTTGGCTGGATCAACTACAACACCTTCACCTGATATTATATGACCCAGAAACTGAATTTCTTTTAACCAAAATTTGCATTTGCTGAATTTACCATACAACTGATGATCTCTTAATGTCTGCAATGTGATTCTTAGGTGTGTTGCATGTTCCTCCTCTGATGCCGAATACACTAGAATATCATCAATGAAAACCACAATAAACTGATCCAGATACGGGTGAAATATCCTATTCATCAAATTCATGAAGGCTGCTGGCGCATTTGTCAAGCCAAATGGCATAACAACAAACTCATAATGTCCATATCTTGTCCTGAAAGCTGTCTTATCAATGTCTTCCTCCTTTATCCGCAACTGATGATATCCTGACCTCAAATCTATCTTGGAAAACACCTTATCTGATTGAAGCTGATCAAATAGATCATCTATTCTGGGAAGTGGATACTTATTCTTGATTGGGACCTTGTTCAGCTGCCTGTAATCAATGCACATTCTCAGACTGCCATCTTTCTTTCTAACAAATAATACTGGCGCTCCCCATGGCGAGTGACTAGGTCTGACAAAACCTTTTTCTAACAGTTCCTGCAATTGTTTCTTTAGTTCTTTCAACTCTATCGGTGCCATTCTGTATAGTGCCTTTGATATCGGCATACTACCATACTACCTGGCTGTAACTCAGGTGTAAAGTCCACCTCTCTATGTGGAGCTAACCCTGACAAATCTTCTGGGAACACATCTACAAACTCTCTAACCGCTGGCACTGAATCTACAGTCTTACTAGATTCAATTAAAGTAATTGAGGCAAGGTACGCTACACACCCAGCATTAATCAACCTCCTAGCTCTAAGCGCAGAAATAATAAGCTTAGGTGTGTAAAAAGGCATACCTTGGAACTCAAATACTGCTCCGCCTGGCCTGCAAAACTTCACTCTCTTCTTCATGCAATCTACCATCACCCCATAAGCTTCCAACCAATCCATTCCCAAAATTATATCATAATCCTTCCACGTCAAAGCATACAACCTTGCTGGCAACTGATTTCCTTGAATTACTATTGGAACCTCATCTAAGAAACACAAGATGAGCATGTAACCTCATGAGGGAATCTGTACAACCAACTCACACTGTCTCTCCTCTAATGGATGTATCATGCTATCTAGAAAATCTTTGGAAATAAATGAATGGGAAGCACCCGGATCTATCAACACTCTAGCAGAAAAGTCAAAAAGCGGTAATATACTTTCAATGAGATTGGATGTCTCCGCCTGAGCTCTAGTAACTGCCATCACTCGACCTCGACCACCTCTCTGGTACGGTGTACCTCTACCTCGCTCTACTGGCTACTAGTGAGGCTGCTACTGCTACTGAGTCCCTCTGCCGTAACTATATTCCCGAGGAAGTGGACAATTTCTTTGTAGATGCCCTGGCTGCCCACAATTATAACACCTGAAGCTTGGAAAAGCCGCAGGCTGCCCTGCCGTGCTCTGCTGTGACTCCTCTGGAGTCGGTGGCCTGTAACCATGACCCTGTTGAAAACCACCCTGCTGGAAACCCTGTTGCCTGCCTCCACCTCGACCTCCTCCTCGGAAGAACTTATTTATCTGCTTACCCCATTTTGCAAATCCTGACGATGATGAAGCTCTTGAGGGTGCCTTACCCTTGCTGACGCCAGTAGACTGCTGGGGAAGCTAGAAACTACCTGATCCACTTGTCTGTGACTGCCCCTATCTGGCCCGAACAGTCCTTTCTAATATTGCCGCTCTCTGCGCCGCCTCCTCCACCGTCCTGCACATGAGGGGAATCACTGCATCCTGCAACTCTGCTCTCAAACCTCTAATAAAATATTCCACCATCATGGTATTATCTGTCACCACGTATGGAGCATATTTGCTTAATGCCATAAATCTCATCTGATATTCTAACACCTACAAGTTCCCCTGCTATAAAGTCCGGAACTGCTCTCTCTTTGCCTGCTGAATTTGAATTGGAAAGAAGGTGTCATTGAAGACCATCAAAAACTCATGCCAGGTAATAGTATCCTCTGGCCTTTCTGCGAACACCATCTGCATCTTTAATCTCCACCATTCCTGTGCAAAACCTCACAACTGATAGGTGGCAAGAATCACCCTATCCGTCTGCGAACACCTCATTGTCACAAACACCCTCTCTATCTCATGTACCCAGTGCTCCGCTGTGTCGGGATTGGGGCCTCCTGAAAACATAGAGGGCTGCAACCTCAGAAACCTCTCCACAAGTGCTGTAGACTCCTCTGCACTAACTGGCCGCACTGGTGCTGTTGGGGGTATGGGTATAAAGGGTGGTACCCCAACTCCAGGTGGTGGAACTGGCGCCACTGGTACTGCTGGTACTGCCTCCTCTACAACCAGTGGTACTGCTACTGCTAGTTGTACTGGTGCCTGCTGGTCCATCCTCATCCGTATGTCTGTAAGGCTTTCCCATATTCTTTCTATCATTCGCTGCGTAGCATCCTTTCCCGACTCATCTCCACCTCCTCCCCAATCTCTTCTGTCTGCTATTTCTGATCCTGTACAAACAATATGCCAACCACATGCATGCACTAATCAATACAAAAACTTGGGTCTACTTCCAACAATAGGATAAAGTGGAGGATAGGGTATGTAATTTCTGATTCCTTTATATCCACACAGACCTTGCTCTGATACCAACTGTAGCGTCCTCGTCATTCAGACCCGTTAACCTAATAACGTGCCTGATCTGACTCTGCCTCCCGTGATCGAGCTGAAGCCGCGCAAGGGATACCATTCACAAGTCCGTAGAAATATAAAGGAAATTGTTTAAATATATATAAGATTGCCAACCTCATAAATATTTACATGAAATATCCATAGCCATTGCTCAACTGTAACCAAAACACAACAACAACAACAACCCGGGGCATACCCCGAGGTGTACAACGAAAAGGAAATGCCACTGCTGGAGGTGCAGACCCTGCTCTGCTATATTGCGGCTCGGAACTAGATGAAGGATGAGAAGCCTCCTGCTCTCCCTCACCTGAAAGGGGTAGGGGTGAGCCTCACGAGTCACTGACTCAGTAGGGAAACTCCCCTAGAGACTGAGGAAACCAACACAAGTAGTAAAGCAGGAAGCTACGCTAACAATTTATAGAGCTAGCTAGCAGGATACTAAAGCTGTAAATATCACTTACTGCTTGCCGCCCAGCATAAAGCAACATTAATAAATAAATGGCAAGCCACAACTAGGTGTACGTGCTAAAGTAGGAAAACGCCACATTCGAGTCACGTAGACTGGTTCGTGACACCAACTACTGACCCAGACAAACCACATAGGACTACCTCTCAGTCTGGCAGCCACGGTCAAAAGGTCCAGCTGCCGCTCCACTAAAACAAGTCAAGAAAACTATGGAGACCAACCAACACCACTCCTGCGAACCACACAGCCGCAGACCCATGCTTGGTACCTTTAGGGACTCTCGCCCGAGCTCCCTAAAGTGAGGCACTGGAGAGTAGGACTAGCTGGGGCCTAGTACGTCTATTGGTGTCCGTAACCCCCAACCACGAGCATGCTACAAGTGACAAAACACAAGCTCTCACAAGTCGTTGTCCCACTACCGTCTTTCCCTCAGCCGGACGTACAACTCTACACAAGAGTGAGGGTGTCCAGGAAGACGACACAGACCTCGACGGTACCCAGTACTGAGACAAGGCCCGAGCACACACACGTGCCTGGCTCACACAAAACCTGGGGCTCCCAACTGAAGAGGTATCCATGGTAGGTGTCGTACTACTCACCACGCACACACAAACCACGTGAAACCCTACGTCTACCACTTGAACACCATGCTAACCGCACACACAACATGCTCCCCGGAGCGCTACAGGTGCCAACGCACCGCTACCCATTGCCATGCAACACAATTCACGATAATCGGATAAACACGCTCACATGCACATACACAAAAGTCCCTCGGCTGTGAACGCGGCAGGGCCCCAGGTTGCCATCTGAACGCGACACCCCGATATGTCGCGTTCATAAGCTGAACACGATGGGTCGGCCTGTCGCCTTTCTGAACGCAATAGGAGAGTCCGTCGCCTTCACAGGGGGAACCCTAATCCGGGAACCCTCAACAGATTACCCCCACAAAACCTTGTAAACCGATGTTTCCATCCATTTTACATGCTTAATGTGTGCCCTAGCATGGTATCTACTGTTGGTAAGCTAATAACCCATTGAGCACGACTCACACACAATCCACACATTAAAACAGGGTGGGATCTCCCTACCTTTGCGAAGAATGCAAAGAACGAGACCCACACGATGTTTCCCCTGCTCCATGCAACGTCCTCGTGACGAGAACATGTCGAAAACACTTTCAGAATGCAAAATCGCCCAGAAACCATCGCACAACACCTCCCCTGGCCGAGTAGAGCTTGCAAAAGTTCTGTTCAGCCAACCTGTTAAAAACACAGCTCGGTTGGGAATGCGACGTACACAACTGTCGCGACCTGAACGCGACGGTTCTGGCCGTCGCCTTCCCACTCCTGACGCCAGCAAGCCACCCAGCGTGCGACACACGGCGCACATGCAGACGCCAACCGCCCAGCAACGGCAACGTGAATGCAACAACCTGGGCCGTCACGTTCAAAACGTGACGCACCCCTCTGTTGCGTTCACAGACAGAGAACAAACATGCATTTTGGGCCCAACCTATCGGCCCATAATGCCCTGGAAACCTACGTAAACACCTGCTGCACGTCATTGGCCACACAATGGCCTCCACAACTATTATACGACGATCTGAATGGTCAATACGCTACACTAGAACTCTAGACCTTCTGAGGAGGTAAGAACCAAGCCTGCTCCACTTCCAATAATGCAGGAGGATCCATCGACGTAGAGCTCCCATGGGGGCTCGTCTGCCAACGGAGGGTCCTTCTCGGTGGGAAGGGTGCATTCCGCCATGAAATTTGCTAATGCTTGTGCTTTGATGGCCGTCCTTGGATGGTAGCTAATATCGAATTCCCCGAGCTCAATGGCCCACTTGATGAGCCTTCCCGAAGCCTCTGGTCAATGAAGGATGAGCTTCAGCGACTGGTCTGTCAGCACCATGATCGGATGGGCCTAGAAATAAGGCCTGAGCTTCCGAGCAGTCGTCACGAGGGCCAGAGCAAGTTTTTCCACTCGAGGATATCTTCTTTCAGCTTCTTGAAGCACCCTGCTTATGTAGCAAATAGGATGCTATGCCGCTGCCTCTTCTCTAATCAATACCATGCTGATGGAATGTTCGGTGACTGAAAGGTACACAAACAGGGGTTCTCCAAGCATAGGTTTTGAGAGAACAGGTGGGGCAGCCAGGTACGCCTTCAGCTCGATGAAGGCTGCTTCGCAATCCTCGATCCATCGTACTTGCCCCCCTTGCGGTGAGGCACCTTTGGGGACTCGCAGCAATTTGAAGAAGTTAAAACTCCTCTCTGCTGCTCGGGACATGAAGCGATTGAGTGCCGTGAGGCGTCTAGTGAGCCGCTGGACGTCGCGCACGGTCTTGGGACTGCTCATCTCTAGTATGGCCCAGATTTTCTCAGGATTGGCCTCTATTCCTCTGTTAGACACGAGGAAACCGAGGAACTTTCCTGAGCATACTCCGAATGCACACTTCGCAGGATTGAGCTTCATATTATACCTTCGCAGGGTTGCGAAGGTTTCTTTGAGGTCGGTGATGTGGTCGGCGCTCGGGAGCGTCTTGACCAGCATGTCATCGACGTAGACCTCCATATTTCGCCCAATCTGCTGCTCGAACATCTTGTTGACCAGATGTTGGTAGGTTACGCCAGTGTTCTCTAGACCGAACGACATCCTGGTAAAACAGTAAAGGCCAAGGTTGGTGATGAACGTTGTGGCATCCTGGTCCGGGGGATGTATGTTGATCTGATGGTAACCAGAATAAGCATCCAGAAAGCTAAGGAGCTCATGCCCGGATGTGGCGTCCACCAGCTGGTCGATGCGCGGTAAGGGGAAGTTGTCCTTGGGCATAGCCTTGTTGAGGTCATTGTAATCCACGCACACTCGCCATTTGTCGTTGGCCTTGCATACGAGGACTACATTGGAGATCCATCTTGGATATTGAGCTTCTCGGAGAAGCCCAACAGCTCGGCTTTTGACAACGTGATCTTGGATCACGGTCTGCCATTCGTGATTGACGGGTCGTCGTCTTTGCTGGACCGGTGGTATTTTTGGGTCCAGGTGAAGGCGATGCGTCATCACCTCTGGAGGGATGCCAGGCAGCTCATCGTCCGACCACACGAACACGTTCGAATTGACCAGCAAAAAAGCCTTGTAGCATTGCTGTTCGGCTTCTGGAAGGAATGCACCAATATAAAGGACGTGCTCGGGGTCATCGTCCGCTCACACAGGAAGCAGGTCCTTGTCTGGTGGAAGGTTGGTCAGTTGGTGTGGGTATAATTTTCGGGTCTGCGATGGCTGCTTGTCTCTCAGGGAGAGGACATAGCACCTTCGAGGCTCAAGCTGACTTTCGAGCACCTCGCTAATGCCACACGGAGTGGGGAACTTCATCTTCTGATGGAGAGACGAGGGTACTGCCTTGTTTCGGCCAATTAGACCTCTGCCGAGGATGACGTTGTACCCTGGCATTCTCCGAATGACCAAGAAATCCACCATCTTGGTCATGCTCTTTGGTGTCGTCCCAAGGGTGATTGGGAGGCGGGCTCGTCCCATGGGTTGAACCGAGACCCCAGAGAAGCCGAACAGAGGCGATTCAACTGGGGTGAGCTAGTCGGTCTTCAACCCCATCATCAAGAAGCAATCATAAGCCAACACGTCAGGGGCACTTCCATTATCCACCAAAATCTGACGCACAGTACAGTGATTGATGGTGGCCGAAATGACCAGTGCATCGGTGTGTGGAGTTGAAACTCCTACAAGATCGTCGTCTGAGAAGGTTATGGACTCCTCGGACCGTGTGCGTACAGGGCTGGAGGGATAAGGGCTTGGACGAGGTGCCAGGGGCCTCTCTACCAAGTGCACCCGTCGAGCGTAGTCACGGGCTGTGACTGCTCTCTCCACCTGTGCTGAAACCTCCCGTGATCACATTGATCTCCTCCCCATAGGCTCATTGTTGATGGGCTGCTCGGGGGTTTGTTCTCGACATCTTGGGTGGTCTTCAATGCGGCGCACGTACTGTCCGAGGTAACCGCACTTGATCAGGGACTCGATCTCATCCTTGAGCTGGCGGCACTCAGAGGTGTCGTGGCTGTGGTTGTGGTGAAAGTGATAGTATTTGTCCTGGTTGCGCCTGCGAGGGTCAGAGCGCATCCTGGGTGGCCACCTAACATATTGTTCGTCCCGGATTTCAGCCAGGATCTGTTCGGGGGCCACCGTGAGCAGGGTGTACTTGTTGAAGGGGCATGGTCGGCGCAGCGAGTCCCCATTGCACCGGCCTTTCTTTCGGTCCCAGTCGGAACAGTGGTTGGAATGCCTCTTCTTGTCTGATTGGTCACCTTGCTCTGCTCGGCCGGAGGCCAGGCTCTCCTCGCACACAGCGTGGCGCTGGGCGGTGGAGAGAAGCTTGGCAAGGGTGGAGGGCTGCTGCACCCCTAGCGTCCTTTGCAGGAAGCCATCGCGAGTGCCTTGGATGAGGGCACTGGTGGCTAATGGGACGTCTAGGCACGTGATGCGAAGTGCTTCAGTCTGGAACCACTTGACGTAGTCCCAGAGTGCTTCGCCTTTCTTCTGCCGAATAGACAGAAGAGAAGCCAATGTGCGCGGCTGTGACCTTCTGCCCAGGAAGTTGTCCCGGAAGGACTTCTTCAACTGTTGGGAGGAGGAGATGGAGCCTGCGGGGAGGGCTTCAAACCATGCCCGCGCAGCTTCCTTTAACGTGGCTGGGAAGGCCCGGCACTTGGCCGCAACCAATGCTCCGTAGAACACCATGTGCGACTCGAACCCATGGACGTGGTCCTCTGGGTCAGTGGTGTCGTTGTAGGGTGCGATGGAAGGTAGGGGCTGTTTTAGGGAGACTCGGGCCTCCAGGATCTCCACGGTGAATGGGGAGCAAAAGTCCAGGTCATCATCCCCCAAAACTCGGCCTTCTGCCTTTTGGACCATTACGTCCATGCGCCGTTCCAGGTCGGCGATGCGGCGGAGGCATCTGACCAGTTCTTGGTTGGAGTGTGCTGAGCCCTCGCGCCTGGATGCATAGGAGTTGGCACCGATGACGGAACGTGGGGGAGGCGGAACCGTCACAGAACGGCGGGGTGAATTGTCCTGCCGCTCCGGCGTTCGGCGTGTCGACAGGATCCTCCGTGACCACCGAGCGACTCTTCGTGCAGCTCTCGCTGGGCCGATGGTGCAGGAGGTCTCCGACGCGATGATTCTACTTGCTGTTCTTGTGGTGGGGGTACTATCTGGGCCGGTTGCCTAACCAATTGCGCCTGAAGGCCCTGACAGATGCCCACAAGCTGTTGAACTTGGCCCCGAAGTTCCACTACCTCCTGGGTAGTGGCTGGAGTGCCGGCCGCAGGTCCATTGTCAATCACTCCGGCGGGGGGAGTGTTGTCGTCGGCAGGAAGAGCTTGATCACGCGAGCCTGCGCATGATTGGCGAGAGCGCGTCATCCTACTGTCAGGGTTCTGGTGAGAGGTTCGTTTGCGAGCCATGGCTGCTGTCGTTCCTACAGATGGCGTAAAAAATGTGGTAGGGTTTTCCTGTTTAGGCCTGGAGCCAAACAAGCCTCCACTAAGAGAAGAGAGGGAAGACTATTGCTAGTGCGGACGAAGGCCTTCAAAACCAAAAAGAGGATCAGGGGGGCCCAGTTGAAGAATCGAGGCGAACCCTCTGATGCCTAAGTCAGATTAGACTGCAAAGAGGCTTGGAAAATAAGGTTTGCTATTGTGTGTGTCGTGCGAGGGTGTGTGTGTATGACTGAGTTTTCGTACCTTTGCATGGGATTATCTGTGTTTTTTATAGGTGAGGGAGACCAAGGGTCCAGACAGGATTTCCCCATGATGATTGAGGGGATGCGCTGGTTCAAGATCCTAGGTGAGGGGTTGCCCGTTGAGATGCCTATTGGGATCCTTTACGGTTAATGTCGTACAGTGGGACGCGTGTCGCGCCACCTCATTAACTGCCTGGGAGGCTAACAACCGCTTCGAGGGCTTTTGGCTGGAGGATACCGAACAGGGCTTCTGTTCGGCGGCCAGCTGTAATCACGGGGATTGTGCCCCCCCTCAATACACAAGCATGTATTAAATCTAATAGCATGAAAAGAGGAATGTGATCGCCACCTAGATAGTTGCCTAATGAAAAAAAGGATGTAGGCTAACTACACTAGGAAAGGGACAGAGAAGAGAAGTGGACCTGGTGTCGCGGTAGGGTTACCTGTCGCGACGACTGATAACGCGTCGCCCTGGGCGGACGCGTCTCCTTGTTGCGTCGTCCTCCTCCGTCACGTTCTCTTCTGTGCGGGAGATGATGGATGGGACCTTCTTCCCGTCCTCCAGCTGGCTAGAGGACCAGACCTCCTCGTGAATATGCTTAGGTGCCTGCCAAAACAAAAGAAACAATAGAAACCCTATTAGAACAAGTTAAATGTTGTATCCATTCAAAAATGAAAAGAAAAGAGGAGCATAGTGGGAACGAACCTGGGGGGTTGTTTTTAAACCCCTTGGGTATATGGAAAACGTGGGAAGAAAAGGGAATGAGTCCTATCTAGAAATGAAGTAAAATGCATGAAGAAAAGATAGGAAAAGGGAGGGAGGAAAGAAAGAGCCCCATGAGGGCGACTCCCTGGCTTGTGATGACGTCCAAAGCTCGCGTAAAGGCTTCAGGAAAAGTGGGGGTCGTCTCCTCACATTCCACGCTCCATGGATGTGAAAATGAGCAAGCTTTTTGAGGTAGGAATGTGAGGAATGAGAGGAAATGAGAGAGCTACGAGGTTAAGTCCAGATCAAAGGAAAATTTGGCAGCCCTTCGGGGTAAAAATGGGGCTCTCCTCATCCATGAAGAGAGGGCCTTGCTTATATAGACAATGAGAGATAAAATCCTATTATAAATGATAAATACCCATATGGAGGATAAATCTCATTAAAATTCATGGGTAGAGTCCTATGGAGACTCCTAAGGAGACCCTTAGCCGCAAACCGCGGCCATGGGCGTTGGGAGGTTCAAATGGATAGGGATAAAGGCCAGGGGAGGATAATGGGGAGGTGGTTGCGGAGGCTGTTGCCGCGGCTGAAGTCGCGACGCATAGTAGGGGCGCGACAAGCCTTATCGCGACGGCCTTATTGGTCGTGACTCTACGGCCACGTGCGTGGTATGCATGGGCTATCGCGACAGCCAAAGGGTGCGTGAAATAATGAACGCAGCGCTACGATACGTCGCGTCAATGGGAATCTGTTATCTTGAATTATTGGCCAATCACATAGGAGGATAATTATCATTAGGCTCGTGGACTCTTTAAAAGATAATGGACGGGATTCTCATGGAAATTGGACTGTTAATGGGCTCATAGCAAGACTAATGATGGGCTCAAGGTGAGTAACCAACTAGGGGCTTACTAGGATAACAAAAAAGTGGTTCAACTTATTAGTCAGAATCGGGTGTCTACAGATTGCCCCTCATTGGCTTCCACTTTGCAAGGAAATGAAGCGGAAGTGAAGCGGAGATGTCACAAAGTGATGGCGGAACAGAAATGACGCAGAGTGGACTAAAAAATGGGAGCCAAGGTAAAGAGACACCCGATCTAGCCAACAAGCAATTGAAATCTTCGTGAAGGCCCCGAGTTAGTTGCTCGAGCAAAATGCAAAAAAAATGCAAGTCTGGATGAAAAGGAAAAGAAAGAGACGATCACCCCTTGATTGAGAGGTACCCTAGCCGATTGGCCTGCAGGTTTCGCTTTGGAGGGACATGTGCGTGCCAGGCAGGTAACTCATGACTCTATCCTGGGAGCGGTTTGCAACCAAAATGGATCAAAGGAATAGGATGAAAATTGGATAGATAATCCAGACAGGGAAATTCATGTCAAACTGACGGGAACAACTTACTCGGAGGCAAACCTTCTGATTCGGAGTGGAATAGATTTCTTATTTGGAATATGAAGGATGATGGACACTCAACAAGGGCTCATCAATAGTCAGGAATGAGTCAGGAAAGCTCAAAGTCCTACATGATGCTGCTGGGCTAAAATAAAGGAAATCATCAAAATAAATGAAAATAAAAGGAGAAAATAGAAAATATATCAAGGATAATATTGTTAAGTCAAATAAGAATGGGTCAGGAGACTACCTACAACTGCAGTGCAGGCTGAATCTATCGTCCTCGATCTTACTTAATTCAACGGCCTATCCAACGATTAACAATGTGCACCTAGATTATCACATTTTTGGTAAAGGGGAACTCAAATCCCAGAGCACATTAAGACCAGCCGGTCCTTAAATGCTATAATAGGTAGAATACCATATAGTAATGCAGGGAGTAAGAGAAGAAATACTTACCTGACTTACCTGTGACATCCTCTTTGCGATTTTTTTCTTCTGATTTTTTGATTTTTGTTGTTGTTGTTTTTTTGTTGTTTTTTTTTGACAAAATAGACATATAAGCACAAAAAATGACAATATATACATAACACAATCAAACAAGCAAACAACTATGCACAGACATGGAAATAACATAGTGTGTAGAGAGGCGACAGGTTGGGTGACCACGACATAGTCGCGGCGCCCCGCCATGTCGCGACCTGGTCGCGTCATATCGTGGCGTCGCGACTCGAACCGAACCCTGAAAACGTAAAAAACTCAAGTTTATCTCTATCCTAAGACTCCTAGATTACCATTAGGACTTCTAAACCTCTCCTAGTCTTATCCTATCACCTAGTTACGTGGTTAGGATGGGTTTGCACCCCCCTATGGCTCTATAAATAGGAGGGTTTAGGGTGCTAATCCCGCAACTATCTCTTTGCTTCCTCTCTTCTTCTGTTTTCTCTCTTTTGCAGCCATGAAGAGGTCACTCTCAGCTTTCCAAGAAGACATACCGCCATATGCTGGTCCCAAGGCGGCACGAGAGTTTCACGCAGATCTCCAGTGGCTCTCCTCCATCTCGGGCACATATGCATGCACCCGAGCTCCAAGTAAGTGCTCTTTCTTCTACTAAATTTTGAATATTTGCCTTGTTTTCCTCTGTTTTTATTCTTCTTCTTCTTCCTTGTTCTCAACCCTACCTCTTCTATTCTTCTTCAGATTCTTCCTGGCTAGAGGAGATTCTCCAAAGTGCCATGGTTAGCCCCGATGATAGAGCTCCTCCCACATTCGTCCATCTGCCATTTGAAGGAGTGGGGACTGTCTACCGTGCTCGTGCTGGCCAAGAAATATGACAAGATCATGCATGTGTGGGATTGTATTACGGCATTGGCGGAACTGTGGCATCCTCAAACCCACATGTTCATCTTCTCCAAGTTTCAGGCCACCATCATGCTAGAGGAGCTGGAGATATTGCTCAGTCTTTCACGGTACTAGAGGGGCGAGGAGCTCGCGATCTCTATACGGTGGCTCCAATCAACACATGGAGCATCCTCGCGGAGATCACTACGAGGAAGACTGATCTGCACTCCATGACTAGCGGAATGCACATACACCTCCTCCCCATTGCGCATTGGGCCATCTCCCAATGCAAGCGCAAGACCGAGAATCACACGGCCATTGCCAAGGTGTCCGTAATTTGCATTTGTGGGGTCATCCTCTTCCCGACGATGGATGGAGTTATCTCCTTCGTCAATCTGAGCATAATCTACTCGGTTTCTAAAGGTATGAGCATAGGACAGGCCGTGCTTGGATATTTATATGCTGGATTATCTTCTGCAGCTACCGGAGGCCCCTTCTACGGCTCGGTCATCGCCCTTGAGCTTTGGATAGGCATGCATACAATTCGGGCAGTGGACAACTTGGCTACGAAGTGCAAGACAATACTTCATCATCCATTGGCTTTCGTGGGCGGGCCTCTCCATATGACTGCTCATGCCTGGTGCAAGACCGCCCAAGTAAAAGGGCTGAAGGCTTAGCGTGATTATCTCAAGAAGATGACCATGGCGGAATTCGATATGCGCCCCCGTTTCCTGCACAACCGGATGATCCATTTACCACAACACACCAGACTGGCATTGTGATTGCAAGGCAATGAAGCACTAGCTCTCTACAACCCAGACTGTTGCTATCTACAGTGTGGAGCCGCTCGCACCGTCATCCCCTACCTGTCGCATTACCCGCCCATTCAAGAGAGGAAGAGGGGAGACGAGCAGGACGAGCGAGATGTGCGAAGCACCATAGTGCACTGGGAGGGGTGTGCGATGAGTCTTCTCCAAGCCGAGGTGGTGGAAGACGAAGACGTGATCAAAGAATACCTCGAGCCACTGAAGAAGCTTCAGCCAGCGGCGGCAGACACTTGAGGATAGCTAGATTGATTGTAGGGAAGATGTTAGATGGTTGGTAGGGCAGGAATTGCATTTGTTTGATTGTAGGAGGGAATTAGTGAATGTATTTAATCGTTTGGAATGAATAAACTTGAGATTTGTCCTGTTTTCGCATGGCTCTGTTTATGACACGACAGGAATGGGCGTCGCCTTAAGTTGCATCAAGGCGGGGCATCGCTACATAGTTGCGACGTCCGAGGGTGGCGCAACATTAACGCGGCGTCCCGCTGTGCGCGTCTAAAACCGAACGTTCAAAAACGCAAGTACCTCCCATCTTCCCCCCTTTTGTGCTTTCAAAACCACCCGAGAGACCCACGTTTGCCATCCTTTGCAATTTTCCCCCATCTTGCTTTCTTTCTTCATTAATCTCTTCCCCAAACTCAACCCAAACACCCACTAACGCCATGGAAGGGGAAGCGACGCCGGTGAGGGTTCTTCCCTGGTGAAGAGACATGCAGAGAGGAGTTCCAGGTGCCGAGTGGAGGCGCCCCCGGCGGAGGAGGTAGACATGGAGGAGGAGATGGAGGTGGAGGAGGAAATGGAAGGTCCCGCCGTTGACATGGAGGAGGCGAGGAAGAAACAGGAGAAGGCAATGAAATCGGTAAGTAATCCAGCCTTAAAACCTTGTATGAATGAGTGGGAAGGGTAGAGGAATCCCCCAGAGGGTGATTGTAGGGCGTGAAGCCCAAGGGGAAGGGGATTAGACAAGGGAGGCTCTGGTCGGTCTGCTCCTGATAACGCGACGGCTCGATCTGTCGCACACACTAGTAGTCACGACGATATAGGGTGATGCGACCTTGTCGTATCGGTCTAAGCCGATGCGACCTTATCACGACATTGGAAGACGACGCGATAAGGTCGCGCCGCACTCCCACGTCGCGACAAGGTCGCGACCTAAAAAGAGGTCGCGACCCTAACCGAACACCTTAAATCCTGATTGCTTATCAACCATTTTGTGCATGTAGGGCGAGATGAGGGCTGGGTATCCTGAACACTAGTCTTAGCTGTCTTCTTAGCTTTTCCCCCCTTCAAGAGAGAGAGACTCAAGAGATGGGTTTTGGAGTAGTTTTGAGGATGGAGAGAATGCGGCCGGATCCCGCGCTCACCCAGGCCTTGAGGAGCAGGTGGGATACGAAGGCAACCACCTTCGTGTTCCCATGGGGACATATGATCCCCAGCCTCGAGGATGTGAGCCGAATCACGGGGCTCAGGGTGTTCGGGAGGCCTGTGAGTGGGTTTACCTACCCTTGCTACCGAGATCTCGCCGGTCGACTCCTAGGATTACCCGTAGGGCAAAGGTCCTCTCTAGTTCCCAGGGTAGCACTTCAGGAGAGTCTGGGACTATATGATGTGGGGAAGAGAGTAAGAGAGACAGCGGATGACCAGCTGCAGAGGTTGACCTGGGGTTGCAAAGCGGAGCTAGCGGACGAGCCGGAGGCAGAGGCGGACGTGGACTTGCGTCGCTTCCTCGCCCTCTTCCTTGGTAGACTTTTGTTTGCCACGAGGGGCAATGCTGTCCATTGCCTCTTTATGCCTCTCCTGGAGGGCCTGAGCGAGGTGGGAATTACGCTTGGGGAGCAGCGTTCCTGGCGCATCAGTTCGACAGCCTGAGCGCCTCCGAGCGGCGGACATCGACGAGTGGCTTCTTCCCTTTTCTCCAGGTACACACCTCTCTCCCTAACCCTTGAACTTAAATGCATTGTGTTGTGAACTATGATCTAATTGCCTTCTCATTTTGTAGGTCTGGACCTACCTCCACTTCCCAGGCCTAGGGAGAGGGATCCTCGCACGGCCGGGCCTCGTGCCTATTGCACGCCGGTGGGATTCGCGCCAGGCCACACATACCCTCGGTGATCAGCTAGCACACCTCCAGGAGGCCATTGACTGCTACCCACATTTGGATGTAAGTGTTCTAACCATTCTCTCAGAGATTAATGCTTGATATAACTGCTTGTTGACTAATTGTGCTTTGATGTGCAGGTGGTGTGGCAGCCATACATGGAAGAAAGCAACGAGGGACAGCCTTGGTTGGTGTAGGCCCGCCCCTACTTCAGTAGGTCGGTGTGGGTGCATGCACTCAACCTTGTGCTACCTCTACATCTGTTCCTGTGCCAGCGCTCCCTCGGACTTTGGCAGAGTGCGGTGGAGTTCCCCACCTGAGACCGGTACCGCAGACCAGGTCGGAGCTTCCGGGGACTCCACGACACGACCGATTGGCGTGTGCGGGCAAAGGAACAGATCTAGAACTGGGAGCACTGGGGCAAGGCAGTCAAGTTCAGCACGACCTCAGACGATGCGTACCTTCAGGCATACGCCCTGAAGTACCGAGGAAAGGTGTACAAGAGCGCCTAACGCCAGGTAAAACCCCTAAACCACAACTTTGAGAATTTGTCTTTATGGAATTGAGCTAATGATTTGGAAATGAATTGCAGGTGGACGTGGCTAGCGAGACTGCCTCACTGCGGGCCCTGCTCTTTTCAGCGATGCAGGATCGCGAGGTGGCGCAGAAGGAGGAGGAGCAGTTGGTAAGTAGTTACTCAGACTTCAGTACTTTACCATTTTCAAAACGGATTTGGGAATTTATGTGCAGCGGAGGGAGTTGGAGAGAGTGAGGAGTGCCGCAGCTGTTGGTGCCTCTTCTTCGCGAGCAACGGAGAGTTCCCAGTCGGATCTGGAGGATCGACTGGTGGCTGCAGCCAGGCGCGCGGAGGAGACACAGAGGGACCTGAAGGAATAGGTAAGTAAGATGGACCTTTTAGATTGAAAGTTATTAACATTTGGCACTGACTAGACCGTTCCTTTGTAGGAAAGGGAGCTGAGGACTGCCACCGACCGCGCGGATCAGCTGCAGCGGCAGATTGACACGGCTAGAGGTGAGAGAGATCATCAGTTGCGCATCTGGGCGGAGGCAGCAGAGCAGAGGGTGGCAGAGGCTACGGCAGAGCTGGCGACACTGTAGGTGCAGGGGTCGTTGGTAGACCAGACAGAGATGGTGAGATTGCGCACAGAGGTGATGGCGCCGCAGATTAGGATTGATGAGCTCCGGGGTATGGTGAAGACCTTCGGAGAGGCAGCTAGGAGTAGGAGTAGGAGTAGGAGTAGGACTAGTGTTAGTGGGGCGAGCAGCGCCTTAGTTAGACAGTATTTGGCTGGTTCCTCCAGCAGCACCTTAGTTAGACAGTATTTGGCTGGTTCCTCCAGTCGGCGGAGGAACGAGGAGGATGAGAGGCGCCACCGCGGTGAGGGTAGCGCTCAGGGTGGTAGGGATGGTGGTGAGATGCCACCACCAGCAGAGAGACAGGAGGGATCTTGGAGAGTGGTGGTGGACAGTGAGGAGTTTGTGAACCACCTCCCCTTTATCTTTTGTTACATATTGCTCGTCATTTAGTGAAACCTTTATTTTATGCCAATATCCATAAACAAATGAATGATTCGCAATTGACACGAGTGTGAGATTCAAACTCGGGAGAGAAAAAAGACAGAGAATACCGAGTATAGTGCGGCGTGTCTTTTAGAATTTCCTGTCCCTGCACACTTAACAAAACAGGTTAGATCTGTTCTTTGGCTCAGCCCCTTCCATTTTAAGTAAATATGAATTCGACTTCATAATTGTCAAGGGTGGAGCCTTATTAAATAGGCAAAAAAGGAACATAAACAATTCATGCTAAAAGAAAGCGATATGTACACACATTTTTTTGGATTTTGAATCTTTTCAAATTTTTGGATTTGGGTCTTTTTGATTTTTTTTTGGATTTTGGGATTTTTTGATTTTTTTTTGGGATTTTCTGATTTTTTAGATTTGGGATTTTTCGATTTGTTTTTCTTAGATTTTTGGGATTTTCTGATTTTTTGGATTTTGGATTTCTGAATTTTTGGATTTTGAATTTTTGAGATTTTTTTATTTTTTGAATTTATTTTTTTTTTTTTTTTTTTTTTTTTTTGAGATTTTCTGATAACAACACCTCTTACTTTTGAGTGATTAGCCATGGACCTCACTTCCATCTCATGTTTGCCAAATAATGTCTATGTGCAGCGTGCATTTATTCTTAGCTTCCTAAGGTTTCTTGCCCCTTAGGTATTAATGTTCCAACATAGACCAGGTGCAGGGGTTCTTCGGTCGTTTAGAAAGGAAAGGAAGACTCCTAATGAGATAAGACTTAGTTCCTGGGGCTGGGGTTACTGGCTTGTATGACTTGCAACGAGTATGTCACATGTAGAATTCATCTGTTGTCCAGAGACTTTATGGCCACTGATTTAATCGGGGCATGTGTACGACCGGGCTCAAGGGCGTCCCGCGGGGAACTGTACTGCCACTCTTTGACATGCCCCCTTCTTTTGTCATTTTTCTTTTATTATTTCATTGCTTTTGTCTTTCCTCTTTTTTGAATTGACCGCCCCTTTTTGAGACTTCATACACATGGTCTATACCTTTGCTTGTTTACAGGCTAACTTCCCCTGCCCCTGGACCTTGTCCGAGTAAGAAGAGAATTGACCTTCGATTCCCTACACTAGGGCTAGGCAGAAACATCATAACCGAAGGGGAATTGACCTTAGGTTGCCGTGTTGTGTGTGTGGCTAGACATAAAAGTTATTTACCATAACAAGGGGGGTAAGATACAAGGCTGCCGACATTCTTCTGCAAATTGGTGTCATTATTGAAAATTGTTTATTAAGGGTAGAATCTTTTAAGGTACAACCCATTCCACGGGTGAGAGAACTCCTCACCATCAGCATTAACTAGCCTATACGCGTTCCCAGGGTACACTTCCTTAACGACGTACGGCCCTTCCAAGTTTGCTTGCAATTTGGACCTTGGACCTCTAGGTTTTATGAAAATTCGCTTCAAAACTGTGTCTCCTTCTTGGAATTTGTGCTCAGTCACTTTCTTTTGAAAAGATCTTAAGAGTCTATTTTTATATGAAAGCACGTGATCGGCCGCAACTAAACGCCGTTCGTCTAAGAGTTCTAGCTGTGTAAGTAACGCCTCTTGATGTTCATCGGGATTAAGTTCCTTGTCCAACTAAATTCTTAGCGAAGGAATGAGGATCTCGTGTGGACATACCGCTTCCATCCCATAAGTAAGTGAGAAAGGAGTTTACCCTGTGAGTGTGCGGACGGAGGTGCGGTAGGCCCACAGAGCCTCGACCAATTTTTCTGGCCAATCAGCAAATTTATTAGACTCACAAGGTTTCTTTAAAAATTTTAAAAGTGTTTTATTTGTGGCTTCGGCTTGTCCGTTACCCTGTGGATAATATGGAGACGAATGATGCAATGAAATGTTAAATTTCTTACATAGGTCTTGAAGCTTTTGAGATATGAACTGGGGTCCATTGTCCGTGACGAGGCTGCTTGGCACTCCGAACCGCGCGATGATGTTCCTCATGATGAATTTGCACACGTTTGACCCTTTGATTTCTGTAAATGCTTCTGCCTCGGCCCACTTGATGAAGTACTCAGTAGCAGTGAGAATGAAAGACTTTTGTTTTATCTGAGCATTAGGATCACCAAGTGGCCCAATGATATCAAAGGCCCACATGGAGAAAGGCCAAGGGAAGATAATGGATGTAAAGAGGAGGATGGAGCATGAATTTTATCGGCATGGATCTGGCATTTGACGCACCTATGGACGTAGATGGCACAGTCTTCTTCTAGGGTTGGCCAATAGTAGCCTTGTCTAATAATCTTTTTAGCCAACATTGGCTATTCACATGCCCTCCGCATTCACTGGAGTGGGATCCTTCACTACCTTCCAAGCTTCTTCGTCTGACAAACACTGGAGGAGCATTCATTTAGAGCGCATCTGTAAAGCACTTCACCAATAAGGGTATATCTCAACGCCGCTCTATGGATAGCTCGCTTGTCCTCCGCTCGGCTTCTTCTGGGAAGGTACCGTTTCTGCAATACTGCTCAATCTCATGGTACCACGACCTTTCTTCTTCCATCATTTCTCCTAGCTCCACAAGCATAACTCCTTTGCTTCTTTTCTCTCTGTCTTCAAAACTAGAGAGATCCTAAGGTTAATGAACCAAGGATCCTGAGTAGAGGGAGCCTCTAACCTTTAAACAGTGATTGTCTCAACACTGCGGCTGAGAGGGAAGGAGAGAGATGAGGCTAACGATGCCAGAGCATCGGCCAGGATGTTCTGAGAGCGAGGAGTATGGATGTAGATAAGTTGACGGAATTGCTTGGCTAGGAGTGTGACCAGATCTTGATAGGGCTTGAGTTTAGGGTCACGAGTGCGGTAGGTAGAAAGGAATTGCCGAAGAATGAGTTGAGAGTCTCCTATGATCTTGAGATGACGTGCGCCTAACAAATAGGCAAGCTTAAGACCGGCAAGGAGAGCCTCGTACTCGGAGATATTGTTGGTGGCATGGAACTAGAGTTGGTAGGCTAGAGGAATGGTGATCCCTTCTAGGGTGAGCAAGACATCTCCTATGCCCCGTCCCCTAGAATTGAGAGCTCCATCGAAGTGGAGCGACCAGAAGGGATCTCAAGAGATGAGTGACAAGTTTCATCGGGGATTCCTCTTGAACCGTGTCACTATGATGGAGAGGAAGGTGAGCAAGGTGCTCAGCAATAGCATACCCTTTTATAGCTTTCTGTACTACAAAGGTGATGTCGAATTGAGATAGAAAGCTCTGCCAGCGTGCCAATATGTTGGCGAGGACAGGCTTCTCTAGGAGATATCTAATAGGATCCATTCTAGAAATCAAACTCACCTTATGGGCTAGAAAGTAGTGCTTCAATTTCTGCACTACCCATACTAGCGCTGCACACGTCTTGTCCATTGTAGTGAGTTTGAGCTCGGAAGGATTAAAGAGCCTAGACAGGTAATAGACTGCCCTTTCTTTGCCAGATTCGTCGTGTTGTGCAAGGACAGCTCCTAGGGAGTTCTCAATTGTTTACAGATACAGGATCAAGGGTTTGCCAGGGATAGGCGCCTACAGCACGGGCGGATTCATGAGATAACTCTTGAGCTCATCAAAGGCCTCTTGGCACTTAGTGTTCCATTCAAACTTGGCCTCTCCATTTAATATTCATAGAAAGGCCAAAATCTTTGGGAGTGCTAAGATATAAACCTCCTTATGAACTGTAGCCGACCGATCAATCCTCGAAGTTCAGATATATTCTTAGGAGGAGGCATCTCATTGATTGCTTTGGCCTTGTGTGGGTCTATTTGAATCCCCCATTTGCTGACTATTAAACCTAGCAATTTGCCTGAAAAAACCCCAAACATGCATTTCTTTGGGTTCATCTTCAATTGGTATTCTTGTGCACGACGAAACACCTTAGTGAGCATGGAGGAGTGTTCTCTTTGAGTCCGAGACTTCACCACAATATCATCCACGTAAACCTCGACATCAATATGAATCATATCGTGGAAGATAGCTAACATTGCCCTTTGATAAGTGGCGCCATCATTTTTCAATCCAAACGGCATGACCACGTAGCAATAAGTTCCCCAGGGTGTGGTGAAGGAGGTCTTCTCTTGGTCCTCTGGGGCTAGGCGAATCTGATTATAACCTAAGTACCCATCCATAAATGATAGAGTCTCATACCCCACGGTGTTATTGATCAACACATCTAAATGAGGTAATGGGAAGTCATCCTTTGGACATTCCCTATTCAAGTCCCAGAAATCTATGCAAATACGCACCCTTCCATCTTTCTTCATCACTGGGACTATATTCGCCACCCACAATGGATAGAGGACTACACGATTGAACTTGGCTTTGTGTAGTTTATCAATTTTCTCTTTCATCTTCAGCGCAATGTGGGGGAGAAATCTCCTCAATTTTTGCTTAACAACAATTGCCCCTAGTTTTAAGATTAACCTATGTTCTACCAATTCGGGGTCAATGTCGGGCATGTCATCATAGGACTAGGCAAAGGAATCCTTAAACTCCCTTAATATCTCTATGAGTGCCTTTTCTTCCTCAGGAGGGAGACTGGAAGCTATGGTCAAGAGCCTAGGGTCCTCTTCTATTCCCACGTTTACCTCTTTGGTGGATTCATCTACTGCCGAGGTAGGTTTATCGAATCTTCTCATGCCGCTCGCGTACATCTCGGCAGCGTCCTCTATCTCACAATCTCCTTCATCTGTACGGTCATCCTCAGCTAAGATTTCATATACTCCAAATCCATCATCTAGCCCTTCATCTTTGTGCAGATCCTCTACGTTCAGAACTATTGCTTCTTGGACGAACTCTTCGACAGCTAGAAGAGCGCCACACCTTTTGTGAGACCCCGAATTTTTATTCTCTTTATATATATGTATGTATAGGAATGGTGTGTTGGGTGTTCGGTTGTTGTGTGCTTAGCATGCGTAGTTCATTGTGCCTACTATAAGTTTTATCCTTCTTTTGAACATGAGCATGTGCGAATATCTATATATGTATACATAGGTTTATATGATAATTAATGCAGAAGTGAACAATTAGCTAATTAGAGGTGTATTATGAATACCAAGAATCTCTGACTTAGGATACTTGAATAATACTATGCGTGTGCTATCTAAACATTGAAGAATATCCTATACTACCTACTTCATGGAATTTTGTATGGGAGTGTATGAAGTACATATGTGTATGTACGTATGTATGTTATCTTGTGCGTGTGACAATTGTATACCTAATTCTACATGCATAACACCTTGGTGTATTTGTGTATGCATATGTATGATTAGTTGTAAGCGTTGCTCATTTGCATGGTTTAGCTAATGTGTATATTGTACTTCGTACATTGCATATGCATAAAGAGTTCAAGCATGGTAGGTAATTAGTGGTTTATATTGAAATTCCATACTCCTCAAGAATAACATGCATGTATTTTTATGATATTTAGGTGAGAATAGTCAATTGGCTAAATTATGCATATAGTACATATTAAGGAATCCTATGCATATAGTACTTAAGCAATGTTAGGTAAAGTTGTGTAAGTTAATCTAATTACCGGTACGCATGTTGTATCCATCTATTCCAAGCATAATGTACATAAGTATGCTACACCCGTGTGTGTATACTATATATATGTCAAATCAAGTGTGTGTGTGCAAGGACTATTTTATCGAATGGATTATTCCTAGCTAACATAATTATATCACCTCCTAATGATTTGCGAAGCCCTCATAATTCTTGTCATTTACTTTGCCGGGTGTTGAGTCACACTTATGTAAAACATCATGTACGCATAGGTAGATATCTATGTACATCTATCTTAGTGTATTTATGTATGCTTGTGTATGCCTAGGTATGAATGATATTGATTGCCTGGTATGGTAATGTACATGTTACACCTTATACATTGTATGTATATATATAGAGTATCCATAGTTTCTGCATGTTTAAGTTCTGGCCGAAGGGCCAATCAGCGTCAATGTGTTTATATTAAATATAAATAAGGTATGTATTGCATGGTGATAGTATGGATATAATACCGTATACATATTGCATGTATATAAGCTTGGTATGCGTGGTTTTCTGCATAATTTAGGGTTCTGGCCGAAGGCACCTGGCGTCAAGCCCAGGCCGTTGAGCCAGTGTCAGCGTCCAGACATGGACGCCAACACTAACTCCGGCGTCCAGCGATATGGACGTCAATTTCTTTGACCTACATGCGTTGCAGAGCCAGAAAATCTGGGAGCAAGGTATGGCCACCATTGGGGGATGTCCCCCAACGGCTCTCAGTTGTCAAATCGGTATGGTGAGTGGGTGAGGGGCTCCCTTAGGTCTGAACCCGAATTTGGTCCCTCCCACTCCTCACTTCACCTTGCAAGAGGAGAAATAGAGGAAGGAAAACCCTAGAGAAAGTCTGTAAAAAAACCCCATCTTAGCACCCCCAAATCCGACCCCTCGGAGCTTGGTCTGGAGATCTACTGCGACAAGGGAAGCTGGAGCAGGGAGAGGCATCCCCATCGTCCCCTCGGCGTGGAGATCACCCAGGAGCCCGAGGAAGGCGATCTAGAGGGCGTTTCTGCAACTTCTTGGGACTGCCCAAGGAGGTCTTCACCGAGCCCTAGATCCCTTGGAGGAATTTGTGAAAGGCAAGTGACCTATCTATGGTGTCCCCCGTATGAGTCTAGGTGGGTTTTGCTATTTTTATGGATTTTTCCTCGAGTCCTAGACCCTCCCATTCACCCAAGTTTCAGAGCTCGGGTCTGTGTTTCTGCACAGACCTGATTCGACGGCAAGGTCCCTGGACGCCTGTGATGAGCTTGGCGTCCATCGGCCATGCTGCTGACCCTGAGTCAGCGGCCAGAGACACCGCCTAGTTCCTCTGAACAGAACAGTGAGCTGTTCTGTCCTCCTTATGCATTAATTTCGGTATGTTTTTCGTGATGAGGATATATGGTAAACCTTATACTCTATGTATATCGTTAGTTGTGATGTGTGGATGAATGTGGTGTGATGGTGAATGTGGGATAATGGTATCTTTTAAACTTGTGAGCATGACTGTAGATAATCTTGCAAATCCTTGTTCATGATTTGAATTAGTATGAATGCCTTGGTTTTAGTCTAATCATGAAGATCAGTGGTCAGCATCTGTGTTTACAAATTTTGGTAACTTATCCATGCTTGTGCAATTTGTAAATAAGCTCGGTTCGGTAAAAATAGAAGCATGCAAGAATGGTTTGTAGGGTTCAATCCACAGATGTATGAATTAGGGTAATTTTGTATCCTAAATTCCTGCATATGTTAGTAGCTTATATTTAAACAGCAAGTGGCTAAATTACAAGATGTGTTAGACCCCATGTTAACTTAAGTTGTTAATAGCATGCTAATTAGGTATTTTATTTTCTGTAAATTCTATTTAGCTCAGAAAAATTGTAAATTTGAGTGTATGATCTTGAACCCGAAAACAGCATGTGGTTAAAATTTCAGGTCGTTTGGATCAGTAAATAAAAAGTTATGTATTTTCATGTGAAATGTGATAATCTACGTGTATTATCGTAATGTGATTAGTTATTGTCTAAAACCAACTTGATTGGTGAATTTACTGTGTTAAACTCCTGAAATCTGTAGTAGCATGATTAGGAGAAAAAAAAAAACAAGACACATTGTGCATGAGAAAACGAAGGAGATGTGAGTGTTATGTGTAAAACACATGTTAAAACTCGTATGAGTAAAGTGTAAAAGTTGTGCCTATGTGACACTGCTACCCTAGAGGCATCGGGAGCCGTATATAGAAAAGTCCCTATAGAAGGCTCCATGTGATATAAGTTTGTCCCAAAGGCATTGGAAACCCCGGAGGTGGACAAGTACCACTGGATAGGGTGGAGAGGGCTTCTCCCGGTCTGCGCAGTTACCAAGATTCACCGCTGTATTGCCTAGGTGGTGAGTATGTGTATGAGTTGTGTCATGTGTTGTGTTATGAGTTGTGTTGAGAGCTGTGCTAAGGAATGAGCACGAGCTATGAGATATTTGTTAGTGTCCTCTACTGGTGATTAGGACTATGTGTCATGGCAAATCGTTTAAGTAATGAAAATGAATAAAGTTGAATTATGTGAACATGGCATGTGGTAAGTGCAATCGACGTGATATGTGATAGTGAAAGTGGAAGAGGAAATGATGTAGAAATGAGTAAATTGTGTAAGTGTGAACATGTGTACATGTCAGATGTGTAAAAGCGAACAATGTGAACGAGTAAGTGTGCAATCATGTGAAACTGAAAATGCGAGAATATGTTATTGAACCCATGTGAGACAAATCTGAAATCAGTGAATTTATGTTATTATCATCATGTTATTATGTGCAAAGATGTCTAGGATCCATGTTAGGGGAATTGGGGAAAACGGGTACAAGATAGCATGATTGTTTGTTCACATGATATGTTTTAAGCAACGTTGTAGCTCTCATGTGTAGATTTATAGCCATTGAATCATGTGAAATCAGAACCTAAAGCATGTAGAAATGTCCATGTATTTGTCTAAAAACATGTAAGATCCATGCTAGTTGTGTTTCCTTTCATGTGTGCACAATGTTCATGTTAGTAGCTCTCATGTCTTGGTTCTTTAAAGACAAGTTTCATAAGTAAATTGAAATAGAGAGCATGTGATAGGTAAATTTATTCCTACAAAATCTGAAAGCATGATCCATGTATAAACTTGTAAACTTTCATGATAGGTTGAAACCTCGGAAATGACTAGTATGCCATTTTTGAAAATTTTAATGTGCATGTAAAACCCCTATGACTTATACGTGTATGTTATGGGTAGTGTTGCTTGCTGAGTCTTTGGACTCACTCTTGCTTTGGCGTACAGGTTGACAGGTATCGTGCACTAGAAGGAAGCGTGACGAGGATCATCATATAGAGACTATTTTGTGGAGTTGTTACCAGTTGTACTTTTCTTTTGCACAAAAGGATTATTGTATGAACAATATTTGGACATTGTAGTTCTCTTTATTTGTATTAATGTGGACATTGTCTTTCCATTTCGCTATTTAGATTGTGGAATGTGTGTTGGTGACGGTTAAGAGTTGAGTTGTTTATTTTATTCCGCTGTACTCTATTGCTATCCAGTACATATCAACCTATTGACCAGTGGTTGGGTACATGTCCCACTGTGCGACGCCCTTTTTACCGATGGGGATTGGTATAATCGTACGGTATGAAGAGGGTCGTTACCCTTTGCACCAAGTCCACCAGCTATCGACGGGGTATGCCACTACCCTTCTTCTTCCTAGACGGGACGGGGACTTGCAGATTCTACCCCTGAACCTAGACTAGATTGATATTTCAGATCTCTGGAGAGGTGTCCAGAGGTTTAATTGGAATGAAAGAAACAGGTGCGGCAGGGATGCAAGAAACCTCCGATGGGTCTGGAGGAAGAGGCGGGCCACCCGAGCTCAAGGTGCCCGCGGTTGAATCGGGATGTAGGGGAACAGAAGGCCCCTCACCCAGATCGCCCAGAATGACCATAGTGGTCATTGGGTGAAGAGCGTAGTTTGAGTGGCAGGAGGACAAGGACAGGGATCGTCGTCAAAGCAAAGAGGAATGCGGGGGTGACGGGGATCGCCATTAGGTTGGTGAGGGATGCGGGGGTGACAGGGATCGCCGTCGAGAACAAGGGGATCTGTCAGCAGAAGGGAGGAAGCAGGGAATGATGGGGATCGCCGTCATGAGTCAGGATGGAGGAGGGGACAATGCTTGGAAGAAGAGGAAAGACGAGGATCGCCATCCGATGAAAGGGGAAAGGGGAAGACGGGGATTGCCGTCTGAAGAAGGAGATGGGGATCGCCGTCTGAAGAAAGGAGAAAGGAGGAGACAAGGATCGCCGTCTGAAGAAAGAGGAAAGGAGGAGATGGGGATCGCCGTCTGAAGAAAGAGGAAAAGAGGAGACGGGGATCGCCATCTGAAGAAAGGGGAAAGGAGGAGACGGGGAGTGCCGCTTGAAGGAGAAGGGGAAAAGAGAAGGCGGGGACTGCCGCTTGAAGGAGAAGGGGAAAAGAGAAGGCGGGGACTGCCGCCCGAAGGAGAGGGAGAGAGCATATATACACACTTTTTTTTTTGAGTAACAAAGAAGAACTACATTACGTCAGGAGGCATCGGGAAAGAGACAGAACCGAGCCATTAAGGAAGATAGTGAAGAGGGGTGAAGGGCAGACTAACGCTTTAACAGCGTCGGGAGAGAGTTGGAGAATAAAGGGGGAAGACAAGGGAATGAAATCAAAACTATGGACAAGAATGGATGAAATGAAATGACTGGGAGGCCGGGAAAACCCTGGCCAGGGCTCTTCTGTAAAATCAACTGGGTTCATGATCTCAAATTCTTCACCAAATCCAAGCAACTGTCTCTTGGTGGTGGCTGCTGGTGTTGATGGTGCTGCTGTCTGAGACTGCGAAATGTCATCCTCGCTAAACAAGCAATTGACTGCAGAGATAAGATCTTCTAATTTTGGCTCCTCTGTCTCGACTTTTGGTGATGAGATGTTGCTATCCTCTGTTTCTGTCTCCGCCCTCCTCTTCTTGCTGGGTCGCTGAGCTTCTAAGGCTTGGTATGCTGACCTCGGTGCCTCTTTCACTGTAGTGTTATACCCAGGCTGTATAGGTCCTCTGATGAAGTGTTCGTACAGTGTCCAAGTGAGTGGACCAGGGTCCGACTGTGAAGAAAAAAAGAGTGCGGCCCATTCTGTGTATCCTGGACCATGTTTTGTAAATTTCTTTGTGCTAGTAACTGTCTTAGTTCGCCTTTGGAGATAAGTTCCCAAACCTTTTCCTGCTTGGTAGCCGAGCCTGAACATGATATCCCAGCCTTTTGCATTTGGGGACCCATCATTCCTGACAGCTACCACTGATGGGGATCTAATTGGGCGGTTAGAAGAGAAAGTGTAAGCCCAGGGATAGTTCACATCAAGTACTAAAATAACGGGTTTATTGGACGGCCATACTGATGGCAACACTCTGTCGATAGCTTCCACTTGTAGGATCGAATATGAGGATGGATCAGATCTAGAAGGGGGGTTGAATAGATCTGATACCAATTAATGCGGAAGCTAAGGCAATTTTAAATTTATTTTGAATCAGAGATTAATTCAGACAGACAGTTCACTGATCTGAAGTATGGATGTGAAAAATAAGTGAATAGGGTGTGTGAGTAAGTCAATTAGTAGTTTGAGCAAGATTCCTATGCATTTAACTTGCGCAAAACAAAGTTAAACCACAATTCAAACCACTGCACAGAGAATTTTTAGGTGGTTCAAAAATCACACCAGTGATTCCTACATCTACCCCTCACACAGTGAGGCTCCACTACTCAAAAGAGAACAACACACACTGGAGCTTGACAACTCCAACACACCTGAGTTAGACAACTCACACCCTAACTCTAGAGCACAACCGCTCTAGAACCTGAACACACTTGCTCAAACACAAGAGTATTCAACTCAACACAACTGAGCACATCAGCTCACAAAAACACATGCTAGATCAAGAACAACATAAATTAGATCCTCTAGCAATGATCTGATTTAGAATGGATTCATTCATAGAGACTTGTGCAACACTTTATGCACAATTCCCATGGATGAATCAGAAGAACACTTAAAGAGTTAAGAGAATTAGGTATAGAGATTGTTCTTCAATAGAAATTCCTTGCAGAAGGTTGAATTGAGGAGATCCTTGATGCTTTGAAACCCTGAGCGATGCTCTACTATATTTGCTTCTGAGTCACCCGCGAATTCTCCTCAATTGCTTGCTTCTGCTCGATCTGCTCCTTGAGAGGTGTATCAACTCCTTTTTGCATAGATCTTGTTCACCTCCTTATGCTTTCCAAGGTTGTAGTTGAACCACAACACCAAGAGGAGCAGGAGCGGGAAAATCCTCCTTCTTGCCGCCGAAACACTTTTTTGGAATATTCTAGGGGTCTCCTCACCTTGGGGACCAATGGGTGGGTATTTATAGCCCAATATGGCCAAAGGTACCCTTGGAGTGCGTAGGCACATGATCCAAGACCAATCTCAATGATCCCTAGGTAGCCACGTGTCTAGATAAATCTTAAGTTGAGATTTTAGCCAGAGTGTGTCGACACTACAACTGAGTGTGTCGACATACTGTCCCAATTGCACAAAATAGATCTTTTGGGAGATGGGTCTAATGTCGACACAACAACTGGCTGTGTCGACACACTGTCCCAGCCAGGCCACTGGGGCTCTTGGAACCTAGGTCTAGTGTCGACACTACCAGGGACTGTGTCGACACACTGAACCCTGTCTTCATGAAATTACTTCAGGGTGTTACCCAGTATCGACACCATCAATTGGTGTGTCGACACTGTCATCGACATAAATTTGGACAGCAATAATTTGTTCCTTTACTATTTTTGTGAACAAAGTTTGATCAACATTACATCGAGTGTATCTTTTCTCCAACAAGAAAGAACTCAAACGGTCATACCAAGCTCTTGGAGCTTTCTTAAGACTATAAAGAGCCTTATGAAGTTTGAAAACATGATCAGGAAATTTTTCATTTTCAAAGCCTGAAGGTTGTTCTACAAAAATATTTTCTTTGATGTATCCATTTAAAAAGACACTTTTGACATCCATTTGGTAAACTTTGAATCTTAGAGATGATGCAAAGGCAAGAAATATTCTTACAGCTTCTAGCCTAGCTACAGGGGCATATGACTCTTCAAAATCAATACCAAACTCTTGATTATACCCCTTGACAACTAGTCTAGCTTTATTCCTTACAACCTGTCCATTTTCATTCAATTTATTTCTGAATACCTAGTGCCAATGACAGATTGGTCACTAGGTCTAGGTACTAACTCTCATACTTGATTTCTGTTGAATTGATGAAGTTCATCATGCATTGCATTGATCCAATCTTCACTCATTAGAGCTTCATCAATTGACTTGGGTTCAGTTTGGGAAATTAGTGCTAGAGGGTCTTGATTTATTGCATTCAAAAATGATGATCTAGTTCTAACACTATCATGCACATTACCAACTACATTCTCAATTGGATGATCTCTCAAGAATCTATTTTCAAGAATTACCTCTTGAGGTGCAGTCAAGTCTGGAACAATATTACCTGATCCACTTGTGGTAGGTGACTGGTTGTCCAGAGTTTCAAGAAGGTCTTTGTTCTCCTCAATAGTTGGAGAAGGGTTGACAATAAAGTCATCTTCTTCTTTGTGTTGAAGAACCCTACAAGATGTAGAATCGTTAGTTGAGAAAGAATTTTCATCAAAAACCACATGTGGAGATTCTTCCACAGTTTTATTTTTGAGAATGTATACTCTAAAAGCTCTAGAATTTCTGAATATCCAAGAAAAATGGGTTTCAAGGCTTTTGACATCAAATTTATCAAGATTTTCTTTATTGTTGTTATGTACAAATATTTGTAACCAAAGACTTTAAAATAAGAGAGAGTTGGTTTTTTGTTTTTCAACAATTCATAGGGGGTTTTTTCTGATTTTTGGTTTGACCAATGCTCTATTTAGAATGTGATTTGCTGTGTTTTACAGCTTCAGCCTAGAAGGATTTGGGCAGTTTACTTTCCAAGAGCATAGATCTAGCCATTTCCACAAGTATTCTATTTTTCCTTTACAACTCCATTTTGTTCTGGAGTTCTTGGAGAAGAGAATCTGTGGAGAATGTTTAGTTCAACACACAAATCAGAAAAAGTTTTGTTTTCAAATTCACCCCCATGATCAGTCAAAATGGATTTTATTTTATGTGAGAAACCTATTAAGGCAGTGGTGTAGAAATTCCTGAATTCTAGGGGAGCATCACTCTTGTGGGATAAGAAAATGACCCATGTAAATCTAGTAAAATCATCAATGATGACAAACCCATATCTTTTGCCACTAAGACTGAGAATTCTTATTGGCCCAAAAAGGTCCATATGAAGTAACTCTAGTGGCTTAGATGTGAGTACATCATTGAAGGTTTTAAAAGATTTTCTGGTTTGTTTTCCTTGAGCACATATCCCACAAAGTTGATTCTATTTATTTGGAAAAGATTCAGGAAGTCCTTTTAATAGATTTAGCCTTAAGAGTTTGTTTATTGTGTTGAAACTTGCATGACCAAGTCTTTTGTGCCATGTCCATGTATTTCATCTTTATTTGCAACTAAACAAATGTTTTCAGCAAAACTTTTATCAAGATTGATCATGTAAACATTATTTTCTCTCTTCCCAAAAAAATTTATTTTTCAGTTGAGGAGTCAATTATTTTGAACAAATTTGATTCAAACACCACCTTGTGACCTTTGTCACACAATTGACTAATGCTCAATAGATTGTAGTTCAAACCATCAACCAACAATACATTTTCAATTGAGTTTGAGGAGGATTTACCAACCTTTCCAGATCCAATGATTTTTCCTTTATTTTTACCTCCAAAAGTAACAGATCCTCCCTCATTTTCAATCAGAAATGAGAACTTGGATTTGTCTCCTGTCATGTGTCGTGAACACCCACTGTCAAGAACCAAACATTGGAGTTGGGTGCACGACCTTCCTGTAAAATTCAAAATAGAGAAGAAAAAATTTTGGTACCTAAATACTATTGGGACCATCAGTTTGTTTGAACAAAGACAATAGATCTTTTCTAATCCATATTTGAGTTGTTTTTGACATTTATTTTGTTTCAGAAATAATTCTTCTTTTTGTTAACATGGCCTTTTTCTTTGGAATGAAAACACCAATGTTCTTTCTTTCAAGTGCATGGAGGTTATACATTTGGGCATTACCATTCATGTATGGAGATTTAACCCAAGGGTTGTATTGGTATATGGAAATTTGGATAGAAAAATTGTGGTGGTACCAATAAGTATTATGATACCATTGGTTCCAAGAATTGATCCAATCAGCTTGATGTGTTGCCTTGGATGTCCAAGAGTTATCATGAGAATTCCCTTTTATGTTTTTGTTATTTTTCAAGTTTTTATTTGATTTTTTGTTTAACTTATTGTTGATTTTTAGATTTGGAGAGGTTGACCTGTGTTGGACTTGTGTCGACTCAACAACTACAACTTTCATCTTTTGGTTGGCTGATGTTGACTGATTTGATTTGTTTTTGTTCTTATTCTTGACAGTTTTAGATGTTTTATTTGACACTTGTTTGTTGTTATTTTCTTGGCTTGAACTTTTAACAAACTTTATCAAAGGACTATTTGAGGATTTTTATTTCATTTCAATAGATTTATTTTTCAAGATTTTGTGTGGTGAATCCTAGCCCATGTTATTCACATCTCATGTTTGCTCCAACAGAGCAACAAGATTGTCTTTTTCTTTGTGAATGTTTCAATGACTTGTTCCTTTTCTTTCAGCATGTTTTTTAGATCCTGAATTTCATCAACAGCTTGTTGTTTTTTCCCTTTGTTGCAATTCCAATTTTTCAGAAAGTTTTTCAAAATCCTTACTGGCCTTCTGAGATGCAAGTTTGAGCTCAACAATTTCATTCAGAAGGTTTTTCTTTTCTTCATTAAGTTCAGATATTTCATTTTCAAGTTCAGAGATTTTTCTATTTGAGGAATTGTTATGCAAGATATTTTCAATTTTCTTCTTCAGATGCTTATTCTCTTTTCTTGTATCTGAATATTTTTCAACCAATTCAGCATATGCTTCTTGCCAATCATCAATAGTAAATTCCTCAAAAAAGTACCTACCTTTCCATCAGTGCTGTTAGCCATAAAGCATATTTCCTCATTTCCAGAGCTTGAGGACCTCTCTTCTTCATCCTCACTTGGGTCATCATCTGACCAAGTGGCTACCATTGCTTTAGGCTTCTTCACTTTGTTGATCTTTTTGTGCTTGTCCTTTTTATTTTCAGGACATTCCCCTTTCATATGTCCTGCTTTGTTGCACCTGTAACAAATAATGATTTCATCAGTCTTTTGATTTCTATTTGAGTTAGCATTTGAAAAAGAAGTATTCCTTTTGCCAGATGAAAATTTCTTCTTTCCAGTAAACTTTCCTTTTCTTAATTTTAAAAATTTTCTAAATTGCCTAGTCATGAGGGCAAGTTCATCCTCATTGGACTCAGACTCTTCAGAACTTGATTTCTCTCGATTTTTCTCTTTGTTACTCGATGAGGCTTTAAGTGCTACTAGTTTGGCCTTAAGCATGTGTTCCTCAGTTCTTTTCAGATTTATCTCATATGTCATTAAAGATCCTATGAGTTCATCCAAAGAGATTTTAGATAAATCTTTAGAATCTTCAATTACAGTAGCCTTAGTATGTCAGATGGATGATAGAGAACGCAAAATCTTTCTTACCAAATCAGCATCAGTATACTCCTTACCAAGTGCCTTCAGTCCATTGATAATTGTCATGAACCTAGCAAACATTTCAGAGATAGATTCATCAGATTTCATCATAAACAGTTCATATTCAGAGACAAGTATGTTAGCTTTGGTTTCCCTAACTTGAGATGTTCCCTCATACATTAACTCAAGTTTATCCCACATCTCTTTAGCAGATTTGCACATGGATATTCTTGAATATTCTTTGGGATGGACTGCATACTGAAGCATGTTCATGGCACTATAGTTAAGAGTGGCCTTCCTTATCTGTTCTCTAGTCCATGTTTCCTCTTCTCCTTGATTCTCATAGGGACCCACTTCAACTACCCTCCAAATTCATAGTTCTGAGCCCTAAGAAAGACTTGCATGCGATTTTTCCAGTAGGAGTAATCAGACCCATTGAAAAATGGTGGCCTATTGATGGAATGACCTTCAACAATAAATCCTCGAGAATCCATTAAGCAGGATGAGATGCAGTGAATGAAACACTCAAATAATTCAAGCAAGTGAAACACAAGAATCAGACAAAAACACTCAAATCAGATCAGACACATAAATGAACCCACTCTGATACCAATTGTAGGATCGAATATGAGGATGAATCAGATCTAGAAGGGGGGTTGAATAGATCTGATACCAATTAATGCGGAAGCTAAGGCAATTTAAATTTATTTTGAATCAGAGATTAATTCAGACAGACAGTTCACTGATCTGAAGTATGGATGTGAAAAATAAGTGAATAGGTGTGTGAGTAAGTCAATTAGTAGTTTGAGCAAGATTCCTATGCATTTAACTTGCGCAAAACAAAGTCAAACCACAATTCAAACCACTGCACAGAGAATTTTTAGGTGGTTCGAAAATCACACCAATGATTCCTACATCCACCCCTCACACAGTGAGGCTCCACTACTCAAAAGAGAACAACACACACTGAAGCTTGACAACTCCAACACACCTGAGTTAGACAACTCACACCCTAACTCTAGAGCACAACCGCTCTAGCACCTGAACACACTTGCTCAAACACAAGAGTATTCAACTCAACACAACCGAGCACATCAGCTCACAAAAGCACATGCTAGATCAAGAACAACATAAATCAGATCCTCTAGCAATTATCTGATTCAGAATGGATTCATTCACAGAGACTTGTGCAACACTTTATGCACAATTCCCATGGATGAATCAGAAGAACACTTAAAGAGTTAAGAGAATTAGGTATAGAGATTGTTCTTCAATAGAAATTCCTTGCAGAAGGTTGAATTGAGGAGATCCTTGATGCTTTGAAACCCTGAGAGATGCTCTGCTATATTTGCTTCTGAGTCACCCTAAAATTCTCCTCAATTGCTTGCTTCTGCTCGATCTGCTCCCTTGAGAGGTGTATCAACTCCTTTTTGCATAGATCTTGTTCACCTCCTCGTGCTTTCCAAGGTTGTAGTCGAACCACAGCACCAAGAGGAGCAGGAGCGGGAGAATCCTCCTTCTTGCCGCCGAAAACACTTTTCTGGAATATTCTGGGGGTCTCCTCACCTTGGGGACCAATTGGGGGGAGGGGGTATTTATAGCCCAATATGGCCAAAGGTACCCTTGGGATGCATGGGCACATGATCCAAGACCAATCTCAATGATCCCTAGGCAGCCACGTGTCCAGATAAATCTTAAGTTGAGATTTCAACCAGAGTGTGTCGACACTACAACTGAGTGTGTCGACACACTGTCCCAATTGCACAAAATAGATCTTCTGGGAGATGGATCTAGTGTTGACACAACAACTGGCTGTGTCGACACACTGTCCCAGCCAGGCCACTGGGGCATTTGGAACCTGGGTCTAGTGTCGACACTACCAGGGACTGTGTCGACACACTGAACCCTGTCTTCATGAAATTGCTTCAGGGAGTGTTACCCAGTGTCGACACCATCAATTGGTGTGTCGACACTATCATGATAGAAACTATATGTCCCTGAGAATTCAACACATAAAACATTAGTACAAGATATTATCATCAAGGTATGAGATGTAAGGTATTTGAAACATGTTTTTTGAGCATTGTTATTACATAAGTGATGTATGTAACATATTCCTCCCATTAAACATTAAAATCACAAAATGTCATCATCAAAACTATGAGGAGAAATGCATTAAACCACACTCAACCCAACACCACTGTATGGGTTTTGCTACGCTCTTGACTTTGACTATCCGCCGTTGGAAGGGGAATTTAAACATTGATGTGCCGTGGATGGTACTGCCCCTAGTGATTCGATCCACAGGCGCCCTAAGATGGCCTTGTAAGTATGATCGATTTTTAACACATAGAATTCTACTGACATGACGAGCGGCCCCAATTCTACCTGCAAAGTGATAACCCCATGGCAAGCCCGCCGGGAATTGTCATAGGCAGCTATGGTGGTGGGGGTAGGCTACAATTGCCGCTCCGAGATGTTGCAGGCCCTTAGGGTGCTCAGTGGACATACATTGATGGAAGCTCATGTATCTACTAATGCTGCGTCAATAGCCACTTTATTTATCGTGAGTGTTACATACAAGGGCATCTTCTGGCTTCAGGGGCAGCTAATTAGCCATCAGAGAAAGTAATTGTGGGTCCCCTGTTTACAATAGAGAGCACAGAAGGCAGATTATCGGGGTTCATGTCCTCGCTGACCATGACCCTTTGCAGGAAGGTCCTTAGGGCATCTTGGTGGGTCTGTGACCTCTTGATCAGTTCTAGGATGAAAAGTTTGGCGGGAGTTTGATCCAAATGCTTCAGAATATCATATTGGGTCCCCGAGACCGGATCTATCTCTTCCATGTCTTGCTGCTGTTGAGTGCTGGATTGTTGTGCCAGTTGGCCTGACATAGATATGGATGCATTAGGGTACATCCAGTGAAACATCCGCCTGCTCCGCAAGGCGAGGTTATGGTGGAGTGGAGATGGAGAGGCGTCAAGGATAGAGGGGTTGGCTAATAATGGTGCTGGCGTAGGGGAGAGAGGGATGTTGCTGGGCGAAGGGCTAATGGGCGGTATGACAGGAGAATTGTAAGATGGCGAGGTGATGGCGGCAATGGTGGGAGCGAAGGTGGGAGGTACAGTGGATGTAGGTGTGGTGGTAGTAGGTGTGACATGAGAAATGACCAAAAGCTGGCCCACTTCGTGTTGATCATCGAAGACCCATGGAGCTTCTGGTGGTGGGTGGTGAATGACTGGATTAACTTGCGCGGGTGGAGGAGGTGGTGGAGCATGTTGGGGATTTGGAGCAGGCGGGTGCTGTGGCATAGGGTTGCGGATTATGCCATGGTCATGGGCCGGCTGCTGTGGCTGTTGTTGTCACTGGAAGGGCTAGAATTGTTGTTGTTGTTGTTGTTGTTGTGGCTACTGTCGCCTCTGTTGTTGCTGCTGTTGTCTCTGATCCTGTTGGTCTCTCAATGTCTGGATCAACCTTTTCATTTCTGCCCAGTCGATCTAATTCTACTCATGAAGATCATATATAATGTCCCAAAATTGGAAGCAGTCCGACACATTGTTGCCTGGATGGCGATGGTACACACAATACTTCGTCTGATCCGCTGCCATATTCCAATTCGGCTTCTTAGGAGGGAGTCTAAGGGCATTTATGGACATGAGAGCTGCAATGACATCCGCCAAGGACTCGGGCCGAGGAGGATACTAGGTTCTCTTGGGTCCGTTGGGCTTTCTGGGTGCATAGCCATTCTAAGGTGGAGGAACTTGAGAGTACTGGCGCTGGTCTTGTGGAGGGTTCTGACCTTGAGGAGATTGTTGCCTATTGTTATTCCATGGTTGCTAGGGTTGCTGAGTGAAAGGGGACCTACCTACTGGGCCTTGGGGGTTACTCACTGCACCTACTTGCTCATTGGTTTGGATCCCCTCAGTAACTGGGCCCTGAGGCTTCTTAGTGTAACGAGATTTAGGGGTCTCAAACATGGAGTGTAAAGGCGAGTCTTTGAGTTGGGTTTGAATGAAACGGGCTCGGCTATACAGTTGGTGCATGGTAGTGATGTCATTCATGGCTAAGATGGCTCGGTAGGTTGGGGTAGTATTGGAGATCAACAACTTGATTTTCTCCTCCTCCGGCATGGGGCAACAGACCTTGGCAGCTAATGAGCGCCACCGGTCGGCATAAGCTGAGAACTCCTCATCAGATTTCATCTTTTCGGCCACCAGATCAACAAAGGAATATTCGGGTCCGACCCGATCTTGGAACTGCTGTAGGAACCTCTCTTGGACAATTTAGAAGTCTTCGACTTCCTCAGGCGGTAAGGAATAAAACCATTCCAGGGCCGTACCATCTAAGGATTTTCTGAACAAGTATGCCATGAGATGACGGTCATACTTGTGCGGTGCGGACTCATACACGAAATCTTTTAAGTGAACGTAAGGGTCCCCTACTCCAGAATACGGTCGATAAACCGGGAGCTCTGACTGGGGTGGTACCCGGAGATACTGGAATGATGGGAGAGAGATGTCGGCCACCTTCCAGGGGTCAATTTGCTTATTGAGGTCATGGAGCTCCTTCTTCATAGTTGCCCACTCCGCAAGGAAGTCAGAGGGGGTTTGGGCATGATGTGTAGAAACAAGGGAGCAGGGTTGCTCAAAAGAATGGGACCTCTTGCGGGGCAGGAGAGCCGGTTTAGCTGTATAGTACGTTGAGGTTGGAGGGGATCTGGGCCGAACCTCTTGTGCTGGAAGGTAGCTAGGTTCTGAAAAATGGATGACCCGAGGACGGAGGGGTGTAGGGTCTGCCCCTGAGGAGGATAGATGCGGTGCTGAAGCAACATGGGCGGAGGAAACCGCCAGTTGGGCTGAGTCCTGAGCTGAGGGAGATAGAGGTCACTTCCCCTTGGCAGCGGCCAGAAATTCACGGACTTGGTTTGGAGTGAGATGCAGGAGAAGCTGACTGAATTGTGAATGGGGGTCATCTCCCCTTGGAGGAGAAGGAGGACGGGATTGACTCCCAATGACAAGAGGGGGGTGGATATGTCCCGGGAGTATGTCCGTAGAAGGTTGGGCCACATCCTCGAGAAGCCTGATGGGCAGGACATCATCGGCAAGGACCCGAAACTGGTTCATGTCGAACAAAGGATTATGATAAAAAACGAGGATTGGAGGGGATTGACTCGATCTCCCTAAACAACGACGCATGCACTCCCCAACAATTAGGGGAGTGATACCGAAAACACCTAGACTCTAGCACAACAAGAAAGATTGAGATGAGGAGGGATGAACTGAAGCACTCAAGTTGTCATGATTAACACACAACTTCCTTAAAGTTCGCACTTGACCTTTAAATGAATTGATTAATGGGATATCACTCGGCCAAGTGGACCCTAACAGGTATGAACTCGAGTCCTCCGGTGTAACTAAGGGTGGGACACACTCACACGCGAGGGCTGGTTTGGACTAAGGGTGCAACGGGTACAACCGGCCCGGTGAACCGCAACATGCGTACAGTCACGAGGACTTACGGAGGTCCTCGGAAGGTGGCCCGAGTCAACCTACGAGTGCGCGTAGGTGAGAGGGCTCACACAACCAAGGGGGAACCTAAGCAATAGGATCAATAGTGTATGCAAGGGCCTAAGTGCCCAAGATGTCTGCAAGAGTAACAAAGAGGACCAAGCAGGGTGACCAACAAGCTCTTAGGCAGAGTCGCGGCGGCAGGGTACACCGCGACCCTATCGCGACAGGGCGGCCTGCCGCAATAAGAACAGAGCCCCGAGAACAACAGTAAGTCACAAACACAGAGCCAAACAGACTACCAAGCAGGTAATACAAGTACAAAATCACCAAATTAGTATAGAAGAGATCATGAAGCACCCAAAAACCGATTCATGGATGAAAGCATGAACATACAAAGAGTACATGTAGACGCGATGCTTATCCACGACATGACCTTGTCGCGTCCTCGCGATACACAGCGACAGAACCCGAAAACTTACAATGGAAAGAATGGAGAGCCCGAACCCTAGCAGGATTCTAACACCCAAAAACACAACAATACATGGCAGGGAAGCATGGAGTAGGCATACATGGACTCACAGGAGCGGGATGAAGGAAATAAAAAAAGAATGCACTGACCTGTTATCGCATCCTGTTTTGACGACGCGATACGATCGCGTCCCCGCGATACGCCTCGACAAGAAGCGAGAGTAGAAACTCAAAGTAAAAAGAGAACCAAAGACTAACAGGGCTCTAAAAAGGACATCAAATCATGGAGACATGGCGAGAACACAAAGTCAAACCATGAGAGTAGCACTAAAGGTCCCACCGTGATCGCCAACAGGTGTAATCACGGGGATTGTGCCCCCCCTCAATACACAAGCATGTATTAAATCTAATAGCATGAAAAGAGGAATGTGATCGCCACCTAGATAGTTGCCTAATGAAAGAAAGGATGTAGGCTAACTACACTAGGAAAGGGACAGAGAACAGAAGTGGACCTAGTGTCGCGGCAGGGTTACCTGTCGCGACGACTGATAACGCGTCGCCATGGGTGGACGCGTCTCCTTGTCGCATCGTCCTCCTCCGTCGCGTTCTCTTCTATGCGGGAGATGATGGATGGGACCTTCTTCCCGTCCTCCAGCTGGCTAGAGGACAAGAGCTCCTCGTGGAATATTGCTTGGGTTCCTTCCAAAACAAAAGAAAACAATAGAAACCCTATTAGAACAAGTTAAGTGTTGTATCCATTCAAAAATGAAAAGAAAAGAGGGAGAATGGTGGGAACGAACCTGGGGGGTGGCTTTAAACCCCTTGGGTATATGGAAAACGTGGGAAGAAAAGGGAATGAGTCCTATCTAGAAATGAAGTAAAATGCATGAAGAAAAGATAGGAAAAGGGAGGGAGGAAAGAAAGAGCCCCATGAGGGCGACTCCCTAGCTTGTGATGACGTCCAAAGCTTACGTAAAGGCTTCAGGAAAAGTGGGGGTCGTCCTCCTCACGTTCCATGCTCCATGGATGTGAAAATGAGCAAGCTTTTTGAGGTGGGAATGTGAGGGAATGAGAGGAAATGAGAGAGCTACGAGGTTAAGTCCAGATCAAAGGAAATTTCGGCAGCCCTTCGGGGTAAAAATGGGGGCTCTCCTCGTCCATGAAGAGAGGGCCTTGCTTATATAGACAATGAGAGAGAAAATCCCATTATTAAATGATAAATACCCATATGGGAGGATAAATCTCATTAAAATTTGTGGGTAGAGTCCTATGGAGACTCCTAAGGAGACCCTTAGCCCCAAACCGCAGCCATGGGGGTTGGGAGGTTCAAATGGATAGGGATAAAGGCCATGGGAGGATAATGGGGAGGTGGTTGCAGAGGCTGTTGCCACGGCTGAAGTCGCGACGCATCGTAGGGGCGCAACAAACCTTATCGCGACGGCCTTAGCAGTTGCGACTCTGCGGCCACGTGCGTGGTATGCATGGGCTGTCGCGGCGGCAAAAGGGGGCGCGAAACAATGAACGCGGCGCTACGATGCGTCACGTCAATGGGAATCGGTTATCTTGAGTTATTGGCCAATCACATAGGAGGATAATTATCATTAGGGCTCGTGGACTCTTTAAAAGATAATGGACGGGATTCTCATGGAAATTGGACTGTTAATGAGCTTAAAGCAAGGCTAATGATGGGCTCAAGGTGAGTGACCAACTAAGGGCTTACTAGGATAACAAAAAAATGGTTCAACTTATTAGTCAGAATCGGGTGTCTACACCAGCCAGGCTGCTCGGTGCTCGGATGTATGGCTGTGCTTGGACAGGCTGCTTCGAAGGTCTGCGCAGGCCCAGTTCGGTAGGCTGTGACTTCGGCCAAACTGGGTACAAGGTGCCTGGAGACCACTGGGGACCTTATGGCGTCTTGGTGGCCGGAACGTGTTCGGAAGCCTTGGGCTAAACCCGAGGACGCGTGGCTTGCGGCCTGATGGCCACACCAACCTACTGGGTCATGATGGGCCATGATGGGCCCTGTAGGCCTAGGAGGCTAGAAATAGCCACCACAGTTTGTAAAGTAAGGAAAAGGAGGAAAATTCATTTTATTGCTGAGAGAAGTGCTCCTTATACAGAGTTGCTATCTTCTTACACATCACTACTTCACAAATAAAATGACAGTCCACCTGATATGTTTGGTTCTTTCATGAAAGATAGATCACTCACAATAAAATTGCAGTTTGATTGTCACAATACATCATTATAATTTTGGTCGAAGGGAAATCAAGATCTCAAAGAAGAAATTAAAGTCAAAACTTCTCACAAACAGTGTGTCATAGCTCGATACTCAGCTTCAACACTTGAACGGTTACCACACTCTGCTTTTTACTCCGCCAACAAATAAGATTGCCACCAACATAAGAGCCATATCATATCGTATATCTCTTGTCAGAAATAGACCTAGAATAGTCTACTTCAAAAAATGATGCCAAATAGACATGATCATGATTCCTACATAACCTTTTTAGGTGCCCTTTTTACATACTTTAGAATCCTCAAAATAGCTTCCCAGTGACATTGTTTTAGATTATACATGAATTGACTAACTAAAATGACTGCAAAAGTGATATCTGGTCTAGTATCAATCAATAAATGATTTTGCCAATCAATTGTCTATAACAACTAACATTAGGAAAGTTCTCCCCAATCTGATTTCAGAACTCGAGTCGAGTAACCGTAAGTGTATCGATCATCTTGCAATCAAATAGACACGTTTCTTGGAGCAAATCCAGTGCATATTTCCTTTGAGAGAGACATAATATTTACTGTATGCAACCTCAATACCATGAATGTATCGAGATTGTCCCAAATCTTTTGTAACCACCTATCTTTGTAGATGCTCTTTTATAGTTGTAATGCCTTTTCTCATCACTACCAGTCAAAATCATATCAACAACATGAACAACAAGGATCACAATTCCTATAGAGTTTTCTTAATGAACACCGAGTGGTTAGCCTGACTATGAGCAAGACCAATCTCTGATGTTATCTGACTAATTTTGTTGAACCAAGCCCGAGAATTTTGCTTGAGGTCATAATTTGCTTTTTGGAGTCTACAAACTTTTGTCTCCCTTAAGTAATATATGTTGACGATCCGTTTCGCCTCCCGTCCGTGTCCCCGTTGTCGATGGTGGATGTCCTCCGGGCGCTCGCGAACGTCACTGGTCTCTCGTTGGCGACGATGGATTGTTGGTTGACTTGGTTGACTCCCCGGTTGACTAGGTTGACTGAGGAGGAAACAAAGAAAACCAGAGATGAGAGGGGAGGGTTGTGATCGCCAGGGCCTTACCTGTGCCCAAGGAGTTGCTGTGATCACGTCGGTGCAGTGGCCTCACGCAGCGGGCCGAGATGAGGCTCCAACTTCTCCTTCTTCGGCCGGCCAAGGAGGAGAGCTCCACGGTCACGTTCACAATGTTCCTGCCACAAACAAACCTCTATTAGACTAAATGCAGTGTAGCAAATGTTCAGAAGAAAGAAAGAAAAGCCCAAAAGGTGAGTCCCGTACCGGTTGCAGACTTGAGAAGAGGGGTGGCCAAGTGCTATGACCACCCTTCTTCCCTCCGTTTTTGGTTGGGAAACCCCTTTCTAGGTGTGTAGGAAAGTGACCTACATGCCTAGGATGTGTGGGAAAGTGTGTGGAACATGCAAGTTAGCTACAAAGCAAGTAAGAGAAGAGAGAGGGAAGGAGATGTAGATCCTCGTTGTTGGTGTTGTGGCTCCTTGCAAGGGCTCCTCCAGCTCCAAAGTGAGCCTCCTGAACGTCCCAAGTGAAGAGAGAAAGGAGAGGATGAATGGTAGAAGGTGAGGTGCAAGTTTCTCTCTCCTCTCTCAAAGTGGCAGGATAAGGACGTCTAGCCTCCCTCCTCTGGTTCAGAGGGCTCAAGGGGGTGTTAAATAGACAGTGGAGCTCGGGTTGGAGTGCCTAGGATGCTAAGTGTGAAGAAGCACACTTGTACATGTGGCAATCTTTGTGTTAGAGGTCCAACCAATGGGGGGAGGCCATGTAGGATTTTTACTGGGTCAAAGGACTGCCTAGGTGGCCCATATGCCCGTTGGGAACGGCTATGTGCGTTGCATGGCCTAGACAAGGGCGCTAGTGGGCTGGAATCTCGGGTTAGTTGCGCAGACCTGGTAAACGCTATTGATGTCCAGAGATCAGGCCGCCAACCTCATGCAGGCGTCCAGCTAGGTGGACGCCAACTTGGGTCAGCGTCCAGGGTGCTTGCCGCCAACCAGTAGTCGGCGGCCATCGATGCTGCCGTCTACATGGTATCCGAGGCTGGTCAACAAATGGTCAAACGAGGCTTAATGGGCCAAATGGCCTTACGGGAGATGGGCCAAATCTCGCATCTACAAATGCCCCTCCGAGACGTCCGGTCTTGCAAGGGAGCAGAGCGGACTGAAAGGTTGATGTCTCGGTAAACAAAGGACGCGGAGATTTAATGGAAGGGCCATCTCCGATGATAGGAGTTCTTGCAAACCAAACGAAAGAGACAGGCTAGAAACCGATGACATATTGTCTGAGAGACAAATAGGGGTAAGAAAAGGGTGATCTGCCCGTGTAACTACAACTGCGACCCAATGGCAGGGTCCCTGGCATGGCCGTGTTGGACTTTGACTAGTTTCCGGTGTGTCTGAGTCAAAGGAGTTGTAATATGACGGTTGAATCAGGAGAGTCTCATAACCGGAGCTCGCGGGCTCGCTGGCCTAATCAGGACGTCGGTCCCGACTTTAGGAGGTCATGGAGACAAGGAGTTGGTTGATCTCTCAAAGGATTATCAAAAGATTCTAACTGGAATCACATGCTTGGAAAGCCTGAAGTCCGGAATTAAGCTCGCAGCTGGTGAAGGCTCAAATGAACTCAATAAGGCTGCTTGATGATTTGTTGAAAGACACGGTGGGACAAGTGAAGAAGGGGGCAACAAAGACCCGATATTGACCTAGATAGTCATGAAGGACGAACCCAATAGGCTACCTGAGCTGGGGAGCCATGGAGCAATCATATGATCGAGGAAAATCACCATTTTTTTTTTTTTTAGTGTTAGTAATAGAATGTTAGCAGTGAAGATGCATGCTGGTGTGGGTTGCCTATCTAAAATGCAAGTTAGCACCAGAGGAAAATTCTAAAGGCCATACGAATAACTGAGAGATCGCAAACCCATCATGGTTTTGGTGAAGGGGAACTCAGGGTCACGGTCGCCAAGTTATTCGCCTCTGGTGGGGTCCTACGTTAGACATACCTATAACGCTCAAGGTCGCATGAGCGTTCCGAAATTTAAGCGCAGCCTGTGCTTAAATATCTGCAAAACGACTTGAAGCACAAGATAAAGGATAAAGGATAATGGCCATATAAAGAATAAGAATTTGAAAATTTCCGGTCAGTAAACGTCCACATCGATGGTCGCCAGTACATTTGTTAACGTCCACAGATGTGGTCGCCAACATGGAACTGACGTCAACCGATCTGGACGCTTACTTGACAGCAGATCAGGCCGAAAATATAGGTGATGGGAGTCCATAAGGACTCTACCATCTCCTACTTCTGTCCCTCCCTGCTCCTGTTGCGAACCAGAGAGCAGAGAGACAGTGAAACACAGCAGTATGGCCTCTTCATCGACCGGAGAATCCACAGGCGCGAATCTCGGAACTCTGAGCGAAGTTCCGAGACACCTGAGCACACGTCTAGCCAATGGAGAGGTAAGCAATGATTACTTCTGCTCTTTCCTGGGCTGAAAATGCCCCAAACAGCACTCTTACAAAACCCCGCCTTCATGCAGGAGATCCCGCATTCCCAAGCCAAGGCCAGGTACGAGCCTTTTCCTGGCTTGTGAACCTGGTGAACGCTATCACACTGGACATGCGGAGCTTCATCGGAATGTGGCATTTGAATTTCATGGTGGTTCTGGCAAAGAATATGAAGGATATGTGGTGGGGATTCGATGCCCTGGGGGGTTAGTGGAGAGGTGGCACCCGCACACGCACACATTCGTGTTCCAGGGCTTCGAGGAGAGCATGTTGCTGGAGGAGGTGGAATTGTTCCTGGGGTGGCAGCAGTGCCTGGAGTACGATGCGGCGACTCCTCTCCTCCCGTGGGAAGAGATCCTCGCGGACATCGTACGAGACAAGAAGGAGGCGCTGCGAATGACGAACAAGAATGGGATCTTCCTGGACGGCTGGCTTGGTGGCTGATCCAGCACGTCCGGGAGATTGGCGGAGAGAGGGTGACGCGAGGACTGACTCTTTGCCTGGCCGGGGTGTTCCTGTTCCCCACGAGCGGCGACTTCATTCTGTACGACCATGTTGGGATACTCACTCTGCTATGGCGCGGGCAGTCACTTGCCCCTGCAGTGCTGGCCCACCTGTACAGTTCGCTCACCACCATGAGCCTAGGCGGACGCACGTGCGGGAGTTTGTTTCTGCTCCAGGTATGGATGGAAGCTCATCTAAAGTTTGATTTTGCTGATGCACAACCTACCCCCTCTAGAGTCTTCCTTCGGAGTTCAGTGTACTGCAGCAGGGCATGGTACGAGCCGGAGGATGAGATCAAGTGTGTGACCGCGCACTTGAAGTGCCGAGACGCTTGGAGAGATCACTTAGCATATCTGGGCATGGATGAGTTCATCGTGAGGCCACTGTTCATGAGGACTATCGAGTTCAGAGCGCGGACCAGGGAAGACAAAGATTTATGGCTGATTGGAGCAGATCGGATGGTGGTGTACCAGCCACATCGGTGCCACTGTGAGCTTGGGATTCCACGGGGAATTCCCATTTCATTCAACGACATCGACATGATAGTCACCGGAAGAAATGAGAGGCTGATGAAGAAAGCGATGAAGTTTGGGCGAGACATACAGTGAGCAGGAAGGTGGGTTTGGCTGTTCAGGAGAATCGGGAAGAGATCCGGAAGTATGAGGAATACAATTATAGCATTCTTCCCGTTGCCTGTGGCTATTTCATGGCCCGCAGGGCAAAGTGATGTACTTTTCAGATCTGAATAAGTGTAACACAATTGAATGAATAAAGATGGTTTTTGCATTTGTGTTCAACTGACTTGCATTGATTGATATGTGGAATGGAATGTGGTGAAATGGGTATGAAATGACCTCAAAGATGTTCAAAAGACTGCTGTGAGGACTGAGCGCGGAGTAGTTGGCGTCCACATCGATGGCCGCCAACCGCTGGTAAACGTCCATACACCGGTCGCCAACCAAATAAATGAAGGATTGACGTCCACATCAATGGCCGTCGACATTCAAATTAGACGGCCAGACATGGTCGCTGACCAGACTTCGAGGCCTGACATTGAAGGGACATTAACGTCCACACCTAGCCGTCAAGTGTACGTCAGCGGCCTTAGGTTGACGCCAGATAAAGTTAAACGGCTAGAGGTTGACGTTGAACCAGGAAACTGCCTTTTTTGAACCGACGCCTTCTTCGCGCCATTCCATCTTCCCAAGCGCCGGGAGAAGGAAAACCGAGCCCATACCATGCTCACTTTGCTCGAGCTCACAATGAGGAGGAGGGAAAAGAGAAGGATTCTTCGGGACCGTCGCCAACCGGAGGAGGAAGAGGAGGAAATGGCTACGGCGGAGGAAGAGGAAGAAATGGCGGTGGAGGATGCACCGGAGGGGGAAGAGACGAGGGAGGAGACGAGACGGAGGCGGAGGCACCTCGACGACCACGGGTGAGTATTCTAAAACCCTTGTGGATGCATTTTTAATTTGGTGAAAAGGAGGGAAAATAGGGGAAGTGCGTAGGGTCAGACAGGAACTTGACGGCAACATCGTTGCCGTCGAGTTCCTCCTGGCGTCCACCCCCTTGCCGTCAAGGTGATCTTGACGGCAATGGGTTGGACGTTGATACAGGAACTAAACGGCCACCCCATTGACGCCGATTATGAGTAAACGGCAGACCCCTTGCCCTCAGTTGCAAATCAACGGCAGTCGATGCTGACGTTAATATTTCTGTGTTTTCTGCAGGGTAAGGGCCGAATGAGGAGTAGGGTGACCTGGGACCTGTGTTGGGGCGTGGTACCGGTTCTGCCAGAGGTCCAGCAGACCCGGATTGCTCGGATGGGATTTGGGCATATCCTGTCGGTGCGGCCCTTCCACGTGGACGTACCGTATCTGGAGGCACTCCGAGAGAGGTGGGAGGAGGATTGCAAGGCATTCATCATGCCTTGGGGACACATGATACCCACATTGGAGGATGTGGCGTATCTGACAGGACTGCCGGTTCAGGGAGAGCCGGTAGTCGGACTGGAGAGGAGGGACTACTATGACGACATAGTAGAGCTACTGGGGCCAGAGTTTGTGGCCGGGAGGAGGAGACCGATCCGGAGCATCCTGCTCGGATCGTTGTCGGAGGCGGTGGGCCTGAGAGGTAGGAGGAGAGGGCCTCTGGAGAGTTTAGATGAGTTCTGTACAGGAGTGAGAGGAGCATTGGATCTGGGGGACAGGAGCGAGGAGCGCTCGATCCGGATCTTCGTGTCTTACCTGCTTGGGCGGCTCCTGTTCGCGACGCAGTCATCTCAGATGAACTGCAAGTTCGTGCTGCTTCTTCGAGATCTGGCACAGGCGGGGAGGTACGCTTGGGGTGCTGCGATGCTAGGACATCTGTTCTCACTTCTACCCAGTAGCTCGCAGCGTTCACAGAGCACTGGGGGCTTCACCCCCTTCCTTCAGGTACGCAATTTTCCTTTAAAGCTCATCTTGAATTTCAATTGATTAAATTGCTTGACTGACTGACTTTCTCTTCTTGCAGATCTGAGGGTACACCCGCTTCCCCATGGGGCGCGGGACACTGGTAGAGGAGCGCCAGAAGATGGTGCCTCTCATGACGAGGTGGGAGGTGGCCCCGGACCCCAGGGTCACAGACAGGAGAGCAGGGGATGTGCGGGTCGCACTCGACCACTACCCGCACGAGCAGGTAAGAAACCCTCAAAATAGCTTTTGCATTCTTTCAATTACTGCTGCATTTGATGTTACTGACTAGTGTCTTCTTGTTTTTCTCAGGTGGTGTGGACCCCCTACGCGGGGGAGGCGGACGCCTCGCACCCGGCGGTGGCGGTAGGTCGCCCCTTGTTCGACTGCCACCTCCTCTTACTGTGCCTCGGGACATGTGAGGTACTGTATTTGGAGTTGGTGGTGCGGAAATGGGCTGGCACCAGCCGGCCATCGAGGTGCCCTCCCTCGGGAGAGAGGGACACTCGCGCCGGCGATTCTTCGCCGAGGACCGCGACTGGGGTGCAGACCACGGCAGCACGGTCGCGTACTGGCGCGAGGGAGGTGAGCAGGTGATCCAGCAGAGAGACCTCTAGGACAGCTCAGCTTACATGGAGGACAACCAGGCACGATATGCCGGGCGACTCCGGCTTGACCGACGAGTGGTAAGTGAACTTCGATCTCTAAGCCTTTGTTGATTGCTTTATTTAGTTCTAACCTTGAAGTGTATTTGGCAGATGCCGGAGTCACAGGCCATCCTCCTGTTGGAAGGGCGACTGGCCGAGCAGGAGGTGGAGCTGATGAGGCTCCGGGCTAAGGTCAGGACACTGGTAAGTAACATCTCAACCTATCCTGAAATTGACATTGATTTGATTTGATTGCTGACCAAGATTTTGTGAATGCAGAGAGGAGAGCTATCGAGAGCGCAGGCGAGCCGGGATGCGGGGGCAAGCTCGTCTGCCCAGCCGGCCGGAGGGGACCTGGCGGTCCGCTTGCAGGGGGCCCTGGACCGAGCGGAGGCGAGGGTCCGGGAGCTTGAGGAGCAGGCTCGAGAGATTGGGGCTGAGGTAAGACACCAAACTTGCACTTTCTTTCAATGTATATTGAATGTTCTAACATGCTTGCCCCTTGACATGCAGCGGCAGGGAGGAGATGTGGCTACTCTCCAGGCACAGATGGAGAGTCTGCGACTGGAGCTAGAGGCGAGGATTTCTGGTCTGGAGGCCGAGGTAAGACATTTTCTTCTTTCCTCTTCTTCCTGCACATGTTCAAGACTGATCCTTTTTTGCTTTTGATATGCAGCGGCGGACCATGGTGACTACCATGGAGGAGCTGAGGGATGACCGGACCCTCATGAGGGGTTGCCTACTCGAGGCCCGAGAGAGGGAGAGGGAGGCCGAGACAGCTCGAGCGCTGATCGCCGCGGACTACGAGATCCTAAAGGACCGGGTGCTGAAGAAGCGCCGGGAGCAGCAGCGGCAGGCCCAGCAGGCGACGCCCGCGAGGACTGGTTCGGCATTCGCGTCCCTTGACGACATGTGTCGCTGGGGGATCCGTCCGTGGTTCGAGGAGGAGGACTGCCGCGACCGGAGGCTTCCACGGCTTCGAGACCTCCTCTCCCAGACCGGCGTCGGGAGAGGGAGGAGGAAGAGGTGAGCAGCTCCCGTAGGCAGAGGCCTACGGAGGGGGAGCAGAGAGATGAGTGACATTTTTGTACCACCAGGGGTATGCCCCTGTCATGATATGTACACAGACTTGATTATCATAGTGGAATATTGTGGACTTTTGCATTTGAATGTTTTGCTTTGGTTCCTGCATCCTGTATCCACAACACTCAAAGAAACATGTTAGTGTAGATCTATTTTTAGCCCCTTGCCTATGGTGTACCTTTCTTGAGATCTGGTCAAGGGGCTAATTTCTAATCAAAGATAAAGATATAAAATAACCGAAGGGAAATATGCACATGCATTTTGTGTTTGTTTTTCTTGATTTTTTTTGTTGTTTTGATTTTTTTTTAAATAAGTAAATAAGCGAATAGGCAAAATGTTAGTGTATATACACAATACCACTAATTTTTTGGATTTTGATTTTGGATTTTCTTCTTTAAAAAAAAAAATAAGAGAGAGAATAAGGGAGAAAATATATACAAATATGTACATTGGGAAAAAATGTATACATCAAAAGACTCTTTTTGTTGTTTTTTGCATTTTTGTATTTTTTGGATTTTTGGACTCTAAGACACATATTCATCACATGTCGGGGTATAGGGTTTACACGATCCACTTAACCACAAAGGCCAAGAGTGAGGAGGGACGTGCATGAATTCCTTGATGTTGGACATTTCCCCTAGCCTTCTTAATATTTTCTACTACAGGGGATCTTATACAATCAAATTGCCCCTAGAAGGGGAAATAGGAAGAGAAGCATAGAAAGTCATGTAGGACTTTGGTTCAAACTACTTTTTTTCCAAACCGACATCTCATATTAAACAGACTTGGTCAACCATTGTTTTCAGGGGGATTTTTCATTTCATTTCTAATTTCTGGGGTGGAGGCACGTACTTTTTGCTACCTCCTTGAGTTGGTCAACCTTTTTCTGGGTACGTACTTTTTGCTACCCTTTTTTGACCTTTTGGCTTTTCTTTTTCCCTTTTAGGCTTGATTTGACATTTTGCCCCTTGCTTCATTAGTTGCCCCTGTTTCATGGTGACCTTGTCCTTTTAAAAGAGAGTGGGTGGTCCCTTACTCGTAGTTTGTTCCACTTCCGGACACGACCGAGTGGGAAAAGAATAGGGGAAACACATTGACTGAATGAGACCGCCGAGTGTACTTGTGATTTTCCAGCCAAAGGGCAATATCTTAACATCGTGTGGTGTGTGAATAAGTCCTACCTCACTAGTGACCGAGTGGAAAAGTAGAGACTTAAACCGAACCGTTGACAAGTGATGAATGGCTGACCGACTGACTAAGGATAGAACTTCTTGAGGTAGACTGCATTCCAAGGGTGCGTCAATTCGACTCCTTCGGCATCCATTAACCTATAAGCGTTCCCTGAGTATGCTTCTTTGACAACAAAAGGACCCTCCCAATTTTCTTGCAATTTGCTCCTGGGACCTGGTGCCTTTATGATTTTACGCTTAAGGACCATTTCACCTACTTCGAACTTTCTCTCAAGAACTCTTTTAGCATAAAAACGTGCAATTCTCTGACGATAGACTTGTGCATGGTCAGCCGCTATCATTCGCCTCTCATCTAAGAGTTCAAGTTGTGCCAATAAGGCTTCTCGACGTTGATCAGGATCAAGTTCGGAATCCAATTGAACTCTAAGTGAGGGGACGAAGATCTCATATGGGAGTATCGCATCTGATCCGTACGTCAACGCATAGGGGATTTGCCCTGTAGGAGTGCGGACGGAGGTGCGATAAGCCCAAAGAGCCTCAATTAAGCGATCTGGCCAGTCAGCATTGTTATGAGATCTGCATGTTTTCTTTATAATTTTAATGAGAGTTTTATTAGTAGCTTCCGCTTGTCCATTACCTTGTGGATAGTATGGTGATGAATGATGCAAATTGATACCATATTTACCACACATGTCGCGAAGCTCCTGTGAAGTGAATTGCGGTCCGTTGTCGGTGACGATGTCCCGAGGCACGCCAAATCTTGCAAGGATGTTGCGCTTGATGAACTTGACGACTGTTGAAGCTTTGACCTCTATGAACGCTTCTGCTTCAGCCCACTTTGTGAAATACTCCGTGGCGGTCAGAATGAAGGACTTCTTCCGGACTTCTCCGGTTCTGTCCGCAAGAGGACCGACCACATCGAATGCCCACATGGCGAAAGGCCATGGTGCGATGAGAGGGTGAAGAGAAGAGGAAGGAGCATGAATTTTGTCACCGTGCAATTGGCATTTAGCACAGTGACGGACAAAATGGCGACAGTCCTCTTCCATGGTGGGCCAATAATAGTGTCTTAGCAATTTCTGGGCAATTGCTCTACCATTAACATGGGCACCACATTCACTAGAGTGAGCGGCTTCAACAACATCTTGAGATTCAATTTCATCAAGGCAATGGAGATAGACCCCGCTGAGAGACTTTTTGTAGAGAATGCCACCTATGATCTTGTAACGCTCCGAGACGCGGCGAATCGCCCGTCTATCGGCAGAGGTGGCATAATCAGGGAAGGATCCATCTTTGAGAAAGTTTTTGATGTCTAAAAACCAGGGATGGCCATCTTTAAGGTCAATTTCTGGCTCTTTGGAAAGCGCATTGACCCGAAGGGATGGAGAAGGACGCACGAGCTGAGAGAAACACGGATCGACATGAGAAGGGACTCTTAACCTCTGAACAGAGACAGTTTCAGACGACTTTCCCAAAGAATGGGAATGGAAGACGCGAGGGAGGCGAGGGAATCTGCTAGGATATTTTGGGCCCTAGGAGTGTGAACTAAGTGAGCTTCCTAAACTGCCGGACTACTTTTCCTACCAACTCTTGGTATGGTTTCAGCTTGGGGTCCCGGGTCTGGTACTTGCTAAGAGATTGCCGGAGTATCAACTGCGAATCTCCAATAATCCTTAACTCCTTGACTCCGAGCAATAAAGCCATTTTCAGCCCGACTAGGAGAGCCTCGTACTCAGCCACATTGTTCGTGGCTCGGAAGGTTAACTGATAGGCGTGCGGAATGACTACCCCTTAGAGGAGGACTGCCCCTATCCCACACCCTTTAGAATTGAGCGCCCCATCGAAGTAAAGCACCCACGAAGGTTCACCATCAATAATGGCTCCTAACTCTTCATCGGGAAAACTTTCATCAACGGGGGAATATAAAGGTAAGGGTGGTGGGCCAAATGCTCAGCTATGGCATGCCCCTTGATTGACTTTTGGTTAACGTAGGTGATATCAAATTGATTGAGGAAACTTTGCCACCTCATCAACCGCTCAGTCAGGACGGGCTTCTCGAGCAAGTACCGAATAGGGTCCATACGCGCCAGAAGTTTCACTTCATGAGCCAAGAAATAGTGCTTCAACTTCTGGGCAACCCAGACGACGGCCGCACACGTTCTTTCCATGGCGGTGTACTTCTTTTCAGCCTCATTGAATAACTTGGATAAATAGTACACCGCTCTCTCCTTCTTCTCGTCGTCGTATTGGGCCAAAACCGCTCCAGTTGAATCTTCAGTGGTTGACACATAGAGCAGTAAAGGACGATCTGGGACCGGAGGGGCGAGAATAGGGGGATTAAAAAGATAGGTCTTCAATTCATCAAAGGCCTTTTGACATTTATCATCCCAATTAAACTTCGCCTCTCCTCTAAGCATCTCGTAGAAGGGCTTACAGCGGATTGAATGCTGGGAGATAAATCTCCGAATGAACTGGAGTCTGCCAATTAGCCCTCTAACTTCTCTGATATTCCTAGGAGGAGGCATGTCAATTATTGCTTTGGCCTTGTTAGGATCAATTTCGATTCCCCGCTTGCTGACTATGAACCCAAGCAATTTCCCCGAAGAGACACCAAAGACACACTTCTTGGGGTTCATCTTAAGATTGTGCTCTCTAGACCTTTGGAGAGCTGCCCGGAGGACCTCAGCATGGCCATGTCGAGTCTTTGATTTTACCAAGACATCGTCCACATAGACCTCCATGTGCACATGCATCATGTCATGAAAAATTGCCATCATTGCCCTTTGATAGGTTGCTCCCGCATTTTCAATCCGAAGGGCATGACGACATAACAGTAAGTTCCCCCAGGGCGTTGTAAATGAAGTTTTCTCCTGGTCTTCCTCCGCCAAGCGAATCTGGTTGTACCCAGAGAAACCATCCATAAATGACAAAAGCTCGAAATCGGCAGTATTGTCCACTAGGACATCTATGTGTGGGAGAGGGAAATCGTCCTTTAGGCAAGCACGATTAAGGTCATGGAAATCTATACAGATCCTAACCTTACCATCCTTCTTCATTACGGGGACGATATTAGCTACCCACTGTGGATATAGCACAACCCTAATGAATTTGGCTTTGTGCAACTTGTCAACCTCCTCTTTGATCTTGTGTGCCAGCTTAGGATGTAGCCTTCTCAACTTTTGTTTGACGGCCTTTGTGTCGGCTTTTAGGACCAAACGGTGCTCAACCAAAGAGGTGTCGAGTCCCGGCATGTCCTCGTAAGACCAAGCAAATCCGTCGGAAAATTCTTTAAGAATGGCTACCAAAGCTTCTTCTTCTTCAGCACTCAAGTTGGCACTAATTAACACTGTCTTCGGGGATTCTTCAGTGCCAAGGTTGACCTCTTTAGTAGGCTCGTCAGCGGCCATGGTTGGCTCGTCGAACCTCTTTGTGCCATCCACATAGGAGCTCACTGGGTCCTCTTCTCCTAACCCAGGATCTCCTGACTCACCCTCCTCATTAAAATCTAGCAGATAGACACCTAGACCGTCATCTACGGAGTCACCTTCTTCAAAATCAGACTCGACGAGAGCAGGATCCTCAAGAAATTCTGGCACCTGACTTAACTTAGCACATCTTTCAGCCAAGGCCATAACAAAGCGGGCAGGAACTTGCCTACCCTTCTCCTTGCGCACACATGGCTGAGAGGAACTAGACTCTCCTAGACTTAAACCAGACTCTAGACTATCCTCTAGACCTGACTCTAAACTAGAATCTAGACCACTATTTACAGGACTGCTATGTACAAAACTATGTACAAGGGAAGTGCCCCTAGAGGGGCAAGAGAAGAGGAGCTTAGGCCGGAAAGCGTCGGCCCCTGGCCGAGCGGAAAAGGTTCCAGAGAGGAGGGGTGCTCAATGGAGACCTCGGATTTCCAATTTTCAAAATTGGCATTTTTTTTTGGGAGTCAAGGCCAAGAACCATGAGTTGCTGACTCAAGGTAGCCTCGACTGGCGAGATGAGGGATGGAGAGAGAACAGGAGGGGAAAGAAGGGGATTAGATGCGGAAATAGAAGGAGATGGAGATGGAGAAGGTGGAGGAGAAGATGGGGGAGAAGGGAAATCAGAACCAAAGAGGGAGAGGAGGCCAAAATCATCGGAAATGTCTTCTATTTGGGCATCTTCTTCCTCTTCTTCATCCTCACTCTCAGGGCAAGGAATTTCTTCAATTACGGGCTCCCTGGTCCCCAGCTGGGTTGGCCCCTGAACAAAATGCTCTTTTAAAGTCCAGGTAAGGGGTTGATACGGTATGAATGGGTCCGGATGGACGGGGTCTGGGTGGAAGCCTAGACCAGCCTTAGGTAACAACCTCCTAATCGCCTGGACGCTCTGGGTCTCTCCCTTTTCATCCGTGCCCAGACCGCGGCCATGAACATAGCCGATGTTGGCCATCACTTCCCAACCCTTTCCCGGGAGACATGGAACATGGGGTTCTACAACAGGCCGGGGAGGTTGGTTGAGCTCGCAGGGTGTGGGGAAATCGAAAATTGACATAACGGGTTTCTTCCCCTTATCCGGAACGAAGAGGTGCGGCATCTGCTCGGTAGTGACAGCATTGAGGGTCTCCAGGATTGGAATGCTCTTGATCTTAATGACCCGCCCATTGAAGGGGAATTTGAAGCACTGGTGGGTGGTGGAAGGGATCCCTAAGGTTTGCTCTAGCCATGGACGACCGAGGATGGCCTTATAGGCTGGATCGACGTCGAGAACTAGGAATTCAGTGGTCATGGTGACGGGTCCGACTTCCAGCTTAAGAGCAATCTTGCCTTTGGCAACCCTTTTGGAGTTGTCATAGGCAGCTATAGTGGAGCAACTCTTCTCCAGATTCTCTTCCCCTAAACCCAATTGCTTAAGGGTCTTCATCGGACAGACATTGATAGAGGCCCGGTGTCGATCAAAGTGGAGTCCACCGCTACCCCATTGAGGTTAATGGTGAGACAAAGTGGAAGCGAACGACATTCGGGGGTGGCAAGATCTTTGTCTGAGAAGGAAATCGAGGGTCCTTGGGTGAGGGAAAGGATGGCATTGGTGACCCCACTAGGAGGGAGGTCATCATTGACCATGATTTCTGAAGGAACTGGAGGAGAGTGGATTGATGTGATGGCGACCTCCGAATCAATTCTAAAATAGACACCCTCGCGGGTGTCTTATCAAGATGTTGGAGAATATCATATTCGGTGCCAGACGGGGGCGGAGGCCCATTATCCTCCTCATCTTGGGATGGCCGCGGAGGTGGAGGAACAATCCGATTTCGGAGCGTGACATGCACGGCCTCCTGAGACTGGGGACGGATAAGCTGGAGGGGTCTGGAGGATGACTCATCGGTAGAAAATGGGGATAGTGGAATGAGCATCTTGGGGAGGACGGATGAGCACTAGGGGCCTCTCTTCGAGGATAGCATCTACCGAGATAAAAGGCTCCTGAGACTCGGCAGTGGGACAAGGGTACCATTCCTCGAAACCTTCTACCCCCCACTGTTGTTCTCTCCTCACAACCCGAGGTCCTAGGTGTACGATGGTATGCACGCTCTCACGGGTTTTAGAGGAGGAGGGATTGTTGCTTTGATGAGTGGGGAGAGGGTTACTAAAGATGCCAAGGTCTTTTTTGGTGTACCTAGACTTGGCTATGGCCACCTTGACGTCATCCCAGTTGATCCTACCTTGGTCATTCATATCATAGACCCAGTCACGAAAGGTAAAGCAGTTGTAGATGAAGTGACCATGGGCCCTATGATATGGGCAGTACTTGGAGGTGTCGACCCTCGGATTGATATTCTCCCTTTGTGGGGGGAGTTGAATCGCGTCGCAGGACATGAGAGCGAAGAACACGTCCTCGAGGGTCTCAGGGAGAGGAGGGTAGTGCGACCTTTTGGGGCCAGGTCGGGTGTATCCAAAAGGAGGGGGAACAGCAGAGTAAGGCTTAGAGGGGTGAGATGGGAATTGGTGAGGGTTGGAAGAAGGGTTGGAAGGAGGATGGGAGGATTTGTTGGGAGGCCTCAAAGGTTGACTGCAGGCACTGACAGACTCGTTATGGTTACCCCCTCGGTGGTGGGCGCTGCGGGAGCCTTACGTGCCTTTGGCTTCTCTTCGAAGAAATGTGGGAGAGAGGAGTCCTTGATCTGATGTTCGATCACCCTGGCTCGGTTATAGAGATGTGAGAAGGAAGGGAACTCACTTAGCATTAGAATGGAACGGAGCACAGGGGTGGTGTTGGTGACCAACAAGATTATAGCTTGGGACTCCGGGATGGGAATGTCAGCTCTCGAAGCCATGGACCTCCACCGGTTGGCATAAGTGACAAAGTCTTCGTTCGCTTTCATCTTTTCTGCCACCAAGTCGGGGAGTGTAGGGACTTGAGTGGCCATGTAGGAGAAATGGGAGATGAAGCGTTCGGAGACTATGTCAAAGTTGACAAGATCCGATGCGGGCAAAGAGGTAAACCACCTCAAAGCCTCCCCTTCTAACGATTGTTGGAAGAGGTGGACTAAGAGGACCCGATCGTACAGCCACCGATGGGAGTCCATGGTGAAGCCAGCAAGATGGAATTGGGGATCGGAGGTCCCGTCGTACTTGCGATACTTCGGGGCCTTGAAGCCCGGAGGGAAGTAAGCGTTGGGGAGCTTGCAGTAGTTTTGAAGTGAATGAGGCTTGGAAAGGGACAGAGATTCGGCCAAGAGCTTCCGAATAAGACCCTCCGTCTCAGACCGGGTTAGGGATTCGGATTGAATGGGAGGAGTGGTATGGACATGGGATGGGTAGATGGGTGGAAGAATCGGGGTAGAAGTAGGTAAAGGAGTGGGAGGAACATGAGTGGAGATAGGGATGGGGGATATAGGAGTCCGAGAAGGGGTGAGAGGCCTAGGAGCGGGCCTAGATGAGGAGGCATGGAAGGGAGAATGGGACGGAGGGGAGGGAAAAGCTGCTGCCCGAATGGTATGCCTGGAAAGCATAGAAATGATATCGTCGGGCGAGTAGCGGGACATGAGTTTGGAAAACTCGGGGTCTTCTTGGGTGTTATGGGCATGAGTGGGGTTGACCCTCAAGCTAACCTCCTCATTGTCGGCTTGAGAAGATGACTGAACCGACTCTTCAGGTTGAACATCGGTGTTAATCATACCGACAATCTCATCATTGATGTTATCATCATATTCAAATGCCGGTTTATTAGACATGTCAACAGGGTCCAACCAAGTGTCCATTAGCACACAACCTATGGATTTTAGAATGGTTTAAGTTGAAGTGATTACATGTTTTCAGCAGAAGTATGAATTTTTACCAATCAATGTTATCAAACAACGCCCCAAAAGTTTTAATGATCAAGGTTGTGTATTACTTTGACTTGACTTGATTTGGACGGTTCTCTCAAATCTTACTCAAACTCGGATGAATAGGTGAACTAAATGGGAAAGTGTAAGGTCCTCCTGCCCGTACCATGAGGGAATCCACGGAATTTAGGGACTTATAGAGTTTTCTTCAGAGTCAACCCGATTTACCCGAGAGGGAATCCCCGAGTAAAAGGTCGTAAACCGAAGAAGGGTGATCCTAAAAATGTGAGGGGAGGATAGAAGAGAGAAGGAAGATGACCCCCCAATGACTGAGGACCGTCAGTGACAATCAGTAAGCAAGCACGAAAGAAAATCACAACAAAACAATCAGAAAAACAGGGAAAAGCATGCTACTGTGACACTCAACGTCAATATGGTGGACGCAGAATTCATGATGAAATACTAGACGGCAGGATCGACGGACGCAGACAGGTAATAAATGACAAGATATGTGGACGCTGACACACACTAAACGGCAGGAAATGTGGATGCTTACCTGGATAGGCGGCAAGATCACTGGCTGCCTACCTAGATGCACAGAAACCGTGGCAGCACTGTTGTCCCACCGTGATCGCCAGAAAAGAGGCTGTTGACGATCCGTTTTGCCTCCCGGCCGTGTCCCCGTTGTCGATGGTGGATGTCCTCCGGGCGCTCGCGAACGTCACTGGTCTCTCGTTGGCGACGATAGATTATTGGTTGACTCCCCGGTTGACTAGGTTGACTGAGGAGGAAACAAAGAAAACCAGAGATGAGAGGGGAGGGTTGTGATCGCCAGGGCCTTACTTGTGCCCAAGGAGTTGCTGTGATCACGTCGGTGCAGTGGCCTCACGTAGCGGGCCGAGATGGGGCTCCAACTTCTCCTTCTTCGACCGGCCAAAGGAGGAGAGCTCCACGGTCACGTTCACAATGTTCCTGCCACAAACAAACCTCTATTAGACTAAATGCAGTGTAGCAAATGTTCAGAAGAAAGAAAGAAAAGCCCAAAAGGCGAGTCCCATACCGGTTGCGGACTTGAGAAGAGGGGTGGCCAAGTGCTATGACCACCCTTCTTCCCTCCATTTTTGGTTGGGAAACCCCTTTCTAGGTGTGTAGGAAAGTGACCTACATGCCTAGGATGTGTGGGAAAGTGTGTGGAACATGCAAGTTAGCTACAAAGCAAGTAAGAGAAGAGAGAGGGAAGGAGATGTAGATCCTCGTTGTTGGTGTTGTGGCTCCTTGCAAGGGCTCCTCCAGCTCCAAAGTGAGCCTCCTGAACGTCCCAAGTGAAGAGAGAAAGGAGAGGATGAATGGTAGAAGGTGAGGTGCAAGTTTCTCTCTCCTCTCTCAAAGTGGCAGCATAAGGACGTCCAGCCTCCCTCCTCTTGTTCAGAGGGCTCAAGGGGGTGTTAAATAGACAGTGGAGCTCGGGGTTGGAGTGCCTAGGATGCTAAGTGTGAAGAAGCACACTTGTACATGTGTTAATCTTTGTGTTCGAGGTCCAACCAATGGGTGGAGGCCATGTAGGATTTTTACTGGGTCAAAGGACTGCCTAGGTGGCTCATATGCCCGTTGGGAACGGCTATGTGCGTTGCATGGCCAAGACAAGGGCGCTAGTGGGCTGGAATCTCGGGTTAGTTGCGCAAACCTGGTAAATGCTATTGACGTCCAGAGATCAAGCCGCCAACCTCATGCAGGCGTCCAGCTAGGTGGACGCCAACTTGGGTCAGCGTCCAGGGTGCTTGCCGCCAACCAGTAGTCGGCGGCCATCGATGCTGCCGTCTACATAGGATCCGAGGCTAGTCAACAAATGGTCAAACGAGGCTTAATGGGCCAAATGGCCTTGCGGGAGATGGGCCAAATCTCGCGTCTACAATATATCCTGGAGATTACTCCATATAAACTTCCTCTTGTAGATCACTATAGAGAAATATATTTTTGACATCCATCTAGAACATGCACCAACCAAGGTTGGCAACCAGTGAGAATAGAACTTGCACAAAAGAAAAATGAGCTTCCAGAGAGAATGTCCTTATGTAATCAATGCCATATGTTTGGGTGAAGTCTTTGGCAACAAAATGATCCATGTACCTATCAATAATCCCATTCGAAAGATACTTTAAACTGAAAACCCATTTACACGCCACAGGTACCACATTAGGAGGATGAACAACAACTTCTTAAGTGCCACAAGATAACAAAGCTGGCATCTCCTCATTCATAGTAGCTTACCACTTAGGTTGTGCAAGTGCATCTTCATACGCGAAAGGAATGCCATTCGAAGAAAGAGAGAATGCAAAATCTCGAAAAGACAAGTTGAGACACTCGTAAGACACAAAACGTGCAATAGAATGACAGCTGGTATAACGAGCACCCTTATGAATGGAAGGCCAATCAAAGTTAGCTAGCATCAAACATAGAAGGTGATGGCACAGTACGTTTACCTTTTTGAAGAGCAATAGTAAGATTCAATGACTCATCCGTAGGAGGAGGCGAAAGGGGGTAGTCTTCGACCAAGGGTGTTGATGGTGGAGGCTGAGCTAGTGTCTTCAGGACTATCTGATGTCAATATACTTATAGTGGTTTTGGAACATGATCCACCATAAGAGGAGTGGAATCACCAATCTATCATGAGTCATCTAGTGAAGGAGGGAAAGGAGGAAGAGGCAATAAAGGTGGTGCTGATGACATGGGAGATGATGAAAAATAAGGTGTTGTTTCAAAGAAGGTGATGTCAGTGATAACAAAACAACGTCATAATACCATGTCAATACCAATAGCCTTTTTGAATAGGCAAAAAGCCAAGAAATATACAACGAGTCATGCGAGGAGCTTATTATGGCCTAGTCTTAAAGCATGCACAAAATAGAGAGACCTAAAAACCTGAAGAGGTAGAGGAAAGGGTTCAGTGAAGGGATACATGCAAAAAATGGACTAACCCTAGATAGAACTAATGAGGGAACATGTCTAATAAGATAACATGTAGTAACGACAACATCATCCGAAAAATGTTTTTGATGATCATGAAAAATATGAGTGTCCTAGCCACATTAAGAAGATGACAATTTTTACGTTCAGTCATGCCATTCCATTTAGAAGTGTATGTATAAGAAGATTGATGGAGAATGACATGAGTAGTATAGAACTCATTTAATTGGAAAGACAAATATTATTTAGCATTATTAGTGTGAAGAACCTGGTAGAAGTGGAAAATTATGTTTTTATTTCTTAATAAAGTTGATCAAATAAATGTAAGATTCATGACCAATTCTTCAAAAGAAAAACCCAAGTAATTCGAGAATGATAATCTATGATAGTAGCAAAATAGCAAAAGCCTAGAGATGTGGTAACAGGACTAGGACCCCAAATGTCACTATGAATCAGATCAAATGGAGAAATGCACTATTTATAAGGGAAAGACAAGCTCACATGCATCACACTAAAATTGAGATAGATTGTAAGGAATAGAAACAAAGGGACAGATCTTTGAGGGCACTAGATGCCCAAGATGACAATGGTAATAGTACAGGGAGTTTTCACCAAGAGCTAAAGAAGCGCTAAATGATCAGTTTCTCAATTAGTAAAGGCCACCGGTCTCACACCGCCATCGATCGTCGCCTTCGTTCGGAGATCCTTAAAAAACATAATAGGAAGGAAAGAAAATATCAGAACAATTATGATAATGAGCAAGACAACTTGTGGAAAAAAATATTAACAAAAAACTGGGGAATATACAAGACATTAGAGAAGGTGAGAGATGGAGATAAATGAATAGTGACAATCCCAAGAATAGGGGATGGTGAGCCATCAACAACAGAGATATACCACCACAAGAAAAAGCGCTTTTAGAGACCGACATTTTCGGTCTCTATTTGGTCACTATTCGATCACTAAGTAGACCAGAGACAGAATAGCGACCGAAAATGTCGGTGAAGAATTTCTGGTCACAAATCTGTGACCGAAAATGTTCAGTCATTAATCAGTCGCTGATAGTGACCGAATACGTTCGATCGCTGATAGTCGTCAACAGCGACTAAAATAGTTCACTCGCTATTTCGGTCATGAAGTAGAGACTGAATCTGTGACTGAATACCTCGGTCTTCAGTAGTGATCGACATGGTTCAGTCGCTAATTCGGTCACTAAAACTGTGACCGATTGGTGATGAAACTTTTCTGTCGTTGATAGTGACTGACTTTGTTAGTCACAAATCGGTCACTGTATTAGTGACTTAATTAGCGACCGAATCATGTCGATCTCTAATTTGGTCACTAAAATAGTGACCGATTGGTGACAGAACTTTTAGGTCACTGATATCGACCGACTTTGTTAGTCACAAGTCGGTCACTGTGTTAGTGACTGACTTAGCGACCAAAACTTGTCGGTCGCTAATCGATCTCTATTTTCTTAAATATTTTTTTAAAAATTTATTTTTTTAAGAAAAATAACCTACTAAAAAACTCCACAACAGTAACATAAACATCCACAACAATAACATCATCCAAAACAATAATAAATGTCCACAATAATAAATGTCCACAATAATAATAAAACTGTTCACAACAATAATAAAAATGTCCACAATAATACATAACAATGAAATGAAAATTATGAATCCTCGTCCAGGTGCTCGTCCTCGTCTCCTCCTACTTCACCCGATGAAGGAACCTACAATACATATATAACAATAATAAGTTAAATTTAAATACTACTATAAGTAATAATTAAACTAAATTAACTAGCTTAATGTGAATTTGAGCGTCTAGCTCAAACCGAGAGTCCGAATTGAACTCCGCCAGTTTCCACAAGTCACAACCATCGCCCTAACTGTGCTGGAAAAAATCAGAGGTCAGTCGGATTAGTATTTCTAATTTTGGACCCCCGAACCTGGCTAACTTCTTCAGTTTAAAACTAAAGTAATTTCCTTAATGTGAATTTGAGCGTCGAGCTCAAACCGGGAGTCCGAATTGAACTCCGTCAATTTCCACAAGTCACAACCATCGCCCTGGCCATGCTTGAAAAAATGGGAGGTCAATCGGATTAGTATTTCTAATTTTGGACCCCAAACCTGGCTAAGTTCTTCAGTTTTAAACTAACGTAATTTGCTTAATGTGAATTTGAGCGTCGAGCTCAAACCGGGAGTCTGAATTGAACTCTGTCAGTTTCCACAAGTTACAATCATTGCCCTGGCCATGCTGGAAAAAACCGGAGGCCAATCGGATTAGTATTTCTAATTTTGGACCCCCCAAACCTAAGTTCCTCATTTTTAATCTAAACTAACTTGCTTAATGTGAATTTGAGCGTCGAGCTTAAACCGGGAGTTCGAATTGAACCCCGTCAGTTTTCACAAGTCACACTCATTGCCCCGACCGTGGCAGAACAAACCAGAGGCCGATCGGATTAGTATTTCTAATTTTGGACCCTCAAACCTAGCTAAGTTCTTCCTTTTTAACTAAACTAACTTTCTTAAGATGAAATTGAGCGTCGAGCTCAAACCGAGAGTCCAAATTGAACTCCGCCAGTTTCCACAAGTCACAATCATTGCATTGGCTGTGCTGGAAAAAACTGGAGGCCAATCGGATTAGTATTTCTAATTTTGACCCCCAAACCTAAGTTCTTCATTTTGAATCTAAACTAACTTGCTTAATGTGAATTTGAGCGTCGAGCTAAAACCAGGAGTCCGAATTGAACCCTGTTAGTTTCCACAAGTCACACTCATCGCCTCGACCATGGTGGAACAAATCGGAGGCCGACCGGATTAGTATTTCTAATTTTGGACCCCCAAACCTAGTTAAGTTCTTCCTTTTTAGCAAAACTAACTTTCTTAAGATGAAATTGAGCGTCGAGCTCAAATCGGGAGTCCGAATTGAACTCTGTCAATTTCCACAAGTCACAACCATCGCCCTAGCCGTGTTGGAAAAAATGAGAGGGCAATCGGATTAGTATTTCTAATTTTGGACCCCCAAACCTAAGTTCTTCATGTTTAAACTAAACTGACTTTGCTTAAGATTAATTTGAGCGTCGATGAAACCAAAGTAAACTTAAACTAACTTGACTGTTAAAATAAAAAACCTAAAATAAAATCAATTTACTCACATGAGGGGCCTGTGCTGATGTCGATGGTGCTGCCTGAGGAGGAATGCTGACCAGGGAGAGGGCCTGGGAGATAGCCTGGGAGAGGGCCTAGACTGCGTCAGACATCTGCATCTGCATCTGGACTAGACGAGTCTCCATCGTCTAGACCAGACGAGTCTCCATCGTCTAGACCAGACGAGTCTCCATCGTCTCGGCAAAACAAGTCTCCATCGTCTCGGCCAGACGAGACTCCAAACCAGATATCGTATCTGCAATGAAGCCCATCATCTCACTGGGAGATGTAGCTGGAACACCAGCTGGTGTGCTAAATGCACTGGTCTGTGAGGCTGAACTCGAGGCGCCAGATAATACCCTGCTCGTGTCCATACTGTGCCCAAAACCATACACATGGCCTTTCTTTGAGGCACCAGATGCCGCAACCCATACCTCAGGATCTAACTGCGGCTGCTCCTCCTCCCCAGTGTACTTCTCTGTCATCTATTGGTTATATGACTCCTACAAAAAAAAATGACAATGTAATATTAATCTGTAACGAGAAAAATTAAATAGTGAATACCTTGCAAATACTTACCGCAACCTCTCAGGCTCTGTCGCTAATGTATTGATCTGTTCCCTTTTTCTTATGTGTTTTATCAAACAACTCCTGAAATGTCGGAGGCCGTTTTAGCTCCTTTTCCTATTTCACAAAAAACATGACATAAATGAGTACCTATATGAATAAAAGATATCACAAACGGACAAATTACTTACCAATCTGGACTGATGGGTCGCAAAGGAGACAGATCCACTTGTATGCATGTTGGCCTCTGGATTGGCAGCCCGATTCACTTTCATTGTTGTGGATGTTTGTTGCCATCTCTCTGCAGCCCATATGTTGCACAAACTTTCCCACTAGTCTCTCCTCATCCATGTCGGTGCCCGCTCCTTCCAAAGAGTCGGGTCTGCACTCTGAGAAACTTTCTGTGCATTTTTCCTTGCATTATACAACAAATGCTTAAAATTTGATTGGGCGATCATCGTCCATACTAATCGAGATCGCACCTCATCCGAAGGACGCGTGAATCAATGATTACTCTATAAAGATAAGAGTTAGTTAACCGAATGTAGGAATAAGAAAACAAATAAATTATAATAAGAAATTACATACCATGAACATCTGATACAACAACTCCTAGACCTCCATCGGGAAATCATTGAATCTATGAATAGGCCCAGGAAAGTGTGCCTGAATTGTTCTTGTGATAAATTGAGACGCTTGGGCGGGCTCTATTTTATCACTGAAATTATGTAACTTGTTAGTATGAATTTTTGAACTAAATATACCTCATTAATAAAAGATACATATAAGTTTATTACGTACCCATTGATCCACACCTTCCGCAGAGTGCTGTCATAAAAACTGCCTCCCCCCTCTTGAAGACTATCAACATCCTTTGGCACCAGACCTGGACAAAAATGCACAACGAGCAATGTAATGTACAAGAATATAAATAATGACTATACAAATACACTAAAATTTAAATATACATGCCTACTATTGTATTAGGAGAAGGTGTAGATTGACCCGAGCCTGTAACATTTTAATGGCATAAGAATCAATGCACAATGAAAGTACAACTTTAAATATACATACCTGCTGCTACAGGAGGAGACACAGAGGCTGGACCAGCAGCTTTAACAAGAATATATGGCATAAATAATGAGGAGGTGTAAACTCACCAGAACCTGTAAGAATTTTATAGCATAAAGATCAATGCACAATGAAAGTACAACTTTAAATATACATACCTACTGCTACAGTAAGAGACATAGAGGAAGGACCAACAACTATAACAAATTTAATGGCATTAATAATATGTATAAATAATGACTATACAAATACTTCCAACTTGAAATATACATACCTGGTACTCTAGGATGAGGAGGTGTAAACTCACCAGAACCTGTAAGAACTTTATGGCATAAGGATCAATGCACAATGAAAGTAGAATTTTAAATATACATACCTGCTGCTACAGGAGGAGGGATAGACGAAGAACCAGAAGCTGTAACAATTTAAATAGCATTAATACTATGTATAAATAATACACAAAGAAAAATACACTATAAAAATATACATACCTGTTGCCACCAACAACCCCTCCCACGGCTGCTCCTCCCATAACTGGAGCCCGATCGTCCTCCACGCACCATATCTTCATAGGGAACATAAAAAATTAATGTTCATTAATCAATTGCTTATATTGAAAGTCGGCTACTTTAAATATACTAAACATATGTGAAAAAATTCTACCCATTTTAAAATGATATCCACTTCCACCTCAGATGATGACGATATATCTAATTCAGCCCCATCTTCATCATGATCTTCACATTCATCACTGGTATATTCCTCCTCCTCATCAGAACTTTCACATTCAATATCTGTTCGCCTTCCACTACTCCCTTTTATCTCATGTGGATCGACTTCTTTGACCTCATTTCCTTTAGAAAAGGAAATTGGCGCTTCAGATTCGTCTTCTCCAATATGAGCTATCAACTCTACATTTTCAACCAAGTCTTCTTGAAAAAATTCTGTGTTGACCTCTTCAGGTGTCTGATCAGTCATGTCCAATTCATAATTAGAGAATAGTCTTGACTTAACTCTACAAACTACCCACCAATCATTTCGTTCATTGTTTGTAGATGATGGATAGCTTGTATAGTACACCTGCTGGGCTTGTGTGGCTAAAATGAATGGCTCATAAGTATTCAATTTCGACTTATGTTTAAGCTCGACAATCCCATGCCTTGTGTCATTTCGAATGGAATTTGGATCAAACCAATGACACTTGAACAAGAATATATGATTGTCTTGTCCTTGATATTGCAACTGTAAGATCTCCTCTACAATACCATAGTAGTCATATTCACTTTCATTGTATGTACTTCCTTTAACACATACGCCACTGTTCATGGTAGATTTACTCTGCCCATAGTCTTTTATATGAATTCGATACCCATTTACAATAAATCCAGGATAGTTCTTGCAATTCTCAATGGGCCATAGGCTATCTGGCAAACTCTTTCATTAGTAATTAAACCTTGTTCAACCTGCGTATAGAGAAGACTAGTTAAAAAGTGAACATAACTTATCTTGAATACTCTTTGACCATGTACACTTACACATTTTCTTAGCCATAAGGCCAATGACTTCTCTCGTTCTTTTTCAACCTCATAATCAGTGAGATGTGGATTTCTTTGAATTATTCCTGAATCAAATTGTCTACAATATGAATAGAATACCACCTTCAATAGCTAGAATAAGGGCAAAGAAGTTATATACACAATAAATTGTGAGTTTAGCACTTACTCAACATAACACTCTAGCTCAGCACAATTTAAAAGAATATATATCTCTGCGGCGCATAACTCTCTATCATCCAGCATGCGAGTTGAAGAACGTCCGAAGGCACGTCCATGGTGATTAAATATGGAGAGTCGATCTGAACACATAGATTCCCCCCCATCATCATTACGTGGAGGTTGAGTACAACAAGTTTGTATGTCTGCTTCAAAGTACATCGAACAAAAGTTTGAGATTTCCTCCATAATGTATGCCTCAGTAATAGAACCCTCCACTTTTGCTTTATTTCATACTTTCATTTTGAGGTCATGCATACACCTACATCAACAATGTACAAGACAATTAGGAAACGTATCATATGTAAGGTGCAATTCTAAGAAGAAAAAAGTTAATGTTTGCATATACCTCTCAAATGGATACATCCATCTATATTGTACTAGCCCTCCGACTTTAGCTTCATATGGTAGATGTACGAGCAAATGCTCCATTGAATCGAAGAATGCAGGCAGAAATATCTTCTCCAACTTGCATACAATGGTGACCACATTCTGTTCGATAGTTTGTACATCCTCAAGCCTGAGTTTTGATGCACACAAAATCGTGAAAAATCGACTCAGCTCAGACAATGCTTCCCATAGAGGCTTCGACAACATGTCACGAAATACAATAGGAAGCAACCTTTGCATGAACACATGGCAGTCGTGACTCTTCATTCCATATATTTTCCCATCACTGACGTTGACAAAACGAGCAATATTAGACACATAACCATCAGGAAATCTCAACTATTTCAGCCACTGACACACTTCCTTTACTTGTCCTCCTCCAAGCACATAAACAGCTTTTGGTTTAATTGATTTCCCATTTACTACAATAAGTTCTAACTCTAGACGTTTACAGAGCATGGACAAGTCCAAACGTGCATTCCCATTGTCCTTTGTTTTACCTTTTATGTCCATAACAGTGTTGATCACATTATGAAAGACATTTTTCTCGATATGCATCATGTCTAGATTGTGCCGCACAAGAAGAGTCGACCAATAAGGTAGCTCCCAGAAAATGCTTCTCTTCACCCAGTTGTGCTCCTTCCGAAAACCTGAAAGGTGTCGGGTACTGCCCATCAGTTGTGTGATATCTGGCAAATTTTCTAGACGTGCTGCCATATGATCACCAAACAATCTCTCGAATATAACTTCATCTCGTTCCATTCTGTTCTTTCGGAATGCATTTTTTTGTCTTCTGAAAGGGTGATCAACTGCTAAAAACTGTCGATGACAATCAAACCAGCAGGACTTCCCACCATGTTTAAGTACAAATGATTTGGTATTATCCATACAGTAAGGACATGCTAGCCTCCCATGTGTGCTCCAACCAGATAGAAATCCATATGCAGGAAAATCACTTATCGTCCACATCAATGCTGCCCTCATAGTGAAATTTTGCTTTCTAGATGCATCATAAGTATTGACCCCCTCAGTCCATAATAATTTCAATTCATCAATCAATGGTCTGAGATAGATGTCTATATTTTTTGTAGGACTTTTCGGACCAGGAATCCATAAGGACAGGAACAAATTCTCTCGCTTCATACACATGCTCGGAGGAAGGTTGTATGGTGTCACGAACACTGGCCAGCTGGAGTAGGAAGCCACGGAACCTCCAAAAGGATTAAATCCGTCAGTGCACAAACCAAGCCTCACATTACGCGACTCCCTTGAGAAGATAGGATGAGCATGGTTGAAATGAGTCCAAGCTTCGCCATCTGCAGGATGACTCATAATATCCTCATCCCGACGTACTCTTTCTGCATGCCACCTCATATGTCGAGCTGTCTTTGAAGACATATACATCCACTGTAGCCTGGGTGTAAAGGGGAAATATCACAATGACGCATAAGGTATATCCTTTCCCCTTGAATTGACCCCTCTTTTAGGTTTCAACCTATCATGATGACAAACTGAACAGGATACCTTATCTACATCCTCTTTGTCATACAACATACAAGATTAGGACAGACATCTATTTTCACATATCCAAGTCCCAAATCATTGACCATCTTCGTGGCACGATAAAAATTTGGAGGCAGCTTCTCATCTGGAGGTAACATGCCCTTGATGATGAGGAGGAGATGATCAAAGCAATTCTCACTTATATGAAATTCAAATTTCAAGTTCAGCAACTGTGACACCGCTGACAACCGAGTGTGTTTTTGACAACCATCTCACAATGGCTAGTAGCAGTGATAAATTACTATAGATGCATACATTAAATTTAAAAACCACATAAATATGAAAGGAAAATGAAAACAAAATATTACACCTACTTACATGGCAACCAGTAGCTGACAAGAAAAAAAAAAAGGTGCATTGACCCTATATCCTGAATTTCACCTACTTACACGGCAACCAGTAGCTGATAGGAAAAGATTTGGGGGAGTCAAGTTTGGAGAAATGGAGAGGGACTGCCTACTTGCCCATGAGGCCGCTGCAAACCTTCACGAACGCCTATTTACACTCAGTGACTCTACACAAATGCATGTTTGCCAAACATCTGTGAAGAGTCACTGAGTGTGAATAGGCGCTCGTGAAGGTTCGCAGTGGCCCCATAGGGAAGTAGACAATCCCTCTTCATTTCTCCGAACTTGACTCTCCCAAATCTTTTCCTATCAACTACTGATTTCGTGTAAGTAGGTGAAATTCAGGCATACAGGGCTAGTGCACCTTTTTTTTTTGCCTTTGAAGTGTTCAACACCTTGCAAGAAATATTACAATTAAACAAGTGCAATATTAAACAATTACATTAAAATAAGAAGTGCAATACTAATCATTAAACTGAAAGTAAACAATTAAACGTAAACTAAACTAATAAAAGTTTGTACTAATTTTTTTTCCCTAAATTGGGATGTATACCTCAATGGATCCAAGCGAGTTGGGATGGGAACACACAGATTGTGACTTTCTGCACATTAAACTAACACCTATCCCATGGCTCCAAGGGAGTTGGGGAGAGGATCTAACAAAAACCCACTTTATAAGGGATAAAACTTTTGTTTCTATTTTATTTTGTTTTTTCTATTATTTTCACCTTAATTATGATTGTTCTAAACTAATCCCTAGCTATGTACGTGTTAATATGACATGGAGATATCACAACAAGTAGAAATAAATAGACTTTTACTATTGCTTAAAATCCAAATGTAAAGGTCACTTATGATCCAGTGAAAATTTCAAAGGTAAAATATTATGTATTCAGTATATTCATTTATATTACAATATTTTCACTTTTGATGAGAAGGAGAGGACAAAGTAGAATGTAGGATGCCATGGCAGTCATATCATCTTTTACATAGCTTATGTTTAAGAATGCTATAGCAATGGCGTGGGGTTTAGTGTTTTTTCCTCACTTGTAAAGAAATTAATATATAGTTACTTATAGTTTATTCTTTAGAATGGCGGGGACTAGGGCTTATAATGAGAAACAAGTTAGATCATAGGACCTCGTTTCAACCTTTATAATGAGAAACTTTATAGATACACTCTGCAACTGCAATGGAAATGATCTCCTGGAGAAGAAGAGAAGAAAGAAGAGGGCAGAAGAGAGAAACACATAAAATAGATGTATGGCTATTCACCATACCAAGTCTCACACTTCTCTTATTTAATTAACCTAATACAAAAATAAGACTAAAATGCCCATTGGTGCAAGTTTCAAGGGTGATAATTTATTGTTAAAGTAATAATCCCTTTGTATTTGCATTATTTATTTGTTTGTTATTAATCTTCTTTTTTCCTATTTGTGACTACTGCTTTATCATGTGGATTGTCTAATGTATGTCACATTTGGTGGTGCCTGAGGTTTGGAAGGCCATTTAAATAATTATAGGAGGAGGCACATTGTATGATGATCAACCAAAGGTATTTTGATAATGTTGCCGTTTTAAAGCAAATGTAAAGTTGCTTATTCTCCCCCTAAAATGTTATCATCAAACAAATATGCTGATTATCCTTTATGGTTGCATCTCATGTAAAGTGAATCAACTCTTAGCTTGCATCTCATTTGGTTTTTATCCAATATAACAATGTCTATGCTGTGTTTTCACCATACCACTTTAACAAAGGGGACTTTTTGTTTCTTGATACTTTCTCTATAGTTGTACATTTATTCACTTCTTACTATAATTTTGTGTTGTAATCCACCTTAAAAAATGTATACATAGATATGTTGGATCAAGAGCACCTAGTAAGTAATTCTGTCTATAAGTAACATCCCCTAACTCTGTCAAAACTGAGGTGAGTGATGGGGCATGGCAACATATGGTTTTGCTCTCAATTGTCAAACTAATATATGTGTGTTACTTGGAACCATATTTCCAACAAATTGACCCCAAAGCTTTATTTTTAATTTTCAACAAGCCAAAGGTGACACATTGTTTCTAAAATATGCCCTTTTGTTTCTGCTGTTCCTCAAGAACTATGCATTCTAAAAATAGCATATGATGATATTATTTCATTAACATTACTATCAATGGTCATACTACTTGTTGTCATCTTGTTATTGGTCATTAATAATTATTACCACTCATTGTCAATTATCATCGTCATCGTTATTATTAGTCTATCTCTTATTAGACATTTGTCAACCCACCATTACACTCTTAAGTTAATTACTCCTACCACCACCATCATTTGCCACACCTTGTCATGCTATAACAAATTGCAGAAAATTAAATTGCAAAAAAACTACATAAAATAAAATTGCAGGAAAACTAGATAAAATAAATTGCACATGACCACAGTCATGTGACTGTGTCACTGAGAGATAGTCACTCTTG
>CM024758.1:34693719-34775156 GCA_014218235.1 Colocasia esculenta
TACGTTCCCCTGGTGTGAAGAAAGAGTGTCCCCACTGTGGGAAGACACACGGTGGTTCCAAGTGTTGGTTGGTAGCGGGTAGATGCTTGAAGTGCGGGAGCAGCGACCACAAGATCAAGATTGCCCAAGACTTCAGGAGGGAGTTCAGCGCGGAGCGCCAGCCCCAGCGGTAGCGGCAGCAGCGCCAGCTACAGGAAGACCAGGAAGGCCTCGAGCCCCAGCTCGAGTGTTGCTTTAGCTCGCGAGGACGCCGAGCAGGCGGAGCATATCACCGAAGGTACAGTTTTGCTTTTAGGTGTGCACGCTCGGGTTTTGTTGATACGGGTGCTACTCACTCGTTCATTTCCGAGCGGTTCGCTAGGCAGTTAGCCCTAGAGTCAGGCATAGAGTCTGAGGAGTTAGAGGTCCCTTTGTCTGTGCACACCCCTGCGGGTACGATATCGACTAGGAAGTGCATTCCGTCGTTACCTGTGTGCATTGAGGATAGAGTCCTAGATGGGTGTTTCTTCTTGCTAAAGATGAAGGACTATGATGCTATTCTTGGTCTGGATTGCTAGAGGAGCACTATGCGTTAGTGGATTGTCGTCGAAGAGGATCGTTTTCCGCATTCCTGGTGAGGATGAGTTCTCTCACCCCTTACCAAGGAACTGGGCGGGAAAGATGGTCATCTCTGCCATGAAGGCGATGCGCATGGTAAACAAAGGTTGTGACGCTTTTCTTGCCAGCGTGGTACTAGTGCCAGAGGCTGATGAGTCACCTACTCTTGCAGAGATTGAGGTAGTGCAGGATTTTCCAGATATCTTTCCTGATGACTTGTCTGGATTGCCACCGGATAGAGAGATAGAGTTTACCATAGAGTTGCTTCCGGGCACCTCTCCTATCTCGAAGGCTCCATATCGGATGGCACCTGCGGAGTTATCCGAGTTGAGGAGGCAGTTGCAGGAGTTGCTTGATAAGTGATTTATTCGCCCTAGTGTTTCCTCTTGGGGCGCACCTGTATTGTTCGTCAGAAGAAGGACGGGTCACTTAGGTTATGCATTGACTATAGGAAGTTGAACCAAGTGACTGTGAAGAACAGGTATCCCTTACCTCGTATTGATGATTTGTTTGACCAGTTGCGAGAGGCATCAGTCTTTTCTAAGATTGATTTGCGATCTGGTTATCATCAGTTGAGGATTCGGAGTGAGGATGTGTCCAAGACGGCGTTTAGAACCCGTTGGGACATTATGAGTTTTTGGTCCTTCCTTTCGGATTGACCAATGCCCCTGCAGCGTTCATGGATCTCATGAACAGGGTGTTTAGGCCTTATTTAGATAGCTTTGTCATAGTGTTTATCGATGATGTGTTGGTCTACTCTCCGGACGAGGCCACGCCCGTCACATTTGAGGGTAGTGTTAGAGGTTCTTCGTGAGCACAAGCTGTATGCTAAGTTCAGCAAGTGCGATTTTTGGTTGCGCGAGGTTCATTTCCTCGGGCATGTTATCTTCAGCGCTGGTGTTGCAGTTGATCCAGCGAAGGTCCAGGCAGTTATGGATTGAGAGATTCCCAAGACCCCTTCGGAGATTCGTAGTTTTATCGGTTTAGCTGGTTACTATCGGCGATTTATTGAGGGATTTTCATCCATCGCCGCCCCTTTGAGTCAGCTTACCAGAAAGGGAGTGAAGTTTGTTTGGTCCGAGAAGTGTGAGAGTAGTTTTCAATTATTGAAGACTAAGCTCACGACAGCCCCGGTGTTAGTCTTACCGAGCGGTGTAGAGGGTTTTTCTATCTACACGGATGCGTCTCGAATCGGTTTAGGCTGTGTGCTCATGCAGCAAAAGGGTAGTGGCTTATGCTTCTCGTCAGTTGAAGGAGCATGAGAAGAACTATCCGACTCATGACTTGGAGCTCGCAGCAGTGGTTCATGCACTAAAGATCTGGAGGCACTATCTTTATGGTGTCAGATTTGAGGTGTTTACCGACCACAAGAGCTTAAAGTATCTTTTCTCCCAAAAGGATTAAACCTGAGGCAGAGGAGATGGATTAGTTCTTGAAGGACTATGACTTCGACCTTCAGTATCACCCTGGAAAGGCGAATGTTGTAGCGGATGCACTGAGTAGAAAGAGGCCATCTCTCCAGCAGGATTGGAAGATGTTGGAGGATGCGGCTTGCGCGTTGACTGAGTTAGAGCCATCGTTATGTCAGGCTTTTGTAGCTCAGTTATCTCTTAGGTCCTCGGTTTTGGATGAGGTGATCGAGCAACAGGGAGCCGACCCTAGACTCTTAGAGCTAGTGGGCAAGGCTAGCATTGCTCGTGATGAGGACGGTGTGATTAGATTTCAGCACCGTGTTTGTGTCCCCGACTTAGCAGATGTCCGTGAGCATGTGTTAGCAGAGGCTCACAGATCGCGATTCTCTATTCATCCGGGTAACACAAGATGTACCAGGATTTGAAGAGATCCTTTTGGTGGTCTGGCATGAAGAGGGATGTAGCGGATTATGTATCCCGGTGTTTAGTATGTCAGCAAGTGAAGGCCGAGCGACAGCGACCATCCGGCCTTATGCAAAGGATGGACATCCCAGTGTGGAAGTGGGAAGCTGTCACTATGGACTTTGTTTCGGGTTTGCCTCGATCTAGAAGAGGCAATGACTCGATTTGGGTAGTTGTAGATAGATTCTCGAAGACTGCTCATTTCTTGCCTAGAAGAAGAAGTAGTCAGTAGAGAGTTTAGCTAGATTGTATGTTAGTGGTATCATTAGATTGCATGGTGTGCCGAAGTCGATTATTTCATATCGAGATCCGAGATTCACTTCGAGGTTGTGGAAGGGTCTTCAGGATGCTTTAGGTTCGGAGCTGAAGCTCAGTTCGGTGTTTCATCCCCAGACTGATGGACAGTCTGAAAGGACTATCCAAATGCTCGAGGATATGTTGAGAGCGTGTGTGCTGGATTGGAAGGATGATTGGGAGCGTCATTTACCTCTAGTGGAGTTTGCATACAACAACAGCTTTCATGCGAGTATTGGTATGGCTCCATTTGAGGCATTGTATGGTAGGCCCTGCAGATCTCCGTTGTGTTGGGAGGAGACTGGTGATAGGCAGTTGATCGGTCCGAAGTTAGTTCAGGAGACTTCGGATAAGGTCCAGCTTATCAGAAGAGGCTTGTTGTGCACAGGATAGCAGAAGAGCTATGCCGACAACAGGAGGAAGGATCTTGAGTTCGAGGTTGGCGATCATGTCTTCTTGAAGATATCGCCTACTCGAGGTGTTGTCAGATTTGGCAGGCATAGTAAGTTGAGCCCTAGGTTCATTGGCCCATATGAGATTCTCAGACGTTTGGGCAGTGTGGCATATGAGCTAGCCTTACCCCCAGCTTTGGCTAGTGTTCATTCTGTGTTCCACGTTTTGATGCTCAGGAAGTATGTCCGAGATCCGTCTCATGTGATTAGTCATGAGCCAGTGGAGATTCAGCCAGATCTGTCGTATGTTGACAACCAGTAGCTATTCTTGACCGGAAGGTTCAGCATCTCCGAATAAGAGTATTGCGTCGGTGAAAGTTCTATGGCAGAACTTCTCACGAGAGGAGGCTACTTGGGAGCTTGAGGATGCGATGAAGAAGAAGTATCCCCTTTTGTTTGAGTAGCGTCGTTCTAACTTCGAGGACGAAGTTTCTTTTAAGGGGGAGAGGGTGCAAGGCCCTCGAATTTTATTGCATTATTGTATTGCATGTAAATAATTCATGTTGTGAATGTATGTAGATACGTACCTACGTATGTATTAATTAGTATACCTATGTGTGCATGTGTATAATTAGGTATAAGTAATGTATGTATTGTATGATAGTATGTGTACATGATAACGTATACATATGGCTGTATATAGATGTAAAATGTGCATGGATTCTGCAAGTTTTGAAGTTCTGGCCGAAGGCCAGATAGGCGTCAATATCCATGGACGCTTGAGTTGAGTAGGCGTCAACCCCATGGACGATAGCACTAAGTCTAGCATCCAACGATGTGGGCGCCAACTTCTCTGACCTGCATGCGTTGCAGAGCCCAGAATTCTGGGAGCAAGCTAGCTCACCCATTGGGGAGCTGTCTCCAACGGTCTGATGGCCCTTTTGTCTGACCTGTGTGAGAGGAGAGCTCCTCTCCTCTACATACAAAGCCCCTTTGCAACCAGAAAACCCCTCTGGACTCTTTGCAAAGAGGAGAGAAAACCCTAGTTCGGAGCTGTGCAAAGACTGAGCTTTGGAGGCTTTGATCCGAGATCCAAGGCTTCATCCGGTGTTCTTCTGCAACTGAAGCTAGAGGGAGCTAAGGAGAAGGCTTCCCCACCACCGGCTTAGCACCTGCATCGACCTAGAACCCGGAGGAGAGCTCTTTTGGAGGCTTATTGGGACTGCCCATGTAACCCTCGAATTTCCGTCGTATTTTTTTTCGTATTTATGTGTGTATATTGTGTTGAGTATGTATGTACGTATTTTACGTGGATATTAAAATAGTATAAATACGTGTACATGTGTTTATATTAAACGTAAATAATGTATGTATTGCATGATGATAGTGTGAATATAATACCATGAACATATTGCATGTATAGAAGCTTGGTATGCATGGTTTTCTGCATAAATTAGGGTTCTGGCCGAAGACCCTTTTGGCGTCAATCCCCAGGCCGTTGAGGTGGTGTTAGCGTCCAACCCTGGACGCCAACACTCACTCCGGCGTCCAGCGATCTGGACGCCAACTTCTCTGGCCTGCATGCGCAGCAGAGCTGCTATCTTCTGAAACAAGATATGGCAACCATTGGGGGATGTCCCCCAACGGCTCTGAGGGTGTCCCATCACCCTAGTGAGTGGGGGAAAGACCCTCTTTAGGTCTGAACCCGAATTGGCTCACCCCATTCTTCCCCTTCACCCTTGCAAGAGGAGAGAGGTGAGAAAGAAAAGCCCTAGAGCTCTGTGAGAAAAACCCCAGTTTGAACCCCTAAAATCCGACCCTTTGAAGCTGGTTTTGGAGATCTTCTGCATCAAGGAGGGAGCTGAAGCAAAGGGGAAGGCTTCCCCATCATCCCCTCGGCGTGGAGATCAACCAGAAGCTCGGAGGAAGGCGATCTTGGAGGTGCTTCTGCAACTTCTTGGGACTGCCCAGGAGGTCTTCACCAAGCCTTAAATCCCCTAGAAATTTTTGAAAGGCAAGTGACCTATCTATGGTATCCCCGTATGAGTCTAGGAGGTTTTTATAGTTTTATGGAATTTCCCTCGAGTCCTAGACCCTCCATTTCACCCATTTTCAGAGCTCGGGTCTGTGTTTCTGCACAGACCTGAGTAAACGGCAAGGTCCCTGGACGCCTGTGATGAGCTTGGCGTCCATCGACCATGCCGCTGACTATGAGTCAGCGGCCAGAGACCGCCGTCTAGTTCTTCAGGACAGAACAGTGAGCTGTTCTGTCCCTCTTATACGTTAATTTCGTTATGACTCCGTGATGAGGATATATGGTATTCCTATAAGCTATGTATTTTGTGCATTGTGGTTGTGAATGAATGTGGTGTGTTGGTGAATGTGGAAGATTGGTGTCTTTAAACTTGTGGGCATAACTTGTAGATAATTCTTGCAATTAATGTTCCATGATTAGGATTAGTTAAATGTCTTGTTTTCAGTCTATCCACGAAGAATTATGGGACATGTATGTATGTTCTGAATTTTTGTGATTCATGCATACTTGTGGAATTGCTAGAAAGTTCGATTCGGTAAAATGAAAGCATGAAAGAAATGGTTGTGGTAACGGATTTATAGATGTATGAATTAGGATGATGTTGTATTCTGAAATCATGCATTTGTGTTTTCTGTGCAAAACAGTAAGTGGGTGAATTTCAAATGTGTTAGACCCATGTTAGTATAAGTTGTGAATAATATGCTAATTAGGTGTTTGATTTTTTTCTGTAAATCCTATTTAGCTTAGAAAAATCTGAAAAATTGAGGGTATGATTTTGAACCTGAAAACAGCATGTGGTTAAAATTTCAGGTTATTTGAATAGTAAATAAAAAGTTATGTGTTTTCATGTGAATTGTGAATAATTCGTACATATGATAGTAATGTGATTTTATTTTGTTTAAACCAGCATGATTGGTGTTTACTATGTGTTAAATCTTGAAAACTCTGTAGTACCATGTTAGGAAAACAGATGTGTTCATGTGAGTAAGAAAGTGCGAATGAAATGAAGAGTGCCAAGTGTAAAACCATGTGTAAAACGTTAAATGTGTAAAAGTGTAAACTGTGCCAATGTGATACTGCTTCCAAGAAGGCAGTGGAGCTGTATCAGGAAAAGTCCCCCTGAGAAAGTTCATTGTGTTAAGTGACCCTAAGGGCATTAGGGGGAAATCCTGGAGGTGGACAAGTACCACTGGTTAGGGTGGAGACTTGTTCTCCCGGTCTGCGCAGTTCAAGAGTCACCATTGCATTGCCTAGATGGTGCCTATGTGTTATGTGATGTGAATGTGTCCTTCTTTGGTGGTTTGGACTATGTGTCACGGCACTAAAATATGTGTAAAAGTGTAATGTGTAAAGTGTATGTGACCATGTGTAAATGTGAAAGTGACATGTGAATGTGTATGTGTAAAAGTGTAACCATGTGAAAAGAGGAAATTGTGAAAAAGGAAAATGTGAAAATCTAGATGTGTAATGTGTTATTGAACCATGTGAGGCTAAATCTAAAACCATGCGAATTCAGAAAATGCATGTTAGCAATTCCATGTTTATGTGTGCAAAGTGTTTAGAATCCATGATTAGGAACAATTAATGAGTATGTGTGCAAAGTGGCATGATGGATTGTTCATGTGTTATGTTCTAAGCCACATTGTAGCTTTCATGTGTAGGTTTATAGTCTTTGAACCATGTGAAATCAGCAACCTAAAGCATGTGAAAAAGTTATGTAGGTACTTAAGAACATGTGGAATCCATGCTAACTATGTTCCCCGTTCATATATGTAAATTGTCCATGTGGATAACTCTCATGTTTGGTTCTTTATAAGGTTAAAGTTCATAAGTGAATGGATTAGAGACCATGTGATAGGTGAATGTTATATTTTGAAATCTGAAAGCATGTGTTATGTGTAAAATTGTAGAACCTTCATGATAGGTTGAAACTTAAATGGACTAGCATGCTATGTGTTGCTAATTGTATGTGCTTGTAGAAACCACTAGGACTTGTACGTGTATATCATGTATAGTGTTACTTGCTGAGTCCCTGGACTCACTCCTTGCTTCGGCGTACAGGTGTAGTTGGTGACACGACACCGTTGGAGGAGACGGTGGAGACGGACTCCGAGCGCGGAGACTAGTTACTTGGAGCTTCTTTGTGATTGTGTAATTCGTCGTATGTACTTGAACATTGTATTAGGATTATCATGAAAAGAATGTAATATGTGGACATTTGTATTTCTATTTCAGCAAATTAAATCATGTGAATTTTAGTTCCTTTTTGCAAATTGTAAATTGTATGTATGTTTAATGTGGATGATGAATGATTGGAGATAGTTCTCTTTTACTTCCGCTACTCTGTTATTTATATTCGCGTGTATCTCAGCTGTTTGTATCGTTGGGTAAATGTCCCACTGTAAGGACTCTCGCTATATCGACGTGGGTCGGTATGACCGTACCGGTATAATGAGGGCCGTCACAGCCCAAGGACAGCTTCTCCGACCCATTTAGATCCCTTGGAGTTTTTACAAAAGGCAAGTACCCTACCCATAGTGTTCATGTATGTGTCTAGGATGGTTTTACCATTTTTATACATTTTCCCTCGTGTCCTAAACCCCCACATTCACGTCATCTTTGGAGCTCGGGACTGTGTTCTGCACAGACCTGACATTAACGGCAATGTCACTTGACGCTAAGATGATGCTTAGCGTCCATCGAATATGCCGTTTACACTGAACTAGCGGCCAGAGACCGCCGCCAAGTTCATCTGAGCAGAACAGCAAGCTGTTCTGCCCTTCTATGTGAATAATTTCGATATGTTTCACGATGAGGATATAATGTAATCTCTTATATGTATGTATACTAGCTAATGTGATGGATGGAAATATGATTGTACATTTATTTTGTGAATGGTAGAACTTATTTATGTATTTAAAAGCATGTGGAAGAATGTAATTCATGTGTATGTTCTTACCCTTTTTCTGATAATCCGTGGTAAAATCATGTTTCCCTAATTTCATTAGACCATGTGTGTACAACCTTGTCTATGCCCTGAGTTCTAGAATTTTCCATGCTTATATGATCTATCGAATTTTCCCGTTTTGGGGAAAAAGAAATCATGCGTAAGTCGTAATAAATCTTCAGTAAATTGTGTGTTGGCCAATAAATTCAGGAATAAATTTTGTAGTTCCATACCTGTTAGGGTTCAGACAGTGAGTGGTTAAAACTATACTTGTGTTTAACTCCATGTGAAATCGAATTGCAGATAGCATGTGAATTAATGTTAGATTTTCTGTAATTCCGTTTTAACTCAGAAAAATCTGAAATTTTGCATGTGGAATCCTAAATCCGAAAACAGCTTGTGGTTAAAATTTCAGGTCATTTGGACCAGTAGATGATACACTATGATTTTTTCCATGTAAAAATGAGAAATTAATGCATGCCTTTGTAAATTGATTTAATTTTGTATTAGTAACCTGATTAGTGAAATTTACTGAGTGCTAAACTCTGTAATTGTAGTGCCATGTTAGGAAAAATAGAGAAGTGTACATGTGAGTGAGAAAGTGAATGAAATGAGAGTGACATGTGTAAACCTATGTGTTGAAATCGGTAAAATGTGTAATGTGTAATTCGTGCCAAATGTGACACTTCTTCCGTAGAGGGCAGTGGAACCGTATCAGGGAAAAGTCCCCTTGAGAAGGTTCAATGTGTAAGTGACCCTAAGGGCATTAGGGGGAAATCCTGGAGGTGGACAAGTACCACTGGTTAGGGTGGAGACTTGTTCTCCCAGTCTGTGCAGTCCAAGAGTCGCCATTGTATTGCCTAGATGGCGTCTATGTGACGTGATGTGTTTGTGTCCTTCTTTGGTGGTTTGGACTATGTGTCACGGCACTAAATGTGAATGCGTAAAAGTGAATGTGTAAATGTGTGACGACCCTCATTATACCGGTACGGTTATACCAACCCACGTCGGTATAGCGAGTGCTGCCACAGTGGGACATTTACCCAAACGATACGTACAGCTGAGATACACGTGAATATACAATAGAGTAGCGGAAGTAAAAGACAACAGTCTCCATTCATTCATCATCCACATTAAACATACATGCAATTCGCAATTAACAAAAAAAGGAACTAAAGTTCACATAAATTAAATCGCTGAAATGGAAATACATAATGCCCACACTTTTACATCCTTTTCATAATACTCTAATACAATGTTTAAATTACATACTTACGAAATACACAATCTCAAAAAAACTCTCAAAGCTAGCTAATCTCCGCGCTCGGAGTCCGTCTCTGCTGCCTCCTCCAAAGGTGCCACGTCCCCAACTACACCTGTACGCCGAAGCAAGGAGTGAGTCTAAGGACTCAGCAAGCAACACCACTCATGATATACACGTACAAGTCCTAGTGGTTTCTACATGCACATTTACAATTTGCAACACCTAGCATGCTAGCCAATTCAAGTCTCAACCTATCATGAAAGTTTTACAATTTTATACATGAATCATACTTTCAGATTTCTAAAGAAAATGAAATTCACCTATCACATGATCTCGATTCAATTTACTCATGAAACTTTAATAAAGAGCTAAAACATGAGAGCTATCAACATGAACATTTTACATACATGAAAGGGAACACAACTAGCATGGATTTTTCATATTTTTAAACACCTACATAGACCTTTTCACATGCTTTAGGTTGCTGATTTCATATGGTTTCATGGCCGAAAACCTATGCATGAGAGCTACAATAATGCATAAAACATATCATGTTAACAACCATTCATGCTATCTTGTGCCCGTGTTCACTAATTATCCCTAACATGGATTCTAGACATCTTTGCACATTTAAACATGATGATAATAACATGAATTTACTGAATTCACATGGTTTCAGATTTGTCTCATATAGGTTTCAATAACACATTTTTCACATCTTGAGTTTCACATTTTCTTTACACGAATTCCCTCTTTCACATGGTTCACTTTACACATACACATTCACATTGTCACTTACACATTTACACATGGACACATACACATTACACATTTCACATTACACATTTTAGGTGCCGTGACACATAGTCCAAACCACCAAAGAAGGACATATACACATCACATTACACATAGACGCCATCTAGGCATTCCAATGGCGACTCTTGGACTGCGCAGACCGGGAGAACAAGTCTCCACCCGAACCAGTGGTACTTGTCCACCTCCAGGATTTCCCCCTAATGCCCTTAGGGTCACTTACACATTGAACTTTCTCATGGGGACTTTTCCCTGATACAGCTCCACTGCCCTCTACGGAAGCAGTGTCACATTGGCACAGTTACACATTTACACATTTACCATTTTACACATGGTTTTACACATAACACTTCATCTCATTCACTTTCTCACTCACATGTACATCTCTGTTTTTTCCTAACATGGAACTATAGATTTCAGGAGTTTAACACACAGTAAACACACTCATCATGTTGGGTTTAGGCAACATCTAATCACATTACGATAATATGCATGAATTATCACATTTCACATGAAAAATACATAACTTTTTATTTACTAATCCAAATGACCTGAAATTTTAACCACATGCTGTTTTCGGGTTCATGATCATACACTCAAATTTTCATATTTTTCTGAGCTAAACATAATTTACAGAAAATCAAACACTTATTTTGCATGACATTCACAATTTAAGTTACATGGAATTTAACATATCATGAAATGTTGCCACTTACTGTTGAACAGGGGTTTCTGTCACATACATGATCTGAGAATACATAGTCTACCCTAATTCATACATCTATAGATCGATCACCACAAACCATTCTTGCATGCTTTTATTTTATTCTACCGAATCGGATTTATTAGCAAGTACACAAGCATGGATAATTTACCAATTTGCAAACACATATACTGACCCACTAACCCTCATGATCAAACCAAAACCAAGGCATTCATACTAATTCTAATCATGAAACATAAATTTGCAAGAATCTCAATAAGTCATGCTCACAAGTTCAAGGGATACAATATTCCACATCCACCATCACACCCCATATTCATTCACACACCACAATTAACAATATACATAGAGTATAAGGTTTACCATATATCCTCATCACGGAAACCATATCGAAATTAATGTAGAAGAAGGGCAGAACAGTTCACTGTTCTGTCCTGAAGAACTTGGTGGCGGTCTCTGGCCGCTGACTCAGGGTCAGCGGCATGGTCGATGGACGCCAAGCATGATCTGGGCGTCCAGGGACCTTGCCGTCGAATCAGGTCTGTGCAGAAACACAGACCCGAGATCTGAAACTTGGGTGAATGGGAGGGTCTAGGACTCGAGGAAAAATGCTCAAAAATCATAAAACTGACCTAGACTCATAAGGGGACATCATGGGTAGGTCACTTGCCTTTCAAAAATTCCTCCAAGGGATCTAGGGCTCGGTGAAGACCTCCTTGGGCAGTCTCAAGAAAGTTGCAGAAAGGCCTCCAAGATCACCTTCCTCCGGGTTCTTGGATGATCTCCACGCCAAGGGGATGTCGGGGAAGCCTTCCTTGTCGATCCAGCTACCTTTTTGAAGCAGTAGATCTCCAGATCAAGCTCTAGGGGGTCGGATTTGTGGGTGCTAAGAGGGGGTTTTCTCACAGTTTTCTCTCTAGGGTTTTTCTTCTCTCTTTTCTCCTCTTGCAAGGGTGAAGGGAAGAGTGGGGAGAGCCATTTCGGGTTCAGACATAAGGAGAGCCTCTCTCCCACTCACCAGACTGATTTGACAGCCTTCAGAGCCGTTGGGGACACCCCCAATGGTTGGCTTGCCTTGTTTCAGAAGCTTGCAGCTCTGCTGCGCATGCAGGCCAGAGAGATTGGCGTCCATATCGCTGGACGCCGGATTAGTATCGGCGTCCAGGTCTGGACACTGACACCACCTCAGCGGCCAGGGGTTGACGCCAAGGGGCTTCGGCCAGAACCCTAAGTTATGCAGAAAACCATGCATACCATGCATATATACATGCAATATGTATACGGTATTATATCCATACTATCATCATGCAATACATACATTATTATATTAATATAAACACATGCACACGTAATTATACTAATTAATGCGTACGTAAATATGTACATACATACACAAGTACAAACATACACACATAAATACAAATAATGCGATGGAAATTAGAGGGCCTTACAAAATGTGTGTGTTCATGTGAAAAATGTGAATGTGAACAATGTGTAAAAGTGTATGTGTAAAGTGTAAAATATGCGAATTGGAAATTGTGTAAAATGTGAAACCAAAATGTGAGGATGTGAGTGTGTAATCCTGTTAGGACAAATCTGAAACCATGCTTAAACAGTAGCTTTACTATGTTATGATCATGTTTATGTATGCAAAATGGCTAGAATCCATGCTAGGGATAATTGTTAAGCATGTATAAACAACTTCCATAATCGATTGTTCACATGTTGTGATTTAATCGTTGTTGTAGCTCTCATGTATTAGATTATGGTTACTTGAGCATGTAAAATCAGCAAGCTTAAAGCATGTAAAATGGTCATGTATGTGCGTAGTAATGTGTAGGTTCCATGTTAGGTGTGTTTCCTTTCATGCATGTTCGGAAATGTATGTTCATGGCTTTCATGTCTTAGTTGGTTGGAGGTAGATTTTTATGTGAGAAATGAATAGAAAGCATGTGATAGGTGATTCTATTTCCGTAAATCTGAAAGCATAGTCCATGTGTTAATTGTAGATTCACCATGATAGGTTGTAAAAGTTTAATATCGAGCATGCTACATGATGCGTCTTATGAATGTGTATGAAAAACCTACCATGATATCTGCATGTGCGGTATGTGTAGAATACTTGCTGAGTCTTTTAGACTCATTACTTGCTTCGGCGTACATGTGTAATTGGTGACGACACGCTTGCAGAGGAGGCGTTGGAGATCGACTCCGAGCGTGGAGATTAGAGTGTTGGAGTGCTTGTGACATTTTGAGATTTTCATAGTATGTAATTGCAACATTGTATTAGAATTACTATGGAAAGGGAATGTATAAGTGTGGACATTTATGTTTTAAATTTTCAGCAATTTAATTATGTGGACTTTTAGTTCTTAATTGTTATCAAATCATGTATGTTTAAATGTGGATGATGAATGAAATGAAGATAGTAGTCCTTTACTTCCGCTACTCTGTTCTTATATTCACGTGTATCTCAGCTGAATGTCATTGTTGGGTAAATGTCTCACTGTGGCAACGCTCGCTATACCGACGTGGGTTGGTATAACCGTACCGGTATCATGAGGGTCGCTACATTTAAACACCTCTTAGAAGGAAATTTCGCAGAGAAGCAGCCACAACAAAAAACCCTAGAGCTACTCCAAGTTTCACAAGAGTTGTTACTGCCCTGCTTCAGACTGCTGCACAGAGCCCTAAAGATCGTCGATCCAGCAGTTCCTGAAAGAAGAACGTCGAGGATTCAACCTTCTCCATAGACTCAAAGCATTCAAGTCGAAGATTGAACTTCCTTCAGGCGTTCTCACAAGAGTTCTTAACCAGGATTTATTCTCTCACTCAGAACTCTCTCTGTTTTTATATTCTTACCATCTGTGTGTGTGTTGTGGTGATTCAAGCGATCCTTGTGCTTGAGATCACGTGTGTGTGTTGTTCTGATCATGGGTGCACGTCAGAAAATACGTGTGTGTGTGTGAGTTGTAGTCACCGAACTCGCTGATAAGCAGTTTTCTCTGTGTGTGTGTGTGTGTGTGTGTGCCGTGGATGTAGGATACACGATTTGTGTACTCCGAACCACGTAAATCTTCGTGTCTTGTGGTTTGAATGATTTTCACGTTAGATGCTTGATAGGCACGTTGCATTCACACACTAGATAGATTGCTAACTCATCTACACATCATCAACACATCTAAGTCTCACATTGTTTCTACAGAAAAATTCAAAAGACTTTGTTGTGAATTTAAAAGGGTTGTCTTCATACTTTTAATTGGTAGTAATCTATTCAACCCCCCCTTCTAGATTACCATATTGGGATTCCGCAAACCTTTCAGAGATTAGTAGCAGTTAGTTCGTAAGAGAATCACACAAGGAAAATAATCACACAACACAAGAATTATCCTGGTTCAGACCTCCTTTCCTTAGGAGTCCTACGTCCAGTCCCTGAGCAACAACTCAGGATTCCACTACTGGGGTACAGTCCCCCTAAGGACGCTACAGCACCCAGCTCAGCTGGTCTTCCTTCACACCCGAAGGGAATAGCAACACCCTGGATACCACACCAGGTCTTCCTTCACAACCGAAGGGAACAACACCCTGGATACCACCAGGTCTTCCTTCACAACCGAAGGGAACAACACCCTGGATACCACCAGGTCTTCCTTCACAACCGAAGAGAACAACACAAGAGAATGAATGAAATTCAAGCCCCTAGATCAAGCTTTTGACAAGCAAGGATCTGAAGCAACTAGAACTGAGAGCAAAGATCTAAACAAGGCACACTCTCAGAACTACACGGGCTCTCTCAAGATTTTCACAAACTAGTGGAGAGCAAAGAGCAAAAACTAAGTGGAATGAGGTTCTTGGCTCTGGACTTCTTCAGAAGAATTTGAATGCTTGAATACACGATGTGTCTCTTCTGTTCTTCTGACTTTTATTTATATCTTCAATTTGAAATCTAGACGTTGAAGTGTCCGTTGTCTCTCTTTTGAGTAGTCGTTAGACTGAATGACACCTGGAGTCTTGGAAGCTTCCAATCAACAGCCTTTTGATCACTTGAGCACGCAAAGAGACGAGATCTTCAGAAATATCCTTGGCTTCTATTTTTTTAACGTTGTACCATGAAGCTAGATCAGAGGTCTGCACAAATGTCAATCTCAAATAGCAGACAGCTAAGCTGTCTCTGATGTCAGTCAACGTCAGTAGCAATAGACATGAAAATAGTAATGCCAAATAGCTTAAGTCTAAAAGACGTAATCAGAGTAGGCACGATAAAGGATGATATTGTCTGCATGCATGCAGAGATACATCCAGATCTCATAAATGCAGAAGCGTCAGAGAGATGTCTACGTGGACTTTGACTAGTCAACGTTTTTAAGATGAATAAGATATCAAGATATGAAATCGATGGCTATATGACTTATGAAGTCGTTATGAATACTAGCAAGTCATTATAGAGAGCAAATCGTTATGAACACTTATCAAGTCGTTATGAACTCTAAGAAATTGTTGCGCAAAGCAAGTCGTTATGAATACTAACAAGTCATTATTAGAGAGCAAATCGTTACAACAAGCAAGTCGTTGCGAGTTCTAAAGAAATCGTTATGGTAACTTATGAAATCGTTACAACAATCAAGTCGTTGCGAGTTCTAAAGAAATCGTTATGGTAACTTATGAAATCGTTACAACAATCAAGTCGTTGCGAGTTCTAAAGAAGTCGTTACGATAACTTATGAAATCGTTACAACAAGCAAGTCGTTGCGAGTTCTAAAGAAATCGTTATGGTAACTTATGAAATCGTTACAACAATCAAGTCGTTGCGAGTTCTAAAGAAGTCGTTACGATAACTTATGAAATCGTTACAACAAGCAAGTCGTTGCGAGTTCTAAAGAAATCGTTGTGATAACTTATAGAGTCGTTATGACAGGCAAGTCGTTGCGCTTTCTATAGAAATCGTTGCGATAACTTATAGAGTTGTTATGACAGGCAAGTCGTTGCGCTTTCTAAAGAAATCGTTGCGATAACTTATAGAGTCGTTATGACAGGCAAGTCATTGCGCTTTTTAAAGAAATCGTTGCGAACTTGCGATAACTTATAGAGTCGTTATGACATAGAGTTATTATGACATCGACTTGATTGAAACAACATGACTTTTCGGTCTTATAAGGAAATCGTTATGAATTTCAACAGAAATCGATATGAACTTAGAAAGAATATCATGTCGAAAAGATTAAAGCTTCAGAGAAGTAATGCATACCTTTATTGGCTTAATTGACCTTGGTATTTTTTCTGTACTTTAAGACTTATGAAATATTCATTAGATATTTTTTATAAAAACTAGTTTAGTTTTGTTAATCACCAAAATACATTAAAATTACATGGGGACAGACTGATCATCACCTTCAACTTGATTAGATGAACTCCTCCTTATCACAGTTAAATCAACTCACTCTTACTCCAGAGCAGTTCATGGATCTCAACTCTATCAACCTAGTTTCAAATCCTTATTTCACTTGGGTTGAGAGATACAAAATTTATGTAGCTTTTCAGAAGGATTTATTTGCTCACAAGCATCACTATCCCATTTCTATAGATAAATTCCTTCAGCATGCTAGTTTTGGGACTGCTGGTCCTTACAAGTCATCACTCAGTAATCAGGAGTACACTCAATTCATTGAGGAGCAGAGGCTACTCCACATCAAGAGACTCAGTCCAGAGATGGGGCCATCCTATAATATTAGTTGGGGTGTCTTTAGAGATCTTTTTGAAGAGCAGGAAGTCAAAGCTTGGCAGCTTATTACTCGCCATGCTTCCCGTCTATCTCCTACCTTCTACATTTCTGTCCCCACTAATTAATAAAATTTCCTTCCTTGACTCCCATTTATTTTTTGTCTTTCTCTCTTGTATCTTCTGCTTATTCATTTCTTTTTGCTTAATGACAAAAATGGGGAGAAAATATTCTAAAATACATACCTTCAAATTTTTCGCAAATTTATTTTAGTTTTTTTTATATGTATGCATCTCTTTATATTTTGTCATCACCAAAAAGGGGGAAATTGATGATCAGTCCATCTCCATATAATTTGTTATTTATTATATGTTTTTTTGGTGATTAACAAAAGCCTGAAAATTATTATCTAACATCATTTTCTGAAGTTTATCAACATGTATCAAATCAAACAAAATCAGTAAGTTGACTACACTCACTGTTCTGTGAAGTTTATTACATGAGTTTTTATCTAAGTATACATCGACTTCCACTAAGAGCTCACAACGATTACTGTCTTACTGCTACATCGATTTCCACTAAGAGCTCACAACGATTACTGTCTTACTATTACATCGATTTCACTTAAACAACGACTTCCTTAGTAGAACATCGATTTCACTTAAGTATTGACTTCATATTTAGAACATCGATTTTGGTTCTATAACGACTTCATATAAGAACATCGATTTCGATTTCACATCAACTTCATATGTGGAACATTGATTTCACTTAAACATCGATTTCATATGAAATAACGACTTCACTTAAACATCGACTTTGTTTCTACAACGATTTCACTTAAACATCGATTTCAGTAGAACATCGATTTCATATGAAACAATGACTTCACTTAAACATCAACTTTGTTTCTACAATGATTTCACTTAAACATCGATTTCGATAGAACATCAATTTCATATGGAACATCGACTTCACTTGAACAACGACTTCGTATCAAACATCGATTTCACCTGAACAACGATTTCGGTTCAACAACGATTTCTTTGTACAGAACATCGATTTCATTACATGTATACATGGATTATGTTCATATCGACTTCATGTCAACATGGATTACATTCTCACATGGATTATGGTTATAACTCAACATCGATTTCATATTTACATCGACTCTCTTTGTACACAGATTGTCTTTAAAACATCAACTTTCTTTTAATAACGATTATGTTTAGACAACTGTTAAATATTCTATTTGAATCCTTTTCTGACATTCTTAAATACGTTCCACATGATATTCTATAATTTCAAATCTCTGTGGATTTCAAGTCTTCCCGCGAATCATGTTGTATCTTGTGCTCTCTAACATTTATTATGTTGGTACAAAATCTCTGCACGACATATCTCTTTGCTTACCACACTCATGTCGTTGACCTTGGAGGTGAAACAGCAGTAGAAGGCGGGCATGGGCTAAACACCTCAGAGAGAGGGAGAGGAGAAAGGCGGCCTTGGCGGAGGCCACTGCTGCTAACATCGCGAGTGAGAAGGATGGGCAAAGAGGGGAAAGAATAGGATGGAAGGAAGGTCCGATGTACAGATGATTATAGAGAGAGGAGAGGAAAGTATGGCAGAATAGATAAAGATCGTAGAATAGCTGGAGAAATCAATTGAATGCGAGGGAGTTCCGAGGGGAGGAGGCATTTAAAAGTATGAAAACGCATGAGGATTCAAATTCAAATTAAAAGTTGGAAAGGAGATAGACGGGGATAAGGTGAGAAATAAAAGCCAACAAGTTTTAAAAAAATTATGTGCAAGATTTAGCAAGATTTAACACTCGGTTTAAGAAGATTTTTACACAACTTTAGGTACGAGATTTGTTTTTAATAACTATGTTAAAAGAGTGAGGAAGTAGAGATATTTGTGTGTTTTGGTAGGAATAGAGTTGTCCTGGTGCAGCCACGTGGCAGCACCAAGACTGAGAAATATTATATTAGTATATATTATGTTTATTTAAACTTATTTAACTCCTCTTAGTTACGAAATTTTCATATTAATCTCTATCTCTTAGCACTCCAATATCTAATTGGTTTACGATAGACTAGGAAAAATATGATTAGCAAGTTAAGATAGTGGTAGGACTTAGGTTTAGATAATTATGATATTTATTTAAACATATTTAATTCCCTTTAGTTACGATATTTTCATATTAATCTCTATCTTAGCCCTCCAATCTCTAATTGGTTTAGGATAGACTTGGAAAAACGTGATTAGCAAGTTAGGGTAATGGTAGGACTCAAGTTTTGATAATTGTGATATTTATTCAAACATATTTAACTCCTCTTAGTTACAAGATTTTTATATTAATTTCTATCTCTTAGCCCTCCAATCTCTAATGGTTTATGATAGACTTGGAAAAACGTGATTAGCAAGTTAGGATAGTGGTAGGACTCAAGTTTAGATAATTATAATATTTATTTAACTTATTTTGTCTCTTTTAAAGAGAAGATAATGGGCACTCCCAATTTAATAATAATTTTCTATTATTCTATTACTCTAATTCTTATTTGGCCCAATAATTTTATCATGAACCATTAGTTAAGTCCATTATCTATTTTGATTTATTAGATTTTAATTTAACCCTCTTTATTCTTTGGATTTAAATAACTATAATTTATTTATATAATTTAATTATTTGAGTTACTACAACCCGATTCTCATAGCGAACTAAAGTTAATATGTGAACTCTTTTGTCAATCATGTTAATCACGCGAAAATGCTTGTTTATGTAACAATTTGAAATATTGCGGTGGGATATTGATAGTTTGTATGGCAAACTGATAACTTTTGAATGGTTGTTTAGGATGACAAGTTGAATATGAAGTTTATGATGATATGTTACATGAAGCAACTATTTGCATGTGCAAGGGTGTCAACGGATCCCATAGGTCCGAAAATCCTATTCGGATTGAAATTTGAATCGGATCAGGTCACATCTTTTAAGTCGAAATATTTCATTTCGGGGCGAACAATGTTAACTCGAAATGCTTCATTTCGGGGCGGTTTCGGGGCGCCAAAAGCGGGAAGTACCGATCCGATCCGGAGAGAAAACTCCATCCCTAATCCCCCCCCCCCCCACTATCCCTGTCAATGGATCCACAGGATCCAAAACCCGATCCGGATCCGAAATTAAAATCGGATTCGGATCAAATTCTTTAACCCGAAATAACAGGGACGGCAACGCATAATACGCATTCGGGACGAGTGTTTCCGCCCCGAAATATCCTATTTCGGGTTGCAGCTTCGGGGCGCCAAATGCCTGATCCGAAGAAAAAAAAGGCTCCTTCCAAATCCAGTTCCCCATCCCCCGTCTCCCATCTCCCATCGTTCTAGGGTTTCTTCAGACTTCCACCTCCGCAGGGCCGTAGCTGCCATCCTCCCCCTCGGTGACATTGGCAGTCGGCCATCTTCCCGTCTCCCATCTCCCATCGTTCTAGGGTTTCATCGGACTTCCACCTCCGCAGGCCGCAGCTGCCATCCCCCCCCCCCCCCCCCCGATCGGCGACAGTGGCGGCCAGCCATCTACCTCTGAATCTACGGCGGCAGCGGCGGTGAAGACCTTGCCTCCGACGGTGAGAGCACTCTCTCTCTCTCTCTCTCTCCATGTGTTTGTGTGTGTGAGTTTCTATTTCCATCAAGGAATCCGTTTGCTTCTCGTTGACGCTGGTTTTCTGATCTCTGATACTATTTTCCTTTTTTTCCCCCTTACATGTTGCCCCCCCCCCGGGGCTTTAATTCGATCTCGACCTCCGACTCGGTTAGATCTGCTGGGTTAGATTCTCGATCTCCTTCTAGGGCTGGGGGGGGTGGGGTAGAGAGAGCTTGATCTGCTGGGAAGCCTGTCTCCGTTTGATGCATCTTCTCTTCTGCTGGGCTGCTTCGGTTTAGAGAGAATCCACCAGGAGTTCCCTCAGATCGGTTCGGCATTCCAAGAGGAGGCCTCCCCTTCTTTCTGCCTCCCGAGGGGCCAATAGGACAAGGAGTTCTCAGAGCTGCAGACTGAGTGAACAGGGGTCCTTGTCGGCGCCGGCACTATGCGTGGGTGCGCCTAGGTTCGAAGCTTTTGGTTGGGTTTTCAGATTCTCCGCTTGCCCATCTTATGTGATTTAAGCTTGCATCTTTAATTCAAAGATGGCAGTATGTGCTCTGCACATGTACTTAGCCTCCAGAACACTATGCATTATTTGGTTTCTTAATTTTCATGTGTATATATACAACTGCGGATGCATCTGTCCTCTGGGGTTCTCTGATCCTTTTGGTTGAGGGGCTTCACTTGCTGGGGATGAGATGATCAGATCATATAACAATGCCCCCATGAAAGATCTCACTGGTTTCTGCTGTGTTCCATCCTACATGAGTATCCATTTTATTCAGATTTATCAAAATTTTCTGAGGTTTTATCTGTGTTGAGTTCCATATATTCACTGGTTTCTGCTCTGTTCCATCCTCCATGGTTGCACTTGTGGTATTCCTGTGATACCACTTAGCTATGCACACATACACATATATATGTATATGTTTTCTAACTTAACAAAGGCCTCAAGATACCCTTGTGAAGAAACTGCAAGAAAAGCTTGCAGAGCCAGAGCTGCTCTTGAAAGGTTGAGAAGGTTTTTCAAAACCAAGAAGTAGGTGGCACTCAAAACCCTTCCAAATCAGCCCATGTTTTCTTGGGTGGGAAGGAGAACCTGATGCTTGTTTGGATTTTTTTAGTCATGATTTGATGCTAACAAAAGCTATCTTAACTTTATTATGTTTTCTAGATGCAATTTAAAACTCAGTTCATATCTTTCAGGTATATTAGGAGATGGAAGATGTTTGTTTCATTCAATGGCATGTGGGGTTTGCCTCCTATCAAGCTATCTAGTACCAGCTAGAGCCTCTAGATAGAATGTGGAGATGGACTGCGTCAATTTTTGCAGAATGACTATCATGCTTTGTCTGATTTTGTATCCAAAATAATTTATTAACTGCACAATTTTGTATGGGCACAATTTTGTATTGATGATGCCCTATAATACATACATATGGATGCCTAGACAGTAATGATCCTCAAACCAATTAAGAGTTCTTAATTATTTGATTTAATTTGCCCAACTATCTTGTTTGAACAGATTTTATGTAAGTTCTTGCTATAACCAGCACACATGAGTATTTCATTGATTTTTAAAGATTTTTTATTATATTATTTAACCAGAGTTTCCTTGCTTGAACCAGCACAGGTTGAGTACTTCATTGATATTTTTAGATTTTTTTTACTATATTATTTGATCTGCCAAACCATCATATTTCACCAGATTTGTGTTGCTATAATCAGCACATGTTTACTATATTTAAACATTGTAAAAAAAACTATATTTAAGAAAACATATAACATAACAGGATCCGGATCCACATATTTTTAGATTTGTTACTATATTTAAGAAAACATATAACATAATAAAATCCGGACCCACGCGTTGTTTTTAGATTTTTTTACCATATTTAAGAAAATATACAACAAAACAGGCTCCGGATCTGATCCGGATCCGAAATTGAATTCGGATCTCAACCCGAATCCAGATCCGAAATGTGCCTCAAATCCGGATCTGACTCGGATTCGGATCTTCTGAATTCGGATCTGGTTCGGATCTCCAAAGATCCGATCCGGATCCGACCCGTTTACAGGGCTACCCCCACCCTCGCATCGCGAAGACGAGAGAATTCCCATTTCAGAACTCCACAGCGTAGTAGCCCTAGGGCTTCTGATTTCTTCCCCATCTGCGATCGATCCGGCGGCCATTCCCCTTCCAATCGGTGACGGCGGCACCCCATCTTCCTTCTGCTCGCCGATGGCGGCGGCATCTCCCCCTCCCCCTTGTATTCTCTTTCTCCCTCTCTCATTCGCAGGAAGAGAGCCCCACTGCCCCCTCCGTTCCCCCTTCCTGGTTCCCACACTCCTCTCTCTTTCTCCCTCTCTCACGCGCACGAGGGGCACCGAAGGGGGCTCAGGCACCTCTGGCCCCAGCCCCATCACCCTTGGCTCAGGCACCACTGGTCACCAACCATCTATTTAAGAAATTGCTTCTCCACCGCCTTTACGTGTTGTGCTCTTCTTTGCAGTCATAAGCTCTGCTGTGGAGGCGGCCTTGCTGAGAGAACGGTGGTGGTTGTAGGGCATCCCTGACCTCCCCGCCGAGCTCCTGGGAGCGCCGGTGCTGCCCAGCCCCACGGTAGAGCCAACGCCGGAGGCCAAGGCTTGCGAGCCGCACCACACCATCAAGAACTTTACCAATTAGGGGTGTGAGGAAGCAGGAGGAAGAGGGCAGGGCAGGCTACCCCGCTGGAGGCTCCTGTCATCCCCATTATTTGTAATGGCTTCCTCTTTCTATCGTAAGGCATCTCTGTCCTCTTCGCGCAGGTCCCAACCTTGCTTCCCTGCGCATTCCTGCCCCCCCACTACTATTCCTCTTCTTTCTCTCTCCAGCGGCGTCTTTGACGGTTGAAAATGTGCGTACTTTTCTCTGTAGTGCCTGGGTGGTGCATAGTGAGGAAGGAAGCCAGCATAGGTGAGGAGGAGCTCTCGATTCTGGCTTTGCTGCTTGATCTTGGTGGTATTACCTCCTAGACGTAGTCCTTCCTCGGCTGTTTTCCTCGTTTCTTCCTTTCTGTGTGTCTGTGAGAGGTTACTATGGTTCAGACTTCTAATTTCCCATGATTCTGCAAAGATACCTTTTCTTCTGAGTTGATTTTGCTAAGCGCCCGCTGGTTATCATAAATGATATTTCTCCTCTTACTATTTTCTGTGACATGCATGTCATAATTTCGTTTCCTTGTTGTATGATTAAGAAGTTGATGGTTGGATGTGCTTATTAGACATGAGGTGTAAGTTGATCCAATAATTTTCCTTGAGGATTTCTCTAGACACTTTGTGTTCATAGTCGGGGTGTGGAGGAGATAGTTCTGGGTTTTGTCCGAATTGAAGAAAAAAATATGGAAAGCTTTTATATATCCATTCACTCACTACATAAGCATAAGCTGATAAGCATACATCATTTCTTTATTCTTGTCAACAGGAATATGCATGCACATGCAGCAAGCACCCTTATCTTTAACATAAAAAATGATTTGTTCTTATTTATATGGTCAGGAGATTTCTTACAAGAAAGGAACCTTGTAATGTTTATTTGTTTTCTTGCGTTTATTCAAAATGTTCTTTGCCTTCTGTGTGTTTCAGAAAAAGTTCATGCATCTTGAGTTCTTCACCTTGTGACTACAAAAGAAAAAGATGTCCACATATTATATGTTTAGCTATTAAATATGTTTCTTTGATCATGTGAATTATAAGAAAGTTATTTTATTGTCTACGACATTATTGGCCTTAGAGAGAAGGACAAGAATAATCTTAAGGTATCTGCTGTCTCAGGAGGGCATTATTTGTAACTCCAGAATCATCAGAGCTAAGGCATTATTGGCTGCATCGTCTACCCCCAACATTCCTTATGTTTAATTCTGTTATGATATGGAAACATATTAGGGGGGGACGGATGGTGGGAAATCCACCTTTTGTTAGAAGCCTTGCTAGTCATTGAAGTCTCATAAGCTACATGTGGTTGTTATACTAGAGCTGAAAATCCCCTTTTGATCGTTCACAAGTGATATCCAGAAAAACCAAGCTCCCTTTTGTAGCAGGAAATGATGGGGAAAACTCCAAAATATGGCTCCATTTTCTCTTTTTAGAACTCAGTGTTAGTGGTAACCTTGAAGGATTACTCAATGATTGGCTGTTTTCATCATTATATAAGTATGCTTTGCTTGCATCAATTAGTGAATTTGGTTGTGATACATTCTGACTGTTTGCATCAGTAAATAGGTATAGTTTTGATCTTGTGAATATGGACACAAGAATCAAATCAAGCTGAGAAATAGCCATCTTCTATAGTTAAAACAAGAATACTGTTCATATAAGAAAGACATCCACCCTTACATCTTCTATCTTGTTCTTATCTGGCAGTTGTGCAACCTATTAATAGAATATCCCATCCAAATCATCAATAAGATAGTCTAAAAATAAAAAAATCAAATATATATCATCCCACCCTTACATAGCTTTTTTTTGGTAAGTAATACCAGAGCATATATTAATAGGATATATTTACAGAGTGGAATTTATACTTACCACTGGCTGGTAGTAATGAACCATAAATAGGTGCAAAACACCAATGGTGCTAAAGAGCGACAGAGAACCTGTAGATGGAAGATGTAAGATGTTTTTTTTGGTAAGTCAATTCATTCATATCTTACAGGTACATCAAGAGATGGAAGATGTCAATTTTTGTAGTGAAAGTCAGCTAGTACCCAGTGAAAGCCACCAAAGAGAACTTGTAGATGATCTGAGTCAATTTTTGCAGGATGCGCACCATAGCTTGTCTGATTTTGTATCCAGAATAGTTGCAAATCGACACAAATTTTCTTATAGGCACAATTTTGTATTGATGATGTTGTATTACCACATAGTTGGACTTTAATGTATACATTTGATTTTATGTATGGAATGGATGTCTTTCTAGTTAAGAGCTCTTAAATTATTTGATTTTGTATAACCAGCGTAGATTGAGTATTTTTTTATTTTCCAGGTTTTTTTCAGATTTTTTGTGTATGTTTAACCAGATTTTATGATGTTCTTCCTATAACAAGCACAGATTTGGGTCATTTTTATTTTTCTAGATTTTTTTTCAGATTTTTATATATGTTTAACCGTATTTTATGATGTTCTTGCTATAGCCAGCATAGATTTGGATATTTTTTATTTTTCCAGATTTTTTATGTACGCTTACCTAGATTTTATGAATGTTCTTGCCATAATCAGCGTAGATTTGGGTATTTTTTATTTTTTCAGATTTTCAAAGATTTTTTATGATGTTTAACTAGAATTTTTTTTGTATATTCTTACTATAACCAGCGGTCCAGCACAGTTTGAGTATTTTTTTTTCCAGGTTTTTTTCAGATTTTTTGTGTATGTTTAACCAGATTTTATGATGTTCTTCCTATAACAAGCACAGATTTGGGTCATTTTTATTTTTCTAGATTTTATTTTTTCAGATTTTTATATATGTTTAACCGTATTTTATGATGTTCTTGCTATAGCCAGCATAGATTTGGATATTTTTTATTTTTCCAGATTTTTTATGTACGCTTACCTAGATTTTATGAATGTTCTTGCCATAATCAGCGTAGATTGGGTATTTTTTATTTTTTCAGATTTTCAAAGATTTTTTATGATGTTTAACTATATTTTTTGGGTATATTCTTACTATAACCAGCGGTCCAGCACAGTTTGAGTATTTTTTTTTCCAGTTTTTTTACTATTAAATAAGTATAAAATATGCACCAATTTTCGGATTTGGATCCTGATCCAGATCCAAAATTAACTTCGGATCTCAACCCGAATCCGGATCCGAAAATATGTCTAAATTCGGATCCGGATCAGATCGGACCTTCTAAATTCGGATCCGGATTTGGATCTCTAAGGATCTGACCCGGATTCGAACTGCTTAATTCAGGTGAAGGAGAAAGATAACCTACGACAACTGTTCTTTCCTCTCAGTTTCCTCTCTCGTGCCTACAGCATTTGCGTGGATGGTCCTTTTGTCCGTTGATTGGGGATTACCTCTTGCGTATTACCTGTTTGATAGAACTCCTCAAAGAGACAAAAACAAAAAAACCAGGTTCTGGCGTAAAGATGGCCATGGCGGCAGCTACTTTCCCTCCCTGGCATTCAGTTTTAAAGGGTCCATCTCCACTATACTTGGGGCATAACTCTCCACCTTACATGGGCCATCCAACTGATGACCAATTCAGCGGTCATCTCCCCCGTCTCCTCGCCATGCCATTTCTGGGTCACTGTGCAACTTCCTTCACTCTAAGGGTTGAAGCCAGAGCAAACCCTCGGAAGGAGAGCGCTAAAGTCAGGAATCGCAGGTTGCGGAGGAAGGTAAATCTTAAACCTAGTCTCCTTTTATGTAGTTGGTAGGCTGTATTTTTTTTCCACAGTGCGTTTGTTTCAGTCTCACTGACTGTAGTTAATTGTCGACCATAAGTTTATCCATTGGCTACGTTGATTATTGTGTAAGAGCATTCGTTGCTTAGTTTGATGTAAACACCATTATACATTAAAGACACGTGTAAAAATACCCCTCCCCTTTAGGCACTTCAATCTGTCGCTGGGTTAACGAAACTATCTAGTCTTAAAGCCTAACTATAGTTAAAAGGTATTCCGAATATCTCAGCTTAGTATCTATTAATGCATAATTATAAGTGCAAAAGTATCTTTCTGTTAATGTTCCACTGTGTGTTTTGATGGCAGTTAACTACAAGGACATTTTTGCACTTATGCTTATGTGACAAGGTTATTCTAATTAATATGCATATAAAATTGACAATTGTAGAACTATTCATATTTGAGGGTTATTTTTATGAAACTTCCCTTATATTTTCATGACATTTTACGAGCTCTTCTGCTGCCCCATAGGTTTGTATCAACTTTATCTAACTGTACTGATTATTCTTGCAGTAATTATTTGAAAAGTGCTCTATTATTCCTTATGAACAATCTTTCAGATACATCATAAAAGGTCCATGTATTTTGTTATTTTGTGCGTATTAATTGATATAAGACTCTGTAAAATTCAGGTTTTCAGTCTATTCCTAATGCTTTCTGTGACATAAATTGATGTTTTCAAGTACAACCAGAGATTATGATACAAAAGTTTTCATCTGTTTTTCAGTCCAAATCACCTAAATCAAACCCCAAATATTTTAAAATCGGCAAATTTAACATTAAAAGTTAGGACCAAATGACGCTTTAGTGGATGTATTCTTGGGTCTCAAGTCTGCCAGAATGGGACCCAGTAGTCTATAAAGTATAGAAAATGACTTAAAGAGTATAGCATCTGCATTCATTCAACAATGCTCAAACTTTTTAAGGTTGAAGGCCCGCCTGCCAACTGGGCCTGTTTTTATTGAGTGACTATCTTCTGAGAATGCATCAGAAAGCTCTTCTCTTTGTCTGAAAATATTTATCCATTGTTATTTCAGTGCATCTTTTTTCCATTTCCTGCAGAGGATCACTGCAATATTAATTTCATCTACTTGATTGACATCTTTTCAGAGTTATATAAGTATTACTCAACTATCTTTCCTCATGTCTTGCTGATCTTGAAAGCAATGATGTCATTTTATTGTGTGACTAGCTCAATGGTACTCCTACTAGGCCAAGGCTTTCGGTATTCTGTTCAGCTGATCAACTGTATGCAATGCTGATAGATGATCAAAATAAGACCACCATATTCTTTGCAAGCACATTGCAGAAATATATCCGAGGAGACCCTCCTTGTGCAACCATTGTAAGTATCTGCTCCTGTTTTAACCACTTTCATTTTGTTTCAATGAGAGATTCCATTTCCTATGTTTCCTCATCTGCTTCTGTAAAGAACTGCCCAGTTAGTCTCCATGATAACTGTCTTGTGTAAGAGTTAATCACATGGTTTTGTTTACTTTCACACTGGCAATAATGGGTTTTTGTCACTATTATGGAGTCTAATTTACATTGCAAGTTTGATGATTTAGTGCATCTCTTTAGCCCTTTGCTTCAGTGGAAAAAGGTCAAAGACAACATCAAAGCACTCACTAATTCTAGTATGGCAGGACCCTCAGAGATCAAGGAATCCAAAATCTAATTCCATAACTGGTCCAGTCGTCATTGATTCTGAGTGTTACCAACAGTTGATCTAATTTGACAATTTGCGTGTTCTTCACAATTCCAGATGGAGGTGGAATAACCAAATCCAGCTTTTCTACATTAAGCAACATAGGAGAGGATAGCATAATATCTGTAGGTCCACATGTCAAGCAATGAAGAGAGCAACTCTTACTGTCATAGCACCTTCTAGGCTCTTGTGATAAAACTGGCATCATCAGGAGCTTAGAAGATTATGTATTCTATGTCATCAGTTCTTCCTTTCTGTTGATGTCGTCTTTAACTTCTTTTCTACATCCTCCACCTCGCATCCCTTTCAGTTCTTTCTCCATCTCTCTCTTCCACCACTTTTCAGTTTACCTCCATCTCACTAGGCTCCCTTCTTGTCATTCTTCTCTTTAAATAGTTGATGTTGCTGAGAATTTAGTGAGAATTCTACTCAGGGATTTGAGTAGAATTGTTGGTTGGAGCACTCTATCTGGAGAGATAGATGGAATGAGAAAGAATGGGAGATGCCACCAAGTCACTAATTCTCTCCTTCTTCGGTTCCTCACCTTGGAAAGGAAACAAGAATGTGTTAGAGGCACCCCAGCCAAGATTCTAGGAGGGCTCTTTGATGCTAAGTCAATTGAGATTATTCAAGAAGTACTAATGCAAATAAAAGGAAGTTTAAGGTAATTGAGTATCACTTACCTTTTTCTGTATATGTATTAAAGCTTATATGGAGGAACATGAGAGTGGGAAACTTTAACTTTTGATATAAGGGTGAAGTAGTCCCAACCAAGAGGGTTCCATGCTTGGGCCTATCACGTGCCGACATTTATAAATGCCAAATGCGAGGGAATAGGAAATAGAGGGAAGTTTCAATTCACTAGCTAACATTTCTCCAAGCTAATGTAAGTACTTCTTTCACCAACTAAAATTTAAAAGAGCAGATGTAGCAGGGTTGAACACTCAGCACACAATTCTCAATGTCTCGTCTTCTAGAACTATAGTTCACCTGAGGGAAAGAAACAGTATGAGCAATTGTGCCCAGTAGGATTTACCCTCTAATATCAAGAAATTATGGAAATATACATGAATAAAAAATAATTGCTGCACCAGGAATTAGTAAACAGGATATAAGTAGCAATGGAAGATGTAAATCAACATGCAGAAGAATTGAATAATGATATATGGTATCAAGCATATATTGACTGTTCATTAAGTCTCAAGCATATACTGATTGCCCATGGCAAGTATAGAACAAAATGTATCAAGTATATAACAAGTATACATTTGCCATTTCTTGACTTTGCAGGGTATTTTAGTCATTTCCTAACTTTGCCCAGACTTTTGTATAATTTCCTGACTTTCTGGGACTTTTCGATCATTTATTGACTTCCCAGGATATATTTGTCTTTTTGATATTCTCCAGACTTGGAGTAGTCAACCGTAAGCTAAACTCAGGAGAGCGTATGCCTCTTTAGGGAAGTGACGTGGGTCCCGCTCTACTGAGCTGTGTAGACGACATGAGCTTTGAGCAGTTTTCTCCCTGTAAAGGGGGCTTTTCTATAATTTCTGAATTTCGGCGGCATTTTGGTGACTTCCGTGAAGTTTGTGCATAGCTTGAGTAAGTTTTCCACAAGTGGTAGTATTTATGCAATTTCTCTTTTTAAGGTCTCTTTGCAATTTCCACCTTTTTAGGAAACCTTGTGCAATTTCTGTCCTCTCCAAGGACTTTTGTGCAATTTGCACCTTTCGGAGGGCATTTCTGCAGTTTTCTCCTTTCGGGGGTATTTCTTCAATTTTCGTTACCCTAGGGTATATTTGCAATTTTCATGGCATGGGTTTTCTGCAATTTCCCGACACAGGGGTATATATGCAATTTTCCCTCAATGCAAGGGTATATTTGCAATTTTCTCCCAACACAGGGGCATATCTGCAATTTTCTGTCAACAAGGGGGTGTATCTCCGATTTTCCCTGATATAAGGTTTTTTTTGCAATTTCCTTGAACAAAGGGGTATATTTGCAATTTTCCTCAACGTAAGGATATATCTGCAATTTTCCCTGAACACATGGGTTTTTCTGTCGTTTCCCCTTTTATTGACTTTTCTGCAATTTTGGGACGTTATTTCTGTGATTTCCACCCCTTTGGAGGGGTGTTTTTGCAATTTCAGCCCTTTCGAGGATTTTTTTGCAATTTTTTGCTCTTCAAGAGTTGATGTGCTATTGACCCTTTGAACAAGAGTTTACATGCAATTCTCCCTTAGAGAGGGACTGATTTGCAATTCTTGACATGTATTCACTGTTGACCAAGTTGCAAGCCCAGAAGGGGGGGGGGGGGTGAATGGATTGCTTAAAACAAGTTCTGTAACTTCAAAATTAAGTCTCAAATGTAATGGCTAGTGTTAGTGTGTAGCGGAAATAGATACAATCACACAAAGAGACACAAAGATTTATCCTAGTTTGGCCCCTTCCTAAAGAAAGTCCTATGTCCAGTCTTCAAGGACACTTGGGATTTCACTAACCACCAAGTAGACCTTGGTCTTCCCTTAAACAAGGGACATACAACACTTGCTTCCAAACACGTCTTCTCTTCTCTAAAGAGGCAATACAGCCAGCTCCCCGCTGGTCTTCCCTTCTACAAGGGAAACAAACGCTTACACAATAAGCTTTCTCTTCAACCGAAGAGGCACAATGAGATTTTTAAAGGTCCCTAGACCAAGCCTAAGATAAGTAATAGGTGGGTTTGATTTGAGACACACCACTCTCTCTAGAAAGATTATAATAAGAGTAATACATAGAGAGAGAGATGAAGAAAGTTAGAAGAGAAGTTGGCTTCAACGCTCTGCTTTCTTTTCTTGTTATGGAGTGGATGTATGCATTGGTGGCTCTCTTCAAGACTTCAGACATCTGAGTGCAGAAGTATGATTCTTGTATTTTGTAGAAGTATCCTCTCCTTTTATATACTCTTGATAGAAGATGTCCGTTGGAGCTTCTTCTTCCTCTTCTTCTTCTTTTTATGCTTTCCTTTGCATGTATCTAACAGTTGTTTCCTTGAGCCTACTGGTTACTTGGAGCAGAGAGGAGACTTCTAACTTGTGTTTCATGCAAGTTTCTAAGATGATGCTAGTGCCTAACGACAACTTTATGGGAGTACCGGATACCTGTGTCCATTAATGCACAGAGAGGAAGGTGTTAGGTGAAAAGTCATGTGTCAGTCAAACACCTATACCTCTGTTGCAGAAGCCCACAAATTCTGCTAACACTTTGCCGTTCCAGGTAGCTTCTTATTTGTCTGATTAGAAAGTAAGATTATCAATGATGTGTTCAAGGTTTGAACATACAATCTGGGTCTGAAAAAGGTTGACTGCGCATTTAATGTTACAGATATGTATGTGACCTTTCGTAAAAAATGGAAGCCAAATTTGAAATGAAGCAGATTTGGACGCCAAAAGAAATTTGCTGAATAATTGTTGTTGTCAAGATTTTAAGTGAATGAAAGACTTCAATAATCGATATAATAAGGTATTTCACCAATTGAAGTAGGTACAACAACCAATTGATATGATTTACAAGTCAATTGGAATGGTCTCACACACCAATCGATAGTCCATGAGCAAAATGATCATCAATCGATATGGTAAAGACAAGTGTTCATAAATCGATGGTAAAATATAAGCACTGAACACTTATAACACAAATCGATGTATTTTAACATTAATTGGAATGTAAATAAGACAAGTATTCAGCAATCGGAAGGAAAATAACACCAATCGATGTGAGATAGGTCACTTGTTCACCAATCAATGTGAAAGAACACCAATCGAAATGAGTTGAAGTTATTTGGTCACCAATCGATAAGATATAACATAAATATTCACGGATCAGAGCAACTCATAACACCAATCGATAGAATATAACAACACTCGATAGAGATTTGTTCTCCAATCGGAAGAACACTTTAAGCGTCAATCGATTGCTCACTTAAATACCAATCGAAAGGTTTCTTATATAATAATCGATAGAAACTTGTTCTCCAATCGATATGGACTTGTTCTTCAATCGATATCATTACACATCAATTGATAGAATCTTTTGACTTCAATCGGTATAAAATAAACAGTAATCGATAGAAACTTTCTTCATCAATCGATAGACATTTATAATCGATATAAAACTTGTTCTCCAATCGATATGGACAAAAGCATATGCTTGAATTAAATGCATGTGTCGACAGATAAAAAGGCATGTTGACACAACCAAACAGGTGAAGCAATAAATTGACAATATAAAGAACATGTCAACATTTGATAAATACTTACAGTGATGAAACTTGGGTATTTTAGAATACTTACTGTGATGATCTTTGAAGTGATGAGAAGACCTATTTATCCTGTTAATAGACTTAATGAAAATTGCATGTTAATCACATAAAGGCAGTGGACATCATCTATCGATAAATGGACATCGGCTGTCGACAGGTCATCAATCTTTTCAGAAAAATGATATGAGAATGCTTTTGATGATGAGTATGAACATGCGTGAGTATAATCATGAAGTTACTTGTGCACATATAACGAGAGTTTTTATTATCACCAAAATGTATATATACCAAGGAGATAAAATAGTCAACATTCACCATTGTCATTCATAAATCATAACATATCAATTTTCTGATTTTTGTAACTTTTGGGGATACTAATACAATTATACAAAAGATTGGAGTATAATTGCAATATGCCATTTCATGCAGAATATGAGTCCATTAAAACATGTAAATGGACAAACAAGTACACTTGTATTTCTTCATCAAGAAGACTCCATGACAATACATAGTTTCCTTTGCACTTTGGGCAGTTTTAAAAAAGCCCATGAACAAGGAAGAGGCCTGCGGGCTCTCTTCTTCTTTTAGAAACAAACGAACAACAATAGCAGGGGCTTCTCTAAGCTTCCAAAGCCTCCAAGTCTTCAAGTCTGTAAGTCGTCAAGTTCTCTAGAGTCTTGGCTCTTGGCCCCCTTTTATAGAATTTGGAGGTGACAAACATGACACCTCCGGTAGAGAGCCAACCGGGGGAACCCTTTGTAAGCATTTAATGCTGCTTTTTTATGTTTAATTTGGAGAGAGAGAGAGAGAGTGACCGGGGAAGCTCCCCCAGTTGGCACAACCAGTAGTACCCCCGGTTGACATAACCGGGGGTGCTCCCGATTGTTGCAACCGGGAGTCCTCCCGGTTTGCACAACAAGGCCCAACTCCCATCAAAGTGGGAATTTGGGAATTTTTGGTATTTCTGGATTTTGGGTGTTTCTGGAAATTGTGTTTTAGGAAGTTTTGATTTTTTGAGAATTTCTGGGAATTTGGATATTTCTGGACTTTTGGGTTTTGAGAATTTCTGGGAATTTTGGGTTTTCAGGAATTATGTTGATTCTGGAATTTACATATTTCAGGAATTTTGGGGTTTTCTGGGAATTTAATATTTCTGGATTATCTGGGTTTTGGTAATTTCAGAAATTATGAATTTTGAGAATTTCTGGGGATTTGGATATTTCTAGATTTTTTCTGGTAATTCCTGCAAATTTGATATTTCAGGAATTTTGGGATTTTTTGAGAATTTGATATTTATTGATTTCTGAAATTTGATATTTCAGGAATTTTTGGGTTTTGGGGAATTTGGTATTTCTGGATTTTCTGGGAATATGCTAGTTTTCATAAATTGAATATTTCAAGAAATTCTGAATTTTTTAAGGGAATTGATATTTCTGAATTTTCTGATATTTCCTTGAAATTTGATATTTCAATAATTTCTGGATTTGTAGGTTATTTGGAATATTTGCCCTTCTCACACGGTCACGGTTTTATACCGCTTTATGCCATGATTAGCAAATTTTTCCATGTATAATTCCTTTAATCACCAGAATATTGAAAAGAAATTATTGAATGTTTTTGGTGTCAACAAGATATAATTGAGAATTCATAATCTTGGTTATGAGAATACTCAGAATTATCGTTGATTGAATTCAAGCATGCTCATAAATACAAGAGAATAACCAAGAATTTACTCATATAATCACCATGAAGTTCTTCATGCAACATCTTTTAATGACTTGTGAGGTATGCTTCTTTAGTGTTCAGATCATGATGTGAGTCTTCTGCATGCCCATTTCCTAAGTAAAAAGAAATGGATAAATAGTTGCTTGTTAAATTATGAAAGAAAAGAAGGTGCAGAATTAGTTGCTTGATAATTAGACTACAAAAATATGGGAAACTAATGGTAATCAGAACAGCAGCAAAATAGGACATAATACAATTGACTATAGTGTGCATGCATCATCAGTTGCCTAACATGTCATCTAGCAACTCTTCATAAGCACCCAAATTATAAGTTTTTGGTATCTTTTGGGTCAGTCATCACATCATTTTCACCATCAGCAAAGCAGTGTTTCTTTGTTTTCTTTCATGGTTTCTTGGGTGTACTTCAGTGTCCATGAGGTATGTCTTATGCTGATGCTTCTTTTTTAAGTCATATTCCAGCAGAAATCTTCACAAAGAAAATCTTAGCATAAAATCTGCTGTTTCCTAAATTGTGATCTTTTTGCTGATGGGTGGAGCTAGCTTAATGTGCTCCTTATCAGAATCTTTTCCATCCTATCAGTCCAATTTCAATATGGACTTTGCCAACCTTTCCACTTTAATCCGTACCCAGTATACATATCAAGTCTCAGTAGGATATCTATAATATGATACATAATTTCAAAACAAGTGGGTTGTAGACCTTCAGAAATTTGTTGGACTTGCACCCTTATGGTAAAAAGTTCCGAAACAACTTCTGAAGATTTTCCTTTTGTTCAAAAGAAAAGGTTCATAGATTTATTGCATTTTTCCTTTTAAGGGGATGAGATTTTGCCAGAGTTACAGTTGCAGGAAGGAAAAAATCACCTGCTTATGATTTTGCCCAAAAACACAAACAGACAGATCATCCAGCTCCATTGAGGACATAGAAAAGAAAAGATGATGCTATCAAGAGATTAAACCTCTTCAAAGTTTCAAAATTTTCAGAATTTGAGTTACCCACAGCCATGGACCAGTCGTCCTACAAATTGATTGCACTTCTGAGGACATTCAAAGATGAGCTAACTCTTGTCTAAATCTCCTAGGGTTTCTCTCTTGCCAAATTGACTATAGCATTGCATACTGTTCATCTTTGCTAGACAGGCTAGGGTAAGTCCCATTCCACCACCTCAGTAGCCTCTTGGATGTTTGGTCAGAAAACATGCAAGGATCTGTGCCCACAGAACAGGTGCCACAACACAAAATAAATTATTCAAATTATCCTCCTGAATACCAGATAAGAGGTAGGTAGAGTACCTTTATCCTCTCACTTGTGGGTTGTCTTCTTCTGGATAATTTCCAATGAATAGATTGATCTTAGAGGGATACTAAGTCTAGTCTATTCTTGACCATGAAACTCTTACTCCATTATCATTAAAAATCCTTGTGAATGGTTTTATACTGAGGTGTCTTTTCTTCTCCCATCTCTCATCTGATATCTTCTTTGTAGTTCAATAAGTTGTCTTTGTAATAAGTTGTATTTGTTGCATTTTGGAGCAAACTCAAAATAATCATCAAATTCTGATTCTGGCAAATGTCTTCTAAGTTAAATAAACAAGTGACCACCTCCTTTCCTATGAATGCAACCTATATCACTATCCACTGCTATATTATGGATGTGTCTAAATGTGCTTGAGGAAGGTTCATTGAAACACCAAGCATCCTCCCAAAATCTTACATGAAAACCATTTCTAACCTGAAGTGATATGGAAATTTCCACATCTGCGAATGATAAAATATTTTCCAAATAGCAGAGGAAGTTCAAGCTTTTTGGTTACCAGAGTTTTGGAGGTACTTGAATTTAATGGTGTTTGTCCATATAGCTTTCTCCTTTCTCCCTAATCTCCAAAGCCATTTGGCCAGCATAGCTCTATTGAAAATTTCAAAGGGTACCAACCGCACACCTCATTGATTCTTACTTTACTGACAGCAGACAATAGTTTTGTAGCATTATCTATAAACTTCTGTTCTATGACTTCATTGAAAGTGCCCTTTTGCTAATAGCATCCAAAAACAAAGTTGCATTTGGCTTCTAGAGGAAAAAATTTCTAGTATTTGATGTTCAACATTTTTTTACTAATGACAAGCATGGTTTGCCACCTGTAAATATCTATATTTCTCTAAGGTCCCCAGTGGAAGTGTATCCTACATCCTGAGACCAAGAAGCAACGGAAGGAGGAAGACTGGAGGAGGATGAGTAGGATAGAAGAGGGTTAGGAACTGAGAAAGAATGGGAGGAGAGGCAGAAAGTGGAGAAGAAGAATAGGGAGAGAAGATGATGATGAAGGAAAAGCGGAGAGGAAGTAGGATAAGGATAAACTATAACCAGATGTCTCTGAGATCTCATTAAGGTCTCTCCCATATCTATTCTCTCCTATCCACTGAGCATCCGATTCGGCGATCTTTGATTATAGGTAATTCCTGTAATTATCCTCTTTTATACAGACTTCCTATTAATCTCAAGCTTCAGAAATGTCAAGTGATTGCATGTTTGATGTGGTATTACTGAAAGGCAAACATAAGGTTAGAATACCCGTGATATTTCTTTCTGCAAATGTCCTTAGGTTCATGACCATGAAATGGGATTTACCAAAGTGCATAATTTTTACTTCATTGCTTTCATAATGCTTCTGAATACATCTGCACGACAGTTTTAGCATAGAATGACATGTAATGGAAACATTAAACAAAGCTAGGTAGCATGTTGATTCCTTCATCATGTTCTTGTTAAATGTTCGCTGATTTGTTGATTATTGCTCTTTCCCCCTCTTCATATCATGGGTATTTCAGAAATATGCATGTATTACCATGCTTTCTTCTCCAGCTGCAACCACTTTTCTCCATATGAAAATCCATAAAAAGGAGTGGTATATAAAGTTGCTTCTATTACTCAAATGGCAGGAGGCTGCGAAAAGAGTCGGCGAAGAGCTCATCAAAGCCTGCAAAGAACTGAACATATCTGAGATATCGTCCTACGATCGTAATGGATTTGCTCGAGGGGAGAGGAGCAGGGCTTTTGAGACAGCAATATCTGAGCATGGATTCTTGCCACGCTAAATGCACATCTGATCTCTTTTGATCAATTGTGGGAAGTACACTGTTCTCGGACCAGCATCTTGTGCATAATTTGTAGTTTTGCATGAATCTGTCTCAGAAGAAGAATCTTTTGTGAATCCCAGGTATATATATACCAAGCTTTGAGCCCTGTCGTATTTGATTCTGAGGTGAGTATTTTTCCATTTGATTCTAATAGTTGCCATTTTTGACAAACCAAGAGTGTTTGTGAATGAAATATGTCATTCAACAATTTTTTAGTTATCTCAAAAGGCAAATTACTTTGGGAGCGGAGAGAGAAATAGATAGAAAGAGAAAAAAAACAGAGGTTTCGTTCAAAAGTTGAATAAAAGTAGCTATCAAGGAAGGCATTTGGAAAAGTTACCTGCGTTTTCAAACTATCTAAAAGAGACATCACTCCTCTTTGAACTTTGTATCTATTAAGTGCTAAAACTTATGTGGTAAAGCATATACTCTTTTCTAATTGTTGCCCTTCATTAATTTACAAATATATATTTAATATAAATTACATAATGACTTTTATGCATTTCATTACAAAATCTTTACGAGGCAAGATCATGTCTCAGATTTCAGTCTTGTTCCTCCAACCCATGCCAAAATATACATGGTATAGGGTATACATACCAAAACAAATATGTCAAAATAAATATGTACACATTTTATAGATGAAGAATAGTTTATCTCTATATGATCCCATGGATGATGATGAGCCCATAGAAGTGACAGAGGCTTATGCGACATCCTCTACCAAAGATTGGGAGGCTGCCGTACAAGATGAGTTGGTTGCTATGAAAAAATAAAATAAAATTTGGGAGCTAGCTAGTCGTTCTCTTGAAAGTAATTTGCCTAGGATGCAAAAGTTGGGAACTTCTGGTCAAGCTTTTGATCTAAAGAGCCTTGGAGTTATCAAATAGTTATCATCTATAAATTTGATCCTTTAATTGTAATGAGAGCCTGCAAGGTGCTGGGTTTCTGAAACTTATTGTTGACTGTGCTGGTAAAGGCAACTTTGCTGCAGTGATGCGGGAGTACAATGGAAAATTTCTGTTGGGAAAAATCTTAGTTAGCATTTGTAGATTGGTCCGACCAATCTAACTCCACCAGGTTACATCTAATTGGACATGATATGTCTCAATTCTCACCCCCTACCTTGTCATCATACATCACCATGGACAGCCAGTTGGCCACCGATCATTCAATCACCACCACTACTTCCACCTCTCAATATTTATCGCCCAACGCCTGCTTCCGTGCCACTGCTGCCCATCACTCCACTCTGTGTACTACCTCCCAATTCATCTAAGACGTGCAGCTAATATTTCTCTTCTGTTTGGTTTATGCCACTACCATGACATTGGTTATAGCATAGTTCTGGATAAGAGAGCGATTTTGGATATGCTCTCTCGAAGCCCTAGTTCTGAGTGTTCAGCCTATGGAGAACAGTTCCTCTATATTGGTTGATATGGTCTCTAGGAAATGTCTTGGTCCTAAACCCATGTTTATAGAGAAGCTACTCAGGTGGCAGGTCAATTAGCGAATCACGCTTGTGTTCTTATGGCTAATGATTTTCCATCTTTTACATCAAATGTTACCGATTCAAGTTCGGAAGTGTGCTTGGATAGGATCAGCTTGATCTCTCTTCTTTTCCGTACTTGATGCATTGGTCTGAGGTTCTATTAATTTATCATATGTACTGCTTTTGGATTTTTCATTGTTCTACTATACCGGAGTAAGACAGGAGAATGCCCTCTGCACTAGATTTGTTGTTATTTTATCTAGGAAATCCCCTAGGCTATGAGAATATATCACTTGCTTGAAGTCTCTATGCCCTTCAAGGGTACTTACTGCACTCAATAAATCTACTCTAATGAACACAAGCATCGAGCTATGACAGTCATGGTGGATAGAGATATCTAGATGCCTCACCTTAGCTATTTGATTTATTTTTGTTGCCAAGTGCGTTTCTACCAAATTCCCAAGTCTCAACCTAGCTAAGGGGTCTAAGGAGAGCATTATCGACTTATCCAAGCGAGAGTAGCCTTTGGGGCTCTGTTGGCACATCTTTCGAAGCTTACGAATTATTGGAGATGTAGCACCGAGGGCTCTTTGGTTATGGTTCTTTGCTAATGGGAAACCCAAGAATAAATCTATGCAAGGTTAATGTAACAACTTGGACTCTTAAATCATGAATAGATAAGAGTAAATAATTAAGGGTTCAATTAAGATTTTTAAGACAAAAGAACCACCAATGAAAGAAATCTTATCATGTGTGGGGAAGTGATGTGAAATGAGATGAGAACTTATAATTTTAAGATGAATAGTGAAAGTGTAGTGATCCAGAATTTCAAGAATCAGATAATTGGAGAACCCATTAACATAAGTAAATAGTTTATGAGAAATAATTGGTTGGAAATCAATTGGAATCTTATTGAACCTTTATTCAGTAATCGGATGGATTATAAGCCCAATCAGAACCTTACTGAACCCTTGTTAAGTAATTAGAACATTATAATGCCAATCAGAAGTCAATGATTTTTGTTCAGTAATTGGAACCATTATTAGGCCAATCAGAATGCTTACTGAACATTGTTTAGTAATCAGAATATTTGTAAGCCAATCAGAAAGGTTAGTGAACCTTTGTTCAGTAATCGGTGCGATTTTAACACCAATCAGTGTTTGAAACATTTTTAAGACCAATCGGAAGGATTATAAGGCCAATCAAAAGTTTACTGAGCTTTTATTCAATAATCAGAATATTCTTAACGCCAGTCGGAGGATTATGAACATTTATTCAGTAATTGATGCGATTATATTGCCAATCAGAAGACTTTATAACTTATGTTCACCAATCGATCTGATTATAACACCAATCGGATGGTTAATCGATTTATGTTCACCAATCGATTAATTTGTTCACCAATTGATTGCTTTGTTCGTCAATCAGTTGATTCTTCCGTTCAGTCGACCGTTCTTGGAAATTTGGTTGACCATTTTCATGATCATGCCAGACCTAGATCAATGGAGGGATTGGTCGACCAATCATCAGAGTTCGGTCGACCAACTGTTAGTAGCCAGTCTTTTCCTCTGTTGGCCTTTGTATTATCCATTTACCAATGCTACCTTTAAGTTATTCAGTAATCAGTGCATGTTTAAACATCAATTTATTGGAGGCTTTTGTCCTCTAATCATGGAGAATGTCGACTCTTGTAATGGTAGGAGTCGACTCGTGTACTGATGAGAACTTAGGTGTCAACACATGTATGGGTGTGTGTCGACACATATGTGAAAAAGTCGACTTGTGCGCTAGGGGAGTTGACTGTTAGGGTTGATGAAAGTACTAGTACTTGGATATGGCCTAGATATGGTGGGTATGCCATTTTCTAGACAAAGTTAACATTAGGTATAGGTGGAGTTATGGCCTAGAATGACAGATCTTTGGCTATCTGTCCTCTTGTACTAACTTTGATTAAATAAAAAAGGTTCTAATGAGACAAAAGCCTTATCAATGCCTTATATGACTCTTCCTTGGCTATTCCAAAACCCCTCTGAACACTTCTGGTCATGGGAAGGAAAAGCCTAGAGTTGAAAGTTAGAGAACCTCCTGAAGCAAGAGGGACGATCCTAATGCTTGGGATCTTGGAGTTCTTCCTCCTACCTCTACTTTGACTTGAAGGAAACTAAGATTTAGAGAGCAACTAAGGTAGGTAATCTCGGACACCAACATAATATGCCATACACTGTATGAAAATCCTTTGTGTCTACCTTCTTTTGCTTCTGTTTTGGCCCACATTGTGGGTATAAGGAGTGTTGACATCCTCTAACTATAGCACAGAGTAGATATTCTATTTTTCCCTCTTGATCCTTGTCTCCTATTAGTTTTGATATAGATTCAGCCATAGTGTCACGTCCCAAAGCATGACATTGGAAGAATTATTTGATCGTTAAGATGTGAACGGTTGGCAAATAAGCCTCTACGAACAATCACATATAACACAACTAATTTGCACTTATCATAAAGCCACAAACTCTTTATTTCATTTCAATAATGATCACGAGTACATACCCCATTTCAAGTTCAACTACAAGACAAAGAGTCAATAAAGGGAAAATTACATCCTATCCTTACTCCTACTATATTATTCTACCACTCTCATACTCAACTATAATACTATGGCGCTAAGATAAAACGACTTCAATACTAGGGCTTGAGAGCGCTCTTCACTCTTGTTCATCCCTAGTATAGTCTTGGTTCTCTATGTCATCCATTTCCTATTCCCTTGAAATGTTGGAAAGTAGGTAATGAGTGCACTCACCAAATAGGATTTACATCTTCCAGCAATGATAGTATTTAATAGTTTAAAAGCTAGATGGTATGAACATGATATGTACTATGCAATTAAAATAATAGTAATAACACGCGAACAATATATTCATGCAAGACAATAAGATGAAGAGATGTAATGATCATTCTAGCAAGAAGGTTGTATTCAAGATTTCAAGATAGAGTGAACAATGATCTAACAAGATGGTAGCATGTAACAAGATTGACCATTTCACGAGCAAGACAATCAACTCACAAGTCATTGACATGCACAAAGGATCTATGCTATCTTGGAATGCACATCATGAACACGTGTAATGTGGAGTATGTATCTAGCATTTACATGTAAGTACTCCCAACATAGATGCAACACCAGTAATCATTATACCCATGGTTAACAATATATTATCAACTCTTTATCGAGGGGGCTAGACTGGAGCCCTTGGATAGTCGCCGTGCCCGATCCAGCATCTCAAGTAATTTAAATGTAGATACCCACAATCAAGTATGGCCGTATTTCAAGAGTTCAATGTTGGATCGAGATGACACTTTAGTTGTCCTAGAGGGGGGTGAATAGGACTTCTTGTGCTTTAAAAATTTATTTGAAAATAAATAACCTTAAATAGAGTTGTTAGTACTTAGTGTGGTGTGTGTGAAACAAGTGAAATCTTGGCAGAAATAATCACATAAATGCACAAGAGATTTTATCCTGGTTCAGCCCTTCCCACATGGAAGTCCTACGTTCAGTCCCCAAGAGACCACTTGGGATTTCACTAAATGTCAAGAATACTTGGCATTCTCTCAAACCTGAGAGGTATTACAAACCCACATGCTCCCAATCAGTCTTCCCTTTACCAAGGGGTACAACAACCACCTACACCTATAGGTCTTCCCTTGACAAGAGAGGTACTGCAGGGAACAAACCCTGCGGGTTATCTTACACAGAAGTGAAAATACACTAGTATGTCTGCCCAAGAGAATGAGCAAACACAGAGAATTAGAAAGAGAAACAAATAGAAATGATCTCTAACTCTTTCTGAAACTAAGAGGGTGGAAAGAAGAGATCTGCAATACAGACTGCCACCCAAGAGAACAAACTTCTAAAAGATAATGGAGAGAAAGGAAGTCGAAGATTGAGGAGCGGCTTTCTCTCATTGCAATGACACTTCTTGCTTTTCGCTTTCTGAATGGAGTGGAGTGTGGGTATGTCTCGTGTTCTCTCTTCTTCTATTTTCTTGGTTCGAACTTTTTCTTCTTTTTATATAAGCTTCAAATATCTTTCCGTTTGAATCTGACTGTTGGAAGCTAGCCGTTTGAAGGATATCCGTTTGAACCTGGGATGTTGATGTCTTGAGATTTTCTGTCAATACCATCATTCTTTTCAGCTCAAAGTGTCCCAACGTCTTCAAGCTATGTGGTTAGCTTCATGGCTTGACAGACAACTTCATGAATGTTTATAAGTCTCATGCTCAAGGCTGAAAGCTAGGCATGCTTCATTAAATGTTCTGCAAGCTTGAAAAGACAAGATGAGCGCATATATCTCCATACATACCTTCGAAGGTAGGTGAGATAAAAGTATATAAAGTATGAGGTAGTTCAGACAGAAGTTCAGAACATTTAAGGATGAATAGACAGATGTAGAGGGAATACATGATCTCTTCCTGAAAGTCGTGGAGTTTCTGACAGTGGCAGGTAAGTTCTGACAGATAGCCCATGCAGCTTATACCTGTCAAGCATTTAATTCTTGACCATCTGTCGATCAGAGATCATCCGATCTTTCTAACAGTAGATGAGATAGCAAGAAATATTGAAATCTTCTACAGATTTCAAAGGGATATTTCATAGATGAATAATATTGAATAAAATATTTTTCCCTCCAATAAATAATTGAAATTTATGTTAACAAAAAAAATAGTTTATAAGTCTTGAGGAAAGTATTCTTATGTAAAAGATATCTTAATGTGGAAACTCATTCAATAATGAAGATGATGATACATTAAGTTGTGCTTACTGTTAGAAACATAAAGATTATTGAAGTATAGGTACACAGAAGCTGATATAAGAAACTTCGACTTTCAAGAAGTCGGAGTAAGAAACAACAGTACAACTGTAACAGACAATGGACTTCGACTTTAGAAGAAATACAACTACTTCGACTTCATAGAAGTCGGAGTAAGAAAACAACGACTTCGACTTCATAGGAAGTCGGAGTGAAGATCAAGCAAAATTCAACTTTTAAGAAGTCGAAGTGCCAGCTAATAGATAGTAGACTTCGACTTATTTGAAGTCGAGTAAGTCTAACTTCGACTTTCAAGGAGTTGGAGTAAGGCTCAATGGATAAGCAATCATATACAGACTTCGACTTTTCCGGAGTCAGAGTACTGTCAGACTTCAACTTTTCTAGAGTCGGAGTACTGCCAGACTTTGACTTCTTTGGAGTCGGAGTACTGCCAGACTTTGACTTCTTCGGAGTCGGAGTACTATCAGTTTGTTCATCAATCGAAGCATTACTTCGATTCTTCTAGAGTCGGATTCAGAAGTCGGAGTTAGTATGGTATATAGTATACGCTGTGGACTTAGAGAAATATCGTTTGTGTTGATACTTAGATTCTGTGTAAGCATGAACTTTGGCTAAGATATATTTGTATATATATAAGGGCCTTTGAATTATTAATTTTTATGAATGGTAGTAATGAAGATATTAAAAGATTTTGTCATAGCAAAAATATCATGTTAAATGTTTAGCAATATATTAGCAGTATTGATAGGAGTAGTTACTCAACAATTCTCCCCTTTTTTGTTAATGACAAAAACTTTTAAATAGACAGTGAAAAAAAAATTTGATTTTGCAAAGAAAATGTTTCTTACTTTCTTTCTCCCCCTTTGTGGCATTAACAGAAAGGATAAGAGACAAAGAGAGAGAGATAGATACACACAGATGTGGAAAAGTAGATCTATATTGATTTTTGTAAGGAATAATTTACATTCAATGAGTGAAAGATGAACTAGGAAGATAGAGAGAATGAGTGATTTGAGCGAAAAAGGGCTGAAGAAGATCCCATAACTTACACTCATTTTCAGCAAAGAAATGAGAAAATTTCTCTCTATCTATCTTGTAGGAAGGTCCTACAGCAGGGATTTTCCTATAGGATTTGACATGCCTGTGATGATACCAACTGAGCCTCTTATGGTAGTTTTCATTAGATAGGGTACCACTAAGGGGAATGAACTTCTTCTTGGCGGCCTGATGCAGAAAATCATGAATGGTAAGGTTCTAGTGAAGTCCCTGGGAGTGAGCTGCTTTCTTGGCTTGGTAATAAATAATATATATCTATGTCCATTTCTGAAACATAGATTTCTGAAGATTGTCATATGCCTTAAGGAGATAGACAGAGGGAGATAATTTGAGTTTCTGACATTCTTCACTCTCTGCTGGGTAAGCTGCTACCCATTCATCTTCATTCAATCTCTCAGACTCTGCAAAGTAGTGCTGAAAATCCTTCATATGCTGAGAATTCTTGGGAGCTTGCATCATGGCAAATCTATGGAAGGTTGTTGTTATACTTAACTTTGAATCTAGCTGCTATCTGGATATGCCTATTGAACACTATTTGAGCAAACTGCTTCCTGAAAGAAATAGCACCAACTAGACTGGGATGCAGTCCAGAGGGCAGTCCAATGGTCATGGAAGGTGTGATTGGTCTTTGACCCTGAGTGATCATCCGCCACTACCCTTTGTTGACATCTGGCAAACCTATCTTGAATACGGTGAGGAGAGGGTTTCTAGACTTGGCTGAAATGAATTTATCAGCTTCAGCAGGGTAAAGATTGAGAAACTTTGAAGGGGAGGAACTATGCCTTTTTTGTGTGATGAGATTCACATCAGCCAATAGAACTTCAGAAGTTTTGAGTAGAAGAGGGAGCCAGTTTTCGAGCTTGTAGTCCAGCATCCCATGGACTTCAAGGAAAGCTTTTATGGATAAAAACTCTCTGAACCGATTCATGTGATGTTCAGAGTGGTAGATGAAAGCATACCAAAAAGGTGGAAGAAGGGAGCTATGGCCGTGAGGGATTGCTCCAGAAGGTAGTACTATACTAGGTACTATATGTCCAAGTGTAGGAGTGGAGCTAATTGTGGAAGAGAGTGATGATACAGGAGGAGAAGAGAAGAAATGTGGAGGTAAGGTATGGAGAGTGGGACTATCCACAATGTGAGTTTTGAATCTATACTTCAAAGGAAAGGAAGGGATTGAAGTATTTATTGGAGACTGTATTTCTGGTTGAGAGGTGGAAGGAGGAGGATCAGTGGAGACAGAAGGGATAGGTTGAGAGGTGGAAGGAGGTGGTTGATCAATCATTGGTGGAGGTGTAGGGTCAGTAGCAGGAGGGTCAGTAGCAGGAAGAGTAGGAGCAGGAGGAGAAGAGATAGTCAAGGTTTGAGATGGAAAATCTGGAAGACCAGATTTCATGTAGCACCCCGAAAAATTTAAATACCTAAAAATTTGAAATACTAATTTATTTAAATTAGAATAATAGAAACCTACGTACCACTATCATATGTGCGAGAATACATCGAAAAATTCCATAAATATTACAAATCAACCCCAAACATTATTTCTACGTGTTCCACGAAGAAATTCATGCAACGAAAAATCCGATTGACCAAGTGTACGTCGCAACGTGACTAATTATTCAAATTAGGAAACTAAGTCGGAAAACCCATTATTATATGAACTAAGTGGATTAATAATTAAAATGAAATTATGGGTAGATTTCAAATGATATGTATTGATAATCCATCATGAGAATTGGGACCAATGGATCTCTCATAGCCCATGAATAAATTCAAGTTAAGAAAAAAATACAATAAAATCCGTAACTCTATTATCCCCAAATTAAAAGGGGAAATTCTCATAAATCAAAACCCATTAAACGAAAAGAAGTGATGGGCTTTGTTAAATAGATCATATAAAATTTATTGGGCTAAAATAGGAATTTTTAAAAAATGAATAATAGGATAATATTCTAAATTCGTATCTTAAATATTACCTAAATAGAAAAGGGGTATTAAAGCAATAAAATAAGTAAATTTGAGTTGGATTAGGACTTCTAACCCTACCCTAATTGGTGGGGTACGAAATTGCCTCTCAACCTAACCCAAATAGGAGTTGGCAAGCTTAGAAAGAGGAGAGAAAATAGGAAACCTCATAATTAAGAGGTAATTAGAGTAGTAGTAGGAATTGGAACCCAAGGAAGCATAAATACTCTCCTAAATCCCCCATGGCTGGCCCTAGCTCGTTGCCAAGGGTTGCTAGACTAGGAGGAAAGGCCAAGGAGGAGGAGATCTCGTGGGGAGAAGACTCTCTCAAGCTCTCTCTCTCGTTCTTCAAGTTCTAGCCCTAGAAGAGAAAAACGAATCAAAGGTAGGCATTCTCACGAGCAAAATCAAATTAAATTCGTTTGTAGATTGTTCCATGCATCAGGAACAAAACCCCTTTCGTTTCATAAATTTTCGTGCACTCAATCTTTTCTTATTGAATTTTGAAGTCCTGCAAACCTCTTGACCCCGAACCTTCATGATTAATTCATATCTCCTTGAATACTCTATCCCGTGCCTCAAAATTTTTAGTGGAGATACTGATGATTGTTAGAAATCTTTCGCCCCTGAAAGCCCCAATTTTCATCTATCCTACCATGCGAATTAATTCGTTGATCTCATCTGTGTACTGTACCATGCACTTCATGAATAAACCTATTTCAATCATGTCAAAACCTTGTCTACTATTCAATTCCTATTTACTGTGAATACTATTGCATGTTTAGATTTGTTTGGAACTAGTTTCGTGATTTTTCATCGCTTGTGCAATTAGTTATGAATTTTTCGAACCACCCTGTGTCAAAATAAGGCAACTCGGACCGCAATCAGATGAGTTGTCCTTTTCCCGCTCGAACTTGGGCGCAGGACCTGAGAACGCGACGGCCCGATAGGCCACGTTCTCAGGCTGGTCGCGACATCATCTCCCGTCGCGTTCTGAACACGACAGGGACTGTCGTCACGTTCTGTCTGCCGGATCTGACAAGCCCGTCGCGTTCTTTACAAGACCCTGTCGCGTTCTTCTCTTACCCCATCGCGACCCTTACAAGGGTACGTCGTGATCTGGGTTTTTTGCATGAAACCTCCTATCTCTGCAAGTCTTGACTTTCTACAGTGAACCTTTACCCTGTTAATTGTCTTAAACTCCGTAAATGAAATTGTTAATCATGGACATGTAATTAATTAATTAAAAAGTCTTTCACTTGATTATTTCATCTCCATGATTCTCTTAACACATGCACACACTTGAACCCTCCAATATGGCTTAATTTGGCATGAAATATTTTATAATGTATCTGGTAAATTGTTTCAATAATGTATATTAATTGTCCTATTTTAAATGAACATGTCTACGATTCTCGCGATGTTTTGTGAATACCGTTATCGATGCTCCACTGTTCGAGAATTCCTCTAGAACGTCGGGCACATGTTTCTATATATACACTTTCTTTTAGGGTTGCAAATGAACCAATATACTCGACAAGTAGCTTGAAACTCGGCTCGATAAAAACTTGACTCGGCTCATTTATTAGATAAACGAGCCAAGCTTGAACAAAAATATAAGCTCGATTTATAAACGAGTCGAGCTTGAATAGAGATATACTCGACTCGAATATGTTCGTGAACAACTCGTTAAGATACTCGATAATATGCTCGTTAAAATACTCGATTAATTATTCATTAATATACTCAAATTATATTAATTTCTTATTATAAATATGAAAATATTAATTTTATTTATTTTTAAAGAATTTTTGTTAAGATACGAATACTTATGAATACTAAAATGTAAAAGATTAAATATGAGGGGTGTAAATACATAAATTATGAAAAGAAGGGCTGTAACAAACTAATACCTCGTCAAGTAGCTCGAATTCGACTTGGATGTGACTCAAATTCGGCTCATTTAATAAGGTAAATGAGTCAAGCTCAAACAAAAATTTAAGCTCGTTTCATAAACGAGCCGAGTATGAGTAAATGCTTACTTGGCTCTTTTAAGCTCGTAAACAAGTTCATTTAATTTTTTAATTATAAATATAGTTGTTAAATTTTTAAATATTATACTAAAATAATTAAACAAGTAATTTATGAAGGATTTGGGGTATGACTTTGAAATAAGATAAATTGGGTCTTATAAACAATTATTTTTTACTTGTAAATTGAATTGGGCTTATATATATATTAATATATATATATATATTATAACAATTTGACTCGTTAGATACTCGTTAAGGGCTCGATGTAAGACCCTCGAATTTCGTCGTATTTTCGTATTCACGTGTGTATATGGTGCTTGTGTATGTATGTACATAATTACGTAGGTATTGAAATAGTATAGTTACGTATGCATGTGTTTATATTAAGTATAAATAATGTACGTATTGCATGATGGTAGTGTGGATATACTATATGTACATTGCATGTATATGTCCGGTATGCATGGTTTTCTGCATAAATTAGGGTTCTGGCCGAAGGCCCTATTGGCGTCAATCCCCAGGCCGTTGAGGTGGTGTTAGCGTCCAGCCCTGGACGCCAACCCTAGCTCCGGCGTCCAGCGATCTGGACGCCAACTTCTCTGGCCTGCATGCGCAGCAGAGCTGCTGTCTTCTGAAACAAGGCATGGCAACCATGGGGATGTCCCCCAACGGCTCTGAGGGTGTCCCTCACCCTAGTGAGTGGGGAAAGACCCTCTTTAGGTCTGAACCCGAAATGGCTCACCCCATTCTTCCCTTCACCCTTGCAAGAGGAGAGAGGTGAGAAAGAAAACCCTAGAGCTATCTATGAGAAAAACCCAGTTTGAACCCCCAAAATCCGACCCCTTGGAGGTTCATTTGGAGATCTTCTGCAACAAGGAGGAAGCTGAAGCATAAGGGAAGGCCTCCCCATCATCCCTCGGCGTGGAGATAAACCAGAGCTCGGAGGAAGGCGATCTTGGAGGTGCTTCTGCAACTTCTTGGAACTGCCCAAGGAGGTCTTCTTCGAGCCATAAAACTCTTGGAGGATTTTTAGAGAGGCAAGTGACCTATCTATGGTGTCCCCGTATGAGTCTAGGAGGTTTTTATGATTTTTGTGAAATTTTCCTCGAGTCCTAGACCCTCCATTTCACCCAATTTTCAGAGCTCGGGTCTGTGTTTCTGCACAGACCTGAGTAAACCGCAAGGTCCCTGGACGCCCAGTTCATCCTTGGCGTCCATCGACCATGCCGCTGACTCTGAGTCAGCGGCCAAGACCGCCGTCTAGTTCGTCAGGACAGAACAGTGAGTTGTTCTGTCCCTCTTATACGTTAATTTCGTTATGATTTCCGTGATGAGGATATATGTATTCCTATAAGCTATGTATATTGTGCTTGTGGTTGTGAATGAATGTGGTGTAATGGTGAATGAAAAAATAATAATAATATCTTGTAAACATGTGAGCATGACTTGTAGACCATTTTGCAAAAAAAAAAACCCATGATTCATGATTTAGATTAATGTGGATGCCTTGATTTCGGTCTAATCAAGAGATTGTGGGACAGCATGCGTGTTTGCAAATTTAGGAAGCTTATCCATGTTGTGCAATTTGTTATAGTTTCGGTTCGATAAAATAGAGTATGTAGAAATGATTCGTAGTGTTAAATCCGTAGATGTATGAATTAGGGAAGTTTGTACTCTAATTCATGCATATGTTGGTAGCTTATGGTTAACCAGCAAGTGGTAAATTGCATGATGTGTAAATTCCATGTTAACGTAAATTGTGTATAGTGTGCTAATTAGTGTTTGATTTTCTGTAAATCCTATTTAGCTCAGAAAAATCTGAAAAATTGAGGGTATGATTTTGAACCCGAAAACAGCATGTGTTTAAATTTCAGGTTAATTGGAACAGTAAATAAAAAGTTATGGTGTTTTCATGTGAATTGTGAATAATTCGTACATATGATAGTAATGTGATTTTATTTCGTTTAAACCAGCATGATTAGTGTTTTCATTGTGTGTTAAACCTTGAAACTCTGTGTGTACCATGTTAGTAAAACAGAGGTGTTCATGTGAGTGAGAAAGTGAATGGATGGAAAGTGTAAAGTGTAAAACTATGTGTAAAGGTAAATGTGTGAAAGTGTAAACTGTGCCAATGTGATACTGCTTCCGAAAGGCAGTGGAGCTGTATCAGGAAAAGCCCCCCTGAGAAAGTTCATTGTGTTAAGTGACCCTAAGGGCATTAGGGGAAATCCTGGAGGTGGACAAGTACCACTGGTTAGGGTGGAGACTTGTTCTCCCCCGTCTGCGCAGTCCAAGAGTCACCATTGCATTGCCTAGATGGTGTCTAAGTGTTATGTGAATGTGAATGTGTCCCTTCTTGGTGGTTTGGACTATGTGCACGGCACCTAATATGTGTAAAGTGTAATGTGTAAAGTGTATGTGACCATGTGTAAATGTGTAAGTGACATGTGAATGTGTATGTGTAAAGTGTAACCATGTGAAAAGAGGAAATTGTGAAAAAGCAAAATGTGAAAATCTAGATGTGCAATGTGTTTTGAAACCATGTGAGGCTAAATCTGAAACCATTGGAATTCAGAAAATGCATGTTATCATTCTTGTGTTTATGTGTGCAAAGTGTTTAGAACCCATGATAGGACAACAAATGAATATGTGTGCAAGATGGCATGATGGATTGTTCATAGATTATGTTTTAGCAACGTTGTAGCTCTCATGTGTTGAATTATAGCCTTTGGACCATGTGAAATCAGCAACCTAAAGCATGTTAAAAAGTTATGTATGTACTTAAGAACATGTAGAATCCATGCTAATTATGTTCTCCGTTTATGTATGTAAGTTGTCCATGTTGATAACTCTCATGTTTGGTCCTCTAAAAGGTTAAAGTTCATGAGTGAATGGATTAGAGACCATGTGATAGGTGATTTTATTTTAAAAATCAGAAAGCATGAGCTATGTATAAATTGTAGAACTTTCATGATAGGTTGAAACCTTGAATGGACTAGCATGCTATGTGTTGCTAATTGTATGTGCATGTAGAAACCACTAGGACTTGTACGTGTATATCATGCATAGTGTTTTTACTTGCTGAGTCTCTGGACTCACTCTTTGCTTCGGCGTACAGGTGTAGTTGGTGACACGACACCGTTAGAGGAGACGGTGGAGACGGACTCCGAGCGCGGAGACTAGTTACTGGAGCTTCTTTGTGATTGTGTACTTCGTAGTATGTACTTGAACATTGTATTAAGATTATCATGAAAAGAATGTAATCTGTGGACATTTTGTATTTCTATTTCAGCAAATTAAATCATGTGAATTTTAGTTCCTTTTTGAAAATTGTAAACTGCATGTATTTTTATGTTGGATGATGAATGAAGGAGATAGTTCTCTTTTACTTCCGCTACTCTGTTATTTATATTCGCGTGTATCTCAGCTGTTTGTATCGTTGGGTAAATGTCCCACTGTGGCTGGCAGCACTCGCTATACCGACGTGGGTTGGTATAACCGTACCGGTATAATGAGGGCCGTCACACTCGAACTCGAGAGTATTTAAACGAACCAAGCTTGAACACCCATTTTCAATACTAGAAAAAGTTGGAGCTCGACTGGAGTTCGATTAAACTTAACGAACAAAGCTTGAGCAGCAAATACTCGGCTCGACTCGACTCGTTTGCAGCCTGTCTTGACTTGGACGAACTCTTCGTCGGATACTCCTTCTGCCAGACTAGTGAATCCTTGTTCAAGGCTCCATAAGTCTCCTCTGTCCATGGATTCCCACATGGTCGACGAGCTGGTTGTACCCTAACACCTATGACACCTTTAAAGATCAATATGATCCAAACAGCTATTGGAAGTTCGCTCTTATCTTGAATCACGCCGGACCTCTGGACCTGTGCGTAACATGGCCAGTGGAAGGGTAGTGTATTCCACCTGACTACCAACACCAAGCGCGCGTGTTGTGCAACTGTTACTATCGCCTGTTTACTCGACGTTTCATGTGAAATTGACCATAAGTTCTCATCTATACTATATCGACTATTCATTTAGTGCTCTCATCTATTTTTTGGTACTCTCTATTGGCCATCTATTGACTATCTAAAGATAAACAAATAACTAATGCCAACGCAATAGGGCCCCGATCTGGTCCTGGGAGGAGCGCCCGAAAAGTGCCATTTGCCCATGAGAGTTAACATGATTAGGATGTCGACATTACATCCAAGTGCCATTTAACAATCAAAACAAGTGCTATGTTCTGTCGTTGTATTTTGACAACAAAGTGCCATTGAATAATCAAAACAAGTGCTATGTTCTTTCGTTGTCTTTTGACAACAAAGTGCCATTTAATAATCAAAACAAGTGCTATGTTCTCTCGTTGTCTTTTGATAACAAAGTGCCATTTAACAATCAAAACAAGTGCTATGTTCTCTCGTTGTTCTTTGACAACAAAGTGCCATTTAACAATATTACTCTATGACAATAAAAAACAAAGTGTTATATTCTCTCGATGTCTCTTGACAAACAAAGTGTTATATTCTCTCGATGTCTCTTGACAAACAAAGTGCTATATTCTCTCGTTGTCTATTGACAACAAAAGTGCTATATTCTCTCTTGGCTATCTACAGATAACCAAAGTGCCATTACTATCTCGATTGACGAAAGTTAATCAAAAGTGCTATACTATTTCGATTGATAAAATTCAATCAAGTGCAATTTACTCTTTATATGGACAATTACTATCTCTCTCCTTATTATACATGTCGCTTGTTACTGCTTGACAATGTCGTTAATTGCTATTGCGTTGTTATCATTTTATATCGTGATTTGACTTTAATCATCGTGCTATACTTGATTCATCTGCTATTTGAAACATGTTACTTGTGCTATTACTTTCTGGACTTTACATAACTCTCTCACTCTATCATTAATTACTCTGCCATTTAATACGTTAATTACTTGAAGCCTGCTTGATCTTGAGATTTAAGTCCTACTGGGCGTTATCGCTCACCCTTCGTTATTTGTTATTGTGTCTCAGGTAAGTCTGACAATGACGTTACACACACCAATGAGACAAGACCAGAGTGATGAGCGACCTGGAGTCAACTCATGAAGTTACCCTAGTACAATGGAGTCTAGTAGTTATTGCTTTAGATTTTTTTCCAATATAATGACATCAATGAGCTCAATGTAGTGGCTCTGGATTAGTGGTTGTAATAGTCTTAGTGAATTTATAATGAAATAAAGAGTTATTCCAATTATTGTTCATTAGATGCTCCGATTTACTCAACTGATGGTACATTTTTCTTTACTATGTACTTGGTTCACGTTTCCTCCGATTTATTCCACTGCTAAATTGGAGGGGCGTGACATTTCATGAGTTTTCTTCTAACCCTCCTCTTAAAGGTTTTGATCTGAAGATCAACTTCTACATCTAGAGGCTGCTCTTGTTGCTCCAACTACTGCTCAGATATATGCTCTTCTTGGGCTTACTGCTGCTGCTCTAACACAACCCTTGCATCCACAATAGGCTATTCTGAACCTTTCTCTGGTTGTGGAACCACATCCTCCGGCTGTTGCTGTGGTTGTTGTTGTTGCTGTGGTTGTTGCTGTTGCTGCTCAGGTTGAGCAGAAGGGGGAACTTGTGTGTTTCCAATGCCCTGTTGGCATACAAATTGTAGTAGTAGGTCCTTCATCTGTTGGACCTCTTCGGATAAAAAGTCAAACTTCACATCTATCTACGGGATCTGCATTTGCACAACTGATAGCATCACTTGCTGTTTCATAAACAACTCCATCATATGATCAACCGGTCTGCTGGTCTCCCCCTGAGACCTTGGCTGGGTCTCTCCATGGGGTGGAGAGACAAAGAGGTGTTCCTCATCAAAGGAAGGCTCAAAGGGTATAAAATTGGGATCCTGAGCCATTCCCTTGCCCCTTAAGTCCCTTAGAACGTGATTGATTGTATCATCAGGAACATTTTGTTCTTGAGAGGGGACAGTAGTATGGATCTATGTTTGTTCTGCTACTGGTGCTTCTTCTTCTCTAACTTCCTCTCCTATCGAAATTGAAGAGGAACTCTGTGCCTCATTTGAAAATACTTCATGAGAGCACTTGAGCACAGTATCCTTAATCCAAACATTCTGAGCCTTATCTTCCAAAATATAATGGCTTCTCCTCAAGGTGGAGAGCCCAATCTTCCCTTTCACAGAAGTACACACCTCATCGTTTAAGTCTACTGAAAATTTCTTGAACACAAGGGTTAGCAGGGGTCCATAGGGAAGAGATTCCTACAAGTTCTTGGAACATGCCATCCTTTCCAAGATTATGGAAGGCAAGTTGACCCTGTGCCTCTGAATAGCCCAAAATAACAAACTGCCATCTCTGGCAGTGATGGAAGAGTGTGTTCCTGCTCTAGGAGTGATGATATTGGTGATCATGGAGTGGAGGATTCTTTTCTCTGCTGAAAGCTCATTGACTAGGAGCCCCTTCTTGGAGATAGACCTTAAACTTTCAATTACCCCTAATTTTTACTTCTCCATGGACACAACTTCACTGATTTTGTGTCCAGAGTTTGGGCAACCTAAAAGCTCAACCAATAGTTCTTCTAAAATTGTAATAGTAGTACCCTTAATTGAACCTATAACTGAACCTTCTGCTGTGATTTGGAGGGAGAGGTAGAATGCCTTCAGTGCGCCCTCAAAGGTTGGTTCACAAATCTGGCAGAGCTTCGACCACCCCATGGCCTCTAGGGTTTCTACTACCCAACCTAGCCTACCAGTTAACTGACTAAAATTGACTATCTTTCCTGGACAAATCGAGGCTTTAGTAGAAGACAGACGCTGGAATTGTTCGGGTGTGAAGAAGGTTCCTTCCGGAGCCCTAGATGAAGCCATCTAGACAAATAGATGAAGAGAGTCTGAGATAGGTAGCATAGAAGATATAGAGAAGGTCCATAGAGGTTAAAGATCCTACATTTCTTCAGAGAACATGTGAAAATTTGCAGATGCTTCAGAGTTGGTTCTGTTGGGGTAAAGACCAGGCATGGGAACCAGGAGGAAGATGACAGAGGAGTCGGAGAGACTTCAAACAGGTGATTTTTCAAATGGAAGGGAAAAGGTCTAATAAAGAAGGGGAATATGTAACGGGCGTAGATAAGGAGATGAACGGTTATAATAATTACCCTTTAAATATAGTTTTAAATAATTTTTTCTATAAATTAAATTAAATTAAAATTTTGACTCCCACTTCACAAACTCCGACTGCATGAGAGTCGCAATACATGACTCCGACTTCACAAGAGTCGAAGTCTCAGGACTTAGAAAAGTTTGGCAGAAATGTAACAAACAATGCAGTAAGGAGAATTTAATTTCTAATCAGGATTGCACATACCTATTTCTCTTCTTATTGAAGTAAATCTATCTTTGGGGAGAGGTTTAGTGAATATATCAACTAATTGATTATCTGTAGAGGCAAATTGAAGTAAAATATCTCTATTACTTATATGGTCCCTGATGAAATGATGTCTGACCTCAATGTGCTTGGTTCTTGAGTGCTGAATTAGATTTTTGGTTAAGTTGATTGCACTTGTGTTGTCACAAAGCATGGAATTGCATGAAGTGTATGACCATAGTCTTCCAATTGATGCTTGATCCACAACAGTTGAGTGTAGCAGCTTCCAGCTGAAATATATTCTGCTTCTGTTATGGACAAGGCTACTGAATTTTACTTTCTGGGAGACCAAAAATCAAGCATCCATCCTGCAAGAATTTGACAAGTACCACTGGTGCTTTTTCTATCTATTTTGCATCCAGCATAGTCAGCATCACTATATCAAAGCAGTTTAAATTCAGAACATCTGGGATACCATAAACCCAATTTACTTATGTGTATAAGATATCTAAAAATTCTTTTAACAGCATTAACATAAGATTCTTTAGGATCAGTTTGAAATCTGGCACACAAATATACACTGAACAATATGTCTGGTCTACTAGCAGTAAGATAGAGTAATGACCCAATCATGTCTCTATAGATCTTCTAATCTACTTTCTTACCAAGTGGATCATTAAGCTGCATTGTCATGCCCCGACAAAGCAGTCACCGAGGCAAGGTAGAAGGACAACAATCTAACTAATAGGTATAATAATGAAATAATTTGACATGAACTCTTAGACTCAAGATCTGAAACCATACTAGCCTTACTTCAATCTATTATAGATTATTTCTACAAGTCATTTATATGAGTTTATACCCCAAGTAGTGAGGAAAGACTAGCGACAATTAAATAAAAGACTGACTAGGAAGTTGGTTCTATAGGTGACAAAATGACAGGCTGCACTCAACCCAACCCTATGGCTCCTAGTCTTGGGAATCACCTGGTTCACTTGATTGAGTATCACCTGAAAAAAAAAAAAATCAGAAGTCCAGAATGAGTACAAAATGCCCAGTAGGATTTACCCTATAAAAGAAAACCAAATTAGATAATTTACTAGATGAGATGATCATAACAGGAAAAGGGACAAATAATGTAGTCAGAAATAATCAATCAAGATTGAATATCTTTTAGGAATGAAAATTCAACAATCATAAACAAATGACTATGTAACAATCATGTACACGCATGGATCAATAGTTAGTAAACTAGCCATTAGCAAGTATACCCAAAAGTTTCATTACAAACAGCAAACATTCATTCATATATATAGAATTGTCATTTAAGCATTCAAATCAAACTTATAGTGTTGCCATGCCTATACATCTGATCATGCACTCTCCAACTATTTAGAGTTTTTGAGTGCTCCTCCTAGGACCGAATCGAGCCTTTACCACATGGCATTAGTCCAAATAGATCTGAGATATTCCATATACATACTCATTTGACAATTCATACATTTAAATGGCCAAGAATTTCCAAGAAATTAGTTTAGAATTAATGGTAAGTAATTTTCAAAGGAAAGTATATCACAAGAATTGCAAGAAAAATTGGCTCCAAGTGTACTCAGAAAAGGAAAATGAATTATTTTAGAATAATTAGTGAAAAGGATAAATGTTTTAAGGTTTAATGGTTTAAATAGGCTAGAGTCAATTTTAAAATGAATCTAAGAGTCAATTCTGAAATGAGTTTGAGAGTCAATTCTAAAATGAGTCTTGAGAGTCAATTCTAAAATGTCTTGAGAGTTGATTTTGAAATGAGTCTGAGAGTCAAATTTGAAATGAGTCTAAGAGTCGATTTTCAAATGAGTCTGAAGAGTTGATTCTCAAATAAGTCTGAAAGTCAATTATCAAATGAGTCTAAAAGTCGATTCTCAGATGAGTCTGAGAGTTGATTCTGAAATAAGTCTGAGAGTCAATTTTGGTTTACATTGTGAGACTCAATTCTAGCTATTAACGTAAGACTTAATAATGTGAGACTTGATAACATGAGACCTGATTTCTTGTTATAACATGAGACTTGATGATATGAGACTCGATTTATAGATATAACGTGAGACTCAATATCGTGAGACTCAATTTTTGGATATAATGTGAGACTCAATAATGCAAAACTCGATTTTTGGTTATAACATAAGACTCAATGTAAGACTCAATTTTTGGATATAATGTGAGATTCAATTTCTGTTATAATGTGAGACTCGATTTTTGAATATAACATGAGACTCGATAAGGCTAGATTTTTGGATATAATGATAGACTTGATTTCATGAAACTTCTAATGTAGCACCCCGAAAATTTTAACTACATAAAAACTCAAATAAATGGAAATAAAATTCCATAATATCGGAGTATTTAAAACATACGTATCATTATCGTATGTGCCAAAACACATCGAAAAATTCCGTAAAAATTATACATCAACCCTAACATTATTACTAAATGTTCCACAAAGAAATTTGTGCCGAAAAATCGAATTAACCAAATTTAAAGTGTTTTGCGACTTATTATCGTAATTCATGAATAAGTCGGAAATCATTATCACACGTACTTGGATGGGTCAGAAAACTAAATAAAAATCATATATGGAATTTAAATAATATTCTCTAACGACCCATCAAGAATTTTGGTTCAATAAAAATCATTTAGGCTAGGTTTAAGAGTTATTGTGACCGACTATCCAAATTAGGAAACAAGTCGGAAAAATCGTTAAGATGGAAATACGACGCAACCATAAATTAATAAAAATGTTGGAGAGACTTCTAACATTATATATTAATGACCCAATATCATAATTGGCCAATGGACATCATTTGGCCCAAAATCAATGAAGTAAGAAAATGCATAGAATTCGTAACTCTAAATCGGCTGAAATTAGAAAGAGTTAATTTGAGTTGAATTGGGATGCAATCATGCATTCTTGGTAACCCAAATTCGTGCCTAACTATGGGGGGAGATTTCCTAAAGCCTCACACACTCTATGGGAGGAAGAAATCCTCCCTAACTAGGAAACTAACCTGTCAAAACCGCAACCTGGCTTTCCTAGTCATAATAGGACTCGTAAAACACCATGGTTGCTTAAATACTCTTCACCAAACCTAGGAACGAGTTTTAGAACTTTCTAGGGTCGTGTGGAGGAGTTCTTGGCAGCTGGGGAAAACAGGAGATCCCCACACCAAGCCGTTCTTCTTCCCTGTTGTGTTTGTTGCGACCAGCACAGACAGTCATCTGAAGTCGACCAAAGGTAGGTCAAACCTAAACCAAACCTTGCAAGGCTTATACCTCTGGAAAGAGGGTCAATTCTACATTCTAACCCAAGTGGAATGCCCAAATTCCATACAGTATACACGAAGCGGTAAGCGTTCTTCTCCAGTGGTCTGAACACAGTTTATTTTGGAAAAATGAGACTTCTTCAACCAGAAGGTAGGTGTTCTCGGGTCAAACCTTAACATATCCTATACAATGTAATAATCAAGTTAACTTTCATTTCCCACTAGTTTCATCGAATTTCATCTAGTAGATTTTGAATTACAAGCGTTTTGCCAAAGTCGCGCATTGTTAGGGTTTTTCCCGTTCTTCTTATTATGCATGGGATTTCTTATCTAATTAGACTAAACTTACTTCATGAAAGTTCTTCTAATTGAAGTCTCGATCATCTTTCATGTTGGACGTTTTATCTAAAAGTATTTCCTTAGAGAGTTATAAGCGTGTTAAGAGAGTCGCTGCATGATACTGCGATTTCGGGCTGCACTTAGCTTTATGTTCTTCATATGTTTCTCGGGATTAGAGATCGAATTAGATCAAACCCCCAACATCAAAGTTCTTCTAATAGTTGTTCTCGTCATCTTTCATGTTGAATATTTTATCAAAATGTCATTCGTTAGAGAGTTATAAGTAGGGTAAGTAAATCCTGCATGAGATGTGTTTTCGGGTTGCACATGACCTATATGTGTTGTTCTGGGAGGGCCTCTAGTGCGCACTACACTGTGGACTAGTGTCGACACACCTGCTCCCAGATTGACCTAGAAGTTCTGGGAGCTGTCTCTAGTGTCGACACTACCTGATCTAGTGTCGACACACTGTCCCATATTGGCCAGAAGGTTTTCTAGAAGCTGTCTCTAGTGTCGACACTACTTGATCTAGTGTCGACACTACTTGACCAATTCTTCATTATTTTGCCTTGTGTTTGAGCATAGTGTCAACACCAGTAAGGGTGTGTCGACACTACCTCTGCAAAATATTGCCTGTCTTGGGTCTGATCATTGTATGATGTCTATTTAATGGCTTAAAAGTGTTTAACCCATTGAAAAATCCTTAATTTCATGAATATTATTCTAATTGCTTTCTTAATGAATGATCATACATGAAACTTGTGATTTACTCCTGTTACCAATCTAGCTTGATTTAAATGATAAATATTATCTTAAAATCTTGTAAACCCATATGTAGTTAAATACATTGATCTTCGCTTGCCATCCATGTTTTGTGTTTTTCGAGAGTTTGAGACCGACAGATTGTGAATTGACACGCGTACATCACTACACACTTATACATCAAGGGCGTGCACTTCCTTTTTCTTCTTGTTCTCGTGAGTATGAATTACAATCTAGACTAAAGCCATTAATGTAAAGATTGAACTAAATATAAATCGTACCGTTCAGCTGCCGAATTTATCTCTTGACCATTATTATCATGAAATCATGTTCAATTACTTATTACTTGTTCCCATCATCATCATGAACATGACATTACACATGCTTACTTATTGAAACTCTTATTGGCCATTATTAATGACTGTGGTATCTACATTTAAAATTTACATGAGATGCTGACAGGGCACGACGTGTGTCCAAGGGCTCCAATCTAGCCCCATGACGGCGAGTCATAGATATACTGTTAACCATGGGGTATAATGATTACTGGCGTTGCATCTGCGCTGGGAGTACTTTCTTGCTTGTTGAATGTTAGATACATAACCACATACACGTGGCCTGTGTGCACTTTTGGTGGATCTTTCCTTGGTGTACATTAGTGTTTACGTGCCTGATTAGTGTTACTTGATCGTGCTTGTGCAATCTTGCTTGCTTGCTTACGTGATATGGCCATCCTGCATTTATTGCAACTAGTAATATCTTGCGTTCTTGTAAACTATTGACATCAAGTGAAATCTTGCGTGCTTATACAAAGTGATCTATTACTAGTTCTCTCTTGTTATATCATTCCAGATCTTATTCTATCATGATCACTCTATCTAGCTTGTTTCATGTATCATGTTTTAATCTGTTTTATTCGCACTTGCATATCATGACATTCATTGTGCTTACCTAGTTCTAAAATGTTAATCACTTATATCATTGCCCGCACATTGAGATGTAAATCCTACTGGGCTAGTTTGCTCATCCCCTACTTTTACCCAATCTAGGTGACTATGACATTCAAGAGGAAGAGCAAGTCGAGGATGGGAATGCGATCGAGTGATGAGCGTTCCAGCTACGAGTCTAGTTATAGTAGATTACTTTGAGCTTAGTACAATGTAGTAGGAAGTGAGGAATAAGTGTATTTCCCTTTTATTGAGTCTCAGTCCTGTACTAGTTTCCAATTTTGATACAATGAGTTGAGATTGAAAAAAGGTTAGTTGAGTTCAATATTTGGGCCTTTGATGATGTATGTTGTTATACATTTAGTGCGTGCTAGCTAGAGGCTTATTTGCCGACTGTCCACGTCTCGAGATATCGACTTGAATTCTTCGAACTAATATCCGCTGCGTAATTCTTGGGACGTGACAGTTTAGTGGTATCAGAGCCTAGGAATATCAAATAGGATATGTCTCAGGAATAAGAGATACCTATGGAACCTAGGTCATGGAAATTTAATATAGTACCTGGTGAGAATGGGTAGAGACTGGGAATATGTTAGAAAGAATTAAACACTCCTACCCATTGACTCTTATAATGTATCTAGAGACAATAATTGGTTTCCATCCTTTTCTCAGGAACCCTCATAACACTCTCACTCAACTGCAATGACTCGCAACCAGTGGCAAGCTATGCAAGACACTGTGGCTGGACTTACTCAGGCCCTGTAAAATGTAGTTCAGGCTGGAAATCAGGCTGGAGCTGCAAGGAATGGAGCAGGTGATCTGCACCAAAATTTTAGGAGTTTAAACCCTCCTCGTTTCTCTGGATCCCCTGATCCGGACGAGGCAGAGAACTGGAAGGAGGAGATAGAAAGGATCTTCCAAGTCATGCAATGCACGAATAGGGAGAAGGTGGTACTGGCCACTTTCCAATTTACAAAGGATGCCCGAGCATGGTGGAAGGCCACATCGGCCCATCTGCCAAATGTAGCTGAGCTGGAGTGGGCCGGATTCCTGGAGATATTCTGGGGAAATATTTCTCTGAGAAAGTCAAGGAGAAGAAGGCAGCGGAGTTTGCCGCACTAAAACAGAAAGGAATGACCGTGGCTGAGTATGAGGCTCAGTTCGCGCGTCTTGCTGTGTATGCCCCACATTTGGTGGAACTGAAAGGCTAAAGGCTAACTGTTTCATGGACGGGCTCAGGCCCATGTTCATTGAAAGGCTCGGACCACACAATATTCAAACTTACACTGAGATGGTCCAAAGAGCTCAACTGGTAGAAGACACTATGGCTAAGGTGGAAGGCATGAGGGGGAAGGACATCTCAAGGCCGACCTTTATAAAAATTGGAGCAGTCGATACAACTGGAACTTTCCCCAATAACAACAATAATAACTACAACAACAACAAAAGGACAACCACGGGGAAGGACTATAGCATGGAGAAAAAGATCAAAGTAGAAGAAACAACGATGGTTGAATATTGTAAATTTTGCAACAAGCCTGGGCATCAAGCGGACAAGTGCTGGAAGAAGGCCGGGGCTTGCCTGCGATGCGGGAGTCACGAACATTGTATACCGAACTGTCCTATGTTAAAAGACCAAGTTGGAAGGAACCAAGGAGTGGTAAAGCGTCAGGGACGGGTGAATGCAATGACGCAAGTGGAGCTTCCGGAAGGAGGTATGATTGTTAAACGCCTAGACTGATCTTATGATGTTTTTATTATTAGTACATTTCTAAGTGGGGGAGATCATTAAGGAGAAATTAAAAGGAATAATCTAGTAGCGATACCATAGTTCATCTGGAGGATTAAGATGGAGTTATAACAACCGTGGAAGGGAAACATGAGTGGAAGGAACCAAATGAATAGTACGTGTGGCCATAGGTGTAGATTTTGGATTGGCATCCACGATGTTGAAAAAAGTTGTAGGAATTAAATCTGAAACCAACTCAAGAATCATAATTATCAAAAGCAAATTAATGGTCTATGAATTTGGGGACGAAATCTCTTAGTGGGGGAGGGTGTAGCACCTCGAAATTTTAACTACATAAAAACTCAAATAAATGGAAATAAATAATTTCATAATATCAGAGTATTAAACATACGTATCATTATCGTATGTGCCAAAACACATCGGAAAATTCCGTACAAATTATACATCAACCCTAAACATTATTACTAAATGTTCCACAAAGAAATTTGTGCCAAGAAAAATCGGATTAACCAAGTTTAAAGTGTTTTGCGACTTATTATCGTAATTCATAAATAAGTCAGAAAATCATTATCACACGTACTTGGATGGGTCAGAAAACTAAATAAAAATCATATATGGAATTCAAATAATATTCTCTAACAACCCATCAAGAATTTTGGTTCAATAAAAATAATTTAGGCTAGGTTTAAGAGTTATTGTGACCGACTATCCAAATAGGAAAAAAGTCGGAAAAATCGTTAACACGAAAATACGACGCAACCATAAATTAAATAAAAATGTTGGAGAGACTTATAACGTTATATATTAATGACCCAATATCATAATTGGGCCAATGGACATCATTTGGCCCAAAATCAAATGAAGTAAGAAAATACATAGAAATTCGTAACTTTAAATAGGCTGAAATTAGAAGAGATAATTTGAGTTGAATTGGGATGCAATCATGCATTCTTGATAACCCAAATTCGTGCCTAACTATGGGGGGAGGTTTCCTAAAGCCTCACACACTCTATGGGAGGAAGAAATCCTCCCAAAATAGGAAACTAACCTGTCAAAACCGCAACCTGGCTTTCCTAGTCATAATAGGACTCCTAAAACACCATGCTTGCTTAATACTCTTCACCAAACCTTAGGAACGAGTTTTAGAACTTGCTAGGGTCGTGTGGAAGAGTTCTTGGTAGCTGGGGAAAACAGGAGATCCCCACACCAAGCCGTTCTTCTTCCCTGTTGTGTCTGCTGCGACCTGCACAGACAGTCATCTTGAAGTCGACCAAGGTAGGTCAAACCTAAACCAAACATTGCAAGGATTATACCCTGGAAAGAGGTCAAGTCTACGTTCTAACCCAAGTGGAATGCCCAAATTCCATGCAGTATACACGAAGCGGTAAGCGTTCTCCTCCAAGTGGTCTGAACATAAGTTTTTTTGGAAAAACGAGATTTCTTCGACCCAGAAGGTAGGTTTTATCGGGCCAAACCTTAACATATCCTATACAATGTGTAGAGCATCAAGTTAAATTCATTCCCACTGGTTTCATCGAATTGCATCTAGTAGATTTTGAATTACAGCGTTTTGCCAAAGTCGCGCACTGTTAGGGTTTTTCCCGTTCTTCTTATTATGCACGGGATTTCATATTGAATTAGACTAAACTTCCTTCATGAAAGTTCTTCTACATGAGGTTACGATCATCTTTCATGTGGACTTTTTGTCTAAAAGTCTTTTCTTAAAGAGTTATAAGCATGTTAAGAGAGTCGCTGCATGATACTGCGATTTCGAGCTGCACTTAGCTTTATGTTCTTCATATGTTTTCTCGGGATTCAAGACCGAATTAGATCAAACCCCCAACATCAAAGTTCTCCTACTAGTTGTGCTCGTCATCTTTCATGTTGAACGTTTTGTCAAAATGTCATTCGTTAGAGAGTTATAAGCAGGGTAAGTAAATCCTACATGAGATGTGTTTTTGGGTTGCACATGACCTATATGTGTTGTTCTGGGAGGGCCTCTAGTGTCGACACTACTTGGACTAGTGTCGACACACTGTCCCAGATTGACCCAGAAAGTTCTGGGAGCTGTCTCTAGTGTCGACACTACCTGATCTAGTGTCGACACACTGTCCCATATTGGCCAGAAGGTTTTCTGGAAGCCGTCTCTAGTGTCGACACTACTTGATCTAGTGTCGACACTACTTGACCAATTCTTCATTATTTTGCCTTGTGTTTGGAGCATAGTGTCGACACCAGTAAGGGGTGTGTCGACACTACCTCTGCAAAATATTGCCTGTCTTGGGTCTGATCATTGCATGATGTCTATTTAATGGCTTAAAAGTGTTTAACCCATTGAAAAATCCTTAATTTCATGAATATTATTCTAATTGCTTTCTTAATGAAATGATCATACATGAAACTTGTGATTTACTCCTGTTACCAATCTAGCTTGATTTAAATGATAAATATTATCTTAAAATCTTGTAAACCCATATGTAGTTAAATACATTGATCTTTGCATGCCATCATGTTAAGTGTTTTCCGAGAGTTTGAGACCGACGGATTGTGAATTGACACGCGTACATCACTACACACTTATACATCAAGGGCGTGCACTTCCTTTTTCTTCTTGTTCTCGTGAGCATGAATTACAATCTAGACTAAAGCCATTAATGTAAAGATTGAACTAAATTATAAATCGTACCGTTCAGCTGCCGAATTTATCTCTTGACCATTATTATCATGAAATCATGTTCAATTACTTATTACTTGTTCCCATCATCATCATGAACATGACATTACACATGCTTACTTATTGAAACTCTTATTGGCCATTATTAATGACTGTGGGTATCTACATTTAAAATTTTACATGAGATGCTGACAGGGCACGACGTGTGTCCAAGGGCTCCAATCTAGCCCCAATGACGGCGAGTCATAGATATACTGTTAACCATGGGGTATAATGATTACTGGCGTTGCATCTGCGCTGGGAGTACTTTCTTGCTTGTTGAATGTTAGATACATAACCACATACACGTGGCCTGTGTGCACTTTTGGTGGATCTTTCCTTGGTGTACATTAGTATTTACGTGCCTGATTAGTGTTACTTGATTGTGCTTGTGCAATCTTGCTTGCTTGCTTGCGTGATATGGCCATCCTGCATTTATTGCAACTAGTAATATCTTGCGTTCTTGTAAACTATTGACATCAAGTGAAATCTTGTGTGCTTGTACAAAGTGATCTATTGCTAGTTCTCTCTTGTTATATCATTCCAGATCTTATTCTATCATGATCACTCTATCTAGCTTGTTTCATGTATCATGTTTTAATCTGTTTTATTCGCACTTGCATATCATGACTTCATCGTGCTTACCTAGTTCTAAAATGTTAATCACTTATATCATTGCCCGCACATTGAGATATAAATCATACTGGGCTAGTTTGCTCATCCCTACTTTTACCCAATCTAGGTGACTATGACATTCAAGAGGAAGAGCAAGTCGAGGATGGGAATGCGACCGAGTGATGAGCGTTCCAGCTACGAGTCTAGTTATAGTAGATTACTTTGAGCCTTAGTACAATGTAGTAGGAAGTGAGGAATAAGTGTAATTTTCCCTTTTATTGAGTCTCAGTCCTGTACTAGTTTCCAATTTTGATACAATGAGTTGAGATTTGAATAAAAGGTTAGTTGAGTTCAATATTTGGGCCTTTGATGATGTATGTTGTTATACATTTAGTGCGTGCTAGCTAGAGGCTTATTTGCCGATTGTCCACGTCTCGAGATATCGACTTGAATTCTTCGAACTAATATCCACTACGTAATTCTCGGGTCGTGACATCTAACATTGCAAATTAATTATGTAACGGTAATTCAACAAGAATAAACACAATCTAATTATCATGAGCATCTTATATGCGCACAAGGGTTTGGAAACCATCATATAGTGAAGAGTAAGGTTGTGGCACGTGAAGAAAAAAATCCTAACTTCCTTACAAACATCCTCAAGGATGAATTCAAGGAGAAGATTGAATGTAAATCATGATATTGGACTTCAAGGAAAACTCTGAACTAATATCAAAGATCAAGGAGAACTCTAACCTATAGCTTGATGAAAAACACATGAACATGATCTTATACTCAGATTATCAATAAAAATAGCAATCAGAAACTATGTTTATCAAGAAGATATTCAATTGCTCATGAAGTAATAAAAGTGGTACGAGCCAAAGAGCAAGATCTTAAAAGTTAGAAGATCTCTTTCTCGTTTAGAGGTACCTACCTTAATCTAGAAAGGTCAAGATCTCAAAAGCTATAAGATCTCCATCTTTTCTCCCCTTGTTGCTAGAGAAGTTGCATCCATGCATGCAACGTGAAGAGAAAGATAAACTCAGGGTACAAATATATATATACACACTAACTTTAGTAACCTAAGTTGGTTGGAAGACCACTTAAAGTATGCCTTAGCAGTCAGCAACATCTAATGATGAAAAACAATAGCCCAAAGGTGGCTAGTTGGCAATCTATATTTACCAAGGTTAAAGTTGGTCTAACTATTAATTAAGGGTTACCTAGCAAGGTTAATTTTTATCGTCATAATTTGTTGCTTATGTGTTAAGTGACTTGACTTTCTTACCTTTTAGTCCTCTTCTTAATATTTATTGAAGTTTTCTAACTTTAAGTTGTGTCCTTCCTTAAAACTCTTATAATTATACTTATATGTGCTCCTATTTTTCTAGTCACTACATGCACCCCTTCGATAGCCAAAAAGGCCTTCATTTAGATCACGGGAAAAGACTGACCCAACTGTATTCGTTGTGCGGGCAATGTGGGTTGACAGGAGAATCCAACTCTTTAGTATATCATAAGAAAGTTCAAGAGCAGGCGACACACATGCATCAAATGGAGGATCAGCTAAAGTTATAGGAGGAGGAGATGACTTAGATGCGAGCACATAGTGCACACAGCTCTTTGAGAAGTAGCAGTTGTGCATGCAGCTCTTTGAGATGGAGCATATACATGTATAGATAGAGGAGATTAGGTTGCTACTCACTCAGATCATAGCATCACAGACTTTGATTGCCCCTGCTCTAGTTTAGAGCGATAGTGGGACAAATGACAATGGAGATGATTTCTCTTATTGTGATGATGATCATAAGGGAGGCGCCAATTGTTAGACATTTAGCGACATTGTAATAGATTCTTAATTTGACACTTTTTATTTGGGTATTGTATATTTGTATGTATATATAATCTATTGGTGAATACATTTATTTCTATGTATGGATTGTCTGAATGATCTAATGAACTTGAGTGGTGGCTCATTCATACATATGTTATTGAATGATTCAACAAACTTGGGTGGTGGCTCATATATATGTATGTTATTGAATGATCTATTGAGCCTAGGTGATAGCTTATTTTGTACATATAGAGTGTGATGACTCATATTTAAATTATTATATTTTTTTCAATGCAAACTTTTGTCAGTGATTGTTGTAGTCGCTAACATATCTTGTGACATATGTTAGCAGCTCCATAGCCATTGACATGCCATGGGATATGTCAGTGGCTAGGAAGCCATAGACATATGCCAAACATATGCTAGTGACTACAAAAGCTGCTACTCATATGACATATGCTCATATGTTAGCGGTGAAGGTAGGTGTGACATATATGTCAGCGGCTTTGTTTCACCACTAACATATGACATATATGTCAATGGTCCTACAAAAGCTGTTGACATATCCTAAGTTGATGGAGATTTTATCGATGACTTTGTCAATGACTTCTGACATATATTTTTGTCTGTAATTTTTTTTCACTTTTGTCTGATATATCCATATGTATTTTGTAGGCGGCCTCCTTTGAAGGGAAAGTCTTGATTTCAAGTTTTACATTATGTGATTGTGTGGAAAGGAGGACTCAATTAGAGGCGGACAGACGTCAACCTGATAAGTTTTCTTATATAAATGCCCTGCCGTATGTCCATATAAAGTGAGGGGCGGACGTGCAAAACCAATCCCCGGAAAAAGCCCTGCTGGCAGCGCTTTTTGTGGTAGGGGCGGACCGGATCCTCCGGTTTTTAATAAAAAAATCGAACCAACCTTTTTTAATGAAACAACCAACTAATTTTAACCCTAATAGGCTTCTCTCCCCAAGCGCCTCCCCGTGCTCATAGCCACCCTTTTTATTTGTTTTTTTTTGAACTTTCGTCACTGCATCCAGTTACCAGTAGACTTCGGACTTCTTGTACTTCAGCTCATCGATCCCCTTTGTGTTATCGACTATTTGGTCGGGAATGATATATGGGAGGACGGCAACGGATAGCCCACCTACACGAAAGTGTCGAGTCTGCAGCCTTCTTCAGACGTTGCTATTGCTTGTTATTTCTATGGAATTAGAGATCCAAAATCAAATCAGGTATTGACGTATTGCAATTTTATCACTTTTTTTAGATTTCAATCTCAAAATTTTGAGTTTCTTCTTCTATCCGTGTGTTTTGTATGAATTTGTATTTTTTAAGTTTAATGATAAATTTTTTATTTGATATGAGTTACTCTTGTTTGCTAATTTTGAGAAAAATCTTATTTCATAGTGGTTGATTATTTATCTAACGATGCTCAGTGACCAGCCAATAGCACGTCAACACTCTTTGCGAATCTCCAACTTGTTGGCCCTTACGAGTCGACACCAAGATAACATATCTATTTTTAATTTTTTATACTGTGATCCAGCGAGCCTGGGTGGTGGCTCATTTATTATGTAAAATATTAATTTTTTATATTATGATACAACGAGCCTAAGTGGTGGCTCATTTATTATAGAAAATATTTAAATTTTTATACAGTGATCTAGCGAGTCTGGGTGGTGGCTCATTTATTATGTAAAATATTTAATTTTTTATATTGTGATCCAGCAAGCTTGGGTGGTGGCTCATTTATTATAGAAAATATTTAAATTATTATATTGTGATCCAGAGAGCATGGGTGGTGGCTCATTTATTATGTAAAATATTTAATTTTTTATACCGTGATCCAGCGAGCCTGGGTGGTGGCTCATTTATTATAGAAAATATTTAAATTTTTATACTATGATCCAACGAGCCTAAGTGGTGGCTCATTTATTGTGTAAAATATTTAATTCTTTATATTTATGATAAATCCGGGTGATGGCTAATATGTTATATATAGTTTATTTTTTTTTTTTCAAAATCCATAGAATGATTTGGCAAGTTTTGATGTTGGTTCTATTTATATTTTATCTTTTAATATGTGTGGGAATGTAGACGTAGCCCCTACTAATATATATGCAGATATTTTTTACTTGTTATTTTAGATGGAAAAATCTTCTACAATCGAGTCATTTTCAAAAGGAAGAATGCAGAAATTGCTGAGGTTAATGAAACCATTTCAAAAACTCCTAGAATTGAAATCAAAGATAAATTTGATATACATTCATTAGAACGAGATCAAGGATTGCGTCCATAGATTTGGGAATATCTGATGATCTGTCTATCTCTATATAATTTTATTTATTATATACAATTTTTGGTGATTAACAAAATCTTAATAAATACTCTATAACAACCTTTTTCTGATGTTTATCCACAGAAAATAACTCAAGCAAAATCTGTAAGTATCCTCACACATTGTTATTTGAAGTTCAAAACATCGATTTTGGTCTCATATCGATTTCGCTTTACTTAAACAACGATTTAACTGCAACAACGATTTGCCTTTACTTAAACAACGATTTGACCGCAATAACGATTTGCCTTTACTTAAACAACGATTTGACCGCAACAACGATTTGCCTTTACTTAAACAACGATTTGATCGCAACAACGATTTGCCTTTACTTAAACAACAATTTGATTGGAACAACGATTTGCCTTTACTTAAACAACGATTTGATCGCAACAATGATTTGCCTTCACTGAAACAACGATTTCATAAGTGAAACAACGATTTCATAAATGAAACAACGATTTCAATCTCACAACTATTTCATAAGTGAAACAACGAATCATAAATGAAACAACGATTTCAGTCTCACAACGATTTCATAAGTGAAACAACGATTTCATAAATGAAACAACGATTTCAGTCTCACAATGATTTCATAAATGAAACAACGATTTCTCAAGTGAAACAATGATTTCGGTCTCACAACGATTTCATATGTAAAACAACGATTTCATTAATACATCAATTTCACTTCTATTGACTTCACTAGAACTATATTCCACATGAATTTTGATCACATCGATTTTATTTCAACATAGATTTCATTTATACTTGAATTATGATTATGACATCGATTTCAAGATTACCCAACGATTATGGTTTAAATAAACTGTCAAACACTATCATTATCGTCTCAAATAACCTTGAATATATTCATCTTTCTTGATAATAAATTATATGAATTCAAATCTATGTGGATTTCAAAAATCTTCCCGCACACTACACAATATCTTATGATCTTGAGTATCTTATACGATATATCCTTGCTTGTCTCACTTGTATTACATAAAGTCTTGCTTTATATGATGACAGAATAACATTTCCTTTCTTGTATATCTTTCTACTACACGACTACTAATGTTGACTGATAGTTTAGACAAAAAGGAGTTGTCTATGTGTTAGCATTTATTGTGTGCAGGACTTTTGTAGAATCGCACGTCAAAGAGGAACCTGCCAACCTGACAAGAGCACAAAAGATCTAGACAATCTTTCCTTGAAGATGTAAGGGTCAATCCAAGCATTAATGGCTGCAGGCTCACCTACTCCATACTTCGGACCAGTCTCTCTAACGTGCATGAAGCTGTGAGACAACATATACTTCAAACAGTCAAATTATTACAAAGATGATAAATACAAGACTGGTGACTCCATGAAGAATAGTTCGCACACTCATCTTTCACAGTGAAAAATCCCAGTCGCTTGAAGAGCCAGCTTGCTCATTCCAACCTTCTCAAGCTCTCAGCTCTCAGAGATCTCATTCCATTCCTGTCAAGAGCTAGCGTAGGTCTGAGAGAGAGAGTTCATTCCAGATTGTCTTGTGTCTCTCAGACTCCATCTTAGATCAAGCATTGTCTATTAGCTTGGTCTTGGGGACCTCCTACTTCAAATCAATCTGTGTGTGCATTCCTCTTCAGGTGTGAAGAGAAGACCTGTCGAATTAGGTGGTGTAATTCCTCTTCTGGTAGAGAAGAGAAGGCCATCTGTTGCTGGATGTGTAAGTGTCTATAAGGGGGACTGTACCCTTGTTTAGTGGAAACCCAAGTTGTTGCTTGGGGACTGGACATAGGACTCCTTGGGATAGGAGGTCCGAACTAGGATAAAAATCTCCTATTGTTTGTGTCATTACGTTTGTGTCTTCATTCTACACTAACTCTAACTATCGAATTTAGTGTTTTCTATTAAGCCTTTTTATTTACAGGTATTGGTCGTAAAGATTTTTAGCAATCCATTCACCCCCCTCTGGGCTTGCTATCTGGGCAACAAGTGGTATCAGAGCCAAGTCTCTTCAAGAAGAAGATCTCACGATCTTATGAGCAAAGATAAATGGCAGCTCAAGGATATGCTGATGGTCAGTCCGTCAACAGACCTCCTCTATTTGACGGCGAAGATTACAACTATTGGAAGACTCGAATGGAGTTCTTCCTTCAAGGTCTCGATTTCTAGCTTTGGTCAATCATTGAAGAAGGAGACCTCATGGTACTCAATAACAGAGAGAACTAGACAGATTAAGACAAGAAGAAAATATCCCTAAACAGCAAAGCTAAGAGCATACTGTGTTGTGCACTCTGTAAGAAAGAATTCAACTGAATTTTTGCTTGCAAGTCAGCTATGGAAATGTGGGAAAAGCTAAGGCTCACATACGAAGGAACTGATAAGGTAAAGAAAACTAGAATAGATATTTTGGTAGCTCAATACGAGAGATTTCAAATGCAATATGGAGAGTTCATTTCTCAAATGTACAACAGATTCATTGACATCACAAACGGTCTGGCTGTGCTTGGAAAAACATATGATATCAGAGATATGGTGAGAAAGATATTAAGATCTCTGCCAGCCTCATAGACTCCAAAGGTGACAGCCATTGAAGAAGCCAATGACCTTAGGAGAATGTCACTTGAGAAATTCATTGGGTCATTAATGGCTCATGAGATAAATATGGAAAGGCTTGGAGAATCCTCTAGTAGGAAGAAACATAGCAATGCTCTAAAGGCCACTGAAGGTAGTTCTGAAGTACAAAGTGAAAGAAGTGATGAAGGCAGTGAAGATGAAGAAGGCTTTCTCTCAAGAAGACTGCAGCACATTCTAGCCAAGAAAAAATACCAGTCAGGAAGAAGATACTTCAAGAAAGGTAAAGACTTTAAAAGGCCTGAAGGCAAAGATGTTAAGAAAGCTGAACCAATATGCTATGAGTGCAAGAAGCCTGGACACATCAAAGCTGAGTGTCCCAAGTTAAAGAAAATGAATTCAAGAAAAAGGACAACACAAAGAAATTCAGAAGATATAAGAAGAAAGCCATGGCTGCTACATGGAACAACGAAAGCGACTCAGACAGTGAGTCAAGCTCCAGTGAAGAAGAAGAAGAAAAGACCAATCTGGCCTTCATGGCAAATGTTGATGATAAGGTAACTTCGGACTCATCTTTTGTTGCCCGGTTGGCGAACCCAGAGGGGGGGGGGGTGAATGGGTCTTTAAAAAATATTCACTTAGTTAAAACCTGAACTTAAACAAACACAAAAACATTCTTGGAAGAGATTAGTAATGGTTAGTAAAAAGAACAATCACACAAGAAGACAATCACACAACACACAGATTTATCCTGGTTCGGATCTCCTCTCCGTAGGAGTCCTACGTCCAGTCCCTGAGCAAACCTCAGGATTCCACTATCTAGGGTACAGTCCCCCTATGGACGAAACAACCACCTAGCTCAGCTGGTCTTCCTTCATACTTGAAGGGAACACAACACCCTGGTACCTCCAGGTCTTCCTTCACACCGAAGGGAAACAAACAAGGGAATCTGAAAAAAAGATTGACTATCCCCTAGATCAAGCTTAACAGAGCTCGATCTGAAGCTACAAGCACTGAGAGTTAAAGATCTACACAGGTGCTCTCTCTCAGAACTATTCTAGCTCTCTTCTGAATTTTCTCACAACACAGGGAGCTAAGAGCCAAGGTGGAATGGAATGACAAAGCTGGCTCTAGAATTCTTGTGAAGACTTGAAAGACTGCAAAGTTGTTTTTCTTTCTTGATCGCTATGTATGTGTGTCTTCAAATCTTCTGTCTTATATATATATATATATATATATATTATATATATATATATATATATATATATCTTCATCTTGAATGTACACGATGAGATAGCCGTTGTCTCACAGCTTTGGTGAACGTTAGACTGAAGGATTTATGGAAGCTTCCAGTCAACAGTCTTTTGCTCTTTAGAGCACGCAAAGTGATGAGATCTTTGAGGTGACTTGTAGTTCTTTCTATGTCCAACGTTGTAAGATGGTACAACTTCAAGGTTCTGCAAAAGTTGAGCTTTAATGGTAGATAGCTAACACTATCTCCAGATGTCAGTCAACGTTAGAGCAAGTAAACACAGATATAGTAGTGACAGTTTATCGTTCTAAAAGGATACATGCAGAGAATACACGATAATGGAAGATATGTTCTGCGTGCATGCAGAGATACGTTCAGTCTTCATTAAATGCATAGCAGTCAAACAGGTGAGATACGACTTTGACTATTCAACGTATTTCAAATCAAAGAAAACATTTATTTGATGGAAACATGTCTTATGAAATCATTATGAGATCATGATAGTCTAAGAGAGTCGTTATGAATCATAACACATCATTATAGATTCAGAAGAAGTCGTTGCGAGTTCTAAAGAAGTCGTTACGGTAAGCAAATCGTTGTGAGTTCTAAAGAAGTCGTTACGGTAAGCAAATCGTTGTGAGTTCTAAAGAAGTCGTTACGGAAAGCAAATCGTTGTGAGTTCTAAAGAAGTCGTTACGGAAAGCAAATCGTTGTGAGTTCTAAAGAAGTCGTTACAGTAAGCAAATCGTTGTGAGTTCTAAAGAAGTCGTTACGGTAGCTTATGAAATCGTTACACAAGCAAGTCGTTGCGCTTTCTAAGGAAATCGTTACGATAACTTATAAAGTCGTTGCGACAGGCAAGTCGTTACGCTTTCTAAAGAAATCGTTATGACAAGCAAGTCGTTACGAGTTCTAAAGAAATTGTTACGATGACTTATGAAATCGTTATGACTGGCAAGTCGTTACGAGTTCTAAAGGAGTCGTTACGATGACTTATGAAGTCGATATGACTGGAAAGTCGTTATGCTTTCTAAAGAGAATCGTTATGACGAGTAAGTTGTTACGAGTTCTAAAGAAATCGTTACGATGACTTATGAAATCGTTATGACAAGCAAGTCGTTACGAGTTCTAAAGAAATCGTTACGATGACTTATGAAATCGTTATGACTGGCAAGTCGTTACGCTTTCTAAAGAAATCGTTACGATGACTTATGAAATCGTTATAACATCGACTTGTTTGAACTTTAGAACTTACAAAGAAGTCGTTACATCTTTACTGGAATCAATGCATATATGTACTACCATAAGTGCTTGATTTTCTTTGAAGAATTCCTGTGCTTAAGGCTAAATGAAATGTAGTTAGAAAACTTTTGACAGAGTTTTGTTTATCACCAAAATAAGTATGTAATGGATTTAAAATTACGAGGGGATGGACTGTTCATCAATCTCCCCCTTTTGTGATGACAAAACTTAATCAATATTTTAACATATTTACAGTAAGCAGAAATAAAAGTAAAAGTACTGAAAATATATTTCAAAGATGTTTCATACATATGTAAGTATTTTCTCCCCCTTTTTGTCATTAAGCAAAAAGAATGAGGACTGAGACAAAGAATAAGAGACAATGAGGAGAAGGAACACAATTTTCATTAAGCTTGAGGAGGTACAGGCAAATAATATGCAGGAGAGAGAAGAGAGGCAAAATAAGAAATGGCTTCCCAGGCCTGCTCTTCCTGCCTATCAAAAAATTGCCTAAAAGGTCCATCAGAAATAAAGAAAGTTGGTCCATGGTAGAAGCCATCCGAGACAGGTAGATGGTGCGTGCTTGGAGAGAAAGTTGGCATACTCATCAACATCCATGGAGCACCGGATGAAGGAGGTTTTTCCAAGCTTGCACAGGCAAGGAATTGATCCATGGTAATAGGGTAGAAAATCTGTTTCTCCTGAGGACTTGGCGTAGAGCTACAAAAACCTTGTATCTTTCAGCCATAGTTTGTAGGGATCAAGTACAAGATGGATGGAGTCATGTCTAAGAAGGGGCAGGAGAGACAGGGGCTTTTCCTTCCCTGGCCTGAGCAGCATTGAGATGAGCTAACTGCTGAGCAGACAACGAATACAATTCGGACCATTATGAGGAGTTTAGCCTTTCACATTCTGAGAGGATAGGAGCAAGAACTTCAGATGTCACAAACCCTCTGTGATATTCCCGGAATAAATCTGGGAAAACCAACTTGGAGAGTTTTCTGAATTTTGATTCTGCCCATGACCCTTGCAAAATGTTCAAAGATAATGGATCCAACAGAAGATTCCATGACCAGGAAGTGAATCTGAGGCAAGAGGATCTCTTCAGGCAAATGGAGTGTGGCAAAATCCACTCTCACTCCTTCAGATTGCTCAGAGCTGGAGAGGACCTTGATGGCTCGTTGAATTGGCTTAGCTGAACTTCAGGTAATCTGTTGAGATACCTGTAGTTATTGAACATCTGAAAGTGCCTGATCATCTTGATTTCTTTGGATGAAAGAAGCCCAGGTGTTTTGGTGATGAAATTTAAACCACTCAGAAAGGGTCAAAGAGTGATCCCTGGGAGGAAATCTGGCTGCCTTAGCTTGAAGAAAGCGATTGTAAAGATCTTTTTGAGATCTAGCCCATTGCTCCTCTCTTGGAATGGGCAGAGGAAAAGATTTTGATTTTCGGGTTTGGAAAGAGGAGTGTAAGGAAGAATGACTTCAAGGTGGTCAGAGAGGTTGAGAAAAGGGAGGTTGACAAGGGTGGCAAAGACAACCTTTGTAGATACTCTTGTACAGGGATGTATGCTTGTGTGTCACTGTAAGAGAAAAACACAAAGGAGGGTAGAGAGGAGTGTCGGAGGATTGAGTTTTCTTTTCTTGGAGACAGTACTGGAGGAGTCTGTCTTGGAAATGTGGTCTCCTACCTTTAGCACAGACCTAAGGATAGCTTCTTCAAACTCATCCTTAATGTCTGTAAGAAAAGGAGAGTTGATTTGAGCATTCCTAGGAATAATAGTGATAAAGGAGGGAGGTGCAGAAGGGTGAAGGAAATCATCAGTGGTAGAAATGCCTACTTCTGGTACTGAAGAAGGACCAGAAGAGGATGAGGCTCCAGCGGAGGATGCTGGAGGGGCCTCGAGGTAGGAGAGGAAGGAAGATGAGAAGTGGAGGAAGCAGGGAAGAGGAAGTATTAGGAGAAGGAAAAGGTGTGGGGGAAGAAATAGGTCTGGATCTAGGTCTTTTGAAGGAGGTGGAGCAGTGGAGCGTGTGGAGGCTGTGGTTGGGATAGAGGAATAGGAGTGTGGGTGGAAGTGGGAGCAGGGGGCAATGGATCTGAGACCACTTCTTCAGGCAAAGATTGCACAGAATCCAACACTTCTGGCCCTGATGGCCCTGATTCCATCACAGCTGGCCTGATGGCCCTGGTACTCAGCCTCTGCTGCTGCCTGAACTGCATTTGTTGCTCTACAGGTGCTGCTGTACTGGGGTTGCTACTGCTGGGCTGCTGCTGGTTCTTCTGCTGGTGCTGCTGCTGGGGTTGCTGCTGCTGGTGCTATGCTGGTCTTTCTGGTGCTGCTGCTGGGGTTGCTGCTGCTGGGTGCTGCTGCGGTTCTTCTGCTGGTGTGTGCTGGTGGAGGGAGAAGGGCTTGAGCTCCAACTGCTTTAAAGATTTCAGAGATCATGCTCTTCATGGTGCCCATCTCTTGATTGAACCACTTCATAGCATTGCGAATTGAACATACTCGTTGCATGCTGAAGCCTGGCTCAGAAATATAGAATTCACATCTGATGGAAGTGTACATAGCAGTTCACCTTGCACATCCAGCCTCTCAATCACAGGTTTCAAGTTAATGATTATTTTTGTTTGACCTGCCTTTCAAAAGGTTGTGACAGTTAAGAGAGGTACTTCAGGTGCAGTCTCTTTGTCCTTCTTCTGCTCTCTTTGGCTGGAGGAGGTTGATCATCTTCATCAGAACTTGAGGAGCTAGCTGTCTCCCTTCTCTGTCATCTAAGTTTGGAGAAACTCTGTGTAGTTCTCCTGATCACCACGGTTGGAGGTGCTTCTTGTTTTTTCTGTAATTGCTCCCCTCAATAGGAGCATCTTCTTCAACTGGTACTGACTCCCCTGACAAGGAGCATCCATCATCACAGAGTCACCCTGAGGAATTGGGTGCTCTTCCTCTAGTGGAACCTCTTCAATAATGTGGCTGATGCCACAGTCTCCTCTGTAACTGGCATAATATCTTCTGGGAGAATATCCTCAATTCTCCTTCAGCAAAAACTCCAGCTGGCACTTCTGGAATTTCTGGAGCTGCTGCTGACATCCTTTCTCCTTCTTCTTCTGCTGTAACCTCTGACTGATTTTCGGCCATAGATGGCCCTGCCTGCTCTTGTGCTACAAAGGTTGGAACAGAAACAGATTCATTGGCAATTCTGACATCTCAACAGCTGATTCCATCTGAGGGTGAGCACCTGAAGCATCACCAATGTAAACTTCGCCTTCAGCAGTTGAGGCCTTGGACCAGACCCCATTAACTACAGAGAAGCCACTCTTCTTCAAATTTCTGGACCTGATAGCTTGGCCCATTTTCTCTACAACTGCCCCAGAGAGATCAAACCGAAGTGTTGAAAATCTTGGTAAGTAAATGGGCATAGGGCAGTGACACATACAGCTTGCTCTTGGTGTCCCAAATTTGTTCTCTGGAAATTCATTCTTTCCATTATTACTGCGGCTACATTGATCTCCTTATTTTGAATGGCCCAGAACATTAGGTCAGAATCGGCCTTAGTGCAGGATGAGAAGGTTGCACTTCTGGGAACCAAATCTGACAAACAATGAAGTGAAGGAGGCGATGAAGGCATTCAGTTGATTTATATCAAGTTTGCCTTCCCTTAATTTGAAGCCCGGCCTACAATTCCCAAACCCTTCTCTTGAGCGTCCTCCATGTGAACCCCCTAAAGCCTAATGTTTTCACCTCAAACAACATTCTTAGGAGCTCAGGGTCTATTTTGATCAGGGGGGCCCTTTACCGAAGAGACAAGGGACCATCTGCCTCTGTTCTTAAGCAAACGTAGAATGCCTTTACCAAGTTAGATAAAACCTCTGAGTAGGTGGTAACGCCCTTCCACTGCATCTGGTTGATCTTTTCGACTATGCTGCTCATTCCATTCTTCTTCAGATCTGCAATGTCTACTTCTTTATGACCACAGAGCTTCGTCTTCACAAAGGTGAAACGCTCCTGCTGCTCAGGAGTGAGAAATTCGGTGCTGTAACCACCCAAATGCCGGCGATAGCTGGTGCGGCCATGGATTCAGGTGGGAAAAGTTCTGAAGGGTTGTGGAGGAAGGAGACGAGAAAGAACCCTCAAGAAATTTCACGGGAAGGGGAGAAGGCTTCAGACTTGCAGAGGATGGAGGTGAGAGTCGCTAGGGCATCGGCTCATGCGACGGGACGAAAGAGGGAAAAGAGGTGAACGAAGAAGAGGAATCGTTATCGCATCGATTTAAGGAAAAAATAATGCTCCAAAAGGTGAGGCGACAGAAAACGACAAACGAGGTTGACCGCCTTGAACGACTTTAGCTTAAATGAAAGGAGCGCTTAAACAGAGGTATTCGAAGTCTTTTCACTTTACAAAAGAGAAAGAGAGAACTTATTTAAATTCTGAAATTCTTTATATCAGTTTTAAAAGAAGATCTTTTCACAAAATACACATGCCTAACTCCCTTCTAAGAGATGTAAATCTCTCTTCAGGTAGGGCCTTTGTGAAAATGTCTTCTAACTGATTATTTGTATCAATAAAGGATATTTCAATATGCCTAGCTACATGATCACGAATAAAATGGTATCTAACCTCAATGTGTTTGGTCCTGGAATGCTGAATTGGATTTTTGGTGAGGTTGATAGCACTGGTGTTGTCGCATAGCAGTGGAATTGACTTGATTTTGAGTCCAAAATCATCAAGTTGTTGCTTTATCCATAAGAGTTATGTACAGCAACTTCCAGCAGCTACATACTCAGCCTCAGCTGTAGACAGTGCTACTGAATTTTGTTTCTTTGAGGACCATGATACTAAACACCCTGCAAGAAACTGACAAACCACTGGTGCTCTTTCTATCTACCTTACATCCAGCATAGTTAGCATCAGAATATCCTACTAAATTTACATCACAAGAGTTTGGATACCATAAACCTAAATCATGAGTTCTAGCTAAATAACGAAAAATTCTTTTTACAGAAATTAAATGTGACTCTCTAGGATCTGCTTGATATCTAGCACACATGCATACACTAAATAATATGTCAGGTCTACTGGCGGTTAAATAAAGTAATGAACCTATCATACCTCTGTAGATCTTTTGATCTACTTTCTTACCATCCTTGTCACGTCCATCCTGGTTGATGTACTCATTGGTGTTGACAGTGGCTTGGCGTTATCAAATCCAAACATCTTCAACAGTTCTTTGGTGTACTTTGCTTGACAGATGTGAGTTCCTTCCTTTCCTTGTTGATTTGAAGTCCAAGGAAGTAGTTGAGCTCCCCATCATACTCATCTCAAATTCTCCCTGCATTAACTTTTCAAAATACTTGCACAGGGATC
>CM024758.1:34775256-34836870 GCA_014218235.1 Colocasia esculenta
ATTTTAATGGCATAAACAATACAAGTGAATCAACGCACAAATAAACTACAAATTTAAATATATATACCTATCACAAGGGTAGGAAGCATAGTAGGCATAGGTGGACTCGATCCTTTAGAATGAGAAATAAATAACAAAATATATAATCAATATACAATCACTTACAACTTCAAACACAAGGCTTACTTTCTACCAGAGGAGGAGGCGTGGATGGACCCGAACTTGTAACAATTTAATGACATAAATATGTATAAGTAATGCACAAAAAATACAACTTTAAATATACAAACTTGAGGCCGCAGAAGAACTCTTCCCACTACTCAACCTTCTTCCACCACTAGAGCTCGATCATGCTACCGTACCTATCATCACGAAGAACATGAAAATTCATGTATATTAGTCAACTGCTTTTATAAAAATGGACATTATAAAAATTTACCATGCATGAAAATGTTCTACCAATTTTTAAATGATATTCATTCCTCCTTAGATGATGACGATAAATCTATTCAACTCCATCTTCGTCAACATCTTCACATTCAACATGGGTATGTTCCTCCTTCTCATCAGCCTTCATCAGACACCTGATCTACATTAATATCTGTCGCCTTCTAGTACTCCCTTTATCTCATATGGATTACTTCTTCCACTTCATCCTTTAGACAAGTAAATGGGCTCTTCAGATTTGTTTACTCCGGTATAAGCTATCAACTATACTCATCACCAAGTCTACTTGAAAGATTCGGCGTTGACCTCTTCAGGTGTATGATCAGTCAGGTCCAATTCATAATCAAATAATAGCCTTGATCTAACTCTGCAAACTGCCCACCATTCATTTCATGTTTTGTTTGTATATGCTGGAAAGCTTGTATAACACTTGCTGAGTTTGTGTGGCCAAAATGAATGGCTCATAAGTTTTCAATTTGGACTTATTTTAAGCTCGACAATCCCACCTGATCTACATCAAAATTCATGTATAGTCATCTATGCCTTTATTGTACAAACTCTTATATGAAATGAAATCCTTTTTGAACTATCATCATGTGTATACTGCTTGTGTGATGAATTTAAGTTATAGTCAAAGTTTCTATGAACATAGTTGCCATCATAAAAAAGGGGGAGATTGTTGTGCCCCTCGTTTTGATGATGTCATGGACCAAGTCTAACTATGATAAATGTCTATACATGAGTATTAAGAATCCCCTAACACATTATACTCATGACAGAAATCAACACAAAAGTCAAAAGATCCACTTGTGTGTCGACACACATTGCTCTGAAGGTCGACATACATTGCTTTGAAGGTCAACACACCTTCTCTGAAGGTTGACACACATTGCTCTGAAGGTCGATACACATTGATCTGAAAGGCGACAAACACTACTCTGAAGGTCAACACACATTTCTCTGAAGGTCGACGCACATAGCTCAGTCAGGGAACATGTGCACGATGAACCATTTGGGTCGACTTAGCTGAAGCTCAGGTCGACACAAGTCATTTCTTCTAGTAAGCATGAAAGGGAAACAACACAAGAGGTCGACAGTAGCTGAAGTTCAGCTCGACACAAAGTGTTCTTAAAACAAGCGCTAGAAAAAAAAGAACACAAGGAGTAGACCACATGATGAAGATTTGTTTCGTCGACTCTGTTTTCCCAGAGGATGACACATGATAGCAGTCAGGTAACATGAAGAAGATGGTCAGTCAGTCTACTCTGAAATCCAATGAATAAGGCCAATGCAAGAAGTCATGAGGTCGACGCTGCTGAAGGACTTAGATTGGATTTAACCAACATCTATATGGGTCGACACAATGCACATGGAGTCGACACACTATTCAATCTTTTTATAGTAAGAAAAAGACATTGCTAGCGTGTTTGGTTTGGGCACATGATTCGAGGGCCCAATCATGGGTTACTTGGCACACTCTACTAGGCTCTGAAGGAGAACTTTTTTTGCGGGCAAACATGTCTCTAACAAATTGGGGATTCTAATGGGGCCCATCTGAAGATTTGTTGCGTGATTTAAAAAAAAGGCATATGGTGTCCTTTTCAGATAACCACATAGAGAGAGAAGAGAAAGAAGAGGAGGAGAGATATAGATTGTGAAGAAAAAAGGTTCTCGAATTATAACTCTCTACAGAAGAGAAGCTGCTACATCGATGCCAAGTGCTATTGAAGTTTTGTTGTTGTCCAAAAATACAGAGCATTGGGAATTCTATTTGATTTGAGGGAATCCAATCGTCAGGCTGTAACCAAATGCAAAGTATGATGTACTCTAGTCTAAAGCAGAAGCAATTTGGATCTCAAGTGATGAATGTTCAGATTGTGAAAGAACTATAGTCTGCAGAAATAGTGTTTGATGAAATTTCTCTCTCTATTGATTAACTTGTGAAAAAATTTCTTTTCTCTTCATACCACAACTGTTATGTAGTTTGCTACGTTTGGAGTAAGGGAATAGATCCTCAACTTTTGAGTGTGAGGATTGTGAGATGTAAGATCTTGAAGCTGTGTATCAGTAGTTAAGCTATGTATTAGCGACTGTATGAAGCTATGAATCAGCAGTTGTGTGAGAGTCTCACACATTGGTTGTTGATTGAAGCGTCACTTAATTTACTGTGGGGTGGATGTAGGTCTCCAAACCGGAGTCGAACCAGCTTTAAAATCTGCTAGCATGGTGTAGTTACTTTCGAATTTTGCTATTGATATTGCAAAGTTCATATCATAATGTCTGCTTCGGTTACTTGAAATTTATTTAGGTCTATATCTATTCACCCCCCCCCCCTCCAGATATACATTACATAACTAACATGTGGTATCGAGCCTGGCTCTCCATTCTTGGCTTAACAGCGAGGAGAGTTTCTTGTGGCATGGATTCTAGAGGAGCATTGCAGAAGGTCATTCTATGAATAGACCCATATTTTTAGGAACTAACTGGCCTATTGGAAAACTCCTATGCATGTTTCCTAAGAGCCAGGATCATCAAATCTGGAAGATGGTCAGTAGTGGACCTTATGAGCTACCAGAAGATGAAGAGAAATGGACTCCAGAGGCAAATCAAGAAGTCAAATGCTAACTAGAGTGCCATGAATATCATTCAATGATCTCTCCATCTACAGAGTTTTCAATAGTCTCCTATAAGGCCCCGAAATTTCCTTTTCCTTTCCCCACTTATATTTTTATGTATTATATGTTTGCTTGTTTTGTATTAAATGACGTGCATGAAAATGGTGCAAATTATAATAAAATTTGCATGTGTACATGCGGTGGATGTATGTTATTTTTATGGTTGTGATAATTGTATACCTAATTCTACATACATATTACCTGGTAGGATTTATGTATGCATGTGGGTTTAGTGTAAACGTTGTTCATTTGCATGCGTAGTTAATGTGTAACATTGTACTTCGTACATGTATGTACATATAGAGCGCAAGTATGGTAGGTGTATTAGTAGGTATATTGTAATTCTATATTCCTCATGAAAACATGCATGTATTTTATGATAATTAGGTGAGAATAGGCAATTAGCTAAATTGTGCATTCTGTGTATATCAAAATCCCGGCATATAGTACTTAAGTAGTTTGTGCAAGTTTAATCTAATTACCGATGCGACATGTTATATTATCTATTTCATGCATAATGTACTAAGTATATTACATCCGTGTGTGGGTATGCTATATATATGCCAAATCAAGTGGTGCAAGCAAGAACTATTTTATTGAATAGATTATTCCAGCTAACTTAATTCATATTGCCTCCTAAGATTTTGAAACCCTCGCAATTCTTGTCACTTTATTTTGCCGCATGTTGAGTCATGCTTATGTAAAACATCAAGTACGCGTAGGTAGATATCTACGTACATATTGGCTAGTTGTGCTTAGTATGTCATGTAAATATTATATGGTAAACATGGTTTGAATGCATGGTGTGATAGTGTGTATACTATGTTACATACATTGTATGTATATATGTATAAGCTGAACATGGTTCTGCATGATTTTAAGTTCTGGCAGAAGAGTGTCTTGGCGTCAACATGGATGAGGACGCCCATGATATGTCAGCGTCCATATCGATTGACGCCAACCCTAATGTAGCCGTCCATGGAATGGGGACGTATCTCCCTGAAACTCAGTGCGCAGTCGACCCGAAATTCCGGGGGCAAGCAACCCCAGCCATTGGGGAAGATGTCCCCAACGGCTATCAAGCCCTCACATCACCTCTGCGTGGGATGAGAGGTCTCTCTCTATAAACCACCCCTCCTTGCAACCCCAAGAGCTCTCTTTGGGCTCTTTGCAAAGAGGAGAGAAAAACCCTAGCTTTGTGAGAAAAACCTGACTTTGCATGCTTTGATCCGGCGGATTGGCTTCATCGGCCATCTACAGCAACCAGGAGCTAGCTGAAGCATAGAGGAAGGCTTCCCAACATCTTCTTGGAGTCTACTGCATCAAGGAAACCGGAGGGAAGGCATCTTGGGAGCTTCTTGGGACTGCCCAAGGAGAGCTTCAACAGCAACATAGATCCCTTTGGAGGTTTTTAGAAAGGCAAGTAACCTATAGATCTCAATCCTATACTGTGCCCTAGGTCCCAGTAAATTTTTGGATTTTAAATCGTGTCCGGATCCTCCTTTTCACTTTGCATTTGGAGTTCGGTCTGTGCTCTTCACAGACAGGAACTTGGCGTCAATACCCTTGACGCTAAGATCTCCGTCGGCGTCCAGCGATCGTGCCGTCCAAACCCTTGAACGACAGAGGCGCCCCTAAGTTCTTCAGGATAGACAGTGAGCTATTCTCCTGGTAGATGATATTTTCGATGTGTTTCGCAATGAGGATATAGTGTAATTTTATATGTTATGTAAATAGATAATTGATGGGTGTGGTGGAAATTCGGTGTTTTTCTGTAGATGGCATAAAATTTTAGATTATTGAAATCATGTTGGGAAAAAATGGATTTGCATGTTCACCTACTGTCTACATGATTCCTGAGGAAATTAAATGCCCTAGATTTTCTATACCATGCGTAATGTATCAGTCCATGCCCTGAAATCTTGAGAATTTTTCCATGACTGTGGGATTTCTGTAAATTTCTGTTTTGGAAATAGAAGACATGCTAGGAGTTGTAAAATTACAGTAAATTTTGTATTATGCAATAAATCCGAGGAAAATTCATGTGATGATGAGTATGTTAGGATCAGGCTGTGAACTGTTAAACCTGATGTTCGTGTTATGTTCCATGTTAAATTGAATTATGAATAGCATGAACTGAATGTTTTAATTTCTGTAAATGTAATATGACTCAGAAAAATCTGGAAATTGTATGTGCGATTATAAACTGAAATTGTCTGTGGTTAAAATCTCATGTTATTTTGATGACAGTAAGTATTGTTATGATTTTAATGAGGAAAAACGACTATGTGAGCATGTTAATTGTGATTTGATGTGATTCGGTAAATTTACTGATTAAATCTATATTGATTATTTGGCAGTTGCAACAGTGAGGTTAAAATCAGTGAATGAGGACTTATGTGTGTTTGAATTATGTAGAGTGTGTGTGCATGGGACGTGAGAGAAACAAGTGGTATAGGTGTGTAAATGGTTAATGTGACAAGATAAACAAATATGCCCATAAGACACTGCCACCTTAGATGCTTGGAGCTCTACTGTAGTGGTGCCCCTACGGGAAAGCTCAATATGATAGTGATACCATAGGGAAGGGTCTTGATAAAGTGTATACCCTGGCAAAGGGTCTTGTGAAATCCTGGAGGTGGACACAGTTCCACTGGTAATGGTGGGAAGGGCTTTCTCGGTTTCTGCAGGAACTAAGACTTATCACTATGCTGGTGATGAGAAGTGAATGTGAATGTGTGTGTTATGTGATCGTCTAATGGTGGTTTGGGCGGTGTTTGCATTATGTAAAAATGAGATGAGTATGTGAATGTGAAAAGGATATGTGTTCATGGCACAAGGTATGTGCAAGATATGTGAAATGTGGCACATGTTATGTGCAAAAGTGAAAAGATAAGAAGTAGTGAATGTGAAAAGTGATATGTGTTCATGGCACAAGGATGTGCAAGATATGTGTAATGTGGCACATGTTATGTGCAAAGTGAAATGATAAGAAGTATGTGAATGTGAAAAAGGAAATAATGGTAAAATGTGTATAAGTATGTGTGATAGAAAAAAAGTGAGTGTATGTGAAAACAAGGTTTATCATATGGTGTATGTAATGAGAAATGGTAAAGTGTAAGACAATAGGGTAATTGATATTTTGTTTATGAGTGTATAAAGTGTGTGGGTATGTGTTGAGTATTAGTTGTCAAATGCTAAAGTAATGTTACTATTAGTACCAAATGTAAGTATATGTTTCATATTCATGAATTGAATTATTGGATGTACATGTGTTTAGTATTATGTTGTGTATTTAAAATGATCCTATGCAAAGGTAATATGAATGTGATAAAATTTGTATAAAATCAGCAAGTTAATGTGAAGTAAATGTTATGATTGCATGCGAGCTGAAGTGAGTTAGAAATCATGATAGGAGGCTACCTACTTGTATATGTTCCATGACTTAGTTGTGAAGTTTTACAATGATGTGGTAAAGTATGAAGGTATGGGAATGTGTGGTGTACTTATGTTAATGACACCATGTTATTAGTAACCTTGTTTAGACTACAGTTTTACATGTGTTAGGATAGTTGTTTATACAGTTCCATGTGGATTTATTTTGTTATAGCATAAGCATGTATGATTTAATTGCTGAAATTCTATTGTGTTAAATGTTAGAAAATATGTATGTATTGAATCTTAAGTTACTTGCTGAGTCTATTGTGTAGACTCACTCTTACTAAACATTTCAGGAAATTAGTAGCGGAGGAGCCAGCAAGATTTGAAGTGGAGTTGGACTAAGTGATTGAAGATTGTAATTTATTTCATAAGTATGTAATGCTACAATTGAAATTTGAATTGTTCAAATGTACTTGGAGTCGGCTATGTATTTGGAACATATTGCACTTATGTTGTCTCTTGTTAAACTTATACAGACTGTGGTATGTGGTTTAAAAGTTGTTGGAATAGATTCATTAAATTCCGTTGCACTTATTCAATTCTATTGTGTATACCTCAGCTCACTTGTTACTTGTTGGGTATTCTCCCCTGTAGCGGCTTGCTCTCATCCGATGGGGGTGGATAACCGTACCGGGTGGTAGTGGGTCGTTGCACTCCTCATGTGCCAGCCAAGGAGATATGGACTGATATGGTATTTATGAAAGTACTCGAGTTAAAGAAACTAAAAGTCGATATGTTAGTTTCTGAGTATGAGCCTTTGAAATGAAAAATAATAAAACTATTTCAGGGATGTATGGTAGGTTGACTCTATTGACAAATAGCTTAAAGAATCTAGGAAAAACTTACACTGAGCAAGAACTTTGTTAGAAAAATTCTTAGATCCTTGACTCCAATTTGGCACACAAAGGCCACTTTAGTAGAAGAGTCCAAGAACTTGTCAACCACAACTACTGATGAATTGATAGGTTCCTTGACGACCTATGAGTTGGGCTTGAAGAGAACAGAAGAAGATGCTAAGAAAAAAAAGCCATTGGCTCTCAAAGCAAGTCCAAGCATCAAAGAATATCTAATAGAAGTGAGTCATCCAGTTCAGAAGATGACTCAGGTGAGTTTGCTTTATCATAGGAAGTTCAAAAAATTCTTAAGAAAGGAAGGTAAGGGATTTCTGACAGAAGGACATAAGTAAGTAGCTCTACAAAACCTAAACAATTCATGACAAAAGATCTAACAAAATTGTCTACTAAAACCTAGCAGTCAGCAGGCATTTTGCAAGCGATCCCCCGGTGTCAGGGCCCAGCGATAAGAAGATGTGCCCTCATGGCGGAGAGCAATGGTGGTACGAGTGCTGGAAGTTAGCTGGGAAGTGCGCTAAAGTGTGGAAGCAGCGAGCATTAGATCACGGATTGTCCCAGACTGCACCAGGGCATTCAGTGTGGAGCTCCAGCACCAGCAGCGACAGCAGCAGTAGCACCAGCTATAGGAAGGCAAGAAGGCCCTGAGCCCAAGCTCGAGTGTTGCCTTAGCACGAGAGGATGCCGAGCAGGCGGGAAAACGTCACGGAAGGTACGGTTCTTTTCATGGGTGTGCACGCTCGGGTTTTGTTTGATATGGGTGTCACTCACTTGTTATTTCCGAGCGGTTTTTTAGGCAGTTAGCTGTAGAGTCAGGAGTAGAGGCTGAGGAGTTAGAGGTTCCCTTGTCTGTGCACACACCAGAAAGGACGGTATCGACTAGGAAGTGTATTCCGTCCTTACCGGTGTGCATTGAAGACCGAGGCTAGATGAGTGCTTCTTCTTGCTAAAGATGAAGGACTATGATGCAATTATAGGTCTGGATTGGCTTGAGGAGCAGTATGCTTTAGTAGATTGTCGTGGGAAGAAGATTACTTTCTGTATTCATGGTGAGGATAAGTTTTCACATCCATTGCCAAGGAACTTAGCGGGAAGGTTTGTGATCTCCGCCATGAAGGCGATGAGAATGGTGAACAAGGGATGTGACGATTTTCTTTCCACGTGGTATTAGTACCGAAGGCTGATCAGTCACCTATCCTGAAGAGATTGATGTAGTGCAGAAGTTTCCAGACATATTTCCTGATGATTTTTCTGGTTTGCAACAGGTTAGAGAGATAGATTTTACTATAGAGTTGCTTCTAGACACCTCTCCTATCTCAAAGGCTCCATATCGGATGGCACCTGCGGAGTTGGCAGAGTTAAGGAAGCAGCTGCAATATTTGCTAGACAAGGGATTATTTTCCCTAGTGTGTCACCTGGGGCGCACCTGTATTATTTGTGAAGAAGAAGGATGGCTAACTGATAGCCCAGAAACGTCGTTAAATACGTGACTAACAATCTAAATATTATCGGGCTACACTAAATATTTTAACAGTAGTTAAGTGGTGAGACCGAGTCGAATCCACGGAGAAAAAGATTATTACTTTGAAACCTTGAGTTTTTTTTATTAGAAAAATGTGTGAGAATTTTAGAATTAAATCCTAAGACTAATTTGATCAACCAATAATTCTAATCTAAGAAGAGTAGTTAGAAGAGAGAAATAGAGATAAAATGAAATTAAATTAACAAAGCTAAATTTAAATTCCACTAACAAGTAAAAGAGTTTAACAAAAAGTGCTAAAAAATGAAATTAAACTAACACAATTTAGGAGAATAGAAAATCGAGAGAGATGAGAGAGAATAGAAGAAGGAGAGAGAATAAGAGAGAGAAGAGAAAGATGAGAGAGAAAGGAGAGACGAAACAGATAGGAGAGAGACAATAGAGAGGGGAGAGAAGAAGGTGCTACTGTAGCTTTGCGGTACTGTAGCAGTGCTACAGTACCGCGAGGAAGCCTTCCACGTTGCATGCAAACGCATGCAGTGTGCATGGAAGGGAAGGGGAAGCAGAAGCTTGGCTGCGGGGCGGCCTGGGGGGGTGAACGCAGCAGGAGGCACGCAGGCGTGGGCGGACGGCAAGCGGGCGCGGGCTCGCGCGGGTGAGGTTGTCATGCGCGGCGACTTGGCAGCGGGGCACGCAGGCCTGGGCGTGCCGGTGTGCGGCTGATGCTGTTGCGCTCCGTCTGAAGAGAGCAGAGAGAGGGGAAGAAGAGAAGAGGAAGAAGAGAAAAGGAAGGGGAAGGAAGTGAGAAGGGGGATGTGCCGGAGAGAGGGAGAAGAGAGAAAGAGAGAAAGAATAACATGAGAGAGAGAGGGGGAGAGTTTATAAAGTGTAGAGAAAAGAGAGGAAGGGGAGAGATTAAAGGAAAGAGAGATTTTTTGGAAAATATGAGAGGCGATTTAAAAATGAGAAAGTTTTTGAAAAGAAAGAGAGAGAGGGAATATTTAAAAAACATAGAATCTCTCATTATTCTCTCTTGATCCAATCAAATTATTGGCCCATTTGACACTTCTTTCTTGGCTCATTAATCCTGCAAATACAACACAGTAGAGATTTAATCATTATCGTCCATGTAACGAATGATAATAGAGATTTATGAATTTATCAAGTATTTGTCAATAAAATGGCATGATTGTCATAATAATTATGGATTATCACATCCCCCAACTTACTCATTGCTAGTCCCTTAGCAATGCACACAAGTGAATAATTGGGACTCCCAGAAACTCACAACTCATTTTCATGTCAAGAAAGCAGAGATGAGACTGATCACCACTAAGTATTTCCAGTCTAATAGCAAGTGTCAAAGATAAACATGTCAGTTCTGTTATTAGACAGTTCTTCAAGATACACTTAAAATTATCATTTCCTTCGTGAATGCACTTGTGATCAATAAGCATTACTAGATAGTGCATGAGCTTTTTAAACATTACTTAGAGGATGATATCAACTCTACACTCCTTAAATCCAATCCTCGAATTACAGGTAGCTTTCACTGCCTTTTCTTTTTCATCCTTCATTTTTTTTTTTAACTTGGATATCCTTTCACTGTTTGACGCGAACTTTACACTTCTTGAGGTGCCGAAGCTGGTTACTAAGCTAGGGATTTCCTTCTTCATTTTGTATCATTCATGTGTTTTTCATAACTTGCAGGCAAGTAGCTTTTTTTCCACGATTAGTTTTCAATAAGAGTGTAGAATGTCAATCCTCAACATGAGTATTAGGTAAAACTCTCATCACCTCATGAATGACACTTATCATCATCTAATTCATGTGTGTAGGTTCAATAAAATTTCAAATGTAGTTTGAGGAAAATGCTAATAACATAACCACAAAATTCATCATTTTAACGTACCACTAGCACAAGTATATACTTAGAGTAAAATCATTCTAGAATGAGGTATTCTTTCCATGAAAATTATACATGAAGTATAATGTTGAGCAGGATTTTAGAATTGAAAGATTTCCCTCCCCCAACTTGAATGACATTGTCATCAAGACATAAAGGTAACGAAAATAGAATAAAGCCAATGTAAGTTAAGAAAGGAGAGATGCAACCTGATGATCACATGAGGGTGGTTGCACACTAGCTTCATCAAAGGTAATGGGCCTTCAAACACCTAAGACACAAAATAAAAACAAAATCAATAAAAATTAATTTTCCTAAAAATATTGGGTTGCCTTCCAACAAGCGCTAGGTTTAATGTCTTCAGCCAGACACATGGAGGTAATAGGCTCACGTAACACCCCCAATCAATTGACGCCAAATTTTTGCTTTGTAAGGCATCACCAGCCATGGTGGGTCAAGTGGGCTAAACTTACCCTTCAGATCAGTAAAGGGTAAAGAAATTAGGGCATTAAAGATCATATCTTCAATTAAGAAATATTCATTTGTACACTTAAGATCTTTATATGTGTTGAACACATCAATACAGACTTTATTATTTTCACCATTTTCACCTACAATTTCCATTTTCAGATCCTCATTCATGATATTGAGGTCAGATTGAGTTGAATGGCTCAGATGATTTCTTGAACTCCACAGGCTGATTGTGTCAAAAATAGTAGCATGATCTGGAATGAAATGGATATGACTTTCAACACAATGATGCTTAAAAGATTCAAGTGTAGTTGACCAATCAACTAGTGATAGCATGTCCTGAACATGTGGATTTGCCAAGGTCAGGGGGAGGTAGGAATTCTATGTCTTCTCAACATCAAGAGAGACCCAGTCAATGTGGACTTTAGGCAGAATTGCTAATTCATCTCTTACCCAAGAAGAATGATTGATGATTACACCCATCTCTTTCTCCACACACACATCTTCTCTGTCATCCACTTGAAACAATGTCACATCAAACTTGGACCTAACATCTAGATGACATTCTTTTCGTCTCCCCCCCAACTTGAGTTCAGCTAACTCACTATGATGGAGTCTTCTTGATGATCAGTTTCAAGTTGGGCCAAGACTTTGGATTGATTTTCAGTGGCACCCATCTCCTCCTGATTTGACTCATTAATATTATCTCATTTTCCAAGTCGGCGTGTCCACAATCATGTTGGACTGAGAAGTTGTGGATGGAATTTGAGAGTCAAATTGTTCGTCACAATCAAGATAATGATGTGCATGATTGTCAATGGGTTGGCATGGTGGACTGACTATCTTGCGCCTTCTGATTTCCATCAGTTGAGTAATCAGGAGGTCAGTTTTGACAAAGGATTGCTCTAATTCTTGTTGTTGTTGGGTGAATGTTTGCTCAAAGCCTTGTTGATTATCATGAAAGTTTTGCATAAATTGCTCAAATTGATCATCAAAGATGCCTGATTGCGAGGGAGATGTATGAGTGGGCCATGGATATGCATGTTGCCCCTCATGATGGCCTTGATTATGAATGTCAATTTGGCATTGGACCCAATGTTGAAAGTTGTGGATATGTGGACTTTGGGCTTGGGCCAGAATAGGTTGATCTTTAAGTGTTAAATGTGGCATTACTTTCCAAGTGGTTGGAAGGGGTGCCTTCAAGAGCATTTGTTAAGCACACCCGGTAGATCAGTACTAAAGAATCCTTCATTGAACCATGAGATGATTTCAGCACCAAGAAAGGGTCCTTGAATTTCCCCTTGTGGATCTTGGTAAAGCCAACTCAATTCTGTAGGAGGGACATAGTTCATCTTTTTGGGTAAGGAGTGGAGGTGAAAGGCCCTTGAAAATATTGTGTTTCTGCTTGGGTGAAAGATGGCACATTATGGAACAAATTAGTATGGTGGGCTGATCTTGGGCAATCTGAGAGTTGGGCCACCCTAGGGAATGTACTTTCATAGTGGGCTGACAAGAAAGTGTATTTCAAAGTAGGCTGGGCCACATTGAATGAGAGATGATAATTGTTTTGGGCCATGGCCTATATAATGTGCTGGGTTGGCCCACTATGATTGTGAATGAGAAGATGAGACTTTTTCTTTCTCTTTTTATTGTAATTTTAGTTTTTTTTTTTTTTAGGCAGAGACAATAAGTTGCAAACAATTAACCTAAATGACCTAGGGATCTGGGATCTAAAAGTAATCTTTCTCACAAAGTGACTTAAACCCAACCTAAGTCCACTAACAGTATGTCCACTGGCCAGCTAAGAGGTGGGGTAGTGGGAGGCTCCCCCTACTTCCGTAGGGACCTAATTAGAGAACCACTTCCCGCTTAGGCATTTGCCACTTAACCTCTAGCCTTAGACACCAATTTCCAAAACTTGATAGTGGGCCTAGGTGGACCAAAATCTCATTGTGAACCCTAGGTTCAATGTCTACTGCCTTTTATTGGGCTGGAAATGCAAAAGATGCAAGAAGTTGTGGTTTGTGGGCTAAGGAAGGGTGATCAAATCCCCACCTTATCTTGTTAAGGAAATTGCCCTTAAATTATTTTATAAATGATGTGCACACCACAAAATCAAGCAAGGGGTTCTATGCAAGCATGGCAATGCATGATCATGCTTTCAAGAAAGTTAAGATTCTCACATTGCCTCCAGCAATCTTCGACAAGAAAGGAACCTTTTCAAAAAAGAAACTTACCTAAAGATGAAAGTCTAAATGATGCATGCCCTAAAGATGGAAAGTTTCTAATCTTGACATAACATCTTTTATTGGATTCAAGTGATTGATTTTTTATTTTTTTAATGAATTATCTAAACATGGCAACTAAAAAAAGGAAACTCATCAAGAGGGTTTTAAGGGTACTTACCTCCAAACGCAATCCCTCATTCTTTTGGAAAGTAAACAAATAGAAAGAGTGAGAGAGAGAAGGAAACTCACCTCACTTACCTTTTTTTCCTAATTTTTTGTGCAATTTTCAGATTTTTTTTTCTTTTCAAAACAGCCCCTTTACTTACAGATCTCCCTTTTAGTGATCGATTTCTGACAGATTCTTCAATTTTGCAATTTTTAAGATTTTTCACTTTTGATTTGATTGTTTTAGTCAGGTAAGTATACCTATCGTTCTCCCTTGCATTATATATGGTACTTTCGGCTTGACAATATTATCCTTGAGTATTTTCTAATTTTCTTTTCTTTGCATATTGATTTGATGATTTCTTTATTTTAGCCTAGCATGCATCATGTAGGACTTTGAGCTTCATGCATCATGATTTGTCAAAGGTTGTTTCCCTGGTGGTGATCGATCAAGCTTAAGTTTCTTGAACAAGAAATCCTATTCCACTCACAATTTAAAGGTCTTCTTTGAACTAGTCCCTTGGTCTAGTTTGCCAGTATGACTTCTGTCTGGAATTTTACTCCCTCCATTCATCCAAATCAATAAAATCCCCCTGATCCGTCTTGGTTGCGAACCACTCCCAGGACTTGAGTCATCGTGACCCGCCTAGCACGCACATGTCCTCCCAAGATGAAACCTGTAGGCCAATCGGCTAGGGTACCTCTTAATCAAGAGGTTGATCATCCTTCTTTTGCTTTCCTTTTGTCGTTCCAGACAGGAGCCGTCCGTGCTCGCTCTTCCTTGAGGTTAGTTCGGAGTCTTCCGGAGAATTTCTATCACTTATTGGTTGTGACGGGTGTTTCTTTACCTTGATGCAAACTTTTCAGTCCACTCCGCTTCATCCTCGCTCCATTCCATTTCATTACACTTCGCTCTATTTCTGCTTCGCTCCCTTGCAAAGCGGGCATCAAGGAGGGGCAATCTGTAGACACCCGTTTTCGGCCTATAAGTTGAGCATATTTTCTTGTTCATATCATTGATGTCCCAAATTGGTCATCACTTTGGAGTTCTCCCATGGCCCATCATGAGCCCATTCACCCTCAATGTCAAGCCCATTCTCAAGCCCATGGCCAAACACCACTTGAAACATCAAAACTGTGCAATCTGCCCAATCTTCTGAACATGCATTCACTTTGAAAGCTCATAACGTCCTCATTTCTAATCCAAATTTGGCATACCATACTATCATTTTGTAGCTCTTTGAGTCTAGAATCCAACGCGACAAACGGCTCATCAATCCAATATCTGTGGAGAGAGTTATGGCCCTTTTCGTAGGACCTACGCGCACTGCCCCTAGTGACGCGGCCTACTGCATGGACGCGGCCCCACGATCCGACGCGACAGCCCCATGCACGTAAACACATTTTTACGTGATTTTCGGCCTCTCTCTCCATCCTAGAGCCTATCTAAAGTCCCTATGAGTTAGATTCCGACCCAAACCTCCTATCCTCATCCCTAGGGAGCCCCCAAGCCCATCCAAACTCTAGATAGACTCTAGAACACCCCCACAACTTGGACTCTCTCTCTAACTCGGGATTGGACTCTATCTCTATCTAAAACACATCCTAGGACTCTCTAAGGGAGAGGGGAAGACTTCCACCACGAGGAGAGGTCCCTGGAGGCTCTGCTCACGAGGTCCCATCGTCCCCAAGGCAGAGGAGGAGCTGTTCTTCCCGTTCTTCTCTCTCTCTCTCCTCTTTCTCTCTCATATCGCCTCCAGGACCAGCAGTGCTTCCGCGACTTGTGGAGATCGAACCAGGTCAGATCTCTTCGAGGTTTCTTCATCAAAGTTGCTCCCCACAGAGCCCTCTTCAACCTCGAAGTGGAATCACGTCGATTGGTTGCTTGTGTGAAAAGTTACAGCAGATTGATCTTCACTTTCTCTCTCATATCGAGATCTGCACATGCGGGATTATCGTCTCTTCCACAGCCCAAACCAGGTCAGATCTCTTCAAGATGTCTTCATGAAAGTTGTTCACGACATCCTCCTCTATGACTCCAACTGGAATCACATCAAACGGGCACACAAGCGAAGATCCACGGCGCTCTCATCCTCCGGCCGGCTGGAGGACGGGAATGAGGTCCCATCCATCATCTCCGGCACAGAAGAGAACGCGACGGTGTAGGGCGATGCGACAAGAGACGCGTCAGCTAGGGGTGACGCGATATCAGCACTGTCGCGACAACCATGACTGCCGCGACATAAGGTACACCACCGTTCTCTCTCCCTTTCCTAGAGTAGTTAGCCCGCATTATTATCTTTATTTGGCAATGCTCTAGGTGGCGATCACATCCTATTTTCCATGCTATCATATTTGATATTCATGTCTGTGTTGAGGGGGGTACAATCCCTGTGATTACACCTTTTGGCGATCACGGTGGGACCTTCAGTGCCACCCTTAGATCTAGTTTGCTTGCTTGCCATGTTTTCCCCATTACTTCCTCTTGTGGTGCCCTGTTAGTCTGTTGTTCCATGTTTTATCCGTTTTGGCGCTCGGTTGTGTCGTGGCGCATCGCGGTGACGCGATCATATCGCGGCGCATCGCGGTGACGCGATCGTATCGCGTCGCCTGTAACGACTGCGATAACAGGTGTGCATTTCCTCTTTGCTTATTTGATATCTCTTGATCCTGTGGATTCATTCATATCTGTATCATATTCTCTGACATGCTTGCCCGTGTTTCTGTCTTAGAATCCTGTTAGGATTCGGATTTTCCGTTTCCTTTCCATTGTAAGTTTTCGGATCTAGTCGCGGCAGTGCGCGGGGATGCGACAGGGTTGCGTCAGAGCTAGGCGTCGCGTTACCAGGTATGCTTTGTATGTTAATGTCTTGATCCATGTGTCGGTTTCTGGGTGCTTCATGACCTCTGCTAGATTGATCTTGTGATTTCATGCTCATATCATATGCTAGGTTAGTCTGTATGCTTTGTATTTGTGACTGACTGCTGTTTTCGGGGCTCTGTTCGTATCGCGGCAGACCGCTCTATCGCGATAGGGTCGCGGTGTATCCGGCCGCCGCGACTCTACCCGAGACCCTGTTGGTCACCCTGTTTGGTCATGTTCACCCTTGCATGCATTTTAGGCACTTAGGCCATTTGCATACGCTATCATCCCAGTTATTCAGGTTCCCCCTTGGTTGAGTGAGCCCTCTCACCTACGAGCACTCGTAGGTTGACTCGGGCCCACCTTCCGAGGACCTCCATAAGTCCTCGTGACCGTACGCACGTTGCGGTTCACCGGGCGGTTGTACCCGTCGCACCCCTAGTTCAAACCATCCCCCACGTGTGATTTGTGTGTTCCCCTTAGTCCCCGGAGTACTTGAGTACACACCCATTAGGGTTCCTCTTTAGCCGAGTGCAATTCAATTAAATCAATCCATTAAAAGGCTAAGTGATAACCCTAAAATCCTAACGCTTATCATATCAACTTGGGTGTTTGCTTGAAAACTTTTCTCGTCCCCTTCTTGTGTAATTGTATTGTTGTTGTATCCTTATTTGTATTTTAGTGTATTCTTTTTAATTCCTCCCATTTTATCATCCTCTCATGGCTCCTTTCACTTCACCTATCCTCCAACCTCTCCTCCTCATGTAGACCTCTTGTCTCATGAGTCTATTCTAGGTTCGGCCCAGTCCAGGGCCCATCGGGCCGATGAGAGTGCCCATTCCCAACCTAATCCGTCACCATCCTCTTCTATCGAGGCCGCTGAATTGGAGCGCCTCCTGCTTGAAATGGGCCCTGACCAGGCCCGCGAATTGTTGTCCACCTTTGCTCTATGGTCTTCTTCCAGGATGGGCCTAACAGGCCCACATTGTCCTGCTCATTCTAGATCACCTCACATTGTCACTCCTGGATTGGGACATCCTTTTGCTCAGCCCACATCATTGCAGCCGGCCCATTATGCTCAATCTGGCCCGGACCTTGACTCTCGACTCCGCTCTCATTCCCAAGCTGGCCCTCGCTATCCACTATCCACTTCGGCTCAGGACTTCCAATCCGAGTTCGAATCCATGAAGCGAGAGCTCAGTGACCTGCGGAGGCAGATAAAGCCAAAACCTTCCTTCAATGATACTCTTCCGATTTCTGTGGTCTCCGGATCCCTCCACCTTCTCAACTCCCTGTTTATCACAAATTCAATGGGGCTGGAGACCCTTACATCCATCTGAAGGATTTTCTCTATGAGTCGGTGTCCTATCAACATGATCGCCGCTTACTGGCTTATCTTTTTAGGCGGTCATTAGACGGGCCCGCTCTGGAGTGGTTTTATTCCTGCCTCTCAATGAAGCCGAGGATTTTGAAATTGTCAAGGCCAGATTCGTGCAGCAATATCAAGACCGGGCCGGGCCCGCGTATTCAAAGGCCAATCTAGTGGCTGAGCAGATGAAGCCTGATGAAGAATTCACAACTTATGCTGACCGGTGGCGTCAGATGTCCGCGCATGTCCAGATGCACATCCCAGAAGAAGAGAAAATCAAGCTTATCATTTCTAATGCAACACCCATGTACCGCCACATCCTGGCTATGAACAATATCACATCCATGCAACAATTGTACAGCCGTGCTCGCTTTGTTAAAACCCAACTCCTTGACTCCCCATGTCATCCATGTTTGAGGCCCAACAGCCGAATTCTTCATTTCAAGGGCCCACTTATGAGGGAGTTCAAACCCATGCCCAAGTTGATGCCATCCACCATTCCATGTCTACCCACTCTGCTAATCACTACGCACCTCTACCTTCATATAGCCAACTCGCCCCGCTTCCACAAGAACAACCACCTCGCCCGTGCCACCGCACCACACCATCTAATACTCATCCATCCCGACATCCACTTGGCCCAAGCGAGCCCATTATCATCCGTTGCCTGAGTCCCTCTCTGATGTCTTCATAGCCCTGATATCCATCAATGCATTGCAACTCCCTCCAGAAAAGCCAAGCTGGGACATGACAGTGGACCGATCAGAATATTGCCCATACCATCGCCATCCAGGGCATACAGTCGCAATTTGCTGCGAATTCCGAGATGTGATCTATAATCTAGAGCACAAGATAGATTGGGCAGAAATGCACAGGCTCATCCTACATTGTCAAGAAAAGAGAAAAGCACAAGGCAAAGGCACGCAATCCTCTCCACCAAAGGCAGCGGAACAGCAGCCCGAAAGCCAGCAGCGCAACAAAGACAGCCAGCAAGTATCAAGGTAGTCATCATCTCCACCAGTTCAAGGCCAAAGGCACTTCTTTACTTATCCTCCAAGTGCACCACCCGCTCCGTCACAACCTCAACAACCCCCTCCACCAACCCTTGCTCAAGCTATCACCACCACAGCTACAGCATCGCACCCTGATGACAAGCTGTTAGCTCGACCAATTGTGTCGGTGCGCTGTCAGTCATCTCTACCAACTTCGCAAACCACTAATCCCTCCACTCCTGCCAACCCTCCATCTTTACCCCTCGCCATCATCTCCACCCCACTACCACTTGCACCTGAGCAAGCCATTACCGCCACACCAAGGCTCGAGCAAGCTCCGCTCACCTCTGAGCCCGAGCAAGAGTTTCCTACTCCCAAGAGTAAGGCTGCTTCAGCCTCTGAGTTGGAGGAAGAGCTCTCTCCGCACGAGCCTATCCTTGCCACCACCCAGTCACCTCACACCAAGCCTTCCGCATCCGACGAACCCACCATAGCCACCATACATCCCATCACCACATCCAATGGAGCGGGTGTGCATCACCAGCAGCATGCCTTGAAATTACATCCCCTATGCAAGATGGACCGAGTCAAGGTAGCCCAGTTCCGGTCATGTGTTTCGACCCTTACAACTACATCAGTCGCATGCCAGTCTGTGTCTTATCTCAGGCACATTCGGGAAGGATGAGCCTTCAACTCCTCAGGAGAGCACTGTCAAGAAGAGTTCCCAGGCACTAGTGCCGCTCAGGTCCAAAGCGGGGACGGTAGCCATTACGTTGCTTATTGGAAGTGCTACCATTAATGCCATCATCACTCATCGCTCAGTTATATTGCATATGGTGGTCAAGAGAAGGGGTTCTCTACAAATGTCGTGCTATCTCATGCATCTGCTAAGGCCATCATGAATCAGCTGTCACTCAAGGGGCAAGAAGTCACGCTGCCCGAAGCATCCAAAGCCCTCCTTGCCATGTTTCAACCTGACCAGGGGAACATTTCTATGTCACCAAGACCACTCAAGGTTTTCCCAAGAGTCCTTTGCAATTTGCCTCAGCCTGTCAGTCGGTTGGCCGTGCTAGTGCCACCCATCACACTCCCAGAAGCATCCCCTCTTCAAGTCAAGGGAGTGGTCTTCATGCCAGATTGTCAGCCAAGATGCCAAGTCTCAAGTTGCTGGTACCACGCATCAAGTTCCCATGGGTCTGCACCATCCACATGAAAAAGCCAATTTATGGCATTCCCTCATGGGTGTCTATAAAGGTGAATATGCAAATGATAGCCAAGGGGCAAGTGCGCACACAGCAATCATGGCGACTATAATTGATGAGAGAGCCATGTGGCTGTAGAGAAGAGCGAGGCCATCTGCTGCCTGGTCCCGCTATTAAGAAGACATGTCAAGAAGAAACCGTCGTATCTGTCTATGAGAGCAAAGAAGATGGCGTCACAAGAAGAAATCTGCCAAGAAGCAAAGGAGGTTGCAATCAAGATTCAAATTCTACAAGAAAAATGTCGATCTCCCTATCCTCGCATCCTCTGACCTTGATCTTTCAATGCTACTCATCCTGGTCAATCTAGTTCCAAGGAGGCGCCGATCTCTCAATCCTGGACTGGTGCCGCATTATTCCCCTCCTACTCCTTTAGGGTCTTTGGACCCTCACCTATCTCCTCCACCTGAGCCGCCCGATCACCTCTGGGTACTCAGGGTTCTTTTCACCTTCTCCACTTGAGCTCCCTGATCATCCTCTGGGTACTCAAGATACCTTTTCATCCTCTCCACCTGAACTGCCCGATCACCCTCGGGGTTCCCAGTTTTTCTCTCCATATCCACCTGGGTCACCTGACTTTCTTCCTAGTGCTCAGGATTCCCCTTTTCCTCTTCACCCGAGCTTCCTGATTGTAGGCCGGGCCACATCCTTCAGGGACATCCAATCTTGGTCCTGATTCCCTTCCTTCCACTTCACCTTCTGATCCACCAGATCCTCCACCCTCCATTCTACAGTTCCTTCCTCCAACCCCTCCTGATCACGGGCCTGACCTGATTCCTCCCTCACTCCCTATTCGGGGTCCTAACCCTTTCTCTCATTGTACTCGAGGCTTTAGTCCTCACTAACATTCTTCTCCTCCTTTGTAAATCCTTTTGTTGGAGGGTTTTTATCCCTCATATTCTTGTAGAGTCTTGTCTCCCTCTTATTTGTAATTGAGTTGACTCCAATTCTTGCCATCCATACACTTTCCTGCAAATGAGCTAAATAAAATCAACCAAAATCAAAGTTTGAAGACTAGTGCAGGTCGTTCTTCCAATAAAAGGGTCGCATTGTGCACCAAATAACCACGAAAATATTTTTTTGAACATAAACAAGATATCAAAGAGAGTCATCTCAGTTCACAACAAGAGTGGTCGAGTTAGTCTTAGGTTTGTTTTGCTTCTGCAGCACTCAAGCTAGAGATTACTCGTGCCAGGAGTTCAACATCCTTTCCCCTGTCATTAAAGGTCACCTTAAGCAAGGATCACCACACACTCACATGGCAACTTAGTCGGCTTCTCTAGTAAACACCGTTGCTACTCAGGCCATACCTAGGAGGTGTAAAAAGTTGTTCTCTTCTTTACTCGGTCGAAGTGTAAGGGAAGAAGGGCTAGTCGGGCAAGGCGACCAACCTAAGCACATCTTGATGAGAGGAAATCTCAAATAGGGACGGTCAATCAAGCCTGCAAAAGAAAAGCGAAAGAAAAGAAAAATGAAAGAAGAACAAATGAAAGAAAATCAAGGAATAGGGGCATGGCAAAGAGTGGCAGTACAGTTCCCCGCGGGACGCCCTTGAGCCGGTCGTACGCATGCCCCAAGCAAGAAACAGGCATAAAAAGTGACTAAAAGTCCCTCCTCAACAGATTGAACCTCTAAGAGTATGCGTGGAAGGAAGCTAAGCCTAACTTGTCCTTTAAAGCTTGCACTAGACTTATCCCCAAAATTTCTTCTCTTTCTCTCTAAAAGACTGGGTCGTCTCCGGGTATGACCTTTGTAGTGGCATTGTAAGCTAGGGGCAACCATCTATAGGACGCACCATCTTAATGCACATCCGACCTTTTTGGTGGTCTTTAATGAAGGGGAATGAATGGGGACCCTTGCCAGTAGTTTGATCTTGCTTTAGTGTGTAGTAGCAAGGGTGAGTACCTTCCGTCTCATTTGTCTTTTTAGGAAGGGCTACGTCAGCTTTAGGCGTTATTCAAAATTCAGAAAAATCAAATATTACAAAAAATCCTCAAAAAAATCAAATATTGCCAAAAATCTAAAAAATCAAATATTGCCAAAAAAAAAAAAAATCAAATATTTCCAAAATTAAAAAAAAATCAAATATTGCCAAAAATCCCCCAAAAAAATTAGATATTTCTAAAAATCCAAAAAATCAGATATGTCAAAAAAAAATCAAATAATTTCAAAACTCCAAAAAAAATCAAATGTTTTCAAACTAAAAATAAAAAAATGAGCAGATCTAATCATACATGCTAAGTGTGCAGGTACATTGGCTCCCAAGCATTGATCGCTCAGATCTCCACATTTCTTCATTACTTTTGTCTGAGTCTTGCTCACATCATCTTTACGATCTGTCTCTCCTCCTCAGTTCCACCATGATTTGAATTTCAAGCTTATTATCCCACCAAGTCCTTCCGAAGTCCCTAATATTCTCCTTCATCTGAATGGCTCCATGAGAGGACTCTCTATGTGTGAACCTGGCTGTTCTTCAGTGCTTATTTCAATCATGTGGATGACTGAGTGTTTATGTTTGTTGTTGTTAGCTTGTTTAGTACTTTGTTTATTGCTTCATTTACAAACACACACAAAAAAAGACAAAAAAAAATCAGAAAAAGCAAAAGCAAAAAATGGCGAGTTCTGCGCTCCACAGGTAAGTCAGGTAAGTATCCCTATCCGTTCTCCCTTGCATTACTATATGGTACTTACGCTACTATATTATATCAAGGACCGGATGGTTCTCAATGTGTTCTAGGATTTGAGTTCCCCTTTACCAAAAACAGTGATAACTAGGTGCACATTGCTAATCGCTGGATAGGCGTTGAGTTAAATAAGTTTGGGAACGATGGATTCAAGCCTACACTGTGGTTGCAGGTAGTCTCTTGACCCATTCTTATTTCTTGACTTGACAATATTATCCTTGAGTATTTTCTATTTTCTCTTTCTTTGCATATTGATTTGATGATTTCTTTTATTTTAGCCTAGCATGCATCATGTAGGACTTTGAGCTTCATACATCATGATTTGTCAAAGGTTGTTTCCCTGGTGGTGATCGATCAAGCTTAAGTTTCTTGAACAAGAAATCCTATTCCACTCACAATTAAAGGTCTTCTTTGATCTAGTCCTTGGTCTAGTTGCCAGTATGACTTCTGTCTGGAATTTACTCCCTCATTCATCCAAATCAACTTAAATATCCCCCTAATCCGTCTTGGTTGCGAACCGCTCCCAGGCCTTGAGTCATCGTGATCCGCCTGGGACGCACATGTCCTCCCAAGATGAAACCTGCAGGCCAATCGGCTAGGGTACCTCTTAATCAAGAGGTTGATCATCCTTCTTTTGCTTTCCTTTTGTCGTTTCAGACAGGAGTCGTCCGTGCTCGCTATTCCTTGAGGTTAGTTCGGAGTCTTCGGAGAATTTCTATCACTTATTGGTTGTGACGGGTGTTTCTTTACCTTGTTGCCAACTTTTCAGTCCACTCCGCTTCATCCTCGCTCCATTCCATTTCATTACACTTCGCTCTATTCCGCTTCGCTCCCTTGCAATGGGGTATCAAGGAGGGGCAATCTGTAGACACCCATTTTCGGCTATAAGTTGAGCACATTTTCTTGTTCATATCATTGATGTCCCAAATTGGTCATCACTTTGGAGTCCTCCCATGGCCCATCATGAGCTCATTCACCCTCAATGTCAAGCCCATTCTCAAGCTCATGGCCAAACACCACTTGAAACATCAAAACTGTGCAATCTGCCCAATCTTCTGAACATGCCTTCACTTTGAAAGCTCATAACGTCCTCATTTCTAATCCAATTTGGCATACCATACTATCATTTTGTAGCCCTTTGAGTCTAGAATCAACGCAACAAACGGCGCATCAATCCGATATCTGTGGACAGAGTTATGGACCCTTTTGTGGGACCTACGCGCACTGCCCCTAGTGACGCGGCCTGCTGCATGGACGCGACCAGAACGCGGCCCCACGATCCGACGCGACAGCGCCATGCACGTAAACACGTTTTTATGTGATTTCGGTCTCTCTCTCCATCCTAGAGCCTATCTAAAGTCCCTATGAGTTGGATTCCGACCCAAACCTCCTATCCTCATCCTAGGGAGCCCCCAAGCCCATCCAAACTCTAGATAGACTCTGAACACCCCCACAACTTGGACTCTCTCTCTAACTCGGGATTGGACTCTATCTCTATCTAAAACACATCCTAGGACTCTCTAAGGGAGGGGGAAGACTACCACCACGAGGAGAGGTCCCTGGAGGCTCTACTCTCACAGGGTCCCATCGTCCCCAAGGCAGAGGAGGAGCTGTTCTTCCCGTTCTTCTCTCTCTCTCCTCTTTCTCTCTCATATCACCTCCAGCACCAGTAGTGCTTCCACGACTTGTGGAGATCGAACCAGGCCAGATCTCTTCGAGGTTTCTTCATCAAAGTTGCTCCCCACAGAGCCCTCTTCAACCTCGAAGTGGAATCACGTCGATTGGTGGCTTGTGTGAAAAGTTACAGCAGATTGATCTTCACTTTCTCTCTCATATCGAGATCTGCACATGCAGGATTATCGTCTCTTCCACAGCCCAAACCAGGCCAGATCACTTCAAGATGTCTTCATGAAAGTTGTTCACGACATCCTCCTCTACGACCTCCAACTGGAATCACATCAAACGGGCACACAAGCGAAGATCCACGAGCGGCTCTCATCTTCGGCCGGCTGGAGGACGCATCTCCGCACAGAAGAGAACGCGACGTGTAGGGCGACGCGACAAGAGATGCGTCAGCTAGGGGTGACGCGATATCAGCACTGTCGCGACAACCATGACTGCCGCGACATAAGGTACACCACCGTTCTCTCTCCCTTTCCTAGAGTAGTTAGCCCGCATTATATTTTTATTTGGCAATGCTCTAGGTTGCGATCACATCCTATTTTCCATGCTATCATATTTGATATTCATGTCTGTGTTACAATCCCTGTGATTACAGTTATGTGTAGAAAGCATGTGTAGGATGATCATGTTTTAGTGTAACTTGTTAAAAGTATGAACCATATGTTTTCCTTATTGTAAAAGACAGCATGTGCGTATGATATGTGTAGGGTGTTGTTCTTAGATTGTTTGCTGGGTCTTTTAGACTCATCCTTGCTTCGGCGTACAGGTGTGACAGGTGTCCCCACTCCTGAGGAGGATCTAGTTAGGAGTGACTCCGAGCGCGAGGAGTAGCTTTCTTGTGGACTTGCTACATTGTATTTTCCTTCATAGTATGTAATCAATGAATTCATTTGGACAATGCACTGATTTTGGAAGTTGTATTAATGTGGACACTTGCATTTCTTTTATTACTATCTAGACTGTGGATATTTGATGATGATGATGGAATGAAAGTGAGATTATTTATTTATTCCACTATAACTTTGTAATATTTGTGTACATCTCAATCTAGCGTTAAGTGTTGGTTAAATGTCCCACTATGACGGCATTCTGTGTACCGATGTGGATTGTTATAATCATACCGATATAAAGAGGGTCGTTACAGAACCTCTAACTCCTCTGCCTCAACTCCAGACTCTGCCGCTAACTGCTTAGCAAACCGCTCGGAAATAAACGAGTGTGTAGCACCAGTATCAAACAACACTCGAGCCTGCACGCTCATAACTAAGATCGTACCTTTCGTGACATTTTTTGCCTGCTCTGCGTCCTCACGGGAAAGTGCATACACTCGGGCTTGGGCCCGAGGCCTTCTTGGTTTCTCTATCACTGGTGCCACTGCTGCTGCCGCTGCTAGGGCTAGCACTCCTCTCTGAGCAAACTGCTGAAGTCTGGGGTAGGCTCTGATCTGGGGCTCGGTGATGCAACACTTCAGGCACTTTCCTACTAGCTTCCAACACTTGGATCCACCGTGTGTCTTCCTGTAATAAGGACACCCCTTCTTGTCACTAGGCCTGAAGCTGGGTGTCTGGGGTACAACTACAACCGCTGGCTGACTCGTAGCTGCTACTGAACATTGTGGCTGCTGGTACACCACTGCCTTCTTCCTGTCCTATCTTTGGAAACATGGTGCTGACCTCTTCTGGGCTGCTCTCTTCTCCTCTAAGTACTGATCCATGTCGCTCTTCTGCCTGCATGCTGCGCTGAGAGCCTCATCCAAAGTTCGATGGTCAAAAGCAACCAGTCTCAACTTGCGCTTGTCTGCAACAATGTGGGGAGCATACTTGGAAAGCTCGGAAAATCTGGCCTCGTACTCCAGGATAGTCATGGAGCCCTGTGTGAGAGATAGGAACTCCTGCTCCATCTTGTCCTGAATGTGCTCGGGGATGAACATGGCCCGAAAGAGTCTAGTAAACTCGGCCCAAGTCACCTCTATAGCACCATCCTCGTACCTTGTACGTAGTACAGAGGCCCACCAAACATCAGCTCTCTCCGGCAAAATACAACCCATAAGCACCATCCAAACTAAAATCTTAATCTTACACAAGTACATATACTCTAAGTACTTGTAGCATGTAAGTATCTAGGCTAACTTTGTCCTCTTCGGCACACCTGATAGCCCGGAAGATCTTCTCCACCTCTCTCATCCAGCTCTTTGTTAGAAGGGGCTAACTCTCCCCCTTAAAAGGAGGCAGAGCTATCCTCTTAAATCTCTCCATGATGGATGGACCACCATGGCCATGCTCTTGGGGAACTGGAGCTGGAGCCTAAGCCTGAGACAACAAGCAACACATAACTAATCATATAATCAACAAAATAGACTACCCCCTATTTAAGAACTCTAACCTATGCCTGCAATGCAGCCTACGTCTGTGCCTGGGTCTACATCACCTGAACCAGACCTTGCATGAACATGCCATAGTCCACAGGTGGTGGTGGAGGAAGTACAGTGGGACCCTGGGGTGCGGGGGCCTGCTGCTCACCCCTCTCCTCACGCCTCTGCTCGTCCTCCCAAGCCTGGGTACTGTGCCTAACACGGCTCGTCATTGCCTGTAAAATATTAACTCAGTTAGAATCTAAGTTACTTAGGCCTAACCATTTTCTTAACTATCTATAATTATTTATTAGATATTTTCCACACGTATGGACTAATTCTATAACGACTTTGAAATATTGTGTAGATGATGGCTTATTTATGCATAATCTCAACCTGTGGCTCTGATACTAATCTCTGGAACGACCCTCTTTATACCGGTACGACTATACCAATCCACGTCGATATAAAGTGCACGGTCATAGTGGGACAAGTACCCAACATAACACAGTAGGTAGAGATGTACATAAACAACAAAAGAAAGTACAGCGGAATTGAAAGAGATTCTTATTCCATCATCATTACACACATCCCACAGTCTATATAGTAGCAATGAAATAAACAAAGTCCATAATTTAAACAAGTTCATATAACATCATTGTCCACATACTAGTGAAAGAAAAGTACAATCTAAGCAAATATCCACCACCAGCTCCACCACTCCTCTCGCTCGGAGTCGCTCCTCACAATGTCCTCCTCAATCATAGGAACACCTGTCTCACCTATATGTTAAAGCAAGAATGAGTCTTCACAAAAGACTCAGCAAGTAACCCATTGACACATCCTTACACATATCACATTCATGCTACTCTTTTTAACACAATAGTAATCTTACCGCATAGTTCATGTCATAATAAACAAGTACAATTGAATAACCTATAACATGCTATCTACACAAGGTCTTAGCTTAAAACATGATATCATTTATAACTCATTCACAACATATTCCAATTAACTTGATCATGGAATTAAACACATATTAACTAGCAAACCTAGCATGATATCTATCACTTTTCACATGCTTTTATATCACAAAATCACACATTTCTCTTGTTGTTTAACAAAAATAAAAACATGATCACATGGTTTCACACTATTTGACATTTTAAGACATTAGCACATCACTTTCACATGATCACTTGGCACATTCACACACAATTCACAACTTTACACATTATTTTTCTTTTCCGTGACACATAGTCCGAACCACCAAAAGTAGGACACAAATATCACATAACACATACCCGTCACCTAGGCATTATAGAGTTGAATCTTGGCAACTGCGCAAAATCGGGAGAAGCCCTCTCCACCCTAACAGTGGTACTTGTCCACCTCCAGGATTTCATCCTGATGCCCACAGGATATCACATACACATTGAAACTTCCCATACAGACTTTTCTATAGTACGGCTACATAGCCTTCTATGGTAGCAGTATCAATTTCGGCACACATTCACTTAACACATTATCTTAATTAATCACATGATTAACATCATTTTGCATGCACTTATGACCCATTCACATGCATACAATTTAAACACATATATTTCAAATTACAGAACCTATCATGGCTATCTAACAGTATTAAAACATGCATAACAGTACCTAAACATGATTCTAACAACTGAAAATACCGTTTCTTAAATAATCATGCTTAATATGGCTTTTGATACCTTTACATTTGCAAATAGTACCTACAAATATTAGAACAGACCCAAATTTTAACCATAAAGTCTACGCATGGAACATATTATATGGTTAATTTTTTAGAACTTTAATGACAGTATATCTATTTTTAACATTTAACAGAGATCCCATGTAATTTAATAAGATAATTCAATTTGACCTAATAAATAGTGAACAGTCGGATCTAATAGTTTTAAAACTTGTATACAGTAACTCTAGTTTCATGGAAATTTTTTGAGACAACCTAACACATCATACATAATTATCCTGAATTACACTTGTCATAGCATGCATAATTTCTCATAACAGAAATTCTATTAAAAGTAATCATGATCATAAATTCCACAAAAATTCATGGTTTGACCCAAAGACCATATTTTACCAACCAGCAATTTCATAACATATGCAAACATCCAGAAATCCCAGAAAATGCATCACACAGATTAATCCACAGTTCTGTAAAACCAGATGAACTTGACGGCAAGGGGCTTGTCGTCAGGAAGGGTTAATGACACAATCGTTTGCCGTTAACTCAAGAACATGGCAGCAATAAGGTTGTCGTCAACCTCCTATCTTCAGAAAGTGCAGACCGACCATAGAAAATCATAGAATTTGGGGGTCTAAGACACGAATAAAAAATCCATAAAATACTTAAACTCTAGGTGATAGGTCTAGGGACGAAACCCCTAAGTTACTTGCCTCTCTAAAAACCTCTGAAGATCAAATTTTGGCGATGAAGCCCTCCTCAGCCAAGCCAAAGAGGTAAAGGTCCCCGCTATGATTCGACATCCATGCTTGTGCAATCGATCCCCGACGTTAGGAGAGCTTCTCCACCTTCAGTAGAGTATCCCAAACGTAGAAGATTTCCAGTGAAGCCTTCAGATTGATGGATCAAGCCTCTCAAATTCTCTCTTTTTCTCCTTGAAACCTAGAAAACCTCTCTCTGAGCCAAAGTCCTCTCCTAACCGAGATGTCTAATTATATAGGCAATAGAGTCGAGGAAAACCTAGGTCTTAAGAGTCCTGACCGTTGGGGATAGGTTCCTAATAAAACTCCGAAGAAAACGAGACCGTTGCAGATCTGAAATCCCAAATGCAGCCAGAGAAGTAAACGGCCACATAGCTGCCGTCAACCAGAAATAGGCGCCAATCGATGTTGATGCCTAGATCCTCCTGTAACAAAGTAAATGACACAAGTGTTGCCGTCAACTACCCCTTAACGTCAATGGTTGTTTACGTTAAGCAGACATTTCGGGCAGAACCACAAAGCATCAAAGCAGGTATGAAATGCATGGAAATCAAGGGCCTTACAAACCCCTTTTAAAGATTTTTCATTAAGTGATTGGAGAAGGTTACTTTGAATTGCTTGATCAGTATGATGAAATTAAAAAGAAAACAAAGCTATTAAGAGAAAAATAAATCATATTGTTCATGACAATTCTATGAAGAAAAGGAAAAAAGAACTTGTCAAGAAAATCTGTGCATTAAAAGAAAACATGATGAATTAAAGCTTAAGGAACTTAAGTATGAAAAAGAAATGGAACTGTCTGTTGAGAAATATGATGCTATTAAGAGTATGAATAATGAAATGAAGAAAGAAAACAAAAAACTTTAAAAGGAGGTGACTAAAAGACAAGAAGCCTTGGAAAAATTTGTCAGTGGCAAAATAATTTGGAGGCTCTATTAGGAACAAAATTGAATTTTAACAAAGAAAGTTTAGGTTCCAATCCCAAAAAGAAGAAAGAATTGGATTGAAAATAATCACATTTATCTCCTCAGCAATCACAAAAGCCTCTTCATCTAAAGGCCAACAAAATGGAAGAAAATTTCAAAGAAATGAGAAAAGAAAGATGTTGAAATTTCTGGAAAAAAAAATGTAAAGGAAAGATCAAGGTTAACACTGAATACAGAGGAGGTCAATTCAACTCAAATGAAAAGATAATCACACTAAAATGCATCGACACCCTATGTATTCAGGTCAACACAAATGCCTCACTGGAACAATTTTTGAAATCACGTGATTGGGAAGGTCGACACAACTCAATGGTAGGTCGACAGTCGCATTAGCCAGACCCCAGAAAATGTCTGGATGGACTTGGACAAGTCGACACAACCCGTTCAGAATCGACACATCCCCTTCAGAATGTCGACACATCCTCAAATCTTTGATAGACCAAGTCATCCAAGATACTTCAGGTGGTTCAGTGATCATGATTATTCAAGGATCTTCATGGAAGCAACAAGGTAAATCAAAAGGCAACTTTACAAATGTGAACAAGAACAATGATCCCATACCTTTTGGAACAAGAAAAAGAATTAAAGCCAAAGTAATGTTAAAAACAACACTACTTCAACAATAAAAAGGCAAGCATGGATTCCAAAGAGTCTGTTGCCATGTGCTTTGAATTAGGCAATTTGTGGGGACCCAAATGTACTTGGGTTCCAAAGATTCTCTTTTGAAATGTGTTGTAGGTATGTCTTACAGCCAGAAACATTAAGTGGCATCTCGATAGTGGTTGTTCAAAGTATATGACAGGTGACAGAAATAAATTCTATTTGTTAACTGATAAGAAAGCTAGTCATGTAACTTTTGGAGGAAAAAACAAATGCAAAATGTAGGATCAGGTAAAGTAGGTAAGAATCTTTCCAATCTATTGATGATGTACTCCTAGTGGAAGGATTGGGATATAATTTACTAAGTATAAGTCAGCTATGTGACAAAGGACATAAGGTAACTTTGACTCTCTTGTTTATACCATCTTTGAACCAAATTCAGATTCTTTTAAATTCACTGGTAAGAGAGTTAAGAATGTGTACATAGTTGACTTAGATGATTCTGAAAATGACAATCTATGCCTTGCTGCTAACAAGAATGGTCTTGCATGTCTTTGGCATCATAGACTAGGCCATGCTAGCTACAATATGCTGCACAAACTGGTTAAATTCAATATGGTTAAAGGTCTACCTGAAATTTCCTTCAAGCAAAATAACAAAATCTGTGAAGCATGTACTCAAGGTAAGTAAACAAGAAAATCCTTCAAAAGTAGATCTGAAAGTCAATCTTCTAAACCTTTCAAACTCATTCACATGGATCTATTTGGACCCGCTAGGACCAACAATCTTAATGGAAAAAATGTTTGGATTTGTGCTTGTTGATGACTTTTCAAGATTTACTTGAGTATATTCTTGCTCACAAAAGTGATGCCTTGGTGGAATTTTTGGAATTCTATAAGAAAATCTTGCAAGAAGAAAAATTCAAGATAATTTCAATAATGTTTGACCATGGTTGTAATGACTCTTTTTATACCGGTACGATATACCAATCCACGTCGATAAAAGTGCGCCGTCACTGTGGGACATGTATCCAACACAACACAGTAGGTAGATATGTGCATAAATAACAAAGAAAAGTACAACGAAATGAAAGAAATTCTTATTCCATCATCATTGCACACATTCCACACTCTATATAGTAGCGATGAAAATAAAAAAAAATCATAATTAAACAAGTCCATAACATAACATTGTCCACACATACTAGTAAATGGAAAATACAAGCTAAGCAAATAGTCTTCCACAAGCTCCGCTACTCCTCTCGCTCGGAGTCGCTCCTCACTACGTCCTCCTCAATCACGGGAACACTGTATCACCTTTATATTAAAGCAAGGATGAGTCTTCACAAAAGACTCAGTAAGCAACCTATTGGCACAACCTTACACATATCACTTTCATACTACTCAATTTAACAAAAGAGCAATTTACCACATGGTTCACGTCATATTAAACAATTACAAATGAAAACCTAGAACATGATATCTACACACGGTCTTCGGTTAAATCATGGTATCAGTTATAACTCATTCATAACATATTTCTGAATAACCTGATCATGGAATTTAACACATGTATGCTAGCAAACCTAGCATGATATTTATTACTTTTCACATCCTTTATATCACATAATCACAATTTTTCTTGCTGTTTTAGCATAAATATAACATGATCACATGGTTTCACATATTCCACATTGTAACAAATTAGCACATTCCTTCACATGATCACTTGGCACATTCACACATAGTTCACATCTTACACATTATTTTTGCTGCGACACATAGTCCGAACCACCATAAATAAGGACACACATATCACATAACACATACCTGTCACCTAGGCATTATAGTGACGAATCTGGTAACTGCATAGAACCGGGAGAAGTCCTCTCCACCCTATACTTGTCCACCTCTAGGATTTCATCATGATGCCCACAGGATATCACATACACATTGAGCCTTCCCATAGGGACTTTTCTACAATACGACTCCATAGCCTTCTATGTTAGCAGTGTCAATTTCGGCACAACATTGACTTAATCACATTATTTCAAATTAATCACATGTTTATATCATTTTACATGCACTTAATAGTCCATTCACATACTTATAATTCAAACACATATTTTCCAGGTTACAGAAACTTATCATGGCTATCTAAAAGTATTAAAACATGCATAGCAGTGCCTAAACATGATTCTAATCAACAGAAAATATTGTTTCATGTCTAATCATGGTTAATACATCATTTAATAACTTACAACTGGAAACAGTACATACAGATGTCAGAACATGCTCAGATTTTAACCATAAACTCTACACAAAAATATATCAGATGGTTATTTTTTCAGAACTTTCATGATAGTACATCTATTATTAATATTTAGCAGAGATTTCATACAATTCAATAAGATAATTCAATTAGACATGGTAAATAGTGAACAAATGGTTCTAACAGTCTTAAAACATGTATACAGTTACCCTAAGTTCATGGAAATTTTCTGTAATAATATCATACTCATACCTATTTATCTGAATTTAATTATGTCAAAACATGCACAATTCCTCATAACAGAAATTCTACAATTTGTAAATATGATTAGAAATTTAATAGGAATCATAGTTGACCTATAAACATACCTGACCAACTAGAAATTTTATAACATATCCAAACATTTACAAACCCTCGAAAAATTACATCACATAGATTGAAATCATTGTTTTGTAAAAACCAGATGAACTTGATGGCAAGGGGCTTGCCGTCAAAGTGGGTTAACGACACAATCGACTGTCGTTAACTTAGGAACTTGGCGGCAAGAAAGTTGTCGTCAACCACCTGTTTGTAGAAAGTACCGAACCACAAAAAAACAAGGAATTTGGAGGTCTAGGACACGAGTTAAAAATCCAGAAAAATTCTTAAACTCTAGGTGATAGGTCTAGGGATGAAACCCCTAAGTTACTTGCCTCTCTAAAAACCCTGATGATCAAATTTTGGCGATGATGCCCTCCTCAGCCAAGCAAAAGAGGTGATGTTCCTCGCTTTGATTCGACTTCCACACTTAAGCAGTCGATCCCCCGGCGTTTGGAGAGCTTCTCCACCTCAGTAGAGTCTCCCCTTTGCAGTAGATCGCCGGTGAAGCCTTTAGATCGTTGGATCAACTCTCAGAAGTTCTCTCTTTTCTCTCCCAAAAACCTAGAAAAATCGTCTTCTGAACCAAAGTCCTCTCTTTGCAGAGATTAACTTGGTTTTATAGGCAATAGGGTCATTGGAATCCTAGGTCAAGAGTTCTAACCATTGGGGGGTTTCCTAATCAGTCTCTCAGAGAAATAGGGACGGTTTCAGATCTGGAATCCCAAACGCAACCAGAGAAGTAAACACCCACTTGCTACCGTCAACAAGAAATAGGCGTCAATCAATGTTGACATCTAGATCTTCTGGCCACAAAGTCAATGACACAATTTTTGCCGTCAACTAGTCCTTAACATCAATGGATGTTTCCTCAAGAAGAGTTTCGGGCAGAACAACACAACATCAAAACAGTCATACAATGCACAGAAATTGAGGGCCTTACAATTGTAGCGAGTTTGAGAATATTGGCTTTGAAAATCTTTGCAGGGAAAAAGGAATTACTAATAAATTTTCATCACCTAGAACTCCCGAGCAAAATGGAGTGGTGGAAAGATGAAACCCAACCTTGGTAGAAATGGCAAGAACCATTCTAGTTGAAAGTGGGTTGCCTAGAAAATTTTGGGCAGAAGCCGTGAACAACTCTGTTGGGCGGCATGCTGCGAGGCAGGTGCACATCCCAGTGTCTCACCTTGGGGCGACCTAGGAATGAGGGTGCGGTGGAGGCCGAGTTTGCCAAGTCGTGCCTAGGTCCGGGTTTGGACCTGCCTACGAGTGTTGTTGAGCTATCCTGCAGGTGGATAGTACCCTGTGGTTTATAAGGAAAGATGGTATCCTTACACAACTACTCAATTTTTCGCATAACAGCAATGCCTGAGATCCTTTATTCCTAGTATCAGAGCAGGTCGCAGGTTCGATTCCTAGAGGTGTCACTGGGGGAAAGATTGTTGGGTGGCATGCTGTGAGGCAGGTGCGCGCGCCAGCATCTCACCCTGGGGGACCTGGGAATGAGGGTGTGGCGGAGGCTGAGTTGGCCAAGTCGTGCTTAGGTCCGGGTGGGGACCTACCTACAGGTGTTGCTGAGCTATCCTGCAGAGGGACAGTACCATGTGGTTTATAATGAAGGATGGTATTCTTTAAGCCATTTGTTAATATAGTCAACCTACCATACATCTCTGAGATAATTTTATCAATTTTCATTTTAAAGGCTTCATACTCAGAAACTAGCATATTTACTTTAGTGTCTTTTACCTCGGAGGTCCCTTCATAAATTACCATTAGATGATTCCATATCTCCTTGGCGTTGGCACATGAGGAGACTCTTGAAAACTTTGTAGGATGGGTAGAGCATTGCATGATATTCATGGCGCTCCAGTTAGCATTTGACTTCTTGATTTGTTTTGGAGTCCATTTCTCTTCATCTTTTGGTAGCTCATAAGGTCCACTATTGACCACCTTCAAGATTTGATGATCCAGGGCTCTTAATAAAACCTACATACGAGTTTTCCAATAGGCATAGTTAGTTCCATCAAAATAAGGGGGTCTATTTACAGAATGACCTTCTGTAATGCATCCTCTAGAATCCATTCCACAAGAAAACTCTTCTGACTGTTAAGCCATGAAATGGAGAGCTGAGGCTCTGATACCACGTGTTAGTTATGGAATGTATATCAAGAAAGGGGGGGGTGAATAGATATAGACCTTAATAAATTTGAAGTAACGAAGCAAACCTTAAGATCTGAAACATTGTAATATCAACAGCACAATTCGAAAGCAAACCACACAATGCTAGAAGGATTTTTAAGGTGGTTCGGCTCCGGTGTGGAGACATATATCCACCCCTCACTAATTCAGGTAAGGCTTCAATCAACAACCAAAATGTGTGAGACTCTCACACAACCGCTAATTCACATCTTCATATAGTCACTAATACACAGCATAACTGCTGATACACAGCTTCAAGATCTTAACAATCTCACAATCCTCACACTCAGAAGTGTAAGATCTGTTCCCCTTACTCTAAAAGGAGCAAATTGTAGAACAATTTGTGGTATGAAGAGAAAAGAAAATGTTGCATAACTGAAATCAATAAGAGAGAGAAATTATCAAACCACTTTGCAGCATACTAGAGTTCTTTCCTTATCTGAGAAATTCATCACTTGAGATCCAAATTCCTTCTGCTTCAGACTACAGTATGTCGTACTTTGCACCTGGTTACAGCCAAAAGATTGGATTCCCTCAGATCAAATAGAATTCTCGATGCTCTAAATTTCTGAATAGCAACAAGACTTCAATAGCAGCTTGGCATCGATGCAGTAGCTTCTCTTCCCGCAGGGAGTTCTGTTCGAGAACCTTTTTTCTTCACAGCTCTATCTCTCTCCTCTTATGTTCTCTCTCACTCTCTGTGTTATCTGAAAATGACACCACATTCCTTTTTGATCAGCGCAATACAAATTATATTTATTGTTGCTCTCATGCAATAAGTTAGGCCACAAAGTTAATTTCTACACAACTAAGCACTAGTATGGATTCGTAAATGATATTTTTATGCATCTAACCATCAAGGACCCAAAAAGATTTGGGTACCTACTCCTGAATAAGTTATTTGCAGGATAGTCTTGAAGCATCAGGAACAAAGGATGCTCAAAGCATTGGTGACGGTCAGCTCTTCTTCCAACTCAAATCTGAAGAGGGAGTAGTCACATGTTGTATTTTAGTTACACTACTACTAATAAAGTTTTGCAAGTTTCTCTTTATAAGGTCAATGCAGATAAAACTATTGAAGACTTGACAAAACAACAAGTGTACATGTCAAGTAAACAACAAGATCAAACCCAACAAGAGCCTCACATCAAGGGGGAGCCATGAACTGAGGGGGAGCCTCACATTAAGGGGGAGAAAGTAATAAGGGGAGATGTAAATTCATGACAAGTATTGTTGAACCCCTTCTTCAATCTCACAAACATATTGGTAAGAAGTCTCTATAAAAAAGGGAAAATGCAAATGGTAAGATCCTTTCTTTTTGGTTATTGACAAAAAGGGGAGTGCTCATGAATTTTCTATTTAATGCTTGACTTTTGTTTATGCCAAAAAATTCACATGAGTTTTGTCATCACCAAAAAGGGGGAGATTGTTCAACCACTCCTATATTTTTCTTTTTATTTTACTGATATGAAACACATGTTTAACTTAAAATATCATTAATATATTTTATATCATGTTTCTCCCATGAATAAAATATATTATTGCATTATCATTATAGAATTACATTGAGTTTCTACTTCGTCATGCATGTTTGATCATGTTTAGTCGAGGTAGCACGTTATATCCGGAGCTACACTTCATCATATCCGAAGTCCACTTTGTCATATATGAAGCTACACTTCGTCATGCATGTTTTTAGTCGTGATCAGTCGAAGTCAAACTTCCTCATATTCGAAGCTATATATGAAGGTCACTTCGACCGACAATGTTGTTTTCTGTTCATATGAAGTTCACTTCATCATATACGAAGTTAACTTTGTCATATCCAAAGTTACACTTCGTCATATCCGAAGCTTCACTTCGACCGATTGTGTTATATTTTGGCCATTCGAAGCTTCACTTCGATCGTTTACATTATATTCTTGACCAATCTATTGTTGCTCAGTTTCATATCAATTGACATTTACTCCTTTCGATGGATGACCAGTTTGTATTGATTGTTGTGCAATTATTTCTACAGATGCTTGCTTAATTAATGAGTGCATAACCATCTGCATAAATAATCTTCAAATGCACTAAATAATATCATAGAAGAAATTACTTTATAAACACTATGTTTGGATGGCGCATATGTTCTTCTACTTGCTCAAAATTTTTCTAAGTACATAACATATACATATATATCATGTTGACTCCAACTCCTGACAGTCAAAGTTAGGTGTCGATTGATGAACAAAGGTCATCAGTCGAAGTCTCACTATGACTTCTCTAAAGTTGAAGTCTCACATCAATTGTTGATAAGCATAAACATCGAATGTTGTTATAAACATCGATTGTCTTTTAAATTTAAACATGATTGCCTTCAAACATCGATTGCATTAGAATATAGATTACTTCACTTAAACATCAATTGCTCTTCATTCACATCGATTGTTGTTATGGACATCGATTGTCTTTTAAATTTAAACATTGATTGCCTTCAAACATCGATTGCTTCATAAACATCGATTGCATTAGAACATTGATTGCTTCACTTAAACATTGATTTCTCTTCATTCACATCGATTGTTGTTGCACTGCAAATTATTATTTTAAGTTACATATCGATTGTCATTCATTTCATATTTATAATACATCAATGCTTAACAAATATTATATTTCATATCGATTGTTGTTATATCATAACGATTTGTGTTATAAACATAATTTCATATCGATTGCAGTTATAACTCACATTGATTAGCTTTCAAATATTTCAAAATGTCTTTGGCGCCCAAAATGAAAGTTCAAATGTACTTCACATATTTATATGTTTAACTAAGGATCTTTCTGCTGTGTACCTTCTATCTATCAGGGTAGGTGAGATGTTGTCAGCAGAAAATAAGGCTTCCTTCCTTCATGCCTATCCAAAAGGGTCTTACCTAACAAGTCTGGATGTCAGCAGAAAGTATGGATAAAAAGGAAAAAGAGGTATTGCCTATCTATTAGAAGACTTATCTAGTGTAACATTCTCTTCCATGCATTAAATGTCTGCAGGAGTCTAGGTTTCACATGAGGAATTCGTTAAGACTCAAGTAAGCATCCGTTAGACACAAATATAGAGGAAGAAGAAGAAGAACAAGGGCTAGAAAGAGTCTCAATAGATCTAAGAACCTCAACGGCCATCTGTCAACAAATATCTTCTTCCTCCATATAAGGATGAAGGCTATGAAGAACAAGAACAGAGAGAACCTGAAAATCATTCAAGGAGTGTACATCTCGTGAGAAGCCTCAACACTATACACACTCAAAGCAAGAAAGAAAGAGCTCGAGCCCAATAAGAAGTGTGCGAGCAAGCAACCATTTGAAGTCCAACATTCAAGCTTCTTTTCTCTCTTACTCTCTCTATGCATCATTGTAAATCTGGGGGAGAGTCTGCGAGCTAAGAGTTTGAGTTCCTTAGTGTTCATGTTGTATAGCTCTCAGCATGTTCTTTCTTTTCTAAGAAAAATTTGTGTCCAACTGTAGGACTATATACAATGTTCATCTTCCTGTGTGAAGAGAAGGCCAGTGGGTGCTGGTTATTTGTGTCCAACTGAGGGATTGTACTCAGTGTTCTCCTTGGGTTGACGAAAAAAAAAACCTAGCTGGGGTTGGTGTCAGTAGAACCCAACTGGGGGTTTAGGTCTAGCAGAACCGCACTAGGGTTTGTTCCAGAAGGGTGGCTTCTTAACTTGTAATAGAAGTGAGTTTCCTTCGTACTCGAAAAGAAGTAGAACCAGCGAGGAGCTGGGGGTTGTATATTCTTGCGGGGATTGTACAGTGGTTAGTGAAATCCCAAGATTTGCTTGAAGACTAGACGTAGGTCTTCCATTTGAAAAGTACCGAACCAGAATAAAATTTTTGTGTTCCTGTGTGATTATTTCTTTTTTAGCTTTCGCACTATACTCTCTACTGCACACAACTACATTCACTAACCAAAGTTTTCAAGTGGTGATTTTATCTGTACTTTCAGATTATCCTATTACCACCCCCCCCCCCCCCTTCTAGGCAATCCTTGTTGCCATCTGTGGGCCAACACACACCTATCTTTTCTATATATATATGAGACTAGCATCTAAAACTTGAGTTAAATGTATTAGAAAGAAGATAATAAAATATTAATTAATGTTAAGTATTTGAAGATAGAAAATTTTGACCCTTTGATTCAAATTGTAAGATCCTTCTGTTGAACCTAACCCAATAGATGGCAGTCCAATAATTGACCCAGTTATTGAGAGCTCAAATGGTAGGCATAGTCCAAGAAATGCAATCGAGTCCCTATTGTCGTTTATGTGGAATGAACCCCTAGCCCGATAAGAGCCTTTAAGTGAATATTCATGTAACGCCCCTCTTGGACCCAGTATAGTTTTCCAACTCAAATTGGATCCAATAGAGGTATTATAGTGGAAAATATCCAACAGTAGATGGTACAGATTGAGACATACATAAATGACAATTTAATTCCAACAAGAGGCAACGAACATGGAACCAAATATCTCAATCAACATCATATCCAAATACTAAGTTTAAAACATAAAGGAATGATAACAATAGTCCAAACTATTATAGTTCATAAGTCCAAATGCATAAAATTCAAAGTACATCATGTCCTCACATACATAATCTCTCAAACACTCAAGTAAAGCATTAAGTCTCCACGTCCTCACGCTCTCAGCAAGTGTGCACTAACTCCTGGGTGATGATCAGTGTAACGTCGCGCATTTTTCGGATCCCCGTGGATCCAGGTTTAGCGGGTTGGTGGCCAATGTGAGGCCCATTAGTGTTGTGTGTTTCTTATTAGAACCTTACCGGGCTTGGTTATGGGTCTGTGTTGGTGTTCAGTACGCTGGACATCAACAGTGGGTTGGCGTCCAGGTGGGTGACGTCGACTTTGTGTTGGCGGCCATGGGTTGCCGTTAACTGGTTTTAGCGTCCATCGATGTGGACGTCGACCGAGGGTTCTACTGTGTTCCGTTGGTATGATCTTGGCGGCCAAAGATGTGGACGTTTATGGTGGCGGTTGCCCTAAGCGGCAGAGGGGTTGACGCCAACCTGTGCAATCTGCAGGTTATAGGGTTACCCGAGAGTAGGTTTTCCACCTGGTTCTCTCTCTCCCTTGCCCTAGCTTCATGCCCTCGTATCCCTGAAGCTTCCAACAGTCATAGGAGAGTGATTAGAGGGTCGTGGAACATGGGCGTTGCCGAATCGGACGAGGAGACGTCGTGGCGTGGTGCAATTCTCGTGGGAGCTCGTGGAGGGTTCGGCGTGGTTTGGGAGAATTCGGAGGGTTTGAGCGTGTTCTGAGGTAGGGAATGACCCTTGTAGTTCTTATAGGTTGTAATAGAATAATTAGAAAGCATGAAACTGCATGAAAATGACAATTTCGGGTCATGGTATCCATGCGGGGCTTAAAGGGTGGTTTGATGGAATTTAATGGTTAGTTCATGTAGTTTAAATCTTAAATGATGCTGTTTGGCTTGGAAATAGTTTCCTCATGTTTTCTCGTTGTTTTGATGATTGTAAAACCTGTAGAATCGATTTAGGGTTTCTGCAGGAATAGAAGCTGATGATCTTGGCGTCAACATCGATTGACGCCAGGTTCATCAGCCGGGATACAACGGCCAGATCCATTGCCGTCTATATCCTGTAAGCGGCAGTCGATATTGCCGCCAACTTGTGCATGTATCAATGCAGTGTGGTTTACGTAGCTTTTCTGGTTATGAGTATCGTGTGTGTGTGGTGCATGGCGATGACCGTGTGAGCCAGTGCACTTGTTATGCTCTTGGAGCATACTGCTCATGTAATGGGCATGTTTTACGTGAATAATGTGTGATGTACGTAGTGGTTTAAGTTTGTGAGCATGTTGTCCATATGTGGACATGTGGTTTACGTGACTGACGTGTGGTACACCAATCAGGATGTATTATACACGTGCTGTCTACGTGGTTTGAATGTGTGCATACTACACACATTGTCGTAATGTAATTCTTATGATTTGTCGTAGTAACTGGGCAGTGAGGTTCCTATGTGAGCCTAGCCATGATTTTGTGGTGTTTGGGCAGTGAAGGTCGTGTGTGGACCTAGCCCTGGTTCGTTGTTGTCTTTCGAGTAATATTATATTGATTTATGTATTAAGTGGTGTGTGTTGCCACAGAGGTCATGAGGTGACCAATGATAGGCAAGTTTGTGGTTCAGGTATGTGTTGGTGTGGGATAGCTTTGGGGTCACACGGTGACCGATGTTAAGCTAATCCTAACACTTGTATATTGTGAATCATAAGTAAAGGCTATATATGTAAGTATCGTGGTTTGTGTTAGCCGAGTGTGGTGGTCCGGCGCCTATTCCGGAATGCCTCTCTTGTCGGGTACCCCCAGGTTCTTTGTGAGCCAGGCACGTATGTTTGTTGTGCTCAGGGTTTTGTCCCGATACAGTGTGGTACCGTTGAGGTCTGTGTCGTCTTCTGGACACCCTCACTCCTGTGTTTGAGTTGTACGTCCGGCTGAGGGAAAGACGGCAGTGGGGCAGCGACTTCCCAGAGTTTGTTCTTTTGTCGCTTGTAGCGCGCTCGTAGTTGGGGGTACGGACACCAGTAGACGTCACTGGTCCCCAACTAGTCCTGTTTTCCAGTGCCTCACTTTAGGGTGCTCCGGCCAGAGACCCTAGAGGTGCCAGGCATGGGCCTGTAGCTGTGTGTCTGCAGTGTGGTGTTGGTTGGTCTCCACAGTTGTTGTTTACGTTCTCGTGGAGCGGCAGTTGGACCTTTCGTCCGTGACTGCGAGGCTGAGAGGTTGTTCTTGTTGTGTTGTCAGGGTTGGATACTGGCCTGATCAGCCAGTAGACCGTTCCCGTGTGGCGGCGTCGTTCTTTCTGACTCGTGCTTTGCCTGCTCTAGTTGTGACTGTGATTGTGGCTTGTGGTGTGCCCGAGTGGTGGCACAGTTTCAGCTATAGATGGTGAGTATTGACTCACCACAAATGTTGTTTAGCTTGCTATGGTGTGCCTGTTACGGCACTGGTTTACTTGCGGTTTCTGTGCTGGTGCCTTGTGGTAATAGGTACCTGTTCCCTTCGTGGGTTACTTTGCAGTTTTGTGGTGGTACTTGTGTACAACCTTTCTGGGTACGTGTGTGTGAAGGTCTTGTGGTTTGACCTGCCACTTATTGTATCTTATCCATTTTAAGTAGATCTTGTTTATAATTTATTGTGGATTAGTTTGTGATTATTAATTATGTTACATTTGTGGGTAATTTGCCGATGAGGTGTGGCCTAGGCATATTGTGGTTTAGTAGAGCTGTGCTCCGGGAGGCCGTGTGAGACCTTCCACTTGTTGAGTTTTATTCTTTTTGGGTATGATTCCAATTATAGTTTTAGTATGTGGGATAGATTGACTTCGTGGTAGCCAGTCCTGTTACCTTATGTGTAGCTCTCGACGTAGTGAGGTTTAGAGTATAAAGGACCAGCTCTTTGTTAGCAGTCCTGTTACTCAAGTGTTTGAGATTCGCTGTGAAGCTTGTAGCCTGGGCAGTGACTTGCTGTGTGGCTTATAGCTTAGGCAACCAGTTGTTGTAGCAGTGTGCCAGTGAGACTGTGGTTTAGGCACTTTAGTAGTTGGGCTGACTAATGATATTATATTAGTCATGTAGTCCCACTTTCCTTCTGAGGACTTGTGTTTATTATCATGATTATGTTTAATTGTTATTTATTGTTATGATGTGAGCATGAAATGGTTTGGCTATTGGTATTGCCAGTGAAGCTCTTGGGGTTGAGGAGTTTGTGGTTTCGGAGTTGTTTTGGGGTGGTCCCTGCTGAGCCAGTGACTTGTTGAGGCTCACTCCCTACAGTTCTTTTCAGGGCTTGTCGTGTGTTTGGCTTGCAGCGGTGTTATGATAGACTTGTACCACCAGCAGTTGTGTAGTAGTTAGTGTTGTGTGAGCTTGTGCTCCCTCGGGGCATGCCACAGGTAGTTGTACTCTTTTTAATTGGACATGTATTAATGTAATGGGACAGTTGTACAAATTGTGAACAGATATGAACACATGTACTTTCTTGTGTCTTATATTGTTGTGGTTTGTCTTTTATACTCTTCCAGGACACGTGTGTGAGATATCCCTTGCGAGACTTCGGTCCGTTCGCGGGAGGTGGATCTGGATATGGAGCCTTATTGGGCTTAAGTACCCGGTCCGTCACAGTTGGTATCAGAGCAATGTCCAGTTAGAATATGAAAAGACATTGAAAGTATAATGTCCCAATACATGGATTAATGTCCACTGCTGGTAGTAAGTCTGCAGTTTTGTGTGATATAAAGTAGTTTTTACGTGAGTATTGGCACGTAAATCGTGTGTTTTGTTTGTTAAATTGGCAGTTGGGTGCAGTTGTTGTGCCACAATGTGGATAGTGGCATAAGTTGTGTGGTAGCATTTTGGCACTAGTGCAGTTAAAGCAGTGAAATTATAGTATTTAAAAAATTTCATTTGCAGAGATTAGAAGAGAAATGTAAAGTAGTGTCCTGAGAGGGATATGCCTGTTATATGTTAGAAGTACAGAGTTAGCAGAGACAAGTATAGAGTATTTCTGTGATAGATCAGTTGGGTTGTTAAAGATTCGCAGTTAAAGGAATTGAAGAGATTAACAAGTGTGGATATGGAATTCAGTAAGTAAGTTATAATGAGATAGAAAGTTGGCAGAGATAGGTGTATGGTAACAAGGTGATAAGGAACAGGTCAGTGTGTGTGTGATAAGTTGCAGTTGAGAACCTCAGCAAATGTATTGTGGCATTAGAGATGAGTTAGATGATATTAAGAAACAGTGTGGATAAGAATGTGATTAGTGTTATGAAGAGTTTGATATGATTAAGTAAAGCAGATCAGCTTTAAAAGAGGTATTAGTACATAAAAGAGCAGTGATTTATGGCAGATAGATTAAGTATGCCTGAGATTAGAAATTTGAGAAAAATGTTGTTATGAATAATGATGGTAACAGAAAGTGTGATATGAAGATTTGTATAAATAAGTATAGAAATGATCAATTGAATAAAGAAAGAGAGAAAAGAAGGATTAGTGTGCAATAAGAATTGTGAAAATTGCACAAGAGGAATATTTAGTTGATGATTGGCAGTTTAAATAAAGAAAAGATATGGATTAGAAAAAAGAAGAATTTAGCAAATGATGAAGTGAATAAGATCAGATGAGTCAGGAATGTCAGTTAGAGTTTGCATATTGGTGTAAAGAAATGATTCAATTGAGCAGAATGGAATTGTTATTAAGATATTTCAGAGTTTCATGCAGAAGCAGGAACAGACTAATTAAAGAGTAATTGGAAGGTTATGTAACAAAAGTATGAGATTAGCCAGAGAATGTCAGTAAAGCAGGAATGATATATGAAGAGCACAATATGTCAATAGCGGTTTGGCAGATCAGAAATTGCAGTAATTTCTTCAGCATGAATTATATGAATGTGATGATTTGAGAAGCAGTTGAAGCCAGAAGAAAGTAATTGAAAGTAATAATGTGAGCAGAAATTGTGGAATATTTTGCAAAAGTGTTAGTGTGATCAGAGTAGCGCAGCGGAAGTGGAAGCAAAGAAAGATTTAATATTCAGAGATTGTTCAAGTTTGCTTGAATAAAGAGAAGTGTAAAGTTTTTGCGCAGTGGAATAAAGGATCAGAGTTTATTATGGTTTTTAATCAGAGATGACTTAAAACGGTATGAGTAGAATAATATGAAAAGAGCAGGAAATTCAAAGATGATGATTGATTTTCTTTGAGAAGATGTCAGTTGTGAATGTAAATGCAGATGAGGCAGGATAACAGCAAGCAGTGATAAATGGAAAAAGAAAATGGTGGCATGAAAGAATATTGCAGGTAAGATATTTGAGAAAGGTAAACTGGTCTCGAAGAAATGTTGCAAACACAGCCCAAAAAATGTGGAAGCAGGTTCAGTCCAAGGAGATAAAGCGCCATTGGCAAGGTAGAATCGTCTACAATTGAAAAGTAAGGAAAGGCAATGGGATTGACAGAACAGAGTAATTGTGAAATGGATTGAAAGAAAAAAAAAGGGAGCAAAGCAAGGATGGAAATGGACTGATGAATTGAAAGGCTAATACAGAGAAAGAGTATCCTTCTTGTTCTGTATATGGTTTCATTTCTTTTAGATGATAATCCGGTTTATTGTGATTTGTTTTATATGTCGAGGACGACATTTGTTTTTAGGTGATAATAATGTAACGTCGCGCGTTTTTTGGATCCCCGTGGATCCAGGTTTAGCGGATTTGGTGGCCAATGTGAGGCCATTAGTGTTGTGTGTTTCTTATTAGAACCTTACCGGGCTTGGTTATGGGTCTGTGTTGGTGTTCAGTACGCTGGACATCAACAGTGGGTTGGCGTCCAGGTGGGTGACGTCGACTTTGTGTTGGCGGCCATGGGTTGCCGTTAACATGGTTTTAGCATCCATCGATGTGGACGTCGACCGATGGTTCTACTGTGTTCCGTTGTATGATCTTGGCGGCCAAAGATGTGGACGTTTATGGTGGCGGTTGCCCTAAGCGGCAGAGGGGTTGACGCCAACCTGTGCAATCTGCAGGTTATAGGGTTACCCGAGAGCAGGTTTTCCACCTGGTTCTCTCTCTCCCTTGCCCTAGCTTCATGCCCCGTATCCCTGAAGCTTCCAACAGTCATAGGAGAGTGATTAGAGGGTCGTGGAACGTGTGGCGTTGCCGAATCGGACGAGGAGACGCCGTGGCGTGGTGCAATTCTCGTGGGAGCTCGTGGAGGGTTCGGCGTGGTTGGGAGAATTCGGAGGGTTTGAGCGTGTTCTGAGGTAGGGAATGACCCTTGTAGTTCTTATAGGTTGTAATAGAATAATTAGAAAGCATGAAACTGCATGAAATGACAATTTCGGGTCATGGTATCCATGCGGGGCTTAAAGGGTGGTTTGATGGAATTTAATGGTTAGTTCATGTAGTTTAAATCTTAAATGATGCATGTTTGACTTGGAAATAGTTTCCTCATGTTTTCTCGTTGTTTTGATGATTGTAAAACTGTAGAATCGATTTAGGGTTTCTGCAGGAATACAAGCTGAAGATCTTGGCGTCAACATCGATTGACGCCAGGTTCATCAGCCGGGATACAGACGGCCAGATCCATTGCCGTCTATATCCTGTAAGCGGCAGTCGATATTGCCGCCAACTTGTGCATGTATACAATGTAGTGTGGTTACGTAGCTTTTCTGGTTATGAGTATCGTGTGTGTGTGTGCATGGCGTTGACCGGTGTGAGCCAGTGCACTTGTTATGCTCTTGGAGCATACTGCTCATGTAATGGGCATGTTTTACGTGAATAATGTGTGATGTACGTAGTGGTTTAAGTTTGTGAGCATGTTGTCCATATGTTAGACATGTGGTTTACGTGACTGACGTGTGGTACACCAATCAGGATGTATATACACGTGCTGTCTACGTGGTTTGAATGTGTGCATACTACACACATTGTCGTAATGTAATTCTTATGATTTGTCGTAGTAACTGGGCAGTGAGGTTCCTATGTGAGCCTAGCCATGATTTTGTGGTGTTTGGGCAGTGAAGGTCGTGTGTGGACCTAGCCTGGTTCGTGTTGTCTTTCGAGTAATATTATATTGATTTATGTATTAAGTGGTGTGTGTTGCCACGGAGGTCATGAGGGACCAATGATAGGCAAGTTTGTGGTTCAGGTATGTGTTGGTGTGGGATAGCTTTGGGGTCACACGGTGACCGATGTTAAGCTAATCCTAACACTTGTATATTGTGAATCATAAGTAAAGGCTATATGTGTAAGTATCGTGGTTTGTGTTAGCCGAGTGTGGTGGTCCGGCGCCTATTCCGGAATGCCTCTCTAGTCGGGTACCCCAGGTTCTTTGTGAGCCAGGCACGTGTGTTTGTTGTGCTCGGGGTTTTGTCCCGGTACAGTGTGGTACCGTTGAGGTCTGTGTCGTCTTCCTGGACACCCTCACTCCTGTGTTTGAGTTGTACGTCCGGCTGAGGGAAAGACGGCAGTGGGGCAGCGACTTCCCAGAGTTTGTTCTTTTGTCGCTTGTAGCGCGCTCGTAGTTGGGGGTACGGACACCAGTAGACGTCACTGGTCCCCAACTAGTCCTTTTTTCCAGTGCCTCACTTTAGGGTGCTCCGGCCAGAGACCCTAGAGGTGCCAGGCATGGGCCTGTAGCTGTGTGTCTGCAGGTGTGGTGTTGGTTGGTCTCCACAGTTGTTTGACTTGTTCTCGTGGAGCGGCAGTTGGACCTTTCGTCCGTGACTGCGAGGCTGAGAGGTTGTTCTTGTGTTGTGTTGTCCGGGTTGGATACTGGCCTGATCAGCCAGTAGACCGTTCCCGTGTGGTGGCGTCGTTCTTTCCGACTCGTGCTTTGCCTGCTCTAGTTGTGACTGTGATTGTGGCTTGTGGTGTGCCCGAGTGGTGGACAGTTTCAGCTATAGATGGTGAGTATTGACTCACCACAAATGTGGTTTAGCTTGCTATGGTATGCCTGTTACGACATGGTTTACTTGCGGTTTCTGTGCTGGTGCCTTGTGGTAATAGGTACCTGTTCCCTTCGTGGGTTACTTTGCAGTTTTGTGGTGGTACATTGTGTACCAACCTTTCTGGGTACTCGTGTGTTGTGGAGGTCTTGTGGTTTGACCTGCCACTTATTGTATCTTATCCATTTTAAGTAGATCTTTGTTTATAATTTATTGTGGATTAGTTTGTGATTATTAATTATGTTACATTTGTAGGTAATTTGCCGATGAGGCTTTGGCCTAGGCATATTGTGGTTTAGTAGAGCTATGCTCGTGGAGGCCGTGTGAGACCTTCCACTTGTTGAGTTTTACTCTTTTTGGGTATGATTCCAATTATAGTTTTAGTATGTGATGGATTGACTTCGTGGTAGCCAGTCCTGTTACCTTATGTGTAGCTCTCGACGTAGTAAGGTTTAGAGTATAAAGGACCAGCTCTTTGTTAGCAGTCTGTACTCAAGTGTTTGAGATTCTCCTGTGAAGCTTGTAGCCTGGGCAGTGACTTGCCTGTGTGGCTTATAGCTTAGGCAACCAGTTGTTGTAGCAGTGTGCCAGTGAGACTGTGGTTTAGGCACTTATTAGTTGGGCTGACTAATGATATTATATAGCCTGTAGTCCCACTTTCCTTCTGAGGACTTTGTGTTTATTATCATGATTATGTTTCATTGTTATTTATTGTTATGAGTGAGTGAGCATGAAATGGTTTGGCTATTGGTATTGCCAGTGAAGCTCTTGGGGTTGAGGAGTTTGTGGTTTCAGAGTTGTTTTTGGGTGGTCCCTGCTGAGCCAGTGACTTGTTGAGGCTCACTCCCTACAGTTCTTTTCAGGGCTTGTCGTGTGTTTGGCTTGCAGCGGTGTTGTGACAGACTTGTACCACCAGCAGTTGTGTAGTAGTTAGTGTTGTGTGAGCTTGTGCTCCCTCGGGGTATGCCCCAGGTAGTTGTACTCTTTTTAACTGGACATGTATTAATGTAAGGGAACAGTTGTACAAATTTGTGAACAGATATGAGCACATGTACTTTCTTGTGTCTTATATTGTTGTGGTTTGTCTTTTATACTCTTCCTGGACACGTGTGTGAGATATCCCTTGCGAGACTTCGGTCCGTTCGCGGGAGGCGGATCTGGATATGGAGCCTTATTGGGCTTAAGTACCCCGGTCCGTCACAGTTGGTATCAGAGCAATGTCCAGTTAGAATATGAAAAGACATTGAAAGTATAATATCCCAATACATGGATTAATGTCCACTGCTGGTAGTAAGTCTGCGGTTTTGTGTGATATAAAGTAGTTTTTACGTGAGCTTTTGGCACGTAAACCGTCTATTTTTGTTTGTTAAATTGGTAGTTGGGTGCAGTTGTTGTGCCACAATGTGGATAGTGGCATAAGTTGTGTGGTAGCATTTTGGCACTAGTGCAGTTAAAGCAGTTAAATTATAGTATTTAAAAATTTTCATTTGCAGAGATTAGAAGAGAAATGTAAAGTATTGTCCTGAGAGGGATATGCCTGTTATATGTTAGTAAAGTACAGAGTTAGCAGAGACAAGTATAGAGTATTTCTTTGATAGATCAGTTTGGTTGTTAAAGATTCGCAGTTAAAGGAATTGAAGAGATTAACAAGGGTGGATATGGAATTCAGTAAGTAAGTTATAATGAGATAGAAAGTTGGCAGAGACAGGTGTATGGTAACAAGGTGATAAGGAACAGGTCGGTGTGTGTGTGATAAGTTGCAGTTGAGAACCTCAGCAAATGTATTGTGGCATTAGAGATCTGAGTTAGATGATATTAGAAACAGTGTGGATAGAATGTGATTAGTGTTATGAAGAGTTTGATATGATTAAGTAAAGCAGATCAGCTTTAAAAGAGTTTTAGTACATAAAGGAGCAGTGATTTATGGCAGATAGATTGAGTATGCCTGAGATTAGAAATTTGAGAAATGTTGTTATGAATAATGATGGTAACAGAAAGTGTGATATGAAGATTATATAATAAGTATAGAAATGATCAGTTGAATAAAGAAAGAGAGAAAAGAAGGATTAGTGTGCAATAAGAATTGTGAAAATTGCACAAGAGGAATATTTAGTTGTTGATTGGCAGTTTAAATAAAGAAAAGATATGGATTAGAAAAAAGAAGAATTTAGCAAATGATGAAGTGAATAAGATCAGATGAGTCAGGAAATGTCAGTTAGAGTTTGCATATTGGTGTAAAGAAATGATTCAATTGAGCAGAAAGGAATTGTTATTAAGATATTTCAGAGTTTCATGCAGAAGTAGGAACAGACTAATAAAAAGTATTTGGAAAGGTTATGTAACAAAAGTATGAGATTAGCCAGAGAATGTCAGTAAAGCAGGAATGATATATGAAGAGCACAATATGTCAATAGCGGTTTGGCAGATCAGAAATGCAGTAATTTCTTCAGCATGAATTAATTGAATGTGATGATTTGAGAAGCAGTTGAAGCCAGAAGAAAGTAATTGAAAGTAATAATGTGAGCATAAATTTTGGAATATTTTGCAAAAGTGTTTAGTGTGATCAGAGTAGCGCAGCGGAAGTGGAAGCAAAGAAGATTTAATATTCAGAGATTGTTCAAGTTTGCTTGAATAAATAGAAAGTGTAAAATTTTTGCGCGGTGGAATAAAGGAGCAGAGTTTATTATGGTTTTTAATCAGAGATGACATAAAACGGTATGAGTAGAATAATATGAAAAGAGCAGGAAATTCAAAGATGATGATTGATTTTCTTTGAAGAAGTGTCAGTTGTGAATGTAAATGCAGATGAGGCAGGATAACAGCAAGCAGTGATAAATGGAAAAAGAAAATGGTGGCATGAAAGAATATTACAGTGTAAGATATTGAGAGAAAGGTAAAGTGGTCTCGAATAAAATGTTGCAAACACAGCCCAAAAATTAGGGAAGCAGGTTCAGTCCAAGGAGATAAAGCGCCATTGGCAAGGTAGAATCGTCTACAATTGAAAAGTAAGGAAAGGCAATGGGATTGACAGAACAGAGTAATTGTGAAATGGATTGAAAGAAAAAAAAAGGGAGCAAATCAAGGATGGAAATGGACTGATGAATTGAAAGGCTAATACAGAGAAAGAGTATCCTTCTTGTTCTGTATATGGTTTCATTTCTTTTTAGGTGATAATCCGGTTTATTGTGATTTGTTTTATATGTCGAGGACGACATTGTTTTTAGGTGATAATAATGTAACGTCGAGCATTTTTCGGATCCCCGTGGATCCAAGTTTAGCGGGTTTGGTGGCCAATGTGAGGCCCATTAGTGTTGTGTGTTCTTATTAGAACCTTACCGGGCTGGTTATGGGTCTGTGTTGGTGTTCAGTACGCTGGACATCAACAGTGGGTTGGCGTCCAGGTGGGTAACGTCGACTTTGTGTTGGCGGCCATGGGTTGCCGTTAACATGGTTTTAGCATCCATCGATGTGGACGTCGACCGATGGTTCTACTGTGTTCCGTTGTGATCTTGGCGGCCAAAGATGTGGACGTTTATGGTGGCGGTTGCCCTAAGCGGCAGAGGGGTTGACGCCAACCTGTGCAATCTATAGGTTATAGGGTACCCGAGAGCAGGTTTCCACCTGGTTCTCTCTCTCCCTTGCCTAGCTTCATGCCCCGTATCCCTGAAGCTTCCAACAGTCATAGGAGAGTGATTAGAGGGTGTGAACGTGTGGCGTTGCCGAATCAGACGAGGAGACGCCGTGGCGTGGTGCAATTCTCGTGGGAGCTCGTGGAGGGTTCGGCGTGGTTTGGGAGAATTCGGAGGGTTTGAGCGTGTTCTGAGGTAGGGAATGACCCTTGTAGTTCTTATAGGTTGTAATAGAATAATTAGAAAGCATGAAACTGCATGAAAATGACAATTTCGGGTCATGGTATCCATGCGGGGCTTAAAGGGTGGTTTGATGGAATTTAATGGTTAGTTCATGTAGTTTAAATCTTAAATGATGCATGTTTGGCTTGGAAAATAGTTTCCTCATGTTTTCTCCTTGTTTTGATGATTGTAAAACCTGTAGATCGATTTAGGGTTTCTACAGGAATAGAAGCTGATGATCTTGGCGTCAACATCGATTGACGCCAGGTTCATCAGCCGGGATACAGACGGCCAGATCCTTTGCCGTCTATATCCAGTAAGCGGCAGTCGATATTGCCGCCACTTGTGCATGTATCAATGCAGTGTGGTTTACGTAGCTTTTCTGGTTATGAGTATCGTGTGTTTGTGTGTGCATGGCGATGACCGGTGTGAGCCAGTGCACTTGTTATGCTCTTGGAGCATACTGCTCATGTAATGGGCATGTTTTACGTGAATAATGTGTGATGTACGTAGTGGTTTAAGTTTGTGAGCATGTTGTCCATATGTTGGACATGTGGTTTACGTGACTGACGTGTGGTACACCAATCAGGATGTATTATACACGTGCTGTCTACGTGGTTTGATGTGTGCATACTACACACATTGTCGTAATGTAATTCTTATGATTTGTCGTAGTAACTGGGCAGTGAGGTTCCTATGTGAGCCTAGCCATGATTTTGTGGTGTTTGGGCAGTGAAGGTCATGTGTAGACCTAGCCCTGGTTCGTTGTTGTCTTTCGAGTAATATTATATTGATTTATGTATTAAGTGGTGTGTGTTGCCACGGAGGTCATGAGGTGACCAATGATAGGCAAGTTTGTGGTTCAGGTATGTGTTGGTGTGGGATAGCTTTGGGGTCACACGGTGACCGATGTTAAGCTAATCCAAACACTTGTATATTGTGAATCATAAGTAAAGGCTATATGTGTAAGTATCGTGGTTTGTGTTAGCTGAGTGTGGTGGTCGGCGCCTATTCCGGAATGCCTCTCTAGTCGGGTCCCAGGTTCTTTGTGAGCCAGGCACGTGTGTTTGTTGTGCTCGGGGTTTTGTCCCGGTACAGTGTGGTACCGTTGAGGTCTGTGTCGTCTTCCTGGACACCCTCACTCCTGTGTTTGAGTTGTACGTCCGGCTGAGGGAAAGACGGCAGTGGGGCAGCGACTTCCCAGAGTTTGTTCTTTTGTCGCTTGTAGCGCGCTCGTAGTGGGGGTACGGACACCAGTAGACGTCACTGGTCCCCAACTAGTCCTGTTTTCCAGTGCCTCACTTTAGGGTGCTCCGGCCATAGACCCTAGAGGTGCCAGGCATGGGCCTGTAGCTGTGTGTCTGCAGGTGTGGTGTTGGTGGTCTCCACAGTGTTTGACTTGTTCTCGTGGAGCGGCAGTTGACCTTTCGTCCGTGACTGCGAGGCTGAGAGGTTGTTCTTGTGTTGTGTTGTCCAGGTTGGATACTGGCCTGATCAGCCAGTAGACCGTTCTCGTGTGGTGGCGTCGTTCTTTCCGACTCGTGCTTTGCCTGCTCTAGTTGTGACTGTGATTGTGGCTTGTGGTGTGCCCGAGTGGTGGCACAGTTTCAGCTATAGATGGTGAGTATTGACTCACCACAAATGTGGTTTAGCTTGCTATGGTGTGCCCTGTTACGGCACTGGTTTACTTGCGGTTTCTGTGCTGGTGCCTTGTGGTAATAGGTACATGTTCCCTTCGTGGGTTACTTTGCAGTTTTGTGGTGGTACATTGTGTACCAACCTTTCTGGGTACTCGTGTGTTGTGGAGGTCTTGTGGTTTGACCTGCCACTTATTGTATCTTATCCATTTTAAGTAGATCTTTGTTTATAATTTATTGTGGATTAGTTTGTGATTATTAATTATGTTACATTTGTGGGTAATCTGCCGATGAGGCTTGTGGCCTAGGCATATTGTGGTTTAGTAGAGCTGTGCTCCGTGGAGGCCGTGTGAGACCTTCCACTTGTTGAGTTTTACTCTTTTGGGTATGATTCCAATTATAGTTTTAGTATGTGATGGATTGACTTCGTGGTAGCCAGTCATGTTATCTTATGTGTAGCTCTCGACGTAGTGAGGTTTAGAGTATAAAGGACCAGCTCTTTTAGCAGTCCTGTTACTCAAGTGTTTGAGATTCTCCTGTGAAGCTTGTAGCCTGGGCAGTGACTTGCCTGTGTGGCTTATAGCTTAGGCAACCAGTTGTTGTAGCAGTGTGTCAGTGAGACTGTGGTTTAGGCACTTTAGTAGTTGGGCTGACTAATGATATTATATTAGTCCTGTAGTCCCACTTTCCTTCTGAGGACTTGTGTTTATTATCATGATTATGTTTAATTGTTATTTATTGTTATGATGTGAGCAATGGTTTGTCTATTGGTATTGCCAGTGAAGCTCTTGGGGTTGAGGTTTTGTGGTTTCGGAGTTGTTTTTGGGTGGTCCCTGCTGAGCCAGTGACTTGTTGAGGCTCACTCCCCTACAGTTCTTTTCAGGGCTTGTCGTGTGTTTGGCTTGCAGCGGTGTTGTGACAGACTTGTACCACCAGCAGTTGTGTAGTAGTTAGTGTTGTGTGAGCTTGTGCTCCCTCGGGGTATGCCCCAGGTAGTTGTACACTTTTTAATTGGACATGTATTAATGTAATGGGACAGTTGTACAAATTTGTGAACAGATATGAGCACATGTACTTTCTTGTGTCTTATATTGTTGTGGTTTGTCTTTTATACTCTTCCTGGACACGTGTGTGAGATATCCCTTGCGAGACTTCGGTCCGTTCGCGGGAGGCGGATCTGGATATGGAGCCTTATTGGGCTTAAGTACCCCGGTCTGTCACAATCAGTCTGTCCCCATGTAATTTTAATAAATTACATACATATATATTTTGATGATTAATAAAACCAAAGAAGAGTTTATCAGTTATATCTAATGAATATTTCATAAGTCCTAAGTACAGGAAAAATACCAAGGTCAAACAAGCCAATAAAGGTATGCATTACTTCTTTGAAGCTTTAATCTTTTCAACATGATATTTTTCTAAGCCCATATCGATTTCTGTTGAACATCATAACAATTTGTTTATAGACTGAAAAGTCATGTTGTTTCAAACAAGTCGATACAGTAACGATTCTATAAGTCATCGCAACGATTTCTTCAGAAAGCGTAACGACTTGCCTGTCATAACGATTCTATAAGTAATCATAACGATTTCTTTAGAACTCGCAACGACTTGCTCGCCGTAACGATTTCTTTAGAACTCGCAACGACTTGCTCGCCGTAACGATTCCTTAAGTAATCATAACGATTTCTTTAGAACTCGGAACGACTTACTCGCCGTAACGATTTCATAAGTTACCATAATGATTTCTTTAGAACTCGCAACGACTTGCTCGCCGTAACGATTCCTTAAGTAATCATAACGATTTCTTTAGAACTCGCAATGACTTGCTTGTTGTAACGACTTCATCAGTTACCGTAACGATTTCTTTAAGCGCTCACAACGATTTGCTTTGCGCAACGATTTCCTTAGAGCTCATAACGACTTGATAAGTGAACACAACGATTTACTTTGTATAACGATTTGTTAAGTGTTTCACAACGATTTCTTCTATCTCATAACGACTTGGTCAACCTGACTTATTCATAACGATTTCATAAGTCATATAGATAACATCTTTATAGTTTATATCGACTTGATATTTAAAGCGCTAAATTGTCAAAGTCTTCTCTTATCTGTCTGACTGATGTGCATTAATGAAGACAGAACATATCTACTGCTGCATGCATATGATTTCTTTTCATTATCATGCATACTCTATCAACATCTTTTAGAGCAAACCATTTGGCATTGCTATTTTGGTGAAAACTCATGTCAACGTTGACTGACAACAAGAGACAGTCTAGCTGTCTACTTTTCTAGCATTTAATGTGTGCAGGATCCTAAAGATGTTCTGTCATACAACGTTGGACCATACTGACGCCAGAAGACATTATCTCTTTGCGTGCTCAAGTGGATAAAAGATTGTTGAAGCTCCCAACTGTCATTCAGTCTAACGACTACTCAAAAGAGAGACAACGAACACTTCAACGTCTAGATTTCAAATTGAAGATATAAATACAAGTCAGAAGAACAGAAGAAAATATAGCGCATATTTAAGCATTCAAATTCTTCTGAAGAAGTCCAGAGCCTAGAACCTCATTCCACTTAGTTTTTGCTCTTTGCTCTCCACTAGTTTGTGAAAATCTTGAGAGAGCCCGTGTAGTTCTGAGAGTGTGCCTTGTTTAGATCTTTGCTCTCAGTTCTAGTCGCTTCAGATCCTTGCTTGTCAAAAACTTGATCTAGGGGCTTGAATTCTTTCTCTCGCTTGTGCTTCCCCTTCGTGTGTGAAGGAAGACCTGGTGGTATCCAGGGTGTTGGTTCCCTTCGGTTGTGAAGGAAGACCTGGTGGTATCCAGGGTGTTGTTTCCCTTCGGTTGTGAAGGAAGACCTGGTAGTATCCAGGGTGTGGTTCCCTTCGGTTGTGAAGGAAGACCTGGTGGGGTATCCAGGGTGGTGTAATTCCCTTCGTGTGAAGGAAGACCAGCTGAGCTGGGTGTTGTTGTGTCCTTAGGGGGACTGTACCCTAGTTAGTGAAATCCTGAGTTGTTACTCAGGGACTGGACGTAGGACTCCTAAGGAAAGGAGGTCTGAACCGGATAATCCTTTGTGTTGTGTGATTGTCTTCTTTGTGTGTTTGATTCTTAAACTAATAGTCACTAACCTCCTTCGAAGATCGTTTGTGTGAATGTTTTAAATTACAGGTATATTCTAGAGTAATTTTTTTTAAGACCCATTCACCCCCCCCCCCCCTCTGGGCTCGTCAACTGGGCAACAAGTGGTATCAGAGCGAGTCTCTTCAACAAAGAAAGGATCCAACGATCTGAAGAGTAAAGATCCATAGCAGCCCAAGGTAACTTTGAAGGTCAGTCTGTCAACCGACCCCCTCTCTTCGATGGTGAAGATTATCCTTACTGGAAGACCAGAATGTAATACTTTCTACAAGACCACGACTATCAAATCTGGTCCATAGTAGAAGAAGGTGATCTGTTAGTCACAAATGAGAAAGCTCAATGGACAGATGATGACAGAAAGAAGATCTCCTTGAATTGCAAAGCAAAGAGCCTTATGCTGTGCTCTAAGTAAGAAGGAGTTCAACAGAGTCTCAACCTGCAAATCCTCAATGGAAATGTGGGAAAAGCTCAGGATTACTTATGAAGGCACAGATAAGTAAAGGAAACAAGAATCGACATTCTTGTCACTCAATATGAAAGATTTCAGATGCAGTCAGGTGAGTCCATAACAAATGTTCAGCCGGTTCACTGACATCACAAATGGACTAGCTAGTCTGGGTAAAACTATGAGATGGGAGACATGGTGAGAAAGATACTTAGATCCTTACCGTCCTCATGGACCCCAAAGGTCACAACAATAGAAGAAGCTAATGACCTAAAGAGAATGTCTGTAGAAAAGCTCATTGGGTCCCTCATGGCCCATGAGATCAACATGGAATGGCTAGGAGAGTCCTCTAGCAGAAAGAAGCACTCCAACGCCTTAAAAGCTGAAGAAGATTCACCAGATGCAAGTTCAGCTGAAAGTGAGAGTGATGCAGACAGCGAGAATGAGGAAGCAATGCTGTCTAGAAAATTGCAGCGAATTTTGGCTAAAAAGAAGAAATTCCAATCTGGTAGAAGGCACTTCAAAAGAAACAAGGACTTCAAGAAGCCAGATGGAAAAGAAATGAAGAAAGAAGAACCCATCTATTATGAATGTAAGAAGCCAGGACACATTAAAGCTGAGTGTCCAAAATTTAAGAAGCCAGAGTCCAGTAAGAAAGACAGCTCCAAGAAGTTCAGAAAGTACAAAAAGAAAGCGATGGCAGCAGCATGGGAAAACAGTAGTGCATGGCAAATACTGAAGATAAGGTAACTTCTGATTCCTCTTTTGACTCATGTATTGATTCAGATTCTGATAGTTTAGAAGAGGCTTTCAACGAACTGTATGAAAATATAAAGAAGTAACCAAATTATTAAAAGTAAGCAAGAAAAACATTGTCTGTATAGAAAACACAAACTCAGATCTAAAATCAGAAAATGAACAATTAGAAAGTCAAATAACTGAACTTAAAAGAAGAAATGAACTGTTATGTGAAGACCTAAAAGCTAAGAATGAACAAATAACTAAACTAGAGAAACAAGTAAGTTCAGATGAACTGAAAACTGAAATCAAAATACTAACAGAAGAAAATATACAGTTATCTAGCACATTAGAAAAATTCACTAATGGTAAAAACTCCCTCATATTAAAAGGTGCTAGAAGATCAGGTAAAAAGAAAAATAGATTAGGATATACACCCCCAGATAATGAAGAAACCATAATTTATCCTAAAACATATCCAACACCAAAATTTGTACCTGAACAAGATACAGCATACAAAGCTGATTTCAATATGTAGAAAAAGTAACCAAATTATCCTGCTGTAGTCACTGCAACAGTTAGGACATATCAAAACAACATGCCGACAAGACATAAGAAATGGATAATAAAAGGCAAAATAAATGATACTAACCCATCAGGACCCAAAAGAATTGGGTACCTAAAACTTGATGTTTTTATTTCAGGACATCTCTCGAGCATCCAAATGGTATTTGGATAGCGGGTGCCAGGCACATGTCAGGAAACCAGAAGTTATTCTCTCATCTCCAAGCTGAAGAAGGAACAGTCACTTATGGAGATAATGGGAAAGGAACAGTGATAGGTAGTGGCTCTGTGAATAACAAAGGAAAAATAGTCATAGAAGATGTGCTATTAGTCAAGGGATTGAAGCACAATCTAATTAGCATCAGCCAGCTGTGTGACAGAGGCCATCAGATCAAGTTTCAAGAGTCAAAGTGCAGCATACTGAAGGATGGAGCAGTCATCTTTGAAGCAATAGAGAAAAGAATTTGTATGTGCTCTATCTTGAAGAACTCAAGGTTCAGAATGTTTGTCTGGCAGCAAATAAAGATAATCTACTGAATTATGGCACAGACGACTAGGACATTGCAGCATAGATGGCATGAGAAAATTGCTGAAGAAGAATCTTGTGGAGGTCTACCTAAGGTTAGTACAAATTGGATAGTGTATGTAAACCTTGTGCTAAGGGAAGCACACCAAAGGCTCCTTCAAGTCAAAGACGGTGGTGACCACCTCAAAACCCTTAGAGCTCCTTCATATGGATCTATTTGGGCCAATGAGGACTACCAGTCTTGGAGGAAAGAATTTTAGATTTGTCATAGTTGAAGACTACTCAAGATTCACATGGGTATCATTCCTAGAGCATAAAGATGACACTTTTGAAAACTTCGTCAGCTTCAGCAAGAAAGTTCAGAAAGATCAGAAGTTTAGCATTGTGTCTATCAGATCAGATCATGGTGGTGAATTTCAGAATGAAAAGTTTGCTAGATTCTGTGATGATCAGGGAATTGAGCATAATTCTCAGCACCAAGAACACCACTGCAAAATGGTATCTTGAGAGAAGAATAGAACGTATTGGATATGGCAAGAACTATGCTATCTGAATATGATCCGCCAAGGTATTTCTGGGCTGAAGCAGTCAACACAGCAAACTATATTATTGCGAGTAATGATCAGGCCAATCCTAAAGAAGACTGCATATGAACTGTTCAAAGGAAAGAAGCCAAAGATCAGCCACTTCAGGACATTTGGATGTCCTTGCTTCATTCACAACAATGGAAAAAGAGACATTGGTAAGTTGGATGCCAAATCAGATGAAGGCATCTTCATGGGTACACCTCTAAATCCAATGGTTATAGAGTGTTTAATAAACGTACTTTATTAATTGAATAGTCTGTACACATTATCTTTGATGAAACTAACCTCCTTGATAAAGGAAGAAGATAGTGATAATGATGATGCAGATAAGCTGTCCAAGAAACTAAAGAATACATCAATTGAGGACAAGGATGATCCACCTCTGGAAGACTTGCAACAAGAAGAAATTACTCATGAAAATCTTCCAAAGGAGTGGAGACACAAGAAAGATCACCCACTTGAGAATATTATTGGTGATCCATCCGTAGGGGTAAGAACAAGAGGTAATGTTATTCCTTGTGATTACCTAGCTTTTGTTTCTCGAATAGAGCCTAGGACAGTCAATGAAGCTCTTTCTGATGAATCTTGGATAGTAGCCATGCAAGATGAATTAAATCAATTCAAGAGAAACAAGTATGGTCACTTGTTCCTAGACCATCAGACCATCCAGTCATTGGCACCAAATGGGTGTTCAGAAATAAACTGGATGAAACTGGTGCAATCTTAAGAAACAAGGCCAGATTGGTAGCTCAAGGCTATTCTCAAGAAGAAGGCATAGATTTCGATTAAACCTATGCACTGTAGCTAGACTTGAGGCCATTAGAATATTACTTGCATATGCATCTGCCTTGAATTTAACATTATTTCAAATGGATGTTAAATCTGCCTTTTAAATAGTTTTATAAAAGAGGAAGTTTATGTGGAACAACCCCCGGTTTTGATGACACAGAATTTCCTAATCATGTTTTCAAACTTCACAAGGCATTATATGGTTTAAAGCAAGCACCTAGAGCCTGGTATGAAAGGCTTAGTTCTTTTCTTTTAAACCATGGTTTAGTAGAGGTCAAGTAGATAGTACTCTTTTCATAAAGTCAAAGGTCCACACATTCTACTAGTTCAAATTTAAGTAGATGATATTATTTTTGGTTCTACTGATGAATCCCTTTGCAAGTACTTTGAAAAGTTGATGCAGGGAGAATTTGAAATGAGCATGATGGGAGAACTCAATTATTTCCTTGGACTACAAATCAACAAGGAAAGGAAGGAACTCACATCTGTCAAGCAAAGTACACAAGAGAACTCTTAAAGAAATTCGGATTCGAAAATACCAAACCACTGTCAACACCAATGAGTACATCAACAAGAATGGACAGTGATAAGATGGTAAGAAAGTAGATCAAAAGATCTACAGAGGTATGATAGGTTCACTTCTTTATTTAACAGCCAGTAGACCTGATATTTTATATAGTGTATGCATGTGTGCTAGGTATCAAGCAGATCCTAGAGAATCACATTTAATTTCTGTGAAAAGAATATTTAGATATTTAGCAAGAACTCATGACTTAGGTCTGTGGTATCCAAAATGTTGTGAAATTAACTTAGTAGGTTATTCAGATGCTGACTATGCTGGATGCAAATTAGATAGAAAAGCACCAGTGGTTATTGTCAATTTCTTGCAAGATGTTTGATATCTTGGTCTTCAAAGAAACAAAATTCAGTAGCACTATCTACAGCTGAAGCTGAATATGTAGCTGCTGGAAGTTGCTGTACACAACTCTTATGGATAAAGCAACAACTTGAAGATTTCGGATTAAACAT
>CM024758.1:34836970-34954628 GCA_014218235.1 Colocasia esculenta
TTGTTCACACGCTTGGTAGATTGCTATCTTTCAATCACAATCACCACACACATCTAAGCTATAATTTGATTCACATCTATTTAAGATTTCAGCAAGTCAGTGTTAACATCGAAAAGAGGTTAAAGTGTTTTTTAATCGGTGGTAATCTATTTAACCCCCCTTCTAGATTGTTTCTTAGTGATTCCACACACCTTTCACCGAAATCGAGTTCTAATGTAAAATCGATGTAGAACCGAAATCGATGTTCTAATGTGAAGTCAGTACTTCAGTGAAATCGATGTTCTTTCTGAAATTGATGTTTTAATAAGGTAGTTGTTGTTTAAGTGAAATCGATGTAGAAACAGAATAGTAATTGATGTGAGTTTTAATAGAAGTCGATGTATACTTAGTCAAATTATATGCAATAGACTTCAAAGAACATGAGTGTAGATAACTTACTGAGTTTGTTTTATTTGAGACCTGTTGACAAACCATAGAATACAATCATAGTTCATAATTTCCAGAGTTTTGTTAATCACCAAAAATACATATAATAAATAGCAAATTATATGGAGATCGATTGATCATCATGTATATTTGAATTTGTAAGTATTTGTATAGTCGTTATTTATATTCTTTAACATTTTATATTGTAACGGACCGAGTCCCTCTATGCCTATGTGCCTTCTCCTCTCGTGACTTCCTCGATACCTTCTCCAGGAATATATATATGTAAATCATCGAGGTTAAAGTATATATATATATATATATTGCTTCTACCTATCAAAGTTTTGTATAGGAGCGAGTGCTTCTCTGCCTCCAATTCTTATGGCAGATGCATCTACGGTGCCACAAGCAAAGGATGATGTCAATCTGTATGAACGGGAGGCAGTTTTTATGATGGTACCCTGTGGGAGGTCTGGATAAATTGGTACGTAATAAATTTATATGTATTTTATATTAAGGACAATTATTTAGTTCATAAATTTATTATAATAAATTCCATAATTATAGGGATAAAATAGAGCCCACCCAGACGTCTCAATTCATCACAAGATCATTCAGAGACACTTCCTAGGCCTATTCATAGATTCAACGATTTTCCGATGAACGTCATGGAGTTTTTGTATCAGATGTTCATGGTCTATAATTTATTATTTTAATCTATTTATTTTCTTACTCCTAATTTAGTAAACTACTCTCTGTACAGAGCAATCATCAATTCACGCGACCCTCGAATGAGGCGCAGTCTTGATCAGTATGGACAGCCACTACCCGGTCAATTTTTAAACATATGTTGTATAATGCGAGGAAAAATGCATAAAGATTTTGTCATAGTCCAAACCCGACCATTTGGAGGGAGCGCACACGGACATGAATGAGAAGAGACTACTGGAAAGGTCTATGCAATAGATGGGCCGAGGAGAGATGGCAAGAAACCTCCACAATAATGAAAATGAATCGGTCGCGAATCCAGAGGCCAATAAGCATACAAGTGGGTCCATCTCCTTTGCGACCCATCAGTCCAGATTGGTAAGTTATATGTTCGTTTGTGGTATATTGATTTATATAGGTACTCATTTATGCAATGTTTTTCTGTAAAATAGGAAATGGAGCTAAAACAACTTTCAACATTCCAGGAGGTGTTGATAAGAAGCATAAGAAGAAGGGACAGATTAGTACATTAGCAATAGAAGCTAGAGGTTGCAGTAAGTATTTACAGTCTATTCACTATTATTTTTTCTCCTTACAGATTAATGGTAAATTGATAATTTTATTTTTTTCCAGGAGTCATATAAACAGAAGATGACAGACAAGTATGCTGGAAAGGAGGAGCAGTTGTCGTTGGATCCTGAGATATGGCTTGCGGCATCTGGAGCAGCCACCGTTAGATCCTAAGGTTTTGGGCACAGTCTGCACACGAGCAGGGTGTTATCTAATGCCTCGAGTTCAGGCTCATAGAAGACTAGTGCATTACCAGTGCCCCAGGTACTGCTCCCAGTGAGGTGTTGGGCTTCATTCGAGATGAGATCTCGGGTTTAGGGACTTGTCTAGTCCACATGATGCATACGCAGGTGTCCATGCTGTTCAGGCCCAGCTCTCAGGCTCTATCCTAGGCCCTCTCCCAGGCTGAGATTCCTCCTCAGGCAGTGCCATCGACATCAGTATGGGCCCCTCATGTGAATATTGATTTTATTTTATTTTCTCGATTCTAACAGTCAGTTTTTTAATAACTAAGTTGAAACCATTAAAACGTGGGTTTGGGGGTACAAAATTACGAATACTTATTAGATCACAATCTGGTTTATTCCAACACGGTCGTGGCGATGAGAATGACTTGTGGAAATAGACGGAGTCCAAATCGGATTTCTGATTTGCGCTTAGTGCTCGAATATGCAATCGCTAAATTAGTGTAGTTTGGAAACATCGGAACTCGGGTTTTGGGGTCCAAAATTAGAAATACCTATCTGATCAGCATCTAATTTGTTCCAACACGATCGTGCCGATGAGTATGACTTGTAGAAAGTGACAGAGTTCTAACCAGACTTCTGATTTAAGCTCACGTTCAAATACACAATTGCCAAATTAGTCGAGTTTGAAACCATCAAAAATTTGGGTTTGGAGTCTAAAATTAATTTTTATAGAAAACTAAATAATTTATTTCATTTCATATTTAGTTTTATTTGTTATTTTTATTATCTATTTGTAGGTTCCTCCACCGGTGGCGTTTGGAGGAGACGAGGATGCATGATTTCTTTTTTATTGTAAACATTTCTTTATGCATTGTTGTTGTAATTTGTAGTTTCTTATTGTTGTAAACATTTCTTTATGCATTGTTTTTGTGTAAAAATCGTTTTCGTTATTTTTTATAAATAAATTTTTAAAAAACTAAACTGGAATTTGAGAACGATTAGTGAATGAAATAGCAACCGAAAAAGTTTTGTCGCTAATCTTAAATCAGCGACCGAATGCATTTGATCGCAATGTCGGTCACTAATCAGCGACCGAATTAGCGACTGAATATATTCAGTCGCTGAGTGTAGCTTAACGACCGAATGCATCTGTCGCTATTCGGTTACTAGTTAGTTAACCGACATTGCGACCGAATGCATCGGTGCTAAGCTATACTCAACGACTAAATATATTTGGTCGCTAGTCACTAAGTAGTGATCGACATTGCGACTGAATGCATTCGGTCGCTATATTATTTGGTCATTCAGTTGGTGACCAAACATGGCCGGTCATTTTCAGTCTCAGATTAGTGACCGAATAGCGACCGAATGTGTTCAGTCTGAAATTGTGATCAATATATTTTCAGCGAGTCGTTCAGTCGCTATTCAGTTGTATTCGGTTGCTGATTTCTTCAGCAACTGAATTGTCACGAATAGCTACCGAATGTGTCAGTTGCTATTTGTGCTTTTTCTTGTAGTGATTTAGAATATTGTAACTAAAAAAGCGAGCATACAATTATAACAAACAAATATCAAAACCTAGTAACAGTAAATAAAAACATAGAGTATGAAATAAATAATATTTTTAAAACCAAATGGGTAAATGCACTTGTTTATACTGGTGCATCTATGTCTCATGTAAATACAAATTATAGAAAGCCAAGTAGTCGAGACCAAAGATTAATGACAATATATAACCATTGATAACCAAATAAAGATCTTATATATGAAGGAAAAAAATCTTAGTCTAACTATTCTAGATGTAAGCAATATAGCACACAAATTAAAATTTGATAGAATTTATGCTACTGGACATGATTCAATAGCCCTTCTTATAGGAAATGCTATCTTAGAAAGATTTAATCCAATTACTATTAACCCTAATGCTATACATTAACTTTTGATCAACAACCTATTACAATTAATGAAACCAAAGAGCCTTTAGGTTCTATTCGAATGGAAAAGAATTGTCCTAGGAGAATATATATCCATGAAGATCAACATATCTATATATTCAAATGTGATAGCCAAGTCTTTTGGCCCGAAAAATCTGAAACAGGTTTTACTTTATATAGTAATGAGGATGTGTATATACAACTACAAGAAAGAGCTATAATATCTACTAGAATCGGTATACAACTCCTAATAAATTATTTTAGAATAATTAAAGGAAAAAAGGATGGTTAAAAAATGTTAATCTAGATATTATTGAAGGTCTCATAAACCCTCTTATATTGGAGAAATCAAAATTATTATTAGAAATTATGAGCTAGACGTATAATTAAACCTAAACATAGTATGCAACTTATAGATCTAATTATTCATAAAAAGATCTCATAGAACTATCTCAGCAAACAAATCGTATATGCTTTTACCTATCCTAGGTACAGGAGCTACTAAGTCAATTATAGATAATAATAATTTGCTTGAACAATATAAACAAGTGCTTCTTCAACCGAAATATTTTTCAGGTATAATAGAAGAAATTAAGTACTCATGTGTTGCTAGAAATGTTCCAATTTACATCCAAGGCAAAAGTGATACAAAAGAAGAATCCATTATTCAATAACTATATGTGATAGATTCACCTATAGGAAAGATGATTATAGAAGATAATTTTCTAAACAAATACTCTCATATTACTATCGATAGACTTTATAACATCTTCACTAAAGAAGGCAAAACCATAACAATCCCAAGATATTTTTGTTACGGTTGCAATAGCAGGTCGGCTAAAGCCAAGATGTCACAAGGAAAGTTGTCACCGCCAGAAGTTGGATGTCACCGAGATGCTAAAGTCTCCGCCTTTAAGACCACCGAGAGGGTCTCGGTGGGCAAACACTCTGACGCTCAAGTTAGCACAGAGATAGTGGTTTGCACTGGTTTTTGGAGAGAGTGACTTACTTGTGTCTATGGAGTGTCTGTCCCTTTAATAGGGGGAGGGTCGCCTAGGGAGACCTCAAGCAACCCGATAATGGAGCAAAATTTACTGAAACTGTCGCCTCATTAGTGCCATAACTGACACACGATCAGGTTATGGCTTTATGGCGCCCGTTATTGGACGCATGATTTGTGATTGATCCGAACGGGTGTTACATAGGAGTTATGTAGGCCAATAATGCCGGGATTCTAGGGTGGGTCTCATCGTGCATAAACATTATTGAGCTGATGGTTCCAACCATCGGGTGGATCCTTGTCAGCTCTAACTGTGTCGTCTTGTCGGGGCCGACCAACATATCAAGTCATATGCTGAGACAACGATCAGCCTGAACCTTGTCGGCCTAATTGAGAAGAGTCTTAGGTCGGCCCCCATCACGTCGTGAACGGCCACTTGCACCCAGTACGGTAATACCAACCGACGTCGGACGAGAGCAAGTCACTACACGTGAGAAAACCCAACGATATTCACATGGGCTGAGATATACACAAATAAAAAGAATATCGTAGTGGAAATAAAAACTCTATTCCTCAACTTTATAATCCACATACCATCGTCTATATAGTGCAAGCAAAATAACAAAAACCACAACATCCACTAAACATAGCCAGTTCCAAGTACAATAAACCAAAGTCTATATTACAATTACATCACATACTAAGAAATAAACTAAAATCTTCAATCTACTCTTCACACTCCACGTCAGATCTCGCTAACTCCTAAGCCTCTAAATCTCCTGAAATGTTAGCAAGGGTGAGTCTATGCAATAGACTCAGCAAGAACTTAGAATTGTAAACCATGCACTACCACACATGCTTCTAACAATTTAACACTCTACTAACTATCACATTATCATTAACTTACTAGTAATTAACAATTTAGCTAACATATGCTCATGCTATAACATGGATAATGTAAACAGGAATCTATTAAACAAAGCTATACTAACTCATGTATAACAAGAATTCTAAACATGGTCACTTATAACATGGTGTCACTAACATGAGAGTATTTATAATCACATGCTTGCAATTCTTACTTTCACATAACACTAACACATGGATTATGTAAAAAAAACATAAACATGATACTACTAACATGCGCATCAAGTAATTACTAACACATGAACATAATTGACATACTTCTACATATGGTACTAACAAGATATCACATATCATTTAACATAAATCACATTAAAATATGCATTATTTTCTTATGGCATATTCACATACACTTTTACCTTTGCTTTCACATGCACTTACTCTCACATTTATCACATTCACATTCACTTACACTTGGTTTCACATAGTTTTCACTTTTCACGATCACGATCACATATCACATCACTTGCACATACCTTGTGCCCAGTTCACATATCACATCACTGCACATACCTTGTGCCACGTTCACATATCACTTTACACATTATTCACATATTCACTTTTACACAAGCCGAGACACAGCCTAAACCACCACTAGAAAATCACACAATCACATACACATACTTAATCATCAGGCAAAACGATCAAGTCTTGATTACTACACAGAACTAGGGGAAGCCCTCCCAACCATTACCAGTGGAACTTGTCCACCTCTAGGATTTCACACGACCCGTTGCCCCGGGTATCCCGAGTAATACTGAGTGAGCTACTGAAGTTTGGTGATGCATATGAGTTGACTCTATTAAAAGGATAGGTCGACGCTTGATGGATTTCCTATAGCGCAGAAGTTCAAATATCACCTTAGGTTGACACTACATGGAGATCAGGTTGACACTAATCAACTTTCTAGTTAACGCTTAGAGATAATTACTGCTTGAGGTTGACTCCAAATGAAGGTTAGGTCGACTCCATCAATATGTGAGGTTGACACTAAAATATTACAAGGTCAACTCTATATGATGGATAATTAGTCAAAACTGCATTTACTTGGATGAAGTCGACTCTAGAGAGCATGAAGTTGACTCTACTGAAACATTCTTTACTGATCCAAGTCAAGTTGTTTGTGCGTTGACACACCATGTTGCTGATTAGTTGAAGTAGAGGTTGGGATTTAACTCAACTCAGAGAAACTGATCCTTGTGTTGCGGTTAGAAGCGGAATTTGATGAGCTCAAGCCTGAAGAAGATGCAATTGGGATTTCAAGGAATCATCTGACCAGATCCAAACTCCGGTGCAGAGTGTTTGCATATTTTTGCATTTCTTCAGAAATCTACTAGTTTGATATTTTCCTATTTCTTTTCTTCACCAATTTGTTTGGTTGTCTATTCCAGTAGAAGTAAATAGATTTAATCCTACATTGTGTGTGTAACGTTTGTGAGATTTAATACCATCTTGAAACTGTGAATCATCAATTGTGTGAGTGTTTCACACATTTGAGTTGTAAGAGAAGCCTCACTTAGTTTAGTAAGGGGTGGATGTAGGTCTCCACATAGGAGCCGAACCACCAAAAAAACTTTGCTTGCTTTGTGTGGTTTGAAGTGCACTGACTACCTTGTTTCATCTGATTTGATCATAGTCTTGGCCTCTTAAATTTTAATTGATCAATATCTATTCACCCACCTCTAGATATTCATTTTATACACAACACAATCTATAACCAACTTTACTTGTCTAACTTAACATCAGACTTTCTACCCATCCTCACAGGTCACTACAGAATGTTGAAGACCAATAACTCTAAGTATTTGGATCATCAACTGATGCTCTAGTAACATTCTATCACGTCCCACATTTAACATATCTGTAAATGCCGAAACGTGAATGAATAAGAAATCATGAGTAAATTAGAACTTTTCGAGCAGAAATTGCTCGAGGGCTTCACTAAATAAAAATTAATTAACTGTTATTCTACATGTATACATAATTATCAATTGACAACTCAAAGGTAGACGCTGCGAAGGTTGATCTCTCGGCACACAAATCTCGATGTTCCGTCTTCTAGAACTGTAGATTACCTAAGAAAAAGTAGGTATGAGCACTATTGCCTAGTAGGATTTATCCTCCAAAATCAAGGAATATAAAAGTTTACATGAGTCAAGGATAATTGAGGTACAAGAAGGTAATAAGTACTGAATACAAGTAATGGAAAATGATACAAATCAGATCATCGATGAAGTGAATCATGATTATCAAATAGTAACAAGCATGAAATATATGCCATGAATTGACATAATGTGACCATCATGAAATAGCAAAGTACGAGTGTATATGAACAATAATTCAGAAGAAGTAGGGAAAGTGTATGTGTAGAGATGCCATGTCCACTCCTCAAGCAAGCAAAATAACATTCATGTTTCAACATAGTTCATGGAAATGTCGACCGATCTGGCATGTAGTGGTGTCATGCCAAACACCCTGGAGATCCATACCGCTCTGCGCAGATTAAATGAATTCAGGTGCTCCTCCCGAAACTGGATTTTCCCCATTTGCACTGGCATTAAATCATGAGAGAGTCCGAAGACCCAAAAGTACGTCATCCCATTTTCATTTCTGATATACATACATTGTACTTGGGCACTCATCAAGAGTCAAGCATTTTTTACAGGAAGAAGGGTTCTAGTAGTTAATGCTCAAAGATATCCAGAAGTATAAGAATCAAAATATTTTAGGATGTCAAAGAATAATCCAAAGGTGGATGTAGATGATAATTACATGATTCCTCTCAGTGGTATAATATTTAGAATCCAAGAAAATGAGAAAGGTAACTTGTTTGAAAAATACAAAGTGTGCCGCCTTGGGTGGTAAGGAGTGGTTCTGGTTAACATCACAGACTGGTGTATGTCGACAGCCATAAGGTGGTTGTCGACAGCTACTGGTCATCTAGAACTGGATTCTAGGATCTGGCCCCTAGCTACATGCCATAGATGGTTGTCATCTGTCGACAGATGAGTTCTATCTGTAGACATCTACTGGTGGTTCTGAATTTCTGGGTTCTGGAAACATGATATCTGTCGACAGATGGGTTCTGTCTGTCAACAACCGCAGGTTTTGCTTCCAGGAATGGTTTAACATCAACTCAAGAGACTCCTCTAAGAGTTCCTATAATCTATGTATGATTAAACAACACCTAATGGAACTTGTATACATTTCTAAACACATCCTACATGAAGGAAAGAAATAGAACAATAGGAGTAAAATCTTTACAACATGGGTGGCATGAAGACTTATGAACGGAAGATTATTGTATATGTAACTCTTCTCAGAGAATCTTCCTTGCATCTTATGGAAAGTCCGCGTCAAAAGTACATGAACTTCAACTATAAATATGGACATAAACTAAAAGAAACATGATCACAGAAAAGGAAGCCAATTCTACTGGTTTCAACTGAACACAAGTCAGGATAAGTACATGGTAAGACACTTAGACACAAGGTTCTTAACAAAAGAAGGAGACAAGAAGGAGAGAAATCCTACAGAACATGGAACAAAGTGAAATATGTGTTTACAAATGGAGAGCACAAGTGTGAAAACAAGAAATGGGAGAAGGGTCGTAGGGAGGAACCTACTTAGCCAAAGAGAAATGCAAATCCTCCTCTACTCCAGGTAAAAGATGCAAGGATAGCAGTGGCAGCACAGCCGCCGAAGTGGTAGCAGTAGAGCCGCCAAAGTGGTAGCAGTAGCAACAGCATCAATAATAGCAGTAGCCATAGAAACAGTTGCAGTAAGAGCAGTAGCATGAGCTACAGTAGGAGCAGCAGCAAGAACGACAGTAGCAGCAACTACAGTAGGAACAATGGCAGGAACGACAACAACAACAGCTTTAGCAGGAGCAATGGCAGCACAAGAAGAATAAAAACTCTCTTGGGAGCAGCTAAGGGAGCTTATATAAGCCTGGGATTACATGCATGGTTGGCACGTAATACCCCCACCTGTCCTTGCAAAGACCCACACGTTCAGTAAAAGCCTCCTACTCTCCCTTCTTAGCCACGTTCACCATGAAGTTTCCATTTCCAACACATTTCATCGAACGTGTAACCCAGTTACACAAGTAGTAGGAAAGCCTTAGGTAGCCAAGGCTACGTAAGCAGAATTATTCCAAAAATAGTTTAAGTAAATAGAGCATAATTCATCTGGCCCCTTTGTCCAATGTTTTTGTATTCAAATGATATCAATTAAGTTGAAATTTCAAATATAAGATAATTGAAAGGTTTTACAAATTATGGTGATTTAGTTTCATTTTGGAATTAATTTTTCATCGAGAAAAAATTACCCAGAAAATCATTGTGTCGACTTATTCTTGATATCAGGTGTCAATAATTCAGGATATTTATGTTTCTAGAATCAACACATTTTTCTGAAAATTATGGTGTTTTCAGATTCCAATTCCGTTACCGAATTCTGGTGGCGCCTTGTCGGAGTGCGCCACATCTGAAGATAGTACCGAGATTACTTTAATAATGTAGAAATATCTCTAAAATAAAGATAATCAGGTTTCTAGTAAATATTATGTCTTTTTATGAAAATTAGAGTCTTTCTAATTTTTGATATCATATTATTATTTTGGTATTAATTTTGGGGTGCTACATGCAATCTGGGGAATCCTAGATTTTAAATCAGCGGAAAAACTCAACCATTGGATGGATTAGACTATTGGGATCTATAAATGCAGTTGTCTTACCCTGAAAAACCACCTTTGCAATCACGCAGAAGTCGTTGAGCTAGGAGTCCCAGCCAACCCGTGGTTTGAACGGCCAATCGACCCCTCACTCGACGACGTGCTTCTCCCCGACCTGTCTCTAACCGCTTACTTCTAAGGTAAGCAATGAGTTCTTTCGATTCTCCTCATCGAGGGGTTCTTCTTTTGCGGTCTCCTCGTCTGCTCAGTCTTTGAGTCCATTCGAGGTGATGGCGACTCCCGTTGTGGAGTCGTTCGAGCTCGTAGTCACTCTGGGACGGATGAGCCCAGGAAGCCCTCTGCTCATGTCGTCCTTCTATTCGGAGCCGCTCCTTCACAACTGGCTCTAAATTCTTGGCAATCGGTTGTCGGCTTCTTAGCTATCTGCGCTCTAGCCAATGTAGAAACCGACCACCCGTCTCTTCTTCCACTGCTTTACTGTGACGGCATTTGGGGGGGCTATACTTTACCCTCGTTAAGGTCGGCAACTTCATGGTCGTATGTATCCTCTATCCATGCCTGGAAGAGGAGTTAATGTTTCGTCGATCATCCGAGTGGTTGGCCCTTTCTACTACTTGGTCGGCCATAAACATCCAAAGTAAAACATTCCGACCTCCCCGTATCATCTTAGACAATGTGTTGAATTTTGAGGCATTGCAGGATACAGAGGCTCCCGACCTCTACACCCATCGGAGGAGCTCCTCAACCTGGTCGCCAAAGATAAAGAAGGTCTGGATTCCGGCCTACATCCCTTCTTACTCTTTCGAATGGAATTTTGTCTGAGCTTTTTACCTTTGGTTTCTCTTTGCAGAGATGGCTGATAAGAGGAAGATCGGTTCTGACTTGGCTAGTTTTGCAGCTGAGCGCTTCTAGACCGGGGCAAGAAAAGTGCCAAAAGGGCACGAGCCAATCCTCACATCGTGATCACTTCTGACATATTCCCTGAAGAAAAAGCTACTTCCAGCGTGCCCCGTCCTCCGAAAAAGACTACCAAGAGGCCCCCGAGGGTCAATCTGATCTAGCCTGGTCACATTCTCATGATAGTGAGCACGTCGGGCCCTTCGAGCACCAAACGTCAACGAGGCCTTTCGAAAACAGCTTCCACTGACGTCAGGACTAGACCAGCAGACCGAGGCAGTGACAGATACCCAGTGGGGACAAAGATTGGTTCCTTTCCCCACCAGGGCCCGACACGTTGGCCTTAAGTCCGGGAGATCATCGAGGGCCTCTACCGAGGCCTCCAATATCAGTTGTTGTTGTACAACCTTCTGCTGCCACGAACCGACGCCAGCCACAAAAGCACCAAGGAATAGATCACTGAAGCTCAGCAGAAGGTAGAGGATACAGAGAAAAAGGCGAGGAGGCTGAGAAGCGGAGGATAAAAGAATCTAACGAAGCCTCCAAAGGTGTCGAGAGGAACGCCAATCTTGCTTGCGGGATGGTCAAAGCCCGTAACGATCTCGGCACTGCCGAGGAGGCCCTAAATACAGATAAGAAGGCTCACGAGGAGACCAAGTCTAGGTTTGAACAGATCGCAGTCGAGAGTTGTGAGAAGGCAGTAGTTGAGTACTGCGAATCTAACGATCTAAAGAGGCAAATCGACCGTCTCTTCCAGAAGGGGTACCGTCATTGCCTCATGCTAGTTCGGGAGGTGTTTCCGGAACTCAACCTGTTGGATCTCGAGCCTCTCAATGTTGAAGAAGATGTCGACCTCGTGCCTTCGGTGCCCGAGGAAGGGGCCGATGCCAACACAGTTGGCTTCGCAATTGCAGACGTCATAGTGCTGGGACAAGAGTCCGATGCTGTAGCTGCCAAATCTTTGGGCTCTGACATCCTTCTTCTCTCCTTTAAATCGGTCAATATTGTACATGCCTCGGCTGCAAAGCCGTACATCTAGTAAATCCTTTTTTCCAGATGCAATCATGTGTTTGTATCTCCTAGAATGGTCGGCGGATTTTGATGACAATCTTAGGTGATTTTGTTTTAAAGAACATAATCATGAATCACATCATAAAAATCTATTTCGACGTCTAACCAGAGATAAATCAAACACAGCTTCCAGATTGTCGGCATCTATCTGAGTGCCGAAGCGACCTCAAGAACGACCATGCCAATTGTCGTACTCATTAGTTCGTTGGGTCAGGCCGAGTGCCGAAGCGACCTTATGGCTGCCCAAACAGACCATTAGCTGTCGTGGACAAGCTGAGTGCCAAAGCAATCTTGCGGCTGCCCAGACCGACCTTTCAGCTATCGTGGGCGATGCTTGAAGCCACTCGCCTACCGATGTGAATGATGTTGTAAAACTACTCGTTCTGTACCATAGGATAATGTTGTGGAGCGACTTATCATTGGTGTAGATCACAGGACGATGCTATAAAGTGATTTGTCATTGGTCGCACTATCTATAAAAAAAGTTTTTATTTCTATTAAGGGAAGTAGCACTTTAGGTGCTCAGCTTTCCAAGCTCGTGGAACGGCCGACCCATCTAGCTTCAACAACAGATAGGCCCCCGTTCTAGGTCATCAACCACTCAGTAGAGGCCTTCCCAGTTAGGAGAAAGCTTCCCAATGACACTCCTCAGATCCGAGACCGTGAGCTTTGATAGGACGAGGTCGTCAACGCTGAATCCTCTCGGTCGAATCTTGGTGGAGAATGTGTGATTTATCCTTCGTTGGTGTACTTCAATCCGCATAGCTGCTCGATCTCTTGCTCGTCGATGAGGTCCAACTCAGCTTGAAGGGCTTTGTCATTGCTTTGGCGCTCAAAGCCAAGTACTCTTTGCAAAGGTACGAGTAGTTCCACAGGTGTTACTGCCTTCACCCTGAAGGCAAGTGCGAAAGGTGACTCTCCTATAGCCTCCTATGCAGTGACGCGATAGGCCCAGAGCACATGAACCAACTCGTTGGCCCATCACCCCTTAAGCTCATCCAACCTCTTCTTTAGCCCATCAAGGATTGTGCAGTTTGTCACATTAGCTTGCCCATTCATCTGAGGGTGTGCAACTGATGCAAGCCAATGTTGAAGAGCTAACTCGAAGAAGTTCCTCTGAAATCTTGCATTATCGAACTGCCTTCTATTGTCGGTGATAAGGGCGCTTGGTAACCCAAATCGACAATAATGCTCTTCCAAACAAATGTCCAAGCATTGGCATTAGTGATTTTCACCAAGGGCTCGGCCTTGACTCACTTTGTAAAGTAGTCGATCGCAATGATCAGGAACTTTTGTTGACTCGACGCCAAGGGGAAAGGACCAAGAATGTCCATTCCCCATTAGGCAACAAGTCACAGAGCCGTCAAGGTGGTAAGATCGAATGGCAATCGGTGATCTACCTTACCGAAGATCTGACACCGATGGCATCTTCTGACATAGGCTTCAGCTTCCTTTAACATAGTCACCACCAGTACCCTTGTGGGGTGACTCTTCAGACAAGCGAGTGATGACTGGTGTGTATTCCACAAGTTCCCTCATGAACCTCTCGTAGAATCTCTTCAGCTTCGACTGGGCCAACACATCGGAGGTGGGGGTATGAGAAGCCTTTCTGGTACAAGACATCCCCTATCATAAAGAACCTTGAAGCCTGCCTATTGACTCGCAATTCCTTGTCTCGGTCTTCCAGGAGTCTCCCATGAAGCAGATACTCAATATCAGAGTCATCTAGGTCGGGCCAAGCTTTGCACACAAGACCTCAGCTACGATGCCTAATGACAGTTGAGATAGCCCTTTCACAAGTACCGTCAGCCAAAGATAGCTCTCGATAGCCGCGGCATACTTGGAAAGTGCATCTACTTGTGAATTGTCGACTGGGGGAATCTTCTGCAGCTGGGCCGATTCAAAATTTTCCATCAGCCGTAGTACTTATTGAGGTATTAAGCTAGCCTTTCCTTTCGATCTTTATAATCTTTGACGACTTGACTAACGATGAGCTAGGAGTCGCTGATGATCGTGACTCAAGAGGCCCCCAGTGATTTTGCCATTTGAATCCCCGAGATGACAGCTTCATACTTTGCCACATTGTTAGAAGCCACAAAACGGAACCAGATAGCGTACCTCAAGATGAAGCCCTCAAGGGAGTGGAGGACGATGCCGGCCCCACTACCATGCAAGCTGGAAGCCCTGTCGACATGAACCTTCCATTCTATCGAGATCATCTCCTCCTGCTCAGTGGGCCTTGCTGTAGCTTCAGAGATGAAGTCAGTAAGGGTGTGAGCCTTTATGGCAAGGCAAGGTCGAAAGGTGATGTCGAAGTCGCCGAGTTCAATCGCCTACTTCGCCAGTCTTCTCGAGGCCTTGGGATGACCGAGAACCTACTTGATCAGTAGGTCAGTAAGGACGATGATTTTTTTTGCTAGGAAGTAGGGTCATAGCCATCGTGCAGCGATGACGAGCGCAAACCCTGCCTTCTCCATGTCAATGTACCATTGTTCAGCCCCCCGAAGTTCCCTACTTGTGTAGTACATAGTCAAGTGTTGACGTCCTTTCTAAGGACCTATTTTTTGTGCATTTTATGACTTGTTTTTTTTGTTTTAAATTGCTTTCTGAATTCCTTCTTACATCAACATCATTTGACGTTAAGAGCTGGTTGATGACAAGCTATGTGCCGTTTACCATCTAGATTGAGGATCTTGACGTCAAAATCGATTGACAGCTACTTCATGTAGACGGAAACTAATTGGATGTCAACTTCTCCAATTGTGTTACGTTTCATTTCCCTGAAACCGTCCCTATTTCTTTGGGAGATAACTTGGAAACCCCATGTCGGCTGGGATTCTCCTTCCTATGACGACTACGACCCAAACTACTATAAAACTAGTCATCCCTGCAAAGAGAGGACTTTTGCTCAGCTAGGGCTATTGGGTTTCAGAGATAGGAAATGAGAGAGATTTAAAAAGGTAGATCAGGCGAACCAGTGGCTGCACCGACGTTTTTCTGCAAGAGGGAGGTCCTTATAAATGTGGAGAAGCTCTATCGTTGTTGGGAGATCGTCTACTTGGTTGTGGAGTTGAATCATACCCGTGAGGGCTACCTCTGTAGCAACCCGGAAAAATTTAATACTTGAAAAAATCGAAATAATAATTTCTTTAAAAACGGAATAATAGAAACATACGTACCACTATCGTATGTGCAAGAATCCATCGTAAAATTTCTTAAAATTATAAATCAACCCCAAATATTATCCTAAGTGTTCCACGAAGAAATTCGTGCAACGAAAAATCCAATTGGCCAAGCGTACGTCACAATGTAACTAATTATCCAATTTGAAAACTAAGTCGGAAAACCGTTAACACGGAAAGATAACGCGCCCATAAATCGACGAACAGGTCAGAGAGACCTCCAACATCGGGTATTGATGACCCATTATCAGAATTGGACCAATGGACCTCTCATAGTCCATAAATAAAATCAAGTAAGAAAAATATAATAAAATCCGTAACTCTATTGTACCCTAATTAAAAAGGGTAATCACATAAGATAAATTTCAATAAATAATGGGTTTTGTTAAATGGACCATATAAAATTTATTGGGCCAAAATAGGGATTTTTAAAAAAAGAATAATAGGAAAATACCTTAAATTCGTAACTAAAATATTACATAAATAGAAAAGGGTTATTAAATAAGTAAAATAGCTAATTTGAGTTATATTCGATTCCTACACCTACCCTAATGGGTTGGACACGAATTTAGCTCCCATCCCAACCCAAATAGAAGTTCTCATGCTTAGAAAGGGAAGAGAGAATAGGAAATTTGGAATTAATAGGAATTATAGTCCAAATAGGAAATAGAAAGAGGAGAAGCTTAAATACCCTCCTAAAACCCTCATGGCCGGCCCTAGCTCGTGCCAAGGGATTGTTGGACCAGGAGGAGAGGCCAGGAGTAAGAGATTTCATTGGGAGAAGAACCATTCAAGCTCTCAACCCCGTTCTTCAAGTTCTAGCCCTAGAAGAGGAAATCGAGTCAAGGTAGGCATTCTCACAAGCTAAAATCATAAGATTTCGTTTGTAGATTGTTCCATGCATCAGGAACAAAACCCTCAAGTTTTGTAATTTTCCATCGAGCCAATATTTTCTTATTGAATTTTGAAGTCCTGCAACTCTCTTGACCCCGAACCTTCATGTTTAATTTATATCTTCTTGAATACTCAATCACATGCTCTCAAATTTTTATTTGAGATACTGATGCATGTTAGGCATCTTTTGCCCCTAAAATCCCTAATTTTTATCCACCCTACTTCGTGAATGAATTCTCTCATCTCAATTGCTCACTGTGTCATGTACTCCCCGTTTGATTTGAATAAAGCATGTCGAAACTCTATCTATTTTCAAATTCCTATTTATTGTAGGTACTCACGTATGTCTAGATTAATTTGCAACGTGTTTCATGATTTATCATCGACTATACAATTAGTTATGAACTAGTTGGACACCCGGCGATGCACGGCGTTTGATTATAAAATATATTAATAATTATAATTAATTTTTAAAATTATATAATTTTAATTATAAATCTATTTGTTAAAGTAATTTTAATTAAAATGTTTGAACATGAATAAAACAATTACACAATAGATTTTATCATAAATTGTCAACAATCTTTTAATTGATATATTAGAGATATAAATGTTACTACAAAAAATGTTATCATAAATCATCGATCATTTTGAAATCAAAGTTCAATGACATTCTTACCATTATATCTTCCAGAACAAAATAAATTTTCAAAAAACATAACTAATATAGTGGCAAAACAAAATATGTTCTTAAGAACAATCCAAAATATCACAGTGAAAATGTTTTGGGAAAGTTCGAAATGTAGAACGATAAAGTTCATTCTTCAAAATTGTCAACGTCATTTTTCTCAATCTTGATCTGTTTCTTCTTGTTGCAAGACATCTGAGCAGGAGTAAGATCTTCAGAAGAGTTTGGCTGGTTAAGAGTATCAGCTGCAACTCTCTTCATTGGAGTAATGCTACTTGAAGAGCAAGAGACTGAGAGTGTGTCCTATAATTACAATAAAAATGAAATTAATAATATGATCAAAAAATTCAAATATTCAAATTATGCATGAAATTAAATTTACTTCGGATTTTACTTACATGTTCAACTTCAGCAATACTCTCAGATCCTATAACACTATGATCAAAATCAGCATGATCTTCAACACCCTACAATGAATTTTAAAAAAAAATCACAATTAAAGAAAAACCTATTGATTTAATGTTTTACATAGAATAATGAGTCTTAATAAGAATGTTTGATTAATCACAAATATAGATTTCATGATTTTCTAAACTCATCCCCCTAGAATTCAGTTTTTCTGGGTTGCCTGTGGTTAGATTATAATTACTTTTATACTGAGTTTCCTAAACAATTATCTGGCACAGAGTAAGGCAGGGATATGTCCCCTCCATCTTTTGTAAACACTTTCATATAGACAGCCTTACATGTCTGTTTTTTTTCTGTCATAGAGACTTTCAAATCTACTTTTAATAAGGATACACTAATGAAGTTAGGTTGGAAGTTTCAGCCTTATTAAAATTATCTTTCAGAACTCAAAAATAGAAAAAGAAAGATACATAGATTGACATTAAAAGCTTCCAAAGTTTTCTAAACTCATCCCCTTAGAATTCAGTTTTTCGGGTTGCCTGTGGTTAGATTATAATTACTTTTATACTGAGTTTCCTAAACAATTATCTGGCACAGAGTAAGGCAGGGATATGTCCCCTCCATCTTTTGTAACACTTTCATATAGACAGCCTTACATGTCTGTTTTTTTTCTGTCATAGAGACTTTCAAATCTACTTTTAATAAGGATACACTAATGAAGTTAGGTTGGAGGTTTCAGCCTTATTAAAATTATCTTTCAGAACTCAAAAACAGAAAAAGAAAGATACATAGATTGTCATTAAAAGCTTCCAAAGTTTTCTAAACTCATCCCCCTAGAATTCAGTTTTTTCTGGTTGCCTGTGGTTAGATTATAATTACTTTTATACTGAGTTTCCTAAACAATTATCTGGCACAGAGTAAGGCAGGGATATGTCCCCTCCATCTTTTGTAAACACTTTCATATAGACAGCCTTACATGTCTGTTTTTTTTCTGTCATAGAGACTTTCAAATCTACTTTTAATAAGGATACACTAATTAAGTTAGGTTGGAGGTTTCAGCCTTAATAAAATTATCTTTCAGAACTCAGAAACAGAAAAAGAAAGATACATAGATTGTCATTAAAAGCTTCCAAAGTTTTCTAAACTCATCCCCCTAGAATTCAGTTTTTCTGGGTTGCCTGTGGTTAGATTATAATTACTTTTATACTGAGTTTCCTAAACAATTATCTGGCACAGAGTAAGGCAGGGATATGTCCCCTCCATCTTTTGTAAACACTTTCATATATCAATAAAATAAATTCTATGCTTAAAAAAATAAGGATGCAGCTCAGTGGCTTGGATGAGGCTGAGGGCAAACCAAGGTCTAGCCTAGATCAATAGAAGTACCAACATGGTTTGCTTCTGCAATCATGTACAATTTCTCAATCACATTTAATTTTATCAACTTGTTCCCAAGCTGTGGGGGATTGCCTCCTGTTATGATCCAGAGGTTGCCAGTTAACTTGTATGTTAAAAGAAATAGGAAGCAACTTATGGAAGTGATGTAAGCAACTTGTATGTTAAAAGAAATAGGAAGCTTCTACAATTTATGCAGTGTACTGTGATAGATATGTTTTAGGCGGGAAAACTCAGCTTAAGAATTAAGAATTTCCCCATACAGAGTTACTCATGTTTCAAACATTATATGTGCCACGAACACAAAATAGATCTAATATAGGGAGGAAATACGCATGTAAAGTGCAAACACTCTCTGGCTCTGCCTTTTATGCTCAGAACTGCTTATGATATCCAAAAAAAACCAAAACCTGAAACCAAAAACTAAAGCTCCAATCTTCAGATTAATGAACTAAAGTTGTTAATCACTCATTCAATAACCTTAAAATGCTCACACATCTTAGAGAAAGAGAGACCAAGTTAAAAAAAATAAAAATGCAAGAGACATAGTGTATCCAGATCTTCTCACCCTAAAAACAGAATAGATATTGTTAGTATCATGTTGGAACCTCTACAGGCTCCAATGTAAATCTAACTGGCCTAGTTAAGTTCTGACAGGAAGTCTCTTGTACTTTTGCATATTGTTGTTTCAGTTTAACAGATTAACTAATATTAATGTGGAATCAGTCACTATATGAAAAGTGAAAGGAGGCATTATTGCAGTCTTGGGGATCATTACATAATAAGTTTACAGATGATAGCTGGGTCAGGAAATGGGTCTGCATGCTCTTGGGGATCATTATCTTTCGCAGATAGTTTGATTACATAATAAGTTGATTTCTAATCAAAAGCTGCAAATCGGAGTCTTTTCAAAATGCCAGAAAAATGGATGAGTTACGTCAGATATAGATTTAGTGGTCTTAAACATTAAACAGTGCTATGATAATTGATTAAAATCATAGATCTATTCTACAATGCTTCAGACATATGATGTTTCTTTATTCTACAATGCATATTTTGGCTTGACAGATATTGTACAATTCTACAATTCTAAAGAATAAATCAAAATCTGAACAGAGTACTCACTGAATGATTATTCAAATCGACTTCTCTATAATGCCTCCAAAGATCTGAACAGAGTACTCTAAGAACTGAAAAAAAATTAAAATCCAAAAGTTCAATCAGCTAACTTTTTATATAACATCTTGGCGTAGAAAATTTTGCATAAGAAGGGAGATAGAGTAAAGGTTTGCAATGGACATAGTTGTTCATCTGAATCTTGAATGTGGATGCTTGCTACTGCTATCTTTTATTTTCTTGCATGACACCTATAAGTTCTGCTGTCTAATGCATGTCAGGTTTTAAAACAAAAATTATTTTAAAACCGAAACATCTCATCAAATGAAACTGTTACGCATAAATCTAAATGCCCCCTTATTGCCATTCTTAAATAGTCACAAAAGTAATGCCCTCTCATGTTCTCACCTTCCCGCAGTGGGTAAAAAAAAACAGAGTTTGAAGAATTGAAATGAGTGATAGACATGCTGAGCTATATTGCAAAATCATCACTACCATTTAAATTTTTAATAACTCTGTGCATCCTATGGCACTCTTGTCCATTAGTAAAAACTAAAATGGATAAGATCTTTGGATCCATATTCAAACAGAATAGTTGTATAAGAGAAGAGTTCTTCTACTATCAGTAGGTGTTTTTTTGACTGTAATGGAAATTTTCTACACTTTTGTGCATTTTTCTGCTTAACCTTATGTTCATATATTTGGTATCTATCAATGAATGGTATTTTGTGCATTTTTCTGCTTAACCTTATGTATAAGAGAGGAGTTCTTCTACTGTCAGTAGGTGTTTTTTTGGCTGTAATGGAAATTTTCTATACTTTTGTGCATTTTTCTGACTAACCTTATGTTTATATTTGGTATCTATCAATGAATGGTTTTGTGTGCATTTTTCTGCTTAACCTTATGTTCTAGAACCCACTAACTTTCTTTTACTTTCATTACTTTCATTAATCATAGTTCTAATACATCATGCATTGCCCTTTACTAATTAATTAGTAATTTGCTAAGAATGCAGACAGAATTATAGTGGGGCAAGTAAAATGGGTTCCCCAAAGCCCCTCTAAGACAACATGCTAATACACTATAAGGCTTTTACATGCCTGAAAAAAAAATAAACTTAATTGTGAAAGACAGGTATATATCTATAAAACCATAAACCTATAATTGTTTGGATTTTTTAAACTGCAAATAAAATCTTGAAAGACAGGTAACCTTATAATGCTATAAAACCATAAACCTATAAATTCTGCATAAACTATTCCAGGTATAAAACCATAAAGCTATAAAACCATAAAGCTATAAAACTGCATAAGCTGTGGTAAGCTATAAATCTTAAAACTATAAAACCATAAAGCTATAAAACCATAAACCTATAAATTCTGCATAAAACCATAATGCATTCATCAAAATGTGCATATTCACCATACTTTTCAGCACATGTTTGCATTCTTCAGATGCCATACACATGTATTGAATTGTCCTGTTAATAAAAGCTGTCAATTCAAAGGGTAATAACTTAAAAATCTTTAATAACATTTGTGTTCTACACTTTATAGCTGTCAAAATGGGTCTTGGCCCTTGGATTCTATCTTTCCTTTTGAACCTTCTATAATAGCAGTAGTGGGCATTTTTAGATCCCATTCCTTTTGAACCTTCTATAAAGCTATCCAAAGGCAATAAAGATTGATATTGCAAAAGTACTTACTGCCTTGTGCTTTTCATGACAACTACACATGAAAAGGAGGAAAAAATAGGCCAAATCTCATCATATTTCTTACTAAAAACTAAACTGCTTATTCACAGGAAACTAAGTTGGTCATTTGAGCCCATCTGAAGAAAAAACATAAGCCTACAAACTATATTTATAGCACTTATCAACCAATATGTTTATAATAGTAATTGACAGAAATGAAAATCTAGAAATTCCAGAAACAGTGTAACACTCTAATATATGATCTACTCTAGTCTATTGCATATTTATAGGCTTATAAGGGCTAATGGGTGTGGGGAGGACCCACTAACTTTGTGGATTTTGTGGATTTTTCTATATGCTTTACAATATGCTTTACAATATGCTTTACAACCAATATGCTTTACAATATTATAGTCAGAAACGTAATAGGCAAAACAGCAATCAACCTTCTACAGGTTATGCAGAAACTGTAAAGCATAAACCATTTTGATATGTACATTAAAAAAATAATAACTATAAAACCATAAACCTATAATTGTTTGGATTTTTTAAACTGCAAACAAAATCTTGAAAGACAGGTAACCTTATAATGCTATAAAACCATAAACCTATAAATTCTGCATAAACTGTTCCAGGTATAAAACCATAAAGCTATAAAACTGCATAAGCTGTGGTAAGCTATAAATCTTAAAACTATAAAACCATAAAGCTATAAAACCATAAAACTATAAATTCTGCATAAAACCATAATGCATTCATCAAAATGTGCATATTCACCATACTTTTCAGCACATATTTGCATTCTTCAGATGCCATACACATGTATTGAATTGTCATGTTAATAAAAGCTGCCAGCTCATTATCCATGAGCTTGCCAATGAAGGTTGTGTCTAAGAGATGTTGCTTCTCTGGCCCCTTTTTCTCTGGAAACAAAATCTTGAAAATAGCCATACATCTCTCTTTTTTTCTCTTATAGAGACTAACAAATCTCCTTTAATTATTTCCAGGAAGAATCCCTGGAAAAGCCATCTGGACCAGGTGATTTCCCTGCACTCGTATAAAAACTGGATCGGAAACCAAAACTGACAGGGCTAGTCTTGATTTAATTTCTGGTTATTGATCCTGGCTTGTTTATACTTGAAGGTTTAGCTTCTTTTTGTGATAGTTTTATGAACAAAATATAGTAATATGAGGACAATACAGTTCAATGCATCAAAGTATTGTCAGTTGAAGATCTTCATGGATTTGTACACTTGTAAGTCTAGATTATCAAGTCTTTATATCATCTTTAAAAAAAAAAAAACTTGCTCTCAATGAGATCCTAATCTATGACCTCATAATCCTAATCTATACAGAGATCTAACCTTTAAAAACTCATGACATAAAAAATCAAAGAGTTCATTCTTAAAACTCATAACATAAAAAAAAAACTAAAACAAAAAAGTAAAGCTCCAAGAAATGTAATAAGACAACTGAAAATCCTAAAAAAAAAACATAAGCCTACAAACTATGATAGTCAGGTACATACATTTCAGGTACCTACATTTCAACAATTGTGAACATATGCAAAATCTGTTTCAGAAAATTGAAACCCACAATATACAAACTATACAAACTATATATATATTAGGAACATAAGCACATTAAGCTAGCAAGTTTCCTACCAAAGACACTGCATGTGAGGATGATAGATAACCAACCTGTACTGGAAGATGAGCATGGGTGTTCAAAAATCCAGCAGGTGAATATAATTCTTAGCTTCTTTTGCCATAATTTGTTTTTCATTTCCTCGTTCACAGAAATAGCAGGATTTCTTTATTTATATCTTTAATGAGTTTTTTCTTTCTCTACTTTTCTTGCAGGGAAGGAAGGAAATTTGGTTTATACCCACTAAGCTAGCTACGAATCTTTCAATGAGCTTGTCAGATTCTTCATCACGAAAAGAGGTATATAATGTTTCTAACGCTTGGAGGATTTGATATACCAAAAGCTTTTATTTATTTGCATGACATTGTTTTTCTGAATTAATTGCTAGCAATGAACTCATGAACTGAGAGGAGCAGAAGAGTAACCATAAACAGGGATATGGGAGACCTTGAACTTATTTCTAGTTATTGAAATGTGGTTAACTAAGTGATTGAATCTGTGGTGTATATTTGCATCAGATCCTTTGTTAGTTGATGTCTGATACACTTAGATTTTGCAAATTCCCATTGATACAGGATAGTGACATGATTTATCATGTTGAAACACTCATGTAAAAAAGCTAATTATTCATAATAGTGACTGTATCAAAGAGAGGAAGAAAACCTGAACAGGAGTGTAGAAAACTTGAGTTGCGTAGTTGAATAGTTCCCTACCAAATATTTGGGTGCCTGTTTGCACTACAATCAGTTGAAGAATATATGAATTGGAAGGAATGTGCACGTATTCACAAACAATACAGTCTGGCTAGGAGAAATTTGTGACCGAATTACCCTTTTTCATCATAAACACTTGTCAGGTGTGCCTAATGAAGAATGGGAGAGTGAACTGTATTGTGATTCTTAGTAGGTAGCATTTCAGTCTGGTAGTTTAAGTTTATTATTTTTCATCAGAGTAATATTGGGATCTACTGGGCACAACATCGGGTTTCAATTTGGATTTACTTTCTTTCTTTGTCTGATATGAAATTGTGTGTCAGATAGAGAGTGTGTCAGACAGTGAAAAAAAGGACAGTGAATAGAGTGTGTGACAAAAGAAAGGAAAAAAAAGTAGAACAAAAGATTGGGTTGTTCCTGGTTAATGGAGGGGTGGTAGAGAAAAGGAGAAGGCGCAGAGAAGGGAGTGGGGGTGAATGGTTAGCGGTGGGTCTTGGCCGTTGGCAACCTCCAAAGAAAACAAAAAGAGGCTAGAATTCAGGGGAAAAACCGTTGAAGAAGGGGGAAAACCTTCCCATTACCTTGCTCACCGGGAACTGAATGGGAGTCTGCAACGGCGATGCACGGAAGATGCGACAGCGCTCGCAGATGCTTCGAAGGGGAGTTTGCGACGGCGATGCACGGAGGTAGATGGCGCGAGGTCGACGGCGACGTCGCGAGGATGCTTGTCTGCTAGGATGAGAGGTCGAAGGCCAGGGCTTGGGCGAGGGCTTGGCGAGGCTGCAGTCTGGGAGTCTGCGAGGTCTGCTCCTGCCACAGCTAAGCATTATTGATGCGGAGGTGCCCTAGAAGGGCGGCTCTGCCATGGGGTTTTGAGAGAGGACTGATTCCGATAAAAATTATGAAAAATATGCGGAGGACCACGGGGGCGATGTTGGCCGATGCTGGCCGGACAGAAGGTTCGAGAGGGAGTATGAAAAATACCTGGCACGTCGCCGGACGAGCAGGTGCGCACGGCGATGGAGATCGGGCTTCCCCTCGTGAGGAAGCAGAAGCTGCGAGGAAGAGCAGAAGCAGATACTGCGAGGAAGAGGTCTCGAGCAAGGGGATCCGGCGATGGAGATGGGGCTTCCCTCGTGAGGAAGCAGAAGCAGCCACGAAGAGCCCGTGCGATGCAGTGATCCCCAAGAGCCATGTTCATTTCACGAAACTGGAAGGCGAAGGATCGCGGCCCTTCAGTTCTTCTCTCCGGGAAGTGAAACGGCAATAGATGGAGAGATGGAGGAGAGATAGAGAGAGAGAAAGGGGAGGAAGGCTGCTTCGGTGAGGAGGCCGCTTCGGTGAGGAGGCTGGAACGGCTGACACGTGGTCTGGGTTCAGTTTAGGCGGGAACAGGGATCTTCTGTTTTAGTATTATAGTATAGATTTTCAAAGCACCCTGTGTCAAAACATGTTAAGTTGGCATGCAATCCCATGCCAGTCCCTTTTCCCGCTCGAACTCAGGTTCGGAACCTGAGAACGCGACGACCCGATAGGCCACGTTCTCAGGGCCGTCGCGACACAGGTACCTGTCGTGATCTTATCGCGATAGGGAACCCTGTCGCGTTCTGGCCGCCTGACCGAACGACCTGTCGCGACCCTCATAAGAACTTTTCGCGATCTGCCTGCCTGTTCAGACAATCCCGTCGCGATCCTTACAAGTCCCCGTCACTTTCACACCTGACCCCGTTGCGACCTTACAAGGGTGCATCGCGATCTCAGCTTTTTGCATGAAAACCCACCTTTTTGAATGGTCTATTGTTTTACACTCACCCATGTCCCATTAACTGTCTTGTACACAGAAAGACGAAGTTGTAATTATTGAATATATTTTAATTAATTCAAGTTAATCACATGATCTATCTTGTCCATGATTTTCTCTTACACTTGCACTCACTTTGAACCATTCTATAGGGCTTAACTTGGCATAAAAATTGTCACATAGTACATTTAACAATTGATCTCAATTATATATTTAATTGCCCTATTTTAAATGAACTTGTCTATGTTTACTCGCGATGTTTTGGGAATACAGTTATCGACACTGCACTGTTCTAGAATTCCTCTAGAACGTCGGGCACTTGTTTCTATACACACTCTCTCTTGACTTGGACAAACTCTCTGTCGGATATTCCTTCTGCCGGACTAGTGAATCCTTGTTCAAAGCCTCCGTAAGTCTCCTCTGTCCATGGATTCTCACATGGTCGACGAGCTGGTTGTACCCTAACACCTATGATACACTATAGGGATCAGTAAGATCCAAACGGCCTTAGATTGTTCTCTCTCTTTTCTTGAATCACGCCGGACCTCTGGACCTGTGTGTAACATGGCCAGCGGAAAGGTAGTGAATTCCATCTGACTGCCAACGTCGTACGCACGTATTGAGCAACTGTTACTATCGCTCGTTACTCGACGTTTCATGTGCAATGACCATAAGATCTCATCTATACTCTACTCGCTCGTCTATTCATATTTACTATAATATCTCGTCTATCTCTTCTATTCATCTAGTACTCTCTTGGTACCCTTTGAGCTGTTGTGGCTTCTACTGTTTTGAATTGTTCATGACTATCTAGCGCTAAAATGGGTCTTCTGACTCTACTGACTTGAATGCATACTGTTCAGGGCACGGAGAGTGTCTGAGGGGTTCCAGTCTAGTCTTGGGGGCAGAGAGCCACACGAAAATACCTGCAGGGGCTATAGACGGTGTTCTGCATTGCACCGGTTCTGGCTGACTGTTCTGACCAGCTAGACATCTGACTGTTATACTATTACTGTTAGTCTGATGAGTTCAGACGTACTGTGCGATTACTGTTCTATCGCTGACTGTTACCAAACTGTTACTAAGCTACTACTGTCCTACGCTCTACGTGCTCTACTTGATATGTGCTATCTTGAGTTTTTGCGTTCTATCGTGACTTGATCCCATTCAAAGTGCTATACTCTCTCGTTATTTGTTGACAATAAAAGTGCTATGTTTTCTCTTGGCTATCTACAGATAACAAAGTGCCATTACTATTTCGATTGACAAAAATTAATCAAAGTGCCATTACTATTTCGATTGATGAAAATCAATCAAAGTGCAATTACTCTTTATATGACCATCTACTATCTCTCTCCTTTCTATACATGTCCTTGCTATTCTTGACAATGTCGTGACTTGCTATTGTTGTTATCATTTCTAGCGTGACTTGACTCATCTGCTATTTGAACCATGTACTTGTGCTATTACTTTCTTGACTTTACATGACTCTCTCTATCATTAGTTACTCTGTCATTTAATGTGTTAATCATTTAAAGCTTGCTTGACTATTGAGATTTAAGTCCTACCGGGCATTATCGCTCACCCTTCGTTATTCGTTATTGTGTCTCAGGTAAGTCGGACAATGATGTTATACGTACCTATGGGACAGGACCCGAGTGATGAGTGACCTGGAGTGAAATGACGAAGTTAACCTTGCAATTAGAGTCTAGTAGTTATTGCTTTAGATTCTTTTCATTGTAATGATGTCATTGAGCCCTATGTATTGGCTCCGAATTAGTGGTTGTAATGGTCTTAGTGATTTTATAATGAAATCTAGAGTTTATCTCAATTATTGTTCATTAGATGCTCTGATGTTTGCAAAAGTATGCGCAATTGTCTTTACCATACTCGTTGCTCGCGTCTCCCTCCGATTTATTCCGCTGCTAAATTGGAGGGGCGTGATAGTTGGTATCAGAGCCTAGGATGTCCTTATTAGGATATTTTAAGTCTAGGGATGTTCTAGGTGAACCACCATGACCGTGTCTAAGTCAACCACCATACCTATGTGAGAGATTGGCTAAAGCTTGGGGTTATGCTAGGAGCTTAACTATATGTCTAAGTACCCTATGTTTAGAAAGAAATTAATAAGTATTATTGCTCGTAGCAACTAGAGGAGATGACTGGCGAGCATGCACAAATGCACGAATTACAACAGACTGTACAGGGGTTAACTCAAGCCCTTAACAACGTGATTCTAGCAGGAGCAAGAAATGGGGCAGGAGACTTATATGGGAACTTTCAACGAATAAATCCCCCTAGGTTTAATGGAACTCCTGATCCCGATGAAGCGGAAAATTGGGTGAAGGCGCTGGAACGAATCTTTAGAGTTATGCAATGTTCAGAGCAGGAGAAAGTCCTTCTGGCAACCTTCCAGTTAGATCGCGATGCTAAAGCCTGGTGGGAAGCTGCCAGTCGACAATTATCCAACATCAACATAGAGTGGGATAAATTTTTAGAACTCTTCAACACCAAATATTTTCCGAGAGGATTCGTGAAAAGAAGGCAGATGGATTCGCCAATTTGAAACAACAAATGATGTCTGTAGCAGAATATGAAGCGCAATTTGAAAGACTAGCACAGTATGCACCACACGTGGTGGGTACGGAGAAGATGAAGACCAAGAGATTTTTAGAAGGGTTGAGACCTGTGTTCTGGGAAAGGTTGGCTCCACTAGACATTGAAGTATATTCAGTCATGGTATTGAGAGCTCAAATAGTAGAGGACACCATGGGACTTCTTGAAAAGATCCATAAGAAGAAGGTGATGAAAAGGGAACATGCTACCCATTTCAATGATAATAAAGGAAGAAATATAGTAGATAGCAAGAGAACGAAAGGGGAAGTGAAGCAGAAGGAATTTTGTAAATTTTGTAAAAAGCCAGGGCATCAGATTGATAATTATTGGAAGAAATTGGGCAGATGCTTGCGATGTGGAAGTCAACAACATCGAGTCATCGATTGTCCAATAAAGAAGAACCAAAATCCACGTCAAGGACGATTTCAAGCCCTTGCGGATAAAAATTCAGCCAATGAGAGTGGACAAGGTACCATCACTAAACCCTTAGTTGTTTTCATATTATTTCCACGATAGCAAAGCCCTAAGTGGGGGAGGTGATGGAATGAAATATCCATAGTAAATTGATAGACGTATCATATCATATGAATTTGAGGACCAAATTCTTTTTAAGTGGGGGAGGATGTAGCAACACGGAAAAATTTAATACTTGAAAATTTTGAAATAATAATTTTTGTAAAAACAGAATAATAGAAACATACGTACCACTATCGTATGTGGAAGAATACATCGAACAATTTCTTAAAAATTATAAATCAACCCCAAATATTATCCCTAAGTGTTCCACGAAGAAATTCGTGCAACGAAAAATCCAATTGGCCAAGCGTACTTCACAATGTGACTAATTATCCAAATTTAGAAACTAAGTCGAAAAACCGTTAACACGGAAAGATAACGTGCCCATAAATCAAACAAACAGCTCAGAGAGACCTCCAACATCAGGTATTGATGACTCATTATCGGAATTGGACCAATGGACCTCTCATAGTCCATAAATAAAATCAAGTAAGAAAATTATAATAAAATCCGTAACTCTATTATACCCTAATTAAAAAGGGTAATCCCATAAGATAAATTCCAATAAATAATGGGTTTAGTTAAATGGTCCACATAAAATTTATTGGGCCAGAATAGGAATTTTTTTAAAAATACTAATAGGAAAATACCCTAAATTCGTTATTAAAATATTACCTAAATAGAAAAGGGGTTATTAAATAAGTAAAATAACTAATTTGAGTTATAATGGATTCCTAAACCTACCCTAATGGGTTGGCCACGAATTTAGCTCCCATCCCAACCCAAATAGAAGTTCTCATGCTTAGAAGGGAAGAGAGAATAGGAAATTCAGAATTAATAGGAATTATAGTCCAAATATGAAATAGAAAGAGTAGAAACTTAATACCCTCCTAAAACCCTCATGGTCGGCCCTAGCTCATGCCAAGGGATTTTGGACCAGGAGGAGAGGCCAAGGATGAGGAGATTTCGTGGGAGAAGAACCTTTCAAGCTCTCAACCCCGTTCATCAAGTTCTAGCCCTAGAAGAAGAAATCGAGTCAAGGTAGGCATTCTCACAAGCTAAAATCATAAGTTTTCATCTGTAGATTGTTCCTTGCATCAGGAACAAAACCCTCAAGTTTCGTAATTTTCCATTGTGCCAATATTTTCTTATTGAATTTTGAAGTCTTGCAACTCTCTTGACCCTGAACCTTCATGTTTAATTTATATCTCTTGAATACTCGATCCCATGCTCTCAAATTTTTATTGGAGATACTGATGCATGTTAGGCATCTTTTGCCCCTAAAAGCCATAATTTGTATCCACCCTATTTCGTGAATTAATTCTCTCATCTCAACTGCTCACTGTGTCATGTACTCCCTATTTGATTTGAATAAAGCATGTCGAAACTCTATCTATTTTCAAATTCCTATTTATTGTAGGTACTCTCATATATCTAGATCAATTTGCAACTTGTTTCATGATTTATCATCGACTATATAATTAGTTATGAATTTTGAAAGCACCCTATGTCAAAACTTGTTAAGTTGGCACGTAATCCCATGCCAGTCCCTTTTTTCGCTCAAACTCAGGTTCGGAACCTTAGAACGCAACGGCCCGATAGGACGCATTCTCAGGGCCGTCGCGACACAGGTACCTGTCGCGATCTTATCGCGACAGGGAACCCTGTCGCGTTCTGGCCGCCTGACCGAACGACCCGTCGCGACCCTTATAGAACTTGTCGCGATCTGCCCGCCTGTTCAGACAAGCCCGTCGTGTTCCTTATAAGCCACCGTCGCGTTCACACCTGACCCCGTCGTGACCCTTACAAGGGTGCGTCGCGATCTCAACTTTTTGCATGAAAACCCACCTTTTTGCATGGTCTATTGTTATACAGTCACCCCATGTCCCATTAACTGTCTTGTACAACGAAAGACGAAGTTGTAATTATTGAATATATTTTTATTAATTCAAGTTAATCACATGATCTATCTTGTCCATGATTTTCTCTTACACTTGCACTCACTTTGAACCATCCTATAGGACTTAAATTGGCATAAAAATTGTCACATAGTACATCTAACAATTGATCTCAATTATATATTTAATTGCCCTATTTTAAATGAACTTGTCTATGTTTACTCGTGATGTTTTGGGAATACCGTTATCGACGCTCCACTGTTCTAGAATTCCTTTAGAACATCAGGCACTTGTTTCTATACACACTCTTTCTTGACTTGGACGAACTCTCCGTCGGATATTCCTTCTGCCGGACTAGTGAATCCTTGTTCAAGGCCTCCGTGAGTCTCCTCTGTCCATGGATTCCAACATGGTCGACGAGCTGGTTGTACCCTAACACCTATGATACACTCTAGGGATAAGTAAGATCCAAACGGCCTTAGATTGTTCTCTCTCTTATCTTGAATCACGCCAGACCTCTAGACCTGTGCGTAACATGGCCATCGGAAAGGTAGTGATTCCACCTGACTGTCAACGTCGTACGTGCATGTTGAGCAACTATTACTATCACTCGTTACTCGACGTTTCATGTGCAATGACCATAAGATCTCATCTATACTCTACTCGCTCATCTATTCATATTCACTCTACTATCTCGTCTATCTCATCTATTCATCTAGTACTCTCTCGGTTCCCTTGAGTTGTAGTGGCTTCTACTATTTTGAACTGTTCATGACTGTCTAGCGCTAAAATGGGTCTTGTGACTCTACTGACTTGAATGCATACTGTTCAGGGCACGGAGAGTGTCCGAAGGGCTCCAATCTACTCCTGGGGGCAGAGAGCCACCCAAAAATACCTGCAGGGGCTATTGACGGTGTTCTGCATTGCACCGGTTCTGACTGACTCTTCTGAATTAGTTAGACTTCTGACTGTTATGCTATTACTGTTAGTCTGATGAGTTCAGACGTACTGTGCGATTACTGTGCTATCGCTGACTGTTACTAAACTGTTACTAAGCGACTACTGTCGTACGCTCTACTTGCTCTACTTGATATGTGCAATCTTGAGTTATTGCATTCTATCGTGACTTGATCACATTCAAAGTGCTATACTCTCTCGTTGTTTGTTGACAATAAAAGTGCTATGTTTTCTCTCGGCTATCTACGGATAACCAAAGTGCTTTTACTATTTTGATTGAAAAAAGTTAATCAAAGTGCCATTACTATTTCGATTGATGAAAATCAATCAAAGTGCAATTACTCTTTATATGACCATCTACTATCTCTCTCCTTTCTATACATGTCGCTTGCTATTCTTGACAATGTCGTGACTTGCTATTGTTGTTATCATTTCTAGCGTGACTTGACTCATCTGCTATTTGAACCATGTACTTGTGCTATTACTTTCTCGACTTTACATGACTCTCTCTATCATTAGTTACTCTGCCATTTAATGTGTTCATCATTTAAAGCCTGCTTGACTATTGAGATTTAAGTACTACTGGGCGTTATCGCTCACCCTTCATTATTTGTTATTGTGTCTCAGGTAAGTCAGACAATGACGTTATACGTACTAATGGGACAGGACCCGAGTGATAAGTGACCTGGTGTCAAATGACGAAGTTAACCTTGCAATTGGAGTCTAGTAGTTATTGCTTTAGATTTCTTTTCATTGTAATGATGTCATTGAGCCCTATGTATTAGCTCCGAATTAGTGGTTGTAATGATCTTAGTGATTTTATAATGAAATCAAGAGTTTATCTGAATTATTGTTCATTAGATGCTCTGATGTTTGCAAAAGTATGAGCAATTGTCGTTACCATACTCGTTGCTCGCGTCTCCCTCCGATTTATTCCGCTGCTAAATTGGAGGGGCATGACAACCTCTTTGGCTTGACCGAGGAGGGCTTCATCACCCTAATTCAATATTTAGGGAGTTTTCTTAAGACAAGTAACTTAAGGGTTTCATCCCTATACCTATCACCTAGGGTTTTACAATAATAAAGATTTTTTGTCTTGTGTCCTGGACCCCCAATTTCTCTTTTCTCTTGGTTTCGGTCTGCACTTTTTGCAGACTGGAAGTTGATGACAACAACATTGACGTTAGGTTCCTAGATTGACGGCAATCGATCATGTCGTTAACCACCCTTGACGGCAAGGACCTTGCCGTTAAGTTCTTCAGTTTTCCAGAAATATGTTTTAGTGTGTATGATGAAATCCTTCGGAAATTTTGAATGTATGAGTGGGTCCTAGGATTTTTGTCTTTTCATATAAGTAATGTAGACTGAATCATGAAATTTTGATGTTTTTTTATCATACTTGTAAATTTTAGAAATTATGTCGTGGGTAAATAAGTGTGTCATAATAGGTTTAATTCGGATAAATTGAGTATGTGTTGTATTATTGTCTCAATATTTTTCCATGAACTTAGGGTTCCTGTGTGCATGTTTCAGGATATATTGAGTTGTTAGTTTCCTGTTTACCATGTTTGAATAAATCATCTTGTTAATTTCCTGAGATCTGTGTTAAATGTTAAAAATAGATAAACTCTGGCGAAAAATTCTGAAAAATTAGACCTCTGATATATTCCATGAGTATGATCTATGATTAAAATTCAGCATGTTCTAACATCCGTGACTACTATTTCCAGTTATAAGTCATTAATGGTCATGTTAAGCATAATTAGTTAAAAGTGATGTTTTTTTTATGATTAGTACATGATTAGGCTCTATTAAGTATATATTAACAATGATAAACAGTAATGACTACTTCTGTAGTTTGAGATGATTGTGGTGTCCTAAATCATGTGATTAGTCTAGTATATGCATGAGAATTATGTTAAACATGCGAATAACGTGATTAAGTGATTAATAAGCCAAGATTGACACTGCTACCATAAAAGGCTGTGGAGCCCTACTGTAGAAATGCCCCTATGGGAAGGATCAATGTGTATGTGATATCATGTGGCATCAGAATGAAATCGTGGAGGTGGACAAGTACCACTGGTTGGGTGGAGAGTGCTTCTCCTGGTTCTGCGCAGTTAACAAGATTCGTCACTATATTGCCTAGGTGACGGGTATGCGATATGTGTATGATCTGTCCTTCTTTATGGTCATTCAGACTATGTGTCACTGCAAAAGATGTGTAAAGATGTGAATTAGGTGTGAATGTGCAAAGTGAATATGTGAAAGCGATGTGATAATGTGTTTCAATGTGTAAGATGGTGAAACCATGTCATTAAGTTACTTTTATGTTAAAAAACAAATAAAAGGTGAGAATATGTGACATATGAGAATGTTGAATGTGGTAGATATCATGCTAGTATCCCCAGTAGATATGTGTTTAATTTCATGATTTAGATGCTTGGAAATGTGCCATGAATGAGTGGTGAATTGTATCATGAGTTATATTAAATCCATGTGTAGTTAGCATGTTATAGATTGTTCATTTAGTACTTGCTTATGCTATATGAATTATGTGATAAATTGCTCTATATGTTAAACTTGTGTAGACTGAATCTGATAAGTGTTTGGATGTACCAATAGGTTGCTTGCTGAGTCTTTTGTAAACACTCATCCTTGCTTAAACATATAGGTGAGGTAAGTATTCCTGAGATCGAGGAGGAGATAACGAAGAGATACTCCGAGCGAGAGGAGTAGCTGAGATTTGGAGAGCTATCCACATAGCTTGTACTTTTCTTTTACTTAAGTACTTGAGACAATGTTAGGATATGGACTTGTTTATTTGATGACTTTGTATATTTATTTTGCTCATATATAGATTGTGGGATGCCTGTGGTAATGATGGAATAAATGTTACTTTTATTTTCGCTGTACTTTCTTTATTATTTGTGTACATCTCTACCTATTGTGTTGTGATGGGTACATGTCTCACTGTGACGGCATGCTTTATATCGACGCAGATTGGTATAATCGTACCGTATAAAGGGGGTCTCTACAGAGGTTGGTATCAGAGCAACATGTTGAGATTGTAAAAAATAAGCCATCATCCACACAATTTTCAAAGTTTATATAGAATCAGTCCATACATGTGGAAACACATAATGATGAATAAAAGATAGTTAAGAAAATGGTTAGGACTAAAGAACTTAGATCCTAAATGAGATATTTATCTTACAGGAAATGGCGAGCCGTAGTAGGTGTAGTGTTCAGGCTCGGGAGGACGTGCAGAGATGTGAGGAGAGGGGCGAGCAGCTGGCCCCAGCACACCAGGGTCCCACAGAGCTACCACCACCACCACCTGTGGACTATGGCGTGTTCATGCAAGGCCTAGTCCAAGCAATGCAGATGCAGGCACAGACCCAGGCTATGTTACAGACCCAATTACAGGCTTGTCAAGTAGGAGTAGTCTATTTTGTTGATTGTACAATTGCTTATGTGTTGCTTATTATTTCAGGTTCAGGCTCCAGCTCCAGTTCCCCAGGAGCATAGACATGGTGGTCTGTCTATCATGGAGAGGTTTAAGGGGATGGCTCTGCCTTCTTTTAAGGGGGAGAGCCAGCCCCTCTTAGCGGAGAGCTGGTTGAGGGAGGTAGAGAAGATCTTCTGTGCTATCAGGTGTGCGGAGGAAGATAAAGTGACCATGGCAACTTACATGCTATAGGTACTTAGAGTATATGTGTTTGTATGAGAATAAGGTTCTGGTCTAGATGGTGCTTATTGGTTGAATCTTGTAGGAGAGGGACAATGTTTGGTGCGCCTCTATGCTACGTACCAGGTACGAGGATGGAGCTTTAGAGGTGACTTGGGCCAAGTTCACCAAACTCTTTAAGGCCAAGTTCATCCCCAAGCATATTCAGCACAAGATGGAGCAAGAATTTCTATATCTTACATAGGGTTCCATGACTGTCCTGAAGTACGAGGCTAGGTTCTCTGAGCTTTCTAAGTACGCTTCCCACATGTTGCAGACGATCAAAGGAAGGCCATGAAGTTCATGATGGGGCTCAGACCATCACTCAGGTCGAGACTAGTGGCTTCAATCACCGGAATTTGGACGAGGCTCTTAGCGCAACATGCAGACAGAAGAGCGAGATGGACCACTACATGGAGAAGAAGGCAGCCCTGAAGAGGTCGACGACACATTTCCAAAGGCATGACAGGAAGAGGGTAGTTGTATACCCGTAGTAGCAGCCACATCATACAACAGTTTTGAGCTGGTCAGTGGCTGTACCCCAGATGACCAGCTTTAGGCCCAGCGACAAGAAGGAGTGTCCTCATTGTGGAAGGACACATGGCTGCTCAGAGTGTTGGAAGCTAACAGGGAAATGCTGAAGTGCGGCAACATAGAGCACTAGATCAGAGACTACCCCAAACTTCAGCACTTTGCACAGAGAGGAGCTCTAGCCTCAGCAGTAGCAGCGGCAGCGGCAGCAGTGACTATGAATCCGGAAAGGCCTCGGGCTCAAGCCCGAGTGTATGCACTTGCACGTGAGGATGATGAGCAGGCCCAAAACGTCACGGAAGGTACTGTTTTAGTTATGGGTGTGCAAGCTTGAGTATTGTTTGACACGAGTGCTACACACTCGCTTGTTTCTGAGCGGTTTGCTAGACAATTAGTTGCAGAGTCTGGAGTTGAGGCATAAGATTTAGAGGTTCCCCTATTTGTACATGTTGTGTTGAGTGTGTTTTGGAATTTCTTAATGATGATTTTTTAATGATGACCAATGAACATCACTCATTATTGATTTTGATGATGACATATTATACATATTGAATATATTACAATAATGCTCAAACAATATGTTCTTGATACTTAATATCTCATATCGTACTATTTATGACATGTTTTGATGGTCTACTCTTCATTTGTACAGGTTTACAGAGTTTTTGTAGAAGTAGGTCGACTCTAGTTGACAGATAGGTCGACTCTCAAGGTCTGTGCAACAAACTCCTGAAGAAAAGGTCACAGAGTGGTCGACTCCAGTTGACAGATAGGTCGACTCTAAAAGACTACCCAACAAGTTTCTTATGAGCAATTGTCAGTAGTGTCGACTCTATTTGGAGATGAGGTCGACACTAGCATCCATCTAGTGAGCCAGTTTTGGAGGAATAGACAGGAGGTCGACTCTGCCAGTTGATCAAGTCGACACTACTGTTGATCAGGTCGACACTAAGTGTCTGTCAAGTCAACACTAGTGTTCTGACAGTAAGCTCAAAATTGATAATTGGTCCGTAGGTCGACTCTCTTGAAGAATGAGGTCAACTCTCTCTTTTTGCGCAAACCTAGAATTGTGTAGAGGATGAATCCGAGGCTGTGATTTCGTTCTAAGGTCCTTATGGGAGATGCTATAAACTAAATTGCCCTTTCACCTAAGTGGCAATATGATGAAGACCTTTTGGACACGTGGCATCCTAGGATGCTTTCTAGGTTTCTGTGCACATTCCCTTCACGTAAAAGGGACTGCACAGAGGCTATAAAAGCTTTGATCTTTGTTCTCAAGAAAAGAAGCGCCAAAAGAGCAATCCAGAGCCTGCAAGCCTCCAACCTTGAAGCATTTACATCAAAGGGACATAGTGATGAAGGCCAAGCTGTGATGTGCTGAAAAGGAGAGCAGATCGAGCAGAAGAGAAGTAGAAGAAGAAGAAGTACTAACAATTCAGATGCCATTGGAGCAGAGCATCGGGAATTGAAGAGGTCTCCATCGAATTCCCTCAAGGCTATTCATTCAAGCTTCTGCAAGACTTCTTCACCGAGGAACATCCAACCCACATCTATTTTAATTATTTCTTGGAGGTTCAACTCATTTTCGTATGTGAGATCTGTACATGAAGTTCTATGCAGATTTGTGTACGATTGAGTCTCTGAATTAGATCATTGGTAGAGGATCTGATCTCTTATGTTTTTTATCTAGCTTGTGTTGAGCCGTCATGCTCAGTTTGTAGTCGTCGTGCTCCAGTTGTGTTTGAGCCATTGTACTCAGTGTGTGAGTCGTCATACTATGGACCTTTTTGGGCCAACAAGAATTCTTAGTCTTAGTGGCAAAAGATATGGATTTGTCATCATTGATGAATTTACTAAATACACCTGGGTCATCGTTCTATCCCACAAAAGTGACACTTGTCTAGAATTTAGGAAATTATGTACCACTGCCGTAATGGGTTTTTCATATAAAATCAAATCCATTTGGACTGATCATGGGGAAGAATTTGAGAACAAAGCTTTTTCTGATTTGGGTGTTGAACTGAACTTTTTCCACAGATTCTCTTCTCTAAGAACTCTAGAACAAAATGGAGTTGTGGAAAGAAAGAATACAACTCTGGTGGAAATGGCTAGATCTATGCTCCTGGAAAGTAAATTGCCCAAATCCTTCTGGGCTGAAGCTGTGAACGCAGAAAATCACATCTTGAAAAGAGCATTGGTCCTATGAACTTTTGAAAAACAAAAAGCCAACTTTGTCTTACTTTAGAGTTTTTGGTTGCAGTGCTTTGTACATAACAACAATAAAGAAAATCTTGATAAATTTGATGCCAAAAGTCTTGAAGCCATTTTCCTGGTTATTCAGAAATTCTAGAGCTTATAGAGTTTACATTCTCAAGAAAAAAAACTGTGGAAGAATCTCCACATGTAGTTTGATGAAAATTCATATCAAACTAATGACCCACATCTTGCAGAATTCCTCAAAGTAATGAAGAAGATGACTTCATTGTCGAATCATCACCAACTATTGAAGAGAATGGAGATCCATTTGAAAATCTGGACAATCAATCACTTACCACAAGTGGATTAGGTAACATTGTTCCAGAACTGAATGAACCCCAAGAGGTAATTCCTGAAAACAGACTTTTAAGAGATCATCCAATTGAGAATGTAGTTGGTAATGTGCATGATAGAGTTAGAACTAGATCATCTTTTCTGAATACAATAAATGAAGACCCACTGGCACTAATTTCCCAAATGAACCTAAGTCCATTGATGAAGCTCTAACCAGTGAGGATTGGATCAATGCAATGCATGATGAACTTCAACAATTTGACAGAAATCAAGTGTGGGAATTAGTACCCAGACCTATTGATCAATTGATGATTGGACTAGAGGGTATTCAGAAATAAATTGAATGAAAATGGACAGGTTGTTAGGAATAAGCTAGACTAGTTGCCAAGGGGTACAATCAAGAGTTTGGTATTGACTTTGAAGAATCATATGCCCTTGTAGCTACACTAGAAGCTGTGAGATATTCTTACTTTTGCATCATCCTTGAAATTTAAAGTTTATCAAATTCATGTAAAAAGTACTTTCTTGAATGGCTACATCAAAGAAAATATTTTTGTAGAACAACCACCCGGATTTGAAAATGAAAAATATCTTGATCATTTTTTCAAACTTAATAAGACATTTTATAGTCTTAAGCAAGCTCCCAGAGCTTAGTATGACCGTCTGAGCTCATTTTTATTGAATAAAGGTTACACAAGAGGTAAAGTAGACCAAACTTTGTTTACAAGAATGTCAATAATCAGATTATTGTTGTTCAAATCTATCTTGATGACATAATTTTTTGGTCTACAAACAATGCCTTGTGCACTGAATTTGCTGATCACAAGAAAATTGAATTTGAAATGAGTTGATGGGTGACTTAAATTCTTTTGGGATTGCAGGTACATCAAACTAGTGAAGGAATTTTATAAGTCAAACAAAATTTGTGAAAGAACTTTTGTTGGCCTCCTTTTTTTTGGTATGGCAGCTAGCTAACCTAGAGGGGGGTGAATAGGTTTTTCTGAAATCTGAAATAGAAACTTAAACATAGAAAATTAACACTTGAAAGTTTGGTTAGTTTAGTGTGATAAAGAGTAGTAGTGCGAAAGCAAATAAACAATCACACAAATGACACAAGGAATTTATCCTGGTTCGGCCCTTTCCACATGGAAGTCCTACGTCCAGTCCCCAAGCAACCTCTTGGGATTTCACTAACCAAGGGTATAGTCCCCCTCAAGGACACTACAACACCCAGCACCCCAGCTGGTCTTCTTCTCTTTCCCAGGCAAGAAGGCAGCCCACTTCTTTTACAGGTTCAAAAGCAAACCTCCTGGTATAAACCCCAGTGTGGTTCTGCTAGACACAAACCTCTAGCTAAGTTCTACATTGTATACAGTCCTACAGCTGGATAGAAATATTTCTTAGAAAAAGAAAGATCAGACAGAAAGCTATTACAAGATGAACACTAATAACTTTAGCTCACAGTCACAGACTCACCCCCAAATTTACAATGAACGCAGAGAGAGAATGAAGAGAGAAAAGAAAGCTTGAAGGCTTGAATGCTTGAGACGCTTTTGCTTGCTTCTTCTTGGCTCAGGCTCTTTCTCTCTTTCTTTGAGTGTATGTGGAATTTGAAGTTCCTCACTGGATGTACACTCCTTCAAGGATATTCAGGAAGGCTCTCTCCTTTTCTTCAGCCATGCTTCATCTTTTATATGAGCAGCTTTTGAATGGATCTATCGAAGAGATCCGTTGGAGTTCTAGCTGTTGCTCATCTTCTTCTTCATTTGTCTTAATCAGACTCTGGTGGTCTTCGAGGTCTGTAAGCATAGAAGAGAGTGTTAGCATAAAAGAATGTTTACAAGATAATAGTGCATACTACGTGTTTCTGTTACATGCTAAAAATTGATAGGTCATATCTTTTTCTGACAAGACTCTGAGATATGCATGCAACCTTTTTGTCAAAGGATATTTGACTTCTCATTTAGGCGCCAAAAACACTTCAGAGGATTATAAGAAATCTATGTTTAAATTGAAGTGAATCGATGTAAGAATGACTTATCAAATCGTTATGATTAGCAAATTATCAAATCATTATGACTGTTGAATCATTGTGCAAGCAAATCGTGTGTGAGAGCAAATCGTTGTTCTCACTTAACAAATCGTTATAGCTATCAAATCGTTATGAAACTTATCAAATCGATGTGAGATGCAAATCGTTGTTTCTCACTTATCAAATCGTTATGAGAGCTAATCATTGTTCTCACTTATGAAATCGTTATGAGAGCAAATTGTTGTGAGCCTTAACGAATCGTTATAGAAGGCAAATTGATGTGAGGGAAAATCGTTGCGCTCACTTATCAAATCGTTATGAGCCTTAACGAATCGTTATAGAAGTCACTAAACAAATCGTTGTGGCGCTTATAAAACCTATTAAAACTGAATCGTTGTAGCGCTTATAAAATCGATTGAAACCAAATCGTTGTAGCGCTTATTAATTGGCACTTGAACTGAAATTCATGTGTATAGATTAGACATCGATTTTATCATTTTAGTTCGCCTTATTAAATCGTTGTGAGACTAATCATCTTGTTATGAGATTGATGCGACACAGATGAAACAAGATATTCAATAATATTAATTAACCATAAATTCTGTTATCACAAAGATATTGATATTATCATAAGTTTAGTTATCACCATAATACAAGGACAAACATAGAGTGGTTCACCAATCTCCCCTTTTTGGTGATGACAATTTTTTTGGATTTTCTGACACAAATATATGAAGCATAGAAAATGCAGAAAATTCATAGAACATACAATTCTCCCCTTTTTGTCACTAACCAAAAAGGAAGGATCTACCATGTATTTTCTCCCCTTTGAGAGAATTTCTTACCATTGGGGATATTTCTTCTTCATAGCATCCTCAAGCTCCCAAGTAGCCTCCTCTCGCGAGAAGTTGCGGCATAACACTTTCACCGACGCAATGCTCTTGTTTCGGAGTTGCTGAACCTTCCGTCAAAAATAGCTACTTGTTCTCAACATAAGATAGATCTGGCTAGATCTCCACTGGCTCGTGACTAATAACATGAAATGGATCTGGACATATCTCCTGAGCATAGATACGTGGAACACCGGATGAACACTAGCTAATGCCGGGGGTAAAGCTAGCTCATATGCCACGTTACCCAATCGTCTAAGAATTCATACGGGCCAATGAATCTAGGGCTTAGCTTACTATGCCTACCAAATCTGACAACACCTCGGGTAGGCGAAATCTTTAGTAAGACATGATCGCCAACCTCGAACTCTAAATCCTTACTTCTATTGTCGGCATAACTCTTCTGCCTATCTTGCGTCGCAACAAGCCTCTCCTAATAAGCTGGATCTTATCCGAAGTCTCCTAAACTAACTCTGGACCAATCAGCTGCCTATCTCCAGTCTCCTCCCAACATAAAGGAGATCTACAAGGCCTACCATACAACGCCTCAAATGGAGCCATTCCGATACTCGCATGAAAACTGTTGTTATATGCGAACTCCACAAGAGGTAAATGACGTTCACAATCATCCTTCCAATCAAGTTAAGATGCTCTCAACATATCATCGAGCGTCTGGATAGTCCTCTCAGACTGTCCATCTGTCTGGGGATGGAACGCTGAACTAAGCTTCAACTCAGAACCTAATGCATCCTGAAAACCCTTCCACAACCTCAAAGTAAATCTCGGATCTCGATCTGAAATGATCGACTTCGGCACACCATGCAATCTAACTCTACTACTGACATACAATCTAGGTAAACTCTCAACCGACTGCTTCTTCTTCATAGGTAAGAAATGTGCAGTCTTAGAGAAGCTATCTACCACTACCCATATCGAGTCATTACCCCTCTTTGATCTGGGCAAACCCGTTACAAAATCCATAGTGACAGCCTCCCACTTCCATACTGGATTTCCATCTTTTGCATAAGACCAGATGGTCGCTGTCGCTCAGCCTTCACTTGCTAGCATACTAAACACCTAAATACATACTTTGTCACATCCTTCTTCATGCCAGACCACCAAAATGATCTCTTTAAATCCTGGTACATCTTAGTGTTATCCGAATTAATAGAGAATCTAGACCTATGAGCCTCTGCTAATACATGCTCATGAACATCTACTATATCCGGAACACAGACTCATGATGAAGCCTAATCACTCCATCCTCATCACGAGCAATGCCTGCCTTGCCCACTAACTCCTGGAGTCTAGGGTCGGCCTTTTGCTGCTCGATCACCTCATCTAAGACAGTAGACTGGATGGACAACTGAGCCATAAAAGCCTGACATAAGGCTCTAACTCAGTCATCGCACAAGCAGCATCCTCCAACATCTTCCAATCCTGCTGGAGTGATGACCTCTTCCGACTAAGGGCATCTGTTACGACATTCGCCATTCCAGGATGATACTGAAGGTCGAAGTCATAGTCCTTCAGGAACTCAATCCATCTTATCTGCCGCAGGTTTAATTCCTTTTGGGAGAAAAGATACCTCAAGCTCTTGTTGTCAATGAACACCTCAAATCTGACACCATAAAGATAGTGCCTCCTGATCTTTAGTGCATGAACCATCGCAAGCTCTAAATCATGAGTCGAATAGTACTCTCATGCTCCTTCAATTGACGAGAAGCATACGCCACTACCTTCCCTACTGCATCAATACATAGTCTAAACCAATCCGAGAGCATCCGTATAAATGAAAAAGCCTTCATCATCTAGGCAATACCAATACCAGTGCATATGTGAGCTTAGCCTTCAATAATTGAAGGTACTCTCACATCCTCGGACCAAACAAACCTCACACCCTCTTGGTTAGCTTAGTCAATAGAGCGGCGATGGATGCAAATCCCTCAATAAATCGTCGATAATAACTCGCTAAACCAAGGAAACTACGAATCTCCGATGGGGTTCTAGGAATCTCCCAATCTAATACATCCTGAACCGTTGCGGGGTCAACTGCTACTCCAGCACCGGAGATAACATGCCGAAGGAAATGAACCTCGCGCATCCAAAAATCGCACTTGCTGAATTTTGTATACAGCTTGTGCTCTCGGAGAACTTCTAACATACTCTCAAATGCTGATGGTGTGTGGCCTCATCCAAAGAATAGACCAGCACATCGTCGATAAACACTACAACAAAACTATCTAAATACGGCGTAAACACCAGGTTCATGAGATCCATGAATGCTGCAGGGGTGTGGTTAGACCAAAAGGAAGAACTAAGAACTCATAAATCCATAACGGGTCCGAAAGGCCATCTTGGACACATCCTCACCTAATCCTCAACTGATGATAGCCAGACCGCAAATCAATCTTCGAAAAGACCGATGCATTTTGTAACTCGTCAAATAGATCATCGATCTTCGGTAAGGGATACATGTTCTTCACAGTCACTTAGTTTAGCTTCCTATAATTAATACATAACTAAGTGACCCATCCTTCTTCTTTACGAATAAGACAGGTGCCCCAAGGAGAAATACTAGGGCGAATAAATCCCTTATCTAACAAATCTTACAACTGCTTCCTTAACTCTGCTAACTCCACAGGTGCCATCCTATATGGAGCCTTTGAGATAGGAGAGGTGCCCGGAAGCAACTCTAGGGTAAACTCTATCTCTCTAACCAGAGGCAATCTAGATAAATCATCGGGGAATACGTTTGGAAACTCCCGCACTACATCTATCTCCTCGAGGGTAGGTGACTGATCAGCTTTTGGTACTAATACCACGCTGGCAAGAAAAGCGTCACAACCCTTGCCTACCATCCTCATCGCCTTCATGGCGGAGATAACAAACTTTCCCGCAAGGTTCCTTGGCAATGGATGTGAAAACTCATCCTCACCAAGAATACGGAAAACAATCTTCTTCCCACGACAATCCACTAATGCATAGTGTTCCTCTAGCCAATCCAGACCAAGAATTGAATCATAGTCCTTCATCTTTAGCAAGAAGAAACACCCCTCTAGGGTTCTATCCTCAATGCACACCGGTAAATACAGAATACACTTCCTAGTCGATTTCGTTCTCGCAGGTGTGTGCACAGACAACGAAACCTCTAACTCCTCAGACTCTAATCCTGACTCCAAAGCTAACTTCCTAGCGAAACGCTCTGAAATGAACGAGTGAGTGGCACCCGTATCAAACAAAACCCGAGCGTGCACACCCATGAAAAGAACTGTACCTTCGGTGACATGCTCTGCCTGCTCCGCGTCCTCTCTCACCAAGGCAAACACTCAAGCTTGGGCTTGAGGCCTTCCTGGTCGCCCTGTAGCTGGCAATGCTGCTGCTGGAGCTGGTGCTGGTCGCTGGACTCCTTGCTGAAGTCTGGGGCAGTCCCGGATCTGGTGCTCGCTGCTTCCACACTTGAGGCACTTTCCCGCCAACTTCCAGCACTCCGTACCACCATGTGCCCTCCCACAATGAGGACACTCCTTCTTGCCACTAGGCCTACTACCAGGGGAACGCTGAGAACCTACCTATTGACAGCCCGATGCCACGGGACGCTGCGGTGATTGATATGCCGCCTTCTTTCTATCCTTCCACTGGAAAGGAGCTGTCGGCCTCTTCTGCGAAGCCTTCTTCTCCTCAAGGTCAGTCCTCTCCTGACGACACGTCGCACTAAGAGCCTCATCCAAGGTACGATGATCGAATGACACAAGCCTCGATCGCAGTGATGGCTTTAGGCCCATGACAAACTTCTTCGTCTTCCTGCGTTCATCAGCAATGATATGAGGTGCATACTTCGATAGCTCAGGAAACCTGGCCTCGTACTCGAGTACGGTCATGGAGCCCTGGGTCAAGGTGAGGAACTCCTCCTCCATCTTGTCCTGGATATGCTCGGGAACGAACTTGGCTTGAAAGAGCCTCACGAACTCGTCCCAAGCAACCTCGACAGCACCGTCCTCGAATCGGGAACGCAGTAACGAGGACCACCACACATCGGCTCTCTCCTGTAAAACATCCTCATAAGCACTAATCCAAACAATCTAAACCTAATTTAATTAAATGCTTAGCAACAAACACATACATGTAGCATATAGGTGGCCAGGCTGACCTTGTTATCCTCAGCACACCTAATCGCCTGGAAGATCTTTTCGATCTCCCTCATCCAGCTCTCCGCAAGCAACGGATCGCTCTCCCCTATAAAAGAGGGTGGAGCCATCATCTTGAACCTTTCCATGATGGAAGGTCCACCATGGTCTTGTGCCTGGGGAACTGGCGCTGAGCCTGCTATAACAAACAATATAAGCAACACATATACGATATAGCAACATAACAATCATATATTAAATACAACAGACTACTTTATTTATTATTCTAACCTGAGCTTCCAGCTGACCCTGGAGTGCAGCCTGAGTATGGGCCTGTGTCTGCATAGCCTACACCAGGCCTTGCATAATACCTCATAATCAACTGGTGGTGGAGGAGGAAATACAGTAGGTCCCTGTGGAGCTGGGGCCTGCTGCTCATCCCTCTCCTCATGCCTAGGCGCATCCTCTCTGTCATGAGCACCACACCTGCCAACAGAAGCCATATCCTGCAAGACAATTTAATCAATATTAGAAACTAAGTTATTTAGTTCCTAACCATTTTATTATCATCTCTTCATTCATTATTAATCATTTTCTACACATGTGGATGAATCTATTAAGACTTAGCATATAATGAAGATGATGGTGTATATTCATGTACAATCTCAACCTGTCTCTCATACCAATCTCTGTAGCGACCCTCCTTATACCAGTACGGTTACACCAACCCTCGTCGGTATAATGAGCATTGCTACAGTGTGACATTGACCCAACATACACATTAAGTTGATATGTACACAAATATAAACATAGAATAGCGGAAATAAAAGCATTAATCTTATTCCATCATCCACATTCTATCCACAGTCCATATCAATAATGAAACTAAAGTCCACAATTGACATTTAGAAATAAATTACATAATCTCCACGTGTTACAAAGGTTTCAATTATTACATACTATGAAAATGAAAAGTACAACGTTGATATCTCCACAACAATCTCCTACTCTCGCTCCGAGTCACTCCTGATTGTCTCCTAAGAAGAAGTGGAGACACTTGCACCTGTACGCCGAAGAAAGAGTGAGTCTAAATAGACTCAGCAATCAATCCATGCACATTATACATACACACATCATATGCACATTTAACTTCTAAGGGAAACAATCAACTTTGTAGCATGGTATGAACAATCTCTAAAATTCTATGCATAAAATTTCTATAACACTAAGGGACATGATACATGCTTTATGTTTATTTTCACATTAAGTATAAGACCTATCACATGCTCTCTACACATTTCTTTAATATGCTTAATCAACATAAAACTCATTCCATTTATGCTACAACATATATATGCAACTTAACATGAAATAGCACATGATGTAAGCATTACTCCTAGCATGGATTCTATTTACATTCTCATATTCATTTGTACATTACACAATTCAAATTTCACTTATATACAATCACATTATTCACATTAAAATGTCGTGACACATAGTCCGAACCACCTCTAGAAGGACACACATATCACATTCACATACCTATCACCTAGGCAAAATAGTGATAGATCTTGGTTAATTGAGAAGAACCGGGAGAAGCACTCTCCACCCTAACCAGTGGTACTTGTCCACCTCCAGGATTTCATCTTAAATGCCCATAGGATTTCACACACATGAACCTTCCCGTAGGGACTTTACTATAATACGGTTCCACAGTCCTCTAAGGTAGCAGTGTCACACATGGCACAGTTTATACATTTTGCATATTGTTCACATTGTTCACACACACTTGTTTACACTATTGCATTCACTTATACATGATTTCATGGTTTAGTTTATCTAATAACATGCTACTGTTTACAACGTTAAACAGGTCATAAACTAACCCTAATCATGCTGCAATTCACTAAATTATAAACAATTATACTATGCATGCTCCACATTGTCCTTTTTCTACGTTAAATCCGAATCAACACTTACTATTATCCAATCAGCATGAAAATTTACTACAAGCTGCTTATAGACTAATCATCATTACACAAATTTTCATATTTTTTGAAATCATACACAATTTATGAAAATTAGAACAAGCATTCTGCACAATTTATTAAGAACTCAATTAAGCATGATTCACAGTGTTATAGATGTATTAATAGTTTTAAAACTTGTATCTAGCAGTCATGATCACATAAAATTTTTGGTATTTTAACATGTACGATACACTTTATTTAAAATTAAAACAGATAGTTCATGCTTACTGTTTATTTTCAAAAATTCTACATATTCACACAGAAAATAGAAATTCGTCCAAATTCATGACATGATCTGATACATATGTACATCTCACAGAAATTCCTGATATCCTAATTAAACATGGATCCATATAAACAGTAATTAATAAAACTAAAACATGCTCAATAATTCCTTTTAGGGATTTAATAATTAGTGCAATGAACAAAAATCATCATAATCACACAGTATGATCCACTGGAGATAGTTGACAGTATAGCATTTTTACAGTATATCCTCATATTCGGAAATCCAGAAAATAAATTACAAATGTCAGACATGCACACTGTCATCACCTGAAGAACTCAGCGGCACATAGGTGGCTGCCAACTAGGTTAATGGTAGCAAATAATACCATTAAGTTTTGTCTGCAGAAATACAGACGGAACTCATAAAAATAAGAGAGAACAGGGGTTCCAGGACATGAATAAAATCCGTAAAAATACCTAGGACCTACTAGACGCATGTATAGAAAATAGTCAAGGGTTACTTGCCTCAAAAAAATCGTTAAAGGGAGGTATTTTCCGATGAAGCTCTCCTCGGCCAGTGCCAAGACCTTCAAATCCTTCCACGAACCGGTTTTGTGTTGAAGCAGATAGTACACCGTCGTCGGTGAACCTCCTCTATGACCAGACTTCCTTCCAGTCATGGTAGAAGACGCGGAAGAAGCCTCCATTCGCCAGATCAAAGAGTTCAATGTCTCAGTTCGCACAAGGTTTTAGGGTTTTTGCCCAAAGAGCAAAAAGACTCAATTTGGCCGCAAAGGAGGTGTTTTATACAACCTCAGGGTCTTGGGTATGCGTAGGTGGGATGGATGACCGTTGGGGGACGGTTTCCTAAACAAGGGTCGAGAAAATTATGGACTTTTTCGGATCTGAAGCGCAACAGATCTGGGGAAGTAGATGTCCAAATCCTTGGTCGTCTGCCTGGGGTTAGCGTCCATCGATGTGGACGCTGACCTCCCCTTAACATCAACTCATGTTGACGCCAAAAGGGTTTTCAGCCAGACACAAAATTGTAGTAATTCTGCTTACACTAGTTATATACATTCAATGTACCATACATATAACTTAATTGTTAAATACAAACATCATGTATATAATATACACTCTATACATGTACAAATATAAATACTTATACATATATACACACATGTACTCAATTATATATATAAGGTATACACACATCACATGACAAAATCTAACTAAAATAGGCCAAAATTCGAGGGCCTTACAAATTTGGTCTCGTAAGGCGTGCAAACTAGCAAGAACAAGATTCGACACAGACATGCACGACGATGGTAGAACGCTTATAACTCGATGATTACATGATTGAATTTGGGAAAACCACTTGCAAACGAAACTAGACATGCAACACTACAAGATGGTATGAGTTTAGTTTCTTTGAGCCCGAGAATACCTACCTTTATGAAGATCAAAGTCCGGTTTGTGCATAGGTCGCAGCAGAGCACGGTTGGGGAAGAAGCTTCGTTCTCCAGCCTTCTCCTCTGTTCCTGGCGCCCTAGCATAGCCTCCCACGACCCAACACAATGGTGAACCTTCCCACTTAGCCTTAGGTCGAGTTCTTATATGTCTACGGTTTATTCATGTCCCATTACAACTAAGAAATGTGGAGTGCGTTTCTAGCTAGTTCCCTTCTTGTTTTGATGGTCTCTTCTCCCAATTGGAGTGGGATTGCCATTAGATGGTGCTTGCCATGGTGGGGCACGAATTTGATTACCTTTCTTGGCTAATTACCATGGTTTAAATCCATAATTTACCCCTTTCCTATTTTCCCTATAATTATGGTCACGAATTTCTTGGGTATTTTCCTCTTAACCCATAATCCAACTCCTAATTTGGCCCATTAACCTTTAAGTGAGCTAATATAACAAGCCCATTACTTTTAAATGTTTATTGGGTTTTATTTAATTCATTTCTTTCATTGTTTCTATTTATTTAATTATTATTGAAAATATCGGGTTGCTACATCCTCCCCCTCTTAAAAAGAATTTGGTCCCCAAATTCATATGACCATAAAGGAAGAATGTCTTACCGAAAAGATCGGGGTAGTTTTGCCTAATGACTCCTTCAGGTTCCCATGTGGCCTCTTCCACTCCATGGTTATTCCACAGTACTTTAACCACATGGATGGGATGGTTCCTGAGTTGTTGCACCTTCATTCTAATATCTTGACTGGCTTCTCCTCGTATGTCATGTCCTATTCAACACAAACTTCTCATGGCGAATGATGTGCGTAGGGTCGTACACATATTTTCTAAGCATGGAGACATGAAACACATTGTGTACACATGCCAGGTTTGGCGGCAACGCCAGCCGGTAAGCAACCTCACCAACCCTCTCGAGCACTTTAAAAAGGCCAATGAATCTAGGGTTGAGCTTTCCTTTTACACCAAATCTTTGGATGCCACTAGTAGATGATACCATTAAAAGTACATGATCTCCCACTTGAAATTCTAAATCTCACCTCCTATTGTCAGCATAACTCTTCTGTCTGGACTGAGAAATCTTGAGCAGATCTCGAATCACCTGAATATCGCTGGTTGTATTTTGTACCAGGTCCAGGCCTAGCCATTGCTGTTCCCCAATTTCATTCTAGCATACAGAGTGTAGCAACCTGGATTTTTTGAAAAATAAAAATTAATAATATAAAAAGAAAAAACTAATTAAATTTATTAGAAAATCAAATAAAAGAAAATAAATTACATAGGAAATAATGGAAAGAGAATTTACTAAAAACCCATTAAAAGAAAAGAAGTGATGGGCTTTATTAAATTGACAGTGGGCCAAAAGAGGAATTTTTAAAAGGGGAATAATGGAAAAATACCCTAAATTCGTAACTAAAATAATACTTAATTATAAAAGAGGTATTAATGCATTAAAATGGAAGTTTGAGTTGGATTGGGATTCCTAACCCTACCCAAATAGCTTGGCCACAAAATTACCTCTCTCCCTAACCCATTTGGAAGGTTGAAAGCTTGGAAGGGTGGAAAGAAACTAGGAAATTCAGAATAATTAGGAATTGAGTCATAATAGGAAATAGAAAGGGGAGGAATATAAAAACTCTCTTAAAACCCTCATGGCCGGCCCTAAGCTCATACCCAAGGCTTACTGGACCAGGAGGAGAACCCAAGGAGAGGAGAATTCGTGGAGAAGGCTTCATCAAAGCTCCATCCCGAGTCCTCACCTTTAAACCCTAGAAGAGGAAAATCATTAAAGGTAGGCATTCTCACGAGCATAAACCATGAAAAAATTTTGTAGGATGTTTCGTCCATCAAGAACAAAAGCCCTTTGGTTTCATAATTTCCCATCGAGCATATCTTTTATTCTTGATTTTTCATATTCTGCCACTACATGACCCCGAACCTCTTCAGAAATCTTGTTCTCCATGAATACTAAACATCATGCCATTAAATTTTTATTGGAGATTCTGATGGTCGTTAGGCTTCTTTTGCCCCTAAAAGCCCTAATTTCCATCCATCCTATCATGCGAATTAATTCGTTGATCTTATCTGTGTACTGTTCTAAGTTCTTCATGATTACCATGACCAAAGCATGTCGAAAGCTGTTTGTGTTTCAAATTCAAAATTACTGTAAGTACCCATGCATGTCTAGAACAATTCGCAAATGATTTCACAATTTTTCATTGCCTGTACAATTAGATATGTTTTTCTGAATCACCCTATGTCAAATAGGGTAAGTCTGGCCCGCAACCCAATGAAATGTTCTTTCCCTGTCAGACTCGGGCACGGACTTGTGAACGTGACGAACCGATAGGCTACGTTCATAAGGGCCATCGCGACAGTGTCCTCTGTCGCGATCTGATCGCGACAGGGCTGTCGTCACGATCTGCTGTCCGGTCTGCCTGAGCCCATCGCGACCCTCACATGACCTCGTCGCGACCTGCCTGCCCGAACCGACAAGCCTGTCACGACCTGTACAAGACCGCATCGCGATCTCAGTTGACCGCGTCGCGACCCTCATTAGGGTACATCGCGATCTGGGTTTTTCCAAGAAACCCCTGTCTCAGCAATGCTTGACTATCTACAGTGTTGTACTCTTGTTTAACAGTCATACACCCAGAAAATAACACTTGTTATAAATTAAACATTATGTATGATTAAAATACATGCACATGATCTTTTCTATGTATAATTGATGACACTTTTTTTTTTTTTAGGAAGAACCACTAATGGGTCAGCGACAAGGAGAGTGCACCCTCTCCCAGGGGGAGAGGATGGTCTCACTCCACTCGGCGAGCACCAAAGGAGGGTATTGTTATCAAAAAAATAATGAGATAACAATACACCCGACACCATGAAGCTACTCCCAAACGCAAAGAAAAGGAAAAGTACATCCAAGCAGCCGCTAGAAACCAATTCTCCCAGACACCTAAGAACGCCTAAAACTAGGTAGGCCAGCCTTATCCACCAGCAAAGCACCCCTTGAGGAAGTTGGAAGACTGCTGAGATCAGCAAAAACTAAATGGATCCATTAATACAAGCAAAGTTAGCTAACGAATCAGCAACTTGATTTCCTTCCGGTACGTGTGCACGATCCTTGGCTGCAAAAACTGCATCATACTACAAATCCCTCGCCACCAAGGGAAGACATCCCAATGAGGAAATCGCCCAGAAGAAATTCCTTTAATAAGAACAACTGAATCCGAGTAAAGAACCGAAATATGATATGCCGTTCAATAGCCAGACGCAAGCCATCAGGGATTGCTCTGGCTTCAGCCAAGATGCTGCTACCAATCCCATAATAAAATGCAAACCCGCAAACAAAGTTTCCAAGTCTATCCCGGATACAACCACCACCACACAAATACCCGGATTACCCTTGGAAGCACCATCAACATTAAGACAATAATCCACTGTAGGAGGCGTCCACTTTACCATGATGTGGACTTTGATTCTAGGCAACACCTAGATATAAAAGAGAGGAGAATAGCTGCATGGTTTAAGGGGACCGAACCAGAGAAATTGGCAGAGCTCAAGATGTTACGCACAGCAAACATAATGGACTGCTTGATAACATTGACTGGATGAATGATTCCCTCCTACTAGCAGCACACCTAAACTTCCAAATTTCCAGAGCATAAGCAGGCAAGAAACCATACCAGCGAAGTGAAGAGGCGAATTAAAATTAGTGTTAAGGAGAACACTCCAGAGTCTCGTGGTAACATGATCACTCTTGTTAATACTGTTGTTCAAAAGAGGAGCGATCCAACACCATAACTCCTTAGCAATGTCGCTGGAAATAAACAGATGGTCCAAGGATTCATGATCATGATTTTTGCAGCAAACACATTTAGAAACCAAAGGAATACCACACTCCACAATTCTGGAATCCACCTGGACCGCCCTATGAATCAGCTTACAATTTCATGACCCTTACACACACTTTAACCATCCAATTATGGCGTAATTTGGCATGAAATTATTTCATAATATATATGGTAATTTATGTAATTAAATTGCCATATTTTAAATACACTTGTCTATCGTTTCTCGCGATGTTTTCGGAATACCGATATCGACGCTCCACTGTTCTAGAATCCTCTAGAACGTCGAGCACTTGTTTCTATATACACGCTCTTTCTTGACTTGGACAAACTCTCCGTCAGTTACTCCTTCTGCCAGACTAGTGAGTCTTTGTTCAAGGCCTTCATAAGTCTCCTCTGTCCATGGATTCCCACATGGTCGACGAGCCGGTTGTACCTAACACCTATTACACTCTTTAGGGATCAACATGATCCAAACGGCTATTAGAAGTTGCTCTTATCTTGAATCACGTCGGACCTCTAGACCTGTGCGTAACATGGCCAGCAGAAAGGTAGTGAGTTCCACTTGACTACCAACACCAAGTGCGCGTGTTGTGCAACTGTTACTATCGCCTGTTTACTCGACGTGTTACGTGCAATGTCCACTAGCTCTCACCTATACTCTACTCGCTGTCTATTCACTTTCACTCTACTATCTCGTCTATTCATCTAGTGCTCTCTTCTATTTCTTAATACTCTATGTTGGCCATTGACTGATTGCCTAAAGATAAACATATAACCAATGTCGGCAATATATAAAGGGCCCGATTCGGTCCTGGGATGTGCGCCCGAAAGTGCTAGTGCCCATGGGAGTTAAATGATCAGAGTGTTTAGCATTACACTCGAGTGCTATCTATCTCGACTATCTAAATGACAATCAAAAAGTGCTATATTTTCTCGTTGTCTATTGACAAAAAGTGTATACTATACTCGTTATGCTATTGCTATACTTTGTGCTATTTGAGCTATGGCCATCTTGGTAGTTTGTGCTATACTCGACTCTCGTGCTATTTGGAAACTTGTGCTATTCGTTCACATGCTATCATGCTATCTCTCACGTTACTAGACTCTTTCGCTAAATTATTAGTACTTGTCTTTTAATATTAATCATTTAAAGCTTGCTTGACTATTGAGATTGAAGTCCTATTGGGCGTTATCGCTCACCCTGCATTATTTGTCATTGTGTTCTCAAGTGAGACCGAGGATGAACTATACACTCAAGAGGACGGGAATGACAAGGAGTGACGTCACGAGTACCCTAGCGTCCTAGCTAGGGGTGTAAACGGAACCCGATATTCCGATATTCCGACCCGATTCCGATAAAAATATCGGTATCGGAATCGGAATATGATACCGATAGCTTATCGGAATCGGTATCGGATATTCCGATAAGTTATCGGAATCGGAATTGAAAAAATAATCGGTATCGGTATCGGTATCGGTTATTCCGATAAATTGTCATAAACTCAAGGAAAATTTATGGTAAATACCTTACCTTATCGGAATTCGATTTCGGTAATGTTATCGGAATCGGAACGGAATCGGAACTAACCATTCTTATCGGAATCGGAATCGGAACGAAATCATATTCGGTTATCGGTATCGGAATCGGAATCTGTGTTCGGTTCCGAACCCGACCCGTTTACAGCCCTAGTCCTAGCAATATGTTAGAGTCATAGTTAGTCTTTGCTTTATTTCAATGTAATTGGGCCCTATAGAGTGCCTCTGATTAGAGGTTGTAACTAGACATTTGAAAGTATTAATGAGAAGGATTATCTTTAGTATTATTCATTGTGCAATGGTTTGATGTCTAGTTCTTGTTCTGTACCCGTTTACTTGCAACTGCCTCACATTCCGATATTCTGCGTCGGGGCGTGACAGTTTTTTGGTATCAGAGCCTAGGTTATTCTTAAGTATAGGATGATCTAGGTTGACCAGCCTCGACTAGAGTCAATTATCCTACCTATGTGAGTTGTGGTTAGAGCCAAGGGTAACTAGCTAAAATGAACTCACACACGCACGAATTAAATTCCACATCGATATCATGACAATAAGTTATTTGTAGGAACTAAGCAATCAAGATGACTTCTGAACGTGCTCAAATGAGGGGCATGCAACAAACCATCCAAGAACTGACGCGCGCCATTGTACAAGCTACCCAAGGTAGTGGAAATCGTGGTGCAGGCGACCTGCATCGCAACTTCAGGAGTCTGAACCACCTAGGTTCAGTGGATCCACCGATCCGGATGAAGCAAGAACACTAGCTGAAAGAAACGGAAAGGATTTTCAGTGTCATGCAATGCGCAGCGGGAGATAAGTGCTGTTGGCCACATTTCAACTCGAAAAGGACGCCCACGCTTGGTGGGAGTCTGTTGAAGCGACCAAAGCTAATGGTCAGTTCACCTGGACCGAGTTCAGGAAGCTTTAATTCCAAATACTTCTCGGAGCGTGTGCAAGAAAGGAAGCTGCAGAATTCGCTGCTCTGAAACAACGAAGCTTGACTGTGGCGAATATGAAGCCCAGTTCTCTAGACTGGCAAGGTATGCTGAACACCTGGTAAACACAGAGAGCATGAGGCTAAGCGCTTCCTCAACGGCCTCAAGCTTCAATATATTACCCAAATGGAACCTCTCTTCATCCAGACCTATGCCGAGATGGTGAAGAAAGCTCAGCTGCTGGAAGATGCTACGGACTTCACCGACCGTATCAAAGGGATGTTCGTGAAAAAGAAAATGACCTCTGGTCTATCATCTTCTAAGCCGAACAATGGCAAAAAGCGTCCCTTCAACATCACGGAGGGACCCAGCCAAGAAAGGAAATCCAAGATCCCAGTCTCCAACACTCCAACAAAAAGTAACTGCAAGCACTGTGACAAGCCAGGTCACACCGTTGACGAGTGCTGGAGGAAAGTCGGCGCGTGTCTGCACTGCGGGAGTCACGAGCACCGCATTCCCGAGTGCCCACTACTGAAAGAGAATGAGAGGCGCCCTAATGTGCCTAAGAAACAGGGAAGACTGCAAGCCCTGCAGGATGAGGAACCCGCTACGGATGGTGGCATGGTAGAAGGTAATCTACAAGTTTTCTCCTTATCAGCATTTGTTATTTCATACTTGAGCAACTCATTCATTTATATCTCAACACTTTGCTAATACCCTAACTGCTATATCCATGGGTTGTGAGTTCTCTGTCACAACGCCAGTAGGGGAAAAGGAGAAATTGAACAAATACTTTCCAACTGCCGATGTAATGGTCAGAGACCATAACCTAAAAGCCAACCTAGTGTTTATGCCCATGGAAGGCTATGATGTAATTTTAGGAGCCGACTGGTTGTCCACATATGGTGCAAGTGTCGATTGTAAGAAAGGGACGGTTACCATAGTGACTTTTCTAAATTGGCATTATCTGGGATTAGACATAAGAGACGGATGTCTTAATCTCCGCCATAAAAGCCCACAACTTGATAAGGAAAGGTTGCATTGCTTCCTAGCAGCGTAGTTGTTGAAAAGAAGGGTTCTAAGATAGAAGACATCCACATAGTCCAGGATTACCCCGATGTGTTTCCTGAAGATCTGCCAAGGATTCCCTCGGAACGTCATGTCAACTTTGCCATAGAGTTGATCCCTAGAGCTGCCCCGGTATCGCGTCAACCATACCGGATGTCACCTGCCGAGCTAAAAGAGTTGAAGATGCAGCTGATGGAGCTATTAGAGAAGGGGTTCATTAGACCAAGTACTTCCCTATGGGGAGCACCTGTGCTATTCGTCAAGAAGAAAGATAGATCGATGAGGCTATGCATCGACTATCGTCAACTCAATCAGCTCACCATCAAGAACAAATACCCATTGCCTAGGGTCGATGAACTTTTTGACCAAAATCTGGAGCTTAATATTTCTCCAAGATCGATCTATGATCTGGCTATCATCAAATGGGATGAAGGATGACGATATCTTCAAAATGGCTTTCAGGAGCAGGTATGGACAATATGAATTCGTCGTTATGCCTTTGGGTCTAACAATGCTCCTGCAGCCTTTATACAACTCATGAACAGCATATATGGCCATAACTTGACAACTTCGTGGTCGTCTTCATCGACGATATCCTCATATATTCAAAGACCAAAGAAGAGCATGAAGAACACCTGAAGTGTAGCAACCCAAAATTTTGGAAAAAAAAAATATATATATATATAAATATATACATAATTATATTATAGAAAATCAAAAAAAAAGGAAGATGTATTAAAACAAATTGGAAATCAAATAAGAGAGAATAAATAAAACTCATTTAAAAGAAAAGAGTAATGGGATTTGCTATATTGACCCATTAGAAATTAGTGACTAAAATAGAGATTTTAAAAAAGGGAATAATATAGAAATACTCAAAATTCGTAACTAAAATATTACTAAAATAGAAAAGAGGTATTAATGCATTAAAAATAGAAGTTTGAGTTGGATTGAGATTTCTAAACCTACCCTAATGGGATGGCCACGAAATCCCCTCTCTCCCAACCCAATTAGAAGATCTCTTGCTTAAAAAGGGAGAGGAAAATAGGAAATTCAGAATTAATAGAAGTTAGACTAAACTAGGAAAGGGAATAGGGAGAAGCTTAAATACTTCTCTTAAACCCTCATGGCCAGCCATAGCTCGTGCCAAGAGGTTCCTGGACCAGGAGGAGAGGCCAAGAGGAGGAGAATTCGTGGAGAAGAAGTCTCTCTCAAGTTCTTCACCGAGTTCTTCAAGCTCTTAACCCTAGAAGAAGAAAACGATCATAGGCATTCTCACGAGCATAAACCATGAAACTTTTTCTGTAGGATGTCTCGTCTATCAGGAGCAAAAGCCCTTTGGTTTCGTAATTTTCCAACGAGTGTATATTTTGTTCTTCATTTTTCATGTTCTGCAACTTACATGACCCCGAACCCTCTTCTTAACTCTTGATCTCCTTGTATACTCAACCCCATGCTACGAGATTTTACTGTAGGAACTGTTGCATGTTAGGCATCGTTTTCCCCTAAAAGCCCTAAATTTGATTCATCCTATCTTGCGAATTTAATCGTTCATCTCAACTATGTATTGTCTCATATTCATCATGAATACACGTGGTTAAAACATGTCTAACCCTGATTGTTTTCAAATTCCTATTTACTGTAGGTACCCATGTATGTCTAGGTCATTTTGCAACTGGTTCATGATTTTTCGTTGACTATACAATTAGTTATGATTTTTTGAACTACCCTGTGTCAAAAAGGCAAGTTTCTGGACCGCAATCCAAGATAGATTAGAACCCTGTCAGGCTCAGGCGCAGACCCTGTGAACGCGACGGCCCGATAGGCCGCGTTCGCGATCTGCTGACCTGACCGTGACCCCGTCGTGACCTGACTGCCCGAACAGACATGCCTGTCGCGACCTGTACAAGCCACTGTCGCGATCTGCCCTGACACTGTCGCTACCTTACTGGCCTACGTCGCGTTCATAGGATTTTGCATGAAAACCCATAAAATTTATTACTCTCATACACGCAGTAAAAACACCTGTTTTAAAATGGAGCTATATTGAATGCTTTAAAATAGATATCACGACTTCTTGTCTATCTATGATTTCTCTTACACATGCACACACATGAACCATCCATACATGGCTGAAATATGGCATGCAATACCTCATAATGTATCTGGTAATCTATGCAATAAAGTATATAATGCCCTATTTTAATAGACTTGTGTCGTTTCTTGCGTTGTTTATATACCGATATCGACGCTCCACTGTTCTAGAATTCCTCTAGAATGTCGAGTACCTGTTTTATATACACACTTTACTTGGCTTGTGGTGAACTCTCTGTCGGATATTCCTTTCGCCGGACTAGTGAACCCTTGCACAAGGCCTCCGTAAGTCTCCTCTGATCATGGATTCCCACATGGTCGACGGGCCGGTGTACCCTAACACCCATTACACCTTTAGGGATCGATATGATCCAACGGCTATTAGAAGTTCTCTCTTACCTTGAATCACGTCGAACCTCTGGACTTGTGCATAACATGGCCAGCGGGAAGATCGTGAATCCACCTGACTGCCAACACCATGTACGCGTGTTGTGCAACTGTTATATCGCCTGTTACTCGGAAGGTTACGTGCAATGTCCCTTAGCCCTCATCTATACTCTACTCGCTCATCTATTCACGTTCACTCTACTATCTCGTCTATTCATCTAGTACTCTCATCTATTCTTTGGTACTCTATTTGGCCATTAATTGATTGTCTACGATAAAAAACATGACTATGCTAGGCAACATTATAAGGCCGGTCTGGTCCTTGGGAGGAGCACCTGAAAGGCGATAACTCGCGGGGGGGTTAATGATCAAGTGATGGCATACACCTAACGCATGAACACGCAAGATTTGATCTATGGCAATCAATTAATCAAACAGTCAATTATTGGTTTACTTGAATCTCGTGGTTGAAAGAATATCGACCAACACTTGCTATCGTGACTTGTGCACTGTTGTGCAACTTTACTTATTATCTTGTTATACGGCCAATCCGATATCAAAACTTGTCGTGCTGTACTCTCGTGCATTATGCTATTGTCCCTCGTTATCGTGTACCAGTACTTGCTATATGTTTCTCATTATTCTCTCTAGTTATCCAGCTTTATAAGACATTAATCACTTAAAGCATGCTTGATCCTGAGATTTAAGTCCTACTAGGCGTTATCGCTCACCCTGCATTATTTGTCGTATGTTCTCTGAGAGAGACGAGGATGAACCATACACTCAAGAGGACGGGAACGACCTGGAGTGATGTCTTGAGTACCCTAGCATCCTATTGCTATATTTACGTTGTAGTAGTTAGGTTTGAAGTTAGTCTTTTGCTTTCTTCAATGTAATGGGCCCTATAGATTGTCTCTGATATTAGTGGTTGTAACTAGGCATTGGAATGTATTAATGAAATGAATTTGCTTTAGTATTCATGTGCAATGGTTTGATGTCTAGTGCTTGCTCTATACCCGTTCACTTGCAACTGCCTCGCGTTCCGAATATCCGCGTCGGGGCGTGACATGAAGATTGCACTGCTTGTCTTGCGAGACAACAAACTGTACGCAAAGCTTAGCAAGTGCGAATTTTGGCTCGAAGAAGGTCCTTCTTGGGCCATGTCATCTCAAAAGGACGGCATCTCAGTTGATCCCTCTAAAGCGAAGCTGTACTCAACTGGGAGAGACCAACCAACGTCACCGAATCAGAAGCTTTCTAGGACTGGCTGGCTACTATAGGCGGTTATCAAGGACTTCTCCAGATCGTCGTTCCTCTCACACGACTGATACGAAAGGAGAATCCATACACCTGGAGTAAAGAGTGTGAGAAAAGTTTTCAAATCTTAAAGATTGTCTAACCTTAGCACATATTCTCGCTTGCCAATAAAGGGAGAAGGTTTCTCTATCTACACTGATGCCTCAAGGATGGGCTAGGGTGTGTACTGATGCAAAAGGAGAAAGTCATCGCTACTCTTCTCGACAACTGAAGATCATGAAGTCAACTACCTCGTGCATGATGGAGTTGGCTGCCATGGTCTTCGCCTTGAAAATCTGGGGACACTACTTGTATGGTGAGAAATTCACTATCTACTCAGACCATAAAAGTCTGAAGTATTTATTCTCCCAGAATGAACTCAACATGAGGAGACAAAAAAAGATGGCTAGAATATCTGAAGGATTTCGACTTAAACATCCAATACCATCCAGATTCAATCTGATCGCTAGAGGCGATCAAAGCTCAATAAGACGATGATCCATTCTTACTTCGTCAAGAAAACTCTAGCCGAAAGACTGGACTTTGCTATGACCGAGGATGGAAGACTGGTGTTTCAACGGTGGACATGCGTCCCCGATAATGAAGAACTGAAGAGGAAGCTAATGGATGAAAAGTCACAAGAAAAAGTACACTATCATACAGGAGGTACCAAAATGTATCAAGACATGAAAAGAACGTTTTGGTGGCCGAACATGAAGAGAGAGGTAGTTGAACATGCCGCACACTGCCTCACTTGCCAACAAGTTAAAGCGGAACACCTACGCCCTGCTGGTGTACTCAGACTGCTAGATATTCCGGAATGGAAATGGGAAAGCATTAGCATGAACATCATCATGGGTTTACCCAAGACTCGTGGTGGACTCGACGCCATATGGGTCATTGTGGACCGACTAACCAAATCCGCCCATTTTCTGCCTATAAAGAGTAATGGGTCGTAGAGGTACTAGCTGCCCTATATGTCAAGGAGATAGTGAGACTGCACAGAGTTCCATCATCCTTAATTCGGATGAGATCCGAGATTCACATCTCATTTTTGGAAAGGACTGCAAGGTGCACTGGGTACTAACTCAACTTTAGTACCGCATTTCATCCACAACTGATGGGCAGACTGAAAGAACCAACCAGATAGTGGAAGACATGTTGAGAGCCTGCACTATAGACTTCCAAGGATATTGGAATGAGCACCTATCCTTTATTGAGTTCACCTATAACAATAGTTACCAGGCAAGCATCAAGATGGCACCGTTCGAAGCACTACGGAAGGAGTTGTAGATCTCCTGCATGCTGGAATGAGGTTGGAGAAGAGCAATGGCTAGGCCCAGACATGGTGCAACGTACCAAAAAGGACGTACAAGTGATTAGAGATCGGCTTAAGACTGCTTAGTCTAGACAAAAGAGCTATGCCGACAAAAGAAGGCGAGACTTAGAATTCCCAGTCGGTGATCATGTGTTCTTAAAGGTGTCACCTACTCGTGGCATCCAACGATTTGGTGTGAAAGGAAAGCGTAGTCCTAGATTTATCGGTCCTTTTGAGGTACTCGAAAGGATTGGTGAGGTTGCATACCGACTGGCGTTGCCACCGGATCTGGCATGTGTACACAATGTGTTCCATATCTCCATGCTCAGGAAATATGTATATGATCCTACCCATATCATTCGCCAGGAAAAGTTGGTGCTGAACAAGGATGTGACATACGAAGAGAAGCAGTCAAGATACTGGAACGGAAGGTACACAGCTCAGGAACCGTCCTATTCACGTGGTTAAAGTCTTTGGAATAACCACGGAGTGGAAGAAGCCACATGGGGACTGGAAGGAATCATCAGACGGAACTACCCCAATCTTTTCGGTAAGACATTCTCTCCTGAATGATCATATGAATTTGGAGACCAAATTCTTTTTAAGAGGGGAAGGATGTAGAAACCTAGATTTTTGGAAAATAAAAAATTATAATATAAAAAGAAACACTATAATTAAATTTATTATAAAATCAAATAAAGAAAATAAATTACATAGGAAATTAATGGAAAGAGAATTTACTAAAAAACCCATTAAAAGAAAAGAAGTGATGGGCTTTATTAAGTTGACCTAATAGAATTAGTGGGCCAAAAGAGGAACTTTTAAAAGGGGAATAATGGAAAAATACCCTAAATTCGTAACTAAAATAATACTTAATTATAAAAGAGGTATTTAATACATTAAATGGAAGTTTGAGTTGGATTGGGATTCCTAACCCTACCCAAATAGCTTGGCCACGAAATTACCTCTCTCCCTAACCCATTTGGAAGGTTGCAAGTGGAAGGGTGGAAAGAAACTAGGAAATTCGGAATAATTCAGAATTTATGTCATAATATGAAATAGGAAAGGGAGGAATATAAAACTCTCTTAAAAACCCTCATGGCCGGCCCTAAGCTTGTGCCCAAGGCTTGCTGGACCAGGGGGAGAACCCAAGGAGAGGAGAATTCTGGGAGAAGGCTTCATCAAAGCTCCATCCCGAGTTCTTCACCTTTAAACCCAGAAGAGGAAAATCATTAAAGGTACGCATTCTCATGATCATAAACCATGAAAATGTTTCTGTAGGATGTTTCGTCTATCAGGAACAAAAGCCCTTGTTTCATAATTTTCCATCGAGCATATCTTTGTTTGATTTTTCATATTCTGCCACTTACATGAGCCCGAACCCTCTTCATAAATCCTGTTCTCCATAAATACTAAATATCATGCCACGAAATTTTTATTGGATATTCTAATGGCGTTAGGCTTCTTTTGCCGCTAAAAGCCATAATTTCTATCCATCCTATCATGTGAATTAATTCGTTGATCTCATCTGTGTACTGTTCTAAGTTCTTCATGATTACACTGACCAAAGTATGTCGAAACCCTGTTTGTTTTCAAATTCCAAATTACTGTAAGTACCCATGCATGTCTAGAACAATTCACAATTGATTTCAGATTTTTCATCGCTTGTAAAATTAGATATGTTTTTCTGAATCACCCTGTGTCAAATAGGGTAAGTCTGGCCCACAACCCAATGCTGTTTTTCCCTGTCAGACTCAGGCAGGACCCTGTGAACGAGGCGGCCGATAGGCCGCGTTCACAAGGGCCATCGCGACAGTGTCCTCTGTCACGATCTGACCGCGACAGGGCCTGTCGTCGCGATCTGCTACCCGGTCTGCCTGCTACCCGGTCTGCTTGACCCCGTCGCGACCCTCACATGACCCCGTCGCGACCTGCCTGCCTGAACCGACAAGCCTGTCGCGACCTGTACAAGACCCCTTCGAGATCTTAGTTGACCCCGTCGCGACCCTCATTAGGGTACGTCGCGATCTGGGTTTTTTGCAAGAAACCCCCTGTCTCAGCAATGCTTGACTATCTACAGTGTGTGTACTCTTGTTTAACAGTCATACACCCAGAAAATAACACTTGTTATAAATTAAAAATTTATTATGATAAAATAGATGAACATGATCTTTTCTATCTACAATTTCATGACACTTACCACACACTTTGAACCATCCAATTATGGCGTAATTTGGCATGAAAATATTTCATAATACATCTGGTAATTTATGTAATTAATTGCCACATTTTAATATACTTGTCTAGTGTTTCTCGCGATGTTTTGGGAATATCGATGCTCCACTGTTCTAGAATTCCTCTAGAACGTCGAGCACTTGTTCTATATACACGCTCTTTCTTGACTTGGATAACTCTCCGTCAGATACTCCTTCTGCGGACTAGTGAGTCTTTGTTCAAGGCCTCGTAAGTCTCCTCTGTCCATGGATTCCCACATGGTCGACGAGCTGGTTGTACCCTAACACCTATTACACCCTTTAGGGATCAATATGATCCAAACGGCTATTAAAAGTTCGCTCTTATCTTGAATCACGTCGGACCCTCTGGACCTGTGCGTAACATGGCCAGCGAAAAAGGCAGGCAGTGAGTTCACCTGACTGCCAGCACCAAAGTGCGCGTGTTGTGCAATGTTACTATCACCTTTACTCGACGTGTACGTGCAATATCCACTAGCTCTCACCTATACTCTACTCGCTCGTCTATTCGTTCAATCTACTATCTCATCTATTCATCTAGTGCTCTCATCTATTTCTTAGTACTCTATAGGCCATTGACTGATTGTCTAAAGATAAAACAATAACCAATGCCTGACAATATATAAAAGGCCCGATCTGGTCCTGGGATGTGCACCCGAAAGTGCTAGTGCCCATGGGAGTTAAATGATCAGAGGTTTGGCATTACACTAGAGTGCTATCTATCTCGACTATCTAAATGACAATCAAAAAAGTGCTATATTCTCGCGTTGCTATTGACAAAAGGTGTTATACTATACTCGTTGTGCTATTGCTATACTTGTGTTATTGTGCTATGGGCATCTTACTATTTGTGCTATACTCGACTCTCGTGCTATATTTGGAAACTTGTGCTATTTGTTCACATGCTATCATGCTATCTCTCACGTTACTAGACTCTTCGCTCATCATTAGTTACTCTATCTTTCATACATTAATCATTTAAAGCCTGCTTGACTATTGAGATTAAGTCCTACTGGGCGTTATCGCTCACCCTGGTTATTGTCATTGTGTTCTCAGTGAGACCGATGATGAACTATACACTCAAGAGGACGGGAATGACCAGGAGTGACGTCACGAGTACCCTAGCGTCTAGAAATATGTTAGAGTCATAGTTAGTCTTTTGCTTTATTTCAATGTAATTGGGCCTTATAGAGTGGCTCTGATATTAGAGGTTGTAACTAGACATTTGAAAGTTATTAATGAGAAGGATTATCTTTAGTATTATTCATTGTGCAATGGTTTGATGTTAGTTCTTGCTCTGTACCCGTTTACTTGCAACTGCCTCGCGTTCCATATTCGCATCGGGGCTTGACACAGAGGATCTACAGTTTCTACCACAAAGCACTTCGAACGGTGCCATTTTAATATTTGCTTGGTAACTGTTGTTATAGGAGAACTCAACAAAGACAAATGCTCATTCCAGTAACCATGGAAGTCTATAGTGCAGGCTCTAACATGTCTTCTACTATCTGATTAGTTCTCTCAGTCTGCGGGTGAAAATGCGGTACTAAAATTGAGCTTTAGTACCAAGTGCAACATGCAGTCCCTTCCAGAATTGAGACGTAAATCTCGAATCTCGTTCTGAGACAATGGTGTTGCCCAGCTAGCAAGGCCAGAGGGGGGTTGAATGGGATTCTTAAAATATTGAAAACCTAAAATCTGTTCACAAAACAGTCACATAAAAAACACACTTCGATAGTTGTTAGTGTTAGTAAAGGTAAACAGAAACACATAAAGGCAATCACACTACACAAGGATTCATGTTTCGGATCCCCTCTCCTAGAAATCCTACGTCCATCCCTGAGCAATACCTCAGGATTTCATACCCAAGGGTACAGCCCCCTTTATGAACCTTACACACCCAGCCGCAGCTGTTCTTCTCTTCATAACCTGAAGAGTAATTACAACACCCTGGATACTACCAGGTCTTCCTTCTATGTGAAGGGAACACACACCGTGGAACCCCCAGGTCTTCCTTCAACACGAAGGGAAGAAAAAACACAAGAATTGGAAATGAAAACAAGCCCCTAGATCAAGCTTATACAAGCTAGATCTGAAGCTAAGACTGAGAAAGAAAGGATCTACAGAATTGATCTCTCTCAGTACTAGAGGCTCTCTCAAGGATCTACACTAATCTCAGAGAGCAAGAGCTAGAATAGATTGTGGTGAAAAACTTGGCTCTTCAGTTTTCTCACAGAAGACTTGAAAAATCGTTGTAAGCGTTGTCTATCAATTCAAGGTGTCTTCTTCTGGAGCTTCAGTCTTCTTTATATATCTTCTATTTGAAATTAGAACGGCGAAGTGCTCATTGTCTCTAAGCTTTTGTTTACGTTAGACTGCATGAGATAATAGCGCTTTTAGTCAACGGTCTTTAGCTTTCCATGCACGCAAGGAAGAGAATCCTCTTGGATATCCTCCGGCCTCTATTGTCCAACGTTGTATGAGCTGTCAAAGATGCACGCATTACAAGCTTTAAACACTAGACAGCTAGGCTGTCTCTTGCTGCAGTCAACGTTAGAGGATTTTATACTGAAGAGGAAATTTCATTCTGTTCTACTAAAAATATGTTACAGAAAAACCATGAAAATAGAAGATATCATTTGCATGTACTGCAATGATACATTTAGTCGTAATAAATGCATGGTTGTCTGAAAGATATACATGAAGATTTTGACTTTTCAACGTATTCAAAAATGAGTTCAAATATCAAATCGTTATATTCCATGAAATCGTTACATGCATGACTTATGAAATAGTTATATTGACAAATCGTTATGACTCTATAAGCAAATCGTTATGAGCAAGTTGTCAGAGACAAAATGATGTGAGCAATCGTCGTTTGCTGTATCGAATCATTACGGCGACTAAGTCGTTATGTAACTAAACGAATCGTTACAGTGACAGAGTCGTTGTGTAACTTATCGAATCGTTACAAGGATCAATCGTTATGAGACTTAACGAGGGTTGTGAAACCGAAATCGTTGTGAGTGCAAATCGTGTGCTCACTTAAGAATCGATGCGATAACCAAATCGTTATGAACCAAGTCGTTATGTTTTCTTAGCAAATCGTTGTGAGATCGATGCGATCACTTAGCGAATCGTTATGGAAGCAAATCGTTATGCTTTCTTAGCGAATCGTTGTGAGATCGATGCGATCACTTAGCGAATCGTTATGGAAGCAAATTGTTATGCTTTCTTAGTGAATCGTTGTGAGATCGATGTGATCACTTAGCGAATCGTTATGGAAGCAAATCGTTATGCTTTCTTAGCGAATCGTTGTAAGATCGATGCGATCACTTAGCGAATCGTTATGGAAGCAAATCGTTATGCTTTCTTAGCGAATCGTTGTGAGAGAGGAGGAGTCGTTACAGTATACAGAAAATCGATGTGTACTTAGAGAAAATTCATGCTTTGAACTTACATTGCTACAGAGTGAATAATACTTACCATTTAGCTTGTTATTCCTGTTTCATTCCTGTACTCAAATCTCATAGAAAATGTTAGATTAAACTTTATTATAGTTTTGTTAATCAACAAAAAAATATGTAATTAATTTAAATTATATGGGGATAAACTGATCATCAATCTCCCCATTTTTGATGATGACAAAACTTAACAATAAGCATAGATGATCTGAAATGAATCTAAACGAAATTGCGGAAATATAAGAGATATATTTCAGAAGTACTATATTTCTCCCCCTTTTTGTCATTAAGCAAAAAAGATATAAGAGTGAGACAAAGAAGAGAGAAAAGAATAAGGAGAACAGGGGATCATTTCATTTAATTTGACTGGGTACAGGAAGATGAAAGTAGGAGACAGAAGAGAGGCATAATAAGAAATGGCTTCCCAAGCTTTTCTTCCTGCTTCTCAAAGTACAGCCTAAAAACCCCAGGTTCTAGAGAATAGGAAGGCCCCATGAGAGGAGTCATCCTCGCAAGATGACGAACCAGTTGCTCATCTAAGAAGTGAGCATACCGATCTCAATCAAGGGAGACCTTAAAGAAGGTGATTTTCCCAAAACTGGCACAGTTGAGGAACTGATCCATAGAGACTGGATAGAAAAGCTGCTGGTGCTTCAATTCTAGCCGCATGGCTATATACACCTTATTCTTTCAACCCAAGTTTGATAAGGGTCATTAACAAGGTGAATGGAGTTCATGTCTAGAAATCTAGCAGCTGAAAGTGGAGGTTACCTTCCCTGGCCTGAGATACATTCAGATCAGTAAGCTGCTGAGCAGACAGAGGATAGAATCTGGCCCAATCTGAAGGAGATAGTCTTTCACATTCAGACAAGAGAGGGGTGAGGACATCAGCATTGACATGGCCCTGGTGATATTCTCTGAACAAAAATCTGGGAAGGCCAACTAGTTGACCCTTCTGCACTTTGATTCATCCCATGACTCTGGCAAAGCGCTCAAAGACGAGTGAGGAGGTAACAGCGGAATCCATGACCAGAGAGTGAAGTGGGGGAAGAAAAACAACATCAGGTAACTCGAGGGTGGCAAAATCAACCTGGATTGCTTCAGTGCGAGTTGACCCAAGAGCTCTAATAGCTTGATTAAACTGACCAAGCTGAATTCGGGAGGACAATGGAGACCGGTAGTCATTGAACATTTGAAAGTACTGGATCATCTTGATTTCCTTTTGTATGAAAGGAGCCCAGGTGTCCTTGTGGAGGATCTAGAACCATTCTGATAAGGTCAAGGATGATCCTGAGGAGGGAACCTGGCTGATCGGGCATGAAGAAACTTATTGTACAACACCTTGTGACCCCGAGCCCACTGCTCTTCAATTTGGATTCGGCTAGAGAGAAGATTTTTTATTTTTAGGATTTAGAAAGAAAATGTAAGGCAAAATGACATTAAGATGATCAGTAAGATTTAGGTAAGGAAGATTAAAAATAGAGGCAAGAACAACTTTCTGGAGGATTTTCTGTAGAGTGGTTTATTTTGTTGTCCACTGTTAGAGAAAACCAGAGGGTGGAGAACAAGGATCAGAAGAGATAGAAGAATTGGAGGTTATTGCGTTTCTTAGGAGCAGGGCTAGAAGAGCCTGTCCTATGAACATGAGTTCAAACTTCAAAACAGAGAGGAGAATAGCTTCCTCAAACTCATCTTTGATGTCCCAAAGAAAGGAGCATCAATCTGAGCACTCTCCAGAATAATCGTAATGAAGGAAGGAGGAGTAGTAGGATGAAGAAAAGAATATGAGGTAGAAGGAGGTGTATCTGTTGGTCCAAAAGAAGAGGGACCAGAGGATGAGGAGGCTCCAGCTGATGAGGAGGCTGGAGGAATGGAAGTGAAATAGAAGGAGATGAGGAAGAAAAAGGTGTTGGAGATGATATGGTTCTAGGTACAAGTTGTTTAATGGTTGTGGAGCTGGTGGTGCTGTGTAGGATGAAGGTGGAGAAGGAGGATTGGTGTCTGAAAGGGTGAAGGAGCTGGGGGTTGTGGAGCAACAGCTCTTCTTCTGCCCGAATCTGCTCATACTCAGTCTCCATTGGCCCGGGTGGTCCTAAAAATTTCTCTGCTGGCTAGATGGCCATGCTGGTTCTTCAGATAGGTGCCCTGATGGCACAGACTTCACAGCTTCATCAGGAATAGATGGCTCTGAAGGCCCAGACTCCTCTGCAGAAACAGGCTCTGATGGCCTGGCAATCTCTTCTTCTTTAGCTACCTCAGAAGGCTGAGGAGCAGGTGGTGTGGGAGCAGGAGGTGCTGATGCCCTTACCTCCTTTAAATATTTGATAACATGGTCTTCATGCTTCCCATTTCTTTATTCAACCACTTTATTGCATTCTTTACCATTGCCATTTCTTTCACTGCCAAAGCCTGGCTCATAAAAATAGGGTAACATCGATTGCACAGAGCAAAGTATTTCACCTTGGGCATCTAATCTTTCTATCAGAGGCTTCAAGTTAATAACAACCTCTATCTCTGTGGCCTATGATGAGGTGCTTCTGTAAGGAGAGGGATCTCTGAAGCAACTTCCTTTCCCTTCTCACTGGCCCTAGCAGCGGCTCCTTATGTTCAGCCTGTTCATCTGAGTCAGAAGAACTGGCAGTCTCACCTCTTTGAATTGATTTACTGAGGGGTTTTCAGTATTCTCCCCCTGAGGCTGAGCTTCCTTTTCACCCAATTTCTCCCCTTCAGCAGGGGCATCCTCCATAGGTGCATCATCTTGGACTGCTGCTGCTAGCTCCTCTTGAATAGGAGCATCTTCCATCTGAATATCATTGTGGCCTGATGCCACAGCTTCATCTTCCTGATCTTGCTCCCCAGAGCAGGAGCATCATCCAAAATAGTTTTTCAATGTGGCCTAGTGCCAGGCTCCCCTTGAGTGCTAGAAATGGATTCCAGCACATCTCTAAGAATGGATGCCACAATAGTGGTGGGGTTTAGTTCTTCAGAGGTTCCTTCAACTGACACAATTTTCTAGAGGAATCTCATCAATTAGGCTGCCAGTGACCACAGATTGTTCTACTCTGGCCTCTGCTGCTGCTGGTTGTTCTGCTGCTGCTGGTGTTACTATCTTCTGCTAGTGCTGCTGTTGTTACTTCTTGGACTTCTTGGGCTTCGCCTATGATGGCCTCAACCTCAGCCATTGATGTCTTGGTCCATACACCGTTTACAACTGAAAATCCGCTCTTCCTTAAATTCCTACTGCGGATAGCCTGCCCCATCTTCTCTACTACTGCTCCAGACAAGTTAATGCCAAAATGTTGAAAGATCTTGGTGAGCAGATGAGCATAAGGCAGGGACACATTCAATTTGTTCTTCGTGTCCCAAACCTGAGCATGAGAAAACATCATTCGCTCCAGGATAACCTCGGCCATGTTAATCTCCTGGTTCTGGATTGCCCAGAACATCATGTCTAAGTCCGCCTTTGTACAAGTTGAAAAGGTGGCACTCCTAGGGACCAAGATTTGACAGATCATGAAATGCAATAGCGATTAAACACATTCATTTGGTTTATGTCCAATTTCATCACTTCAGTTGGAACTCAGGACCTACAATCCCTAACCCCTTGCTGAATGTCCACAGTGTGGACTCCACTGTGACCGGTGGTGCAAACTCCAAATAAAGACTCCAAGAGCTCATAGGTGATTCTAATCTGGGTACCTTTGACAGATGATGTCAAGGACCCGTCCTCCTCCGTCTTCAGGCACACATAGAATGCTTTGACGAGGTTTGGGTAACTTACCTCTGATAGCGTCGCCAGCTTCGACCACTCATCCTCTCCATAGCAGCAATCACATTCCCCATGCCATTCTTCTGCAAATCTGCAATATCTACAACTTTGTTTCCACAGAGCTTTGCCTTCACAGAGGTGAACCTTTCTTGTTGTACTGCTATGAGGAACTCAGCTCCATAGCCCCCGACGCTGCCGAAAATAACAGATGCGGCCATGGATTTGAACTGGGAAGGTTTCTGGAGGATGTGATGAGGAAAGGAACAGAAGCCCTCAAGAAATTTCTCGCGGGAAGAGAGTTTAGAGCTTCAAATCTCAGAGAACAGTGCCGAAGTCAATAAGGTATCGCCTCAGGCAGGTAGAAGGAGATGAAGGCGGGATGTGAATCGTTGCCACACAGATTTCAGGATATATCAAAAGAGTAAAGTAACTTTTCAAAACAGAGGCGGTATGATGGCAGAAAACGACAAAATTACCAGTTCGATGGAAATAAATTCTTTTAAAAATTACGAACCGTCAAGGATATTTAAACAAGCAGGCAACATTTGGAATTTTGCTTAAATTCAAGGAGGAAAAATAATGATATTCTGAATATTAATATCTCAATTTTATACAGATGATTATTTCCAATTTACACATACCTAATTCCCTCCTAAGAGAAGTAAATCTCTCTTCAGGTAAGGCCTTTGTGAAGATATCTGCAAAGAATTAGTATCAATGAAAGAAATATCTATGTTACCATTAGCTGCACAAATCACGAATGAAATGATATCAAACCACAATGTGTTTAGTCCTTGAATGTTGTACTGGATTCTTGGTTAGATTTATAGCACTGGTGTTGTCGCATAATAAAGGAATTGGCTTGACATGTAGTCCATAATCCTCAAGCTGCTGTTGATCCACAATAGTTGTGTGCAATAGCTTCCCGCAGCCACGTACTCAGCATCAGTTGCAGACAATGCTATTAAATTTTACTTCTTTGAGGACCATGATATCAGACATCCTACAAGAAATTGACAACAGCCATTGGTGCTTTTTCTATCTATTTTGCATCCAGCGTAGTCAACATCAGAGTATCCTACTAAAATAATTTCACATGATTTTGGATACCATAAACCAAAGTCATTGGTTTTTGCTAAATATCTAAAAATTCTTTTGACATTAATTAAATGAGATTCTTTAGGGTCTGCCTGATACCTAGCACACATGCATACACTAAACAGTATGTCAGGTCTACTTGCAGTTAAATATAGTAGTGAACCTATCATACTTCTGTAGACCTTTTGGTATACTTTCTTACCATCTTATCACTATCCATTCTTGTTGATGTGCTCATAGGCGTTGACAGTGGCTTGCTATTTTCGAATCCAAACTTCATTAGCAACTCCTTGGTGTACTTGGCTTGACAGATGTGAGTTCCTTCCTTTCCTTATTTGATTTGCAATCCAAGGAAGTAGTTGAGCTCCCTCATCATGCTCATCTCGAATTCTCCCTGCATGAGCTTTTCAAAATACTTGCAAAGGGATTCATCAGTAGAAACAAATATTATATCATCAACATATATTTGAACAAGCAGAATATGTTTGACTTTAGACTTAACAAAAAATGTACTATCTATTTGACCTCTAATGAAACCATGGTTTAATAGAAATACACTTAAACGTTCATACCATGCTCTTGGTGCTTGTTTTAATCCATATATGCTTTGTGCAACTTAATTACATGATTAGAAAATCAATGTCATCAAAACCTGGAGGTTGTTCTACATAAACTTCCTCCTTAATAAAACCATTTAGAAAAGCTGATTTAACATCCATTTGAAATAATTTCAAGTCTAATGCGATGACATATGCAAGTAGAATCATAATAGCCTCAAGTCTACCTACAGGTGCATAGGTTTCATCAAAATCTATGCCTTCCTCTTGGGAATACCTTGAGCTACCAATTGGCCTTGTTTCTATGATCACACCAGTTCATCCAATTTATTTCTGAACACCTATTGGTGCCAATCACTGGATGATCTGATGGTCTAGGAACAAGTGACCATACATGGTTTCTCTTGAACTGATTCAGTTCATCTTGCATGGCTAAAATCTAAGATTCATCAGTGAGAGCTTCATTGACTGTCCTAGACTCTATTTGCGAGACAAAAGCTAAATAATCACATGGAATTACATTACCTCTTGTCCTACCCCTACAGATGGATCACCAATGATGTTTTCTAGTGGGTGATCTTTTATATCTCCATTCCTTTGGAAGATTTTCATGTAAAATGTCCTTTTGTTGCAGGTCTTCCAGAGGTGGATCTTCCTTGTCCTCGATAGATGTATTCTTTAATTTCTGGACAATTCCTCTGCATCATCATATCACTATCTTCTTCCTCTCTCAAGGAAGGGTTAGTTTCATCAAAAATGATGTGTACTGATTGTTCAATTTATAAAGTACGCTTATTAAATACTCTATAGCCTTTAGGTTTAGAAGCGACCCCATGAATATACCTTCTTCCGATTTGCATCTAACTTACCAATGTCTCTTTTGCTGTTGTTGTGGATGAAACATGGACATCCGAATGTCCTGAAGTGACTGATCTTTGGCTTCTTTCCCTTGTACAGTTTTATGTTGTCTTCTTCAAGATAGGCCTGATCATCACTTTGTTGATAATGTAACATGCCGTGTTGACTACTTCAGCCCAAAAATACATTGGCAAATCATATTCTGATAGCATTGTCCTTGCCATATCCAACAGGTTCTATTCTTCCTCTCAGCACTCCATTTTACTGTGGTGTCCTTGCTGCTGAAAAATTGTGCTCTATCCCTTGGTCATCACAAAACTTGGCAATTTCACATTTTGGAATTCTCCTCCATGATCTGACCGGATTCCAACAATGCTGAACTTTTTGTCTTTCTGTACCTTCTTGCTGAAGCTTACAAAACTGTCAAATGTATCATCTTTGTGCTCCAAGAAGGATACCCAAGTGAATCTTGAGTAATCGTCTACAATGACAAATCCAAAATTCTTTCCTCCAAGACTTGTGGTCCTCACTGGACCAAATAAGTTTATATGAAGGATTTCTAAAGGTTTAGAGGTTGTTACCATAGTTTTTGACTTGAAGTATGACTTGTTGTGCTTTCCTTTTGCACATGGTCCGCAGACACCATCCACCTTGTGCAGACTTTAGGTAGACCTTCACCAAGCTCTCTTGATCAGCTTTCATGCCATCTAGACTGCAGTGGCCCAATCTTCTATGCCACAGCTCAGTTGACTGCTCTTTGCTTGCGGCTAGATAGATATCCTAATCTTTTAGTTCTTCTAGGTAAAGCACGTACAGGTTCTTTTCTCTGTGGCTTCAAAAATGACTTCTCCATCCTTCATAATGCTGCACTTGGATTCTTGAAATCTGATCTGATGACCTTTATCGCACAGCTGACTGATACTGATGAGGTTGTGCTTCAGTCCTTTAACACATAATACATCCTTAATGATTGTCTTGCCTTTGCTGCCTACTGAACCACTGCCTATTACAGTCCCTTTTCTTATCTCCATAGGTGACTGTGCCTTCTTCAGCTTCTAGATGGGGAATAGTCTTCTGTTCCCTGACATGTGCCTTAAGCATCCACTATCCAAGTACCATTTGGATGCTCGAAGGTTTCCCTGAAATAAAAACACTAGGCTATAGGTACCAAGTTCTTTTGGGTCCTGGTTGGTTAGTGTCATCATTTTTCTTTTTGATTACCCATATTTTATGTTTAGTAGGACATGATGCTTAATATGACCTAGCTTATTGCAATGACTACAGTAAGACATCTTAGTTATTTTTTCAGTTGGTATGTATTTAAGATTTGCCTTGTATGTTGTGTCTTGTTCAGGTACAATTTAGGTAGGATATATTTTAGGATAAACTTTAGTTTCTTCGTTATCGGGGGGAGTATAACCTAATCCATGTTTCTTTTTACCTGATCGTCTAGCACCTTTTAGTATTAATCCAGTTTTACCGTTTGTAAAATTTTATAGAGTGCTGGATATCTTTCCATTTTCTTCTGTTAATTTTAATTTCCTTTTTCAATTTGTCTAAGGTTTCTTGTTTTTCCAATTTTATTATCTGTTTATTTTTAACTTTCAGATCTTCAAATAACATCATTTCTTCTTTAAGTTCAGAGATTTGTTTTTCCATTTCTTCATTTTCTATTTTAAGTATGAATTAGTATTTTCTAGGCATGCAATGTTTTCTTACTTGCTTTTAGTAATTTAGATACTTCCCTATATTTACAATATAGTTCATTGAAGGCTTCTTCTAAGTTATCTGAATCAAAATCATTACAAGAGGAAAAGGATGAGTCTAAAGTTACCTTGTCTTCTGTGTTGGCCATGAAAGCCAAGTTGGCTTCTTCTTTTTCTTCATTGCTTGAGCTCGACTCGCTGTCTGAGTCACTGCTATTGTCCTAAGCTGCTGCCATAGCTTTCTTCTTGAATCTTCTTGGTTTTCTTGAACTTTCCTTCTTTCTATATTCAGATTTCTTGAGCTTTGGACACTCTGCCTTGATATGTCCTGGCTTCTTACACTCGTAACAGATTGGTTCGGTCTTCTTTCCATCCTTGACTTCGGACCTCTTGAAGTCTTTTCCTTTCTTAAAATGTCTTCTTCCTGACTGATACTTCTTCTTCTTGGCTAGTATGTGTTGTAGTCTTCTTGATAGCATTTCTTCTTCATCTTCGCTATTGCTTAAGCTTTCATTTTCATCTGATGATTCTCCTGATCCATCCTCTTCAGCCTTGAGAGCATTGAACTGTTTCTTTCGGCTAAAGGATTCTCCTAGTCTCTCCATGTTGATCTCATGGGCCATAAGGGACCCAATGAGTTTCTCCAATGACATCATTTTCAAGTCATTGGCTTCTTCTATAGCTGTTACCTTGGGAGTCAAGAAGATGGCAAAGATCTCAGAATCTTCCTTACCATGTCTCCCATTCATAGGTCTTTCCAAGACTAGCTAACCCATTCGTGATGTCTGTAAATCTGCTAAACATTTGGTTATTAACTCTCCTAGCTGCATTTGAACCTTTCATACTAAGTCACCAGAATGTCTATTCTGTTTCTTTTACTTTATCTGTGCCTTCGTAGGTAATCCTCAGCTTTTCCCATATTTTCATGGTGGATTTGCAGGCGGAAATTCTGTTGAATTCCTTCTTACTAAGGAAACAACATAGAATGCTCTTGGCTTTGCAGTTTAGAGAGATCCTTTTCTTGTCGTCTTTAGTCCACTTATCTTTTTCATTTGTAACTAAGAGATCTCCTTCTTCAATTATCGACCAGATCTGATAGTCGAGACCTTGTAAGAAATACTCCATTCTTGTTTTCCAATAGGTGTAATCTTCTCCATCGAACAACGGTGGCCTGTTGACTGACTGAACTTCGGAGTGACCTTGGGCTGCCATTTGATCTTTTCTCTTCAGATCGTTGGATCTTCTTCTTTGTTGAACAGACTTGCTCTGATACCACTTGTTGCCCAGCTAGCAAGCCGAGAGGAGGGGTGAATGGAATTCTTAAAATTATTGAGAACCTAAAATATGTTCACAAAACAGTCACACAAAACACACTTCGATAGTTGTTAGTGTTAGTAAAGGTAAACAGCAAACACACAAAGGCAATCACACTACACAAGGATTTATCCTGGTTCGGATCCCCTCTCCTTAGGAGTCCTACGTCTAGTCCCTGAGCAATACCTCAGGATTTCACTACCCAAGGGTACAGTCCCCCTTATGGACCCTTACACACCCAGCCGCAGCTGGTCTTCTCTTCACAACTCGAAGAGGAATTACAACACCCTGGATACCACCAGGTCTTCCTTCTACGTGAAGGGAACACACACCCTGGAACCCCTAGGTCTTCCTTCAACATGAAGGGAAGAAAAAACACAAGAATGTGGAAATGAAAACAAGCCCCTAGATCAAGCTTATGCAATGCTAGATCTGAAGCTAAGACTGAGAAAGAAAGGATCTACAGAATTGATCTCTCTCAGTACTAGAGGCTCTCTCAAGGATCTACACTAATCTTAGAGAGCAAGAGCTAGAACAGATGTGAGTGAAAACCTTGGCTCTTCAGTTTTCTCACAGAAGACTTGAAAAATCGTTGTAAGCATTGTCTATCATTCAAGGTGTCTTCTTCTGAAGCTTCAGTCTTCTTTATATCTTCTATTTGAAATTTGAACGTTGAAGTTCTCATTTTCTAAGCTTTGTGTTTACGTTAGACTACATGAGATAATAGCACTTTTAGTCAACGGTCTTTAGCTTTCCATGACGCAAGGAAGAGAATGATCTTGGATATCCTTCGGCCTCTATTGTCCAATGTTGTATGAGTTGTCAGAGACCTGCATGCATTACAAGCTTTAAACACTAGACAGCTAGATTGTCTCTTGCTGTCAGTCACGTTAGAGGATTTTATATTGAAGAGGAAATTCCATTCTGTTCTACTAAAAAGATGTTTACAGAATAACCATGAAAATAGAAGATATCATTTGCATGTACTGCAATGATACATTTAGTCGTAATAAATGCATGGTTGTCAGAAAGATATATGTGAAGATTTTGACTTTTCACGTATTCAAAAATGAGTTCAAATATCAAATCGTTATATTCCATTAAATCGTTACATGCATGACTTATGAAATCGTTATATAGACAAATTGTTATGTCTCTATAAGCAAATCGTTATGAGCAAGTTGTCAGAGACAAAACGATGTGAGCAAATCGTTGTTTGTTGTATCGAATCATTACAGCGACTAAGTCGTTATGTAACTAAACGAATCGTTACAGTGACAGAGTCGTTGTGTAACTTATCGAATCGTTACAAGGATCAAATCGTTATGAGACTTAACGAGTCGTTGTGAAACTGAAATCCTTGTGAGTGCAATCGTTGTGCTCACTTAAGAAATCGATGCGATAACCAATCGTTATGAACCATTTGTTATGTTTTCTTAGCAAATCATTGTGAGATCGATGCGATCACTTAGCAAATCATTATGGAGGCAAATCGTTATGCTTTCTTAGCGAATCGTTGTGAGATCGATGCGATCACTTAGCGAATCGTTATGGAAGCAAATTGTTATGCTTTCTTAGCAAATCGTTGTGAGATCGATGCGATCACTTAGCGAATCATTATGGAAGCAAATCGTTATGCTTTCTTAGCGAATCATTGTGAGATCGATGCAATCACTTAGCGAATCGTTTTGGAAGCAAATCGTTATGCTTTCTTGGCGAATCTTTATGAGATCGATGCGATCACTTAGCGAATCGTTATGGAGGCAAATCATTATGCTTTCATAGCGAATCGTTGTGAGAGAGGAGGAAGTCGTTACAGCATACAGAAAATCGATGTGTACTTAGAGAAATTTCATGCTTTGAACTTACATTGCTACAGAGTAAATAATACTTACCCATTTATTCCTTGTTTCATTTCCTGTACTCAAATCTCATAGAAAATATGTTTGATTAAACTTTGTTATAGTTTTATTAATCACCAAAATAAATATGCAATTAATTTAAATTACATGGGGATAAACTGATCATCAAATGGATGATGGAACTCCATGCAGTCTCACAATCACTTTGACATATAGAGCGGCTAATACCTCCACAGACCACTTACTCTTTATAGGTAGGAAGTGTGCAGACTTGGTTAGTCGGTCGACAATGACCCATATGGCGTGGAGTCCACCACGAGTCTTGGGTAAACCCATAATGAAGTCCATGCCAATACTTTCCCATTTCCACTCCAGAATATCTAATGGTCTAAGCACGCCAGTAGGGCGTCTGTGTTCTGCCTTTACTGTGGCAAGTAAGGCAACTAGCGGCATGCTCGGCTACCTCTCTCTTTATATTCGGCCACCAAAATGTTCTTTTCATGTCCTGATATATTTTGGTACCTCCAGGATGAATTGTATACTTCGTCTGGTGAGCCTCATCCATTAACTTTCTCTTCAGTTCTTTATTGTCTGGAACACATGTCCTTCCTTGGAATACAAGCCTTCTGTCCTCGGTCATAGAAAAGTCCGATTTTTCAGCTAAAGTTTCCTTGACGTGAACCAAGAATGGATCGCTGTCCTGTTGTGCTTTAATTTCTTCCAGCATGTCAGATTGAATCTTGATAATGGCAACCAAGACTCGATCATCCCTATGTTCGATATTCAAGTCTAACCTTGCGAATTGTTCTAGTAATTGCATCTCGCCAAGAACTAGACTTCATACAGATGCCATCGGCTTTCTACTAAGAGCATCAGCCATACCATTTCCCTTGCCTGGATGGTATTGGATGTTGAAATCAAAATCTTTTAGGTATTCAAGCCACCTTCTTTGCCTCATGTTAAGTTCTTTTTATGAGAATAAGTACTTCATACTTTTATGGTCTGAATAGACTGTGAATTGCTCACCATATAAATAGTGCCTCCAGATTTTTAAGGCAAAGACCACGGCAACCAACTCAAGATCATGCATGGGATAGTTGACTTCATGCGTCTTCAGTTGTCTTGAAGAATAGGCAATGACTTTCTCCTTCTGCATCAATACACAGCCAAGCCCAATTCCTAAGTCGTCGGTATTGACAGAGAAACCTTCTCCCTCCATTGGAAGAGCGAGAACAAGAGGGGAGGTTAGACATTCCTTGAGAGTTTGAAAACTCTTCTCACACTCTTTACTCCAGGAGTAGGGATTCTCCTTTCGTGTAAGACGCGTGAGAGGAATGGCGATTTGGAGAAGTCCTTTATGAACCGCCTTTAGTAACCAGCCAGTCCTAAGAAGCTTCTGATTTCTGTGACATTGGATGGTCTCTCCCAATTGAGTACAACTTCGACCTTGGAGGGATCAATAGATATGACATCCTTTGAAATAACATGGCCCAAGAAAGACACTTCTTCGAGCCAGAATTTGCACCTGCTCAGCTTTACATATAATCTATTGTCTTGCAAGACTTGCAGTGCGATCTTTAGGTGTTCTTCATGTTCTTCTTTGGTCTTTGAATATATGAGGATGTCATCAATGAAGATGACCATGATCGTATCCAGATAGGGTCGGTAGATGTTGTTCAAGAGTTGCATAAAGGCTGCAAGAGCATTGGTCAGACCAAAAGGCATTACAATGAATTCATAGTGTCCATACCGCTCCTGAACGCCGTTTTGAAAATGTCGTCATCCTTGATCCTCATTTAATGATAATCAAACTGGAGGTCAATCTTGGAGAAATATTGAGCTCCATATATCTGGTCGAATAGCATCGACCCGGGGCAATGGGTACTTGTTCTTGATGGTTAGCTGATTGAGTTGTCGATAGTCGATACATAATCTCATCGATCCATCTTCTTTTTGACGAATAGGATGGGTGCTCTCCATGGGGAGGTACTTGGTCTGATGAACCCTTCTCTAGCAGCTCCATCAGTTGTGCCTTCAATTCCTTTAATTCGGCAGGTGACATCCGGTACGGTTGATGCGATACGGGGCAGCTCCAGGGATTAACTCAATGGCGAATTGACATCAAGTTCTGGGGGAATCCCTGGTAGATCTTCGGGAAAACACAACTGGTAATCCTGGACTATGTGTATGTCTTCTATCTTAGAACCCTTCTTTTCAACTATCACGGCCACAAGAAAACGAAGCAGCCTTTCCTTATCATGTTGTGGGCCTTTATGGCAGAGACTAGAGACATCCGTCTCTTATATCCAATCCCAGTGAATGACAGCTTAGGGATCTCACTAAAGTAACTCTCCCATTCTTACAGTCGACACTTGCCCCATAAGTGGACAACCAGTCGGCTCCCAAAATCACATCATAGCCTCCTGGGCACACACACCAGGTTGGCTTTTAGGTTATGTTCTCCGATCATTACATCGGCAGATGGAAAGTATTGTTCATTTCTCTTCTCTCTCAGTGGTGTTGTGATAGTGAATTCACACCCCATAGATATAGGTTTAGCATTCAGAGTATCAGCAAAGTTTTGAGATATGAACGAATGGGATGCGCCAGTATCAAATAAAACAAATGCTGATAGGGAGAAAACTTGCAGTGTACCTTCCACCACGCACCTTCCTCAGCGGGCTCTTCATCATGCAAGGCTTGCAGTCTTCCCTATTTCTTCGGCACATTAGTGCCCCTCTCATTATCCTTCAGTAGAGGGCACTCGGGGATACGGTGCTCGCGGCTTCCACAGCGCAGACATGCACCGACTTTCCTCTAGCATCATCAGCGGGTGACCTGGCTTGTCACAGTGCTTACAGTTGCTCTTTGTTGGGGTATTGGGGACGAAGACCTTGGGTTTCCTTTCCTGGCTGGTTCCTTCCGTGATGTTGAAAGGACGCTTCTAGCCGTTAGTTGGCTTGGTAGATGATAGTCTAGTTGTCAGTTCTTTCTTCCCGAACTTTCCTTTGATACGATCCGTGAAGTCTGTAGCATCTTCTAGTAGTTGAGCTATCTTCACCATCTCAGCATATGTCTGGATGTCGAGAGGGGCCAGTTGAGTAATATATTGAGGTTTAAGGCCATTGAGGAAGCGCTTAGCCTTCATTCTTTCGGTATTCATCAGGTGCTCGGCATATCATGCCAGTCTAGAAAACTTGTCTTCATAGTCGGCTACAAACAAGCTCTTCCGTTTAAGAGCAGCGAACTCCACAGCCTTCTTCTCTTGGACACGCTCTGAGAAGTACTTGGAATTAAAAGCTTCTTTAAATTCAGTTAAAGTGAATTGGTCATTCACCCTGGTTGCTTCCACAGACTCCCACCAAGAGGGGCGTCCTTTTCCAGTTGAAATGTAGCTAGTAGCAGCTTGTCTCCCATTGCACATTGCATAACACGAAAAATCATTCCGTCTCTTTCAGCCAATGCTCGGCCTCATCCGGATCAGTGGAACCACTGAACTTAGGCGGGTTCAAGCTCCTAAAGTTTTGATGTAGCTCGCCTGCACCGCAGTTTCCTCCTCCTCCTTGTGCCGCTTGCAGAAGCGCACGAGTGAGTTCTTGGATTGTTTGTTGCATGCCCCTCATTTGAGCACGTTCAGCAGTCATCTTAACTTTCTTAAGTTTCCTACAAAATAGCTTATCATTAAGACATTGATATGGATTTTAATTCGTGCGTGTGTGATTATCTTTTAGATCTTAACCCTAGGTTCTACCCAAATCTCACATAGGTATGATGATTGACTTAGACACGTGTCATGGCAGTTCGTCCTAGAACATCCTAGATTAATTATCCTAGTAAGGAATCCTAGGCTCTGATACCACAAAATTGTCATGCCCCGACGCGAAATATCAGAACGTGAGGCAGTTGCAAGTAAATGGGACAGAGCGCATAATAGACATCAAACTATTGGACAAAGAATAAATACTAAAGCAAATGCATCTCATTAATAATTCCTCAAATGTCTATTACAACCACTAGTATCAGAGCCATTCTATAGGGCCCAATTACATTGAATAAAAGTAAAAGACTAACTCAGACTCTAACATAATACTAAGATGGAAATAAAGACTACTAAGACAATCTAGGATAACTTGGTGATGTCATTGCATCGTGGATCACTTCTGGTCCTCCCCATCCTCGTGAGTGTACTCATTCTCTCAGCCTCACCTGAGACATAATGACAAAAACGTAGGGTGAGCGACAATGCCCAGTAAGATTTATATCTCATGGTGCGAGCAATTTACATGATTAATGTATTACAAGCAGAGTCACTATACGATAGAGCGCGAGCGTTAAGTAACGTACGATATAGCACCATAGTATGTGATTGAAATAGCACAAGTTTCCAAATATAGCACAAAGCAAGATGGCCATAGCACAAATAGCACAATGTATAAAATAGCACAAATAGTATAGTATAGCACTTTGATTGTCATTTAGATAGTCGAGATAGATAGCACTTGAGTGTAATGTCAAACACTCTGGTCAATTAACTCCCGCAGGCAATAGCACTTTTGGGCGCACCTCCCAGGACCAGACTGAGCCCTTTATATTGTCAGGCATTAGTTATATTGTTTATCTTTAGACAATCAGTCAGTGGCCAATAGAGAGTACCAAGAAATTGATGAGAGTATGAGATGAATAGACGATATAGTAGAGAGAGTGTGAATAGATGAGCGAGTAGAGTATAGATGAGAACTAAAGGTCATTGCACATAAACATCGATTACATAGACGATAGTAACAATTGCACAATACGCGCAATTAGTGTTGGCAGTCAGGTGGAATTCACTACCCTTCCACTGGCCATGTTATGCACAGGTCCAGAGGTTCGGCATGATTCAAGATAAGAAAGAACTTCTAAAGCCATTTGGATCATATTGATCCCTAGGGGTGTTATAGGTGTTAGGGTACAACCAGCTCGGTCTCCATGAGGGAATCCACAAAGTACGGAGTCTTACAGAGGTCTTAACAAAAGGTCCCTTGTCTACCAGAATGGAATGTCCGATAGAGAGGTTCCAACTTGTCAAGAAAGTAGTGTGTGGAGAAAACGAGTTGCTCGACGTTCCAGAGGAATTCTAGAACAGTGGAGCGGTGATATCGGTGTTCTAAAACCACGTAATAAAATGGAAACAATGTCATTATTATTATTGGTGAATAATGTGCAATTATTGAAGTCATTTACCAGATAAATTATTCAAGTATTTTCAGCATGGTCTCATGGCAAAGTTAATCGTTTGAAGTGTGTGCATGTGTATGAAATCATGAGAGCATGATATAGTCGTGCACAATAGCTTTTAATTTTAAGAAACATGTAATTATATCAAAGTTTGTTAACATGGTTAATTACTGTTCATTACATAGTGTTACAGGTCATAATCATGCTTAACCAGCCTAAATAATCATTTAAATAACAGAAGATTAGCTGCTAGAACAATGCATGTAAATCGCGACGGGTATGATGGTCGCGTTTATCAGGCGGGTAGAAACGCGACGACGGAGAGCGTCGCATTCATGAAACCCTAATTGTTTAAATAGCACAATTCCCCAGCGGCGGGAAAACACAGTGAAACGTGACGGCCTTAGCGTTCGTGTTTCAGAGGTTTTCTGACAAGTCAACGGTGCTTAGTTTGAGGTGAGAGACGTGCTAAAACACGTTGACATGGGTTGATGCCTTTCAGGTAATCGCGACGGCCAAGGCCGACGCGATACCAAGCGATTGAATCGCATCGCCTGACACTGTCCGATTCAAGCTTCAAACCAAAAACGTAGAAAATGGAGGAACCATGCATCACACATCATGCAACACTTATATCTCTCAAACTAGGGCACATGGGACAAAATGATGAACATGAAACTTGTAGGGGACATCAAGTAGAAGAGATCTATGCCTTTGGACCGAATCAATTTGGTCTCATAAGGCGTGCAAACTATCATGAACAAGATTCGACACAGACAAGAACGATGATGGTAGAACGCTTATAACTCAATGATACATGATGGAATTGGGGTAAACCACTTGCAAACGAAACTAGACATGCAGCACTACAATATGGTATGAGTTTAGTTTCTTTTCAGCCCGAGAATACCTACCTTTATGAAGATCAAAGTCTGGTTTGTACATAGGTCGCAGCAGAGCACGGTTGGGGAAGAAGCTTCGTTCTCCAGCCGTTCTCCTCTATTCCTGCGCCCTAGAACAGCTTCCCACAACCCCAACACAATGGTGAACCTTCCCTCTTAGCTTTAGGTCGAGTTCTTATATGTCTAAGGTTTATTTCATGTCCCATTACAACTAGGAAAGGTGGAGTACGTTTCTAGCTAGTTCCCTTCCTTGTTTTGATGGTCTCTTCTCCCAATTGGAGTGGGATTGCCATTAGATGGTACTTGCCATGGTGGGGCATGAATTTGATTACCTCTCTTGGCTAATTATCTTGGTTTAAATCCATAATTTACCACTTTTCTATTTTCCCTATAATTATGGTCACGAATTTCTGGGTATTTTCCTCTTAACCCATAATCTAACTCTTAATTTGGCCTATTAACTTTAAGTTAGCTAATATAACAAGCCCATTACTTTAAAATGTTTATTGGGTTTTATTTAATTCATTTCTTTCATTGTTTCTATTTATTTCATTATTATTTAAAATATCGGGTTGCTACACTGTCTGTCAAGTCGACACTAGTGTTCTGACAATAAGCCCTGAATTGATGATTGGTCAGTAGGTCGACTCTCTTAAAGAATGAGGTCGACTCTCTCTTTTGTGCAAACCTAGAATTGTGCAGAGGTTGAATCTGATGGTTGTGATTTCATTCTGAGGTCCTTATGAGGGATGCTATAATTACTAAATTGCCATTTCATCCAAGTGGCAATGTGATGAAGACCTTTTGGACACGTGGCAGCCCAGTAGTGGCAGAGCCAGGGGGCAGGGGGGGCAATTGCCCCCCCCTTATTTTTTTGCTAAAATTTTTCTATTAATTTTTTACATAAAATTTCTCCTTATGATGGGTATGTAAAGCTTTTTTTAACTTTATTAATTCCCCCCCCCCCCTGCATTGAGTACCCATGAACAATTATCTTATTAATTGCCCCCCCCCCCCCCTTCTAAATATTCTGGCTCCGCCACTGCAGCCCAGGATGCTTTCTAGGTTTTGTGCACATTCCCTTCACGTAAAAAGGGACTACATGGAGGCTATAAAAGCTCTAATCTCTGTTCTCAAGAAAATAAGTGCCAAAAGAGCAATCCAGACCGCAAGCCTCTAACCTTCCAGCAATTACATTCAAAGGACATAGTGATCAAGGCCAAGCTGTGATGTGCTGAAAAGGAGAGCAGATCGAGTAGAAGAGATGCAGTAGAAGAAGAAGTACTGGCAATTCAGATGCCACTGGAGTAGAGCATCGGGAATTGAGGAGGATCTCCATTGAATTCCTTTAAGGCTCTTCAATTCAAGCTTCTACAAGACTTCTTCACCGAGGAACATCCAACCCACATCTATTTTAATTATTTATTGGAGTGTTCATCTCATTTTCATCTGTGAGATTTGTACATGAAGTTCTGTACAGATTTCTGTGTATGATTGAGTCTGTGAATTAGATCATTGCTAGAGGATCTGATCTCTTGTGTTTTTATCTAGCTTGTGTTGAGTCGTCATGCTCAGTTTTTAGTCGTCGTGCTCCGGTTGTGTTTGCGCCATCGTGCTCAGTGTGTGAGTCGTCGTACTCACTATGTGCTGTGAGCCATCGCGCTCTGGTTTGTGAGTCGTCGCACTCACTGTGTGTTTGAGCTGTCGTGCTCAGATTGTGAGTCGTCGCACTCATGGTTGTGTGTTGAGCTATCGAGCTCAAGGGTGTTTGGAGTCGTCATGCTCCAGTGGTTTTGTACTCTGGTTTGAGTAGTGTGGCCTCATTGTGTGAGGGGTCGATGTAGGAATCACTAGTGTGATTTCCGAACCACCTAAAAATCCTCTGTGCAATGGTTTGAGTTCTTGTCTCTGCACTAGATGCTTGCATAGGATTTTGCTTTCTCACACTCTTTCTAATTGCTTCACACATCATACACACATAATCACACATTCACACATCAGATCAGTTGGATTGCTTGCTTGAATGGATCTCTAATTCTAAATAATGTTTAAATTACTTAAGTTTTCGCATTAATTGGTGATAGATCTATTCAACCCCCCCTTCTAGATCTATTTATACTCTGAATTTGATCTTACAGTACATACCCCAGCAGGTCCTATAGCGACTAGGAAGTGCATTATCCTTACCAATGTGCATTGAAGATCGAGGTTTGTTTGGGTGCTTCTACTTGCTCAAGATGAAAGACTATGATGCTATACTTGGTCTAGATTGGCTTGAGGAGCACTATGCCCTGGTCGATTGCTAAAGCAAGAGAATTACTTTCCGTATTCCTGGAGAGGATGAGTTCTCACATCCTTTGCCTAGGAATCTAGCGGGAAAGTTCATGATCTCCACCATGAAGGCTGTGAAAATGGTGAATAAGGGTTGTGACACTTTGCTTGCTAGTGTGGTCTTGATTCTTGAGGCCGATCAGTCACCTACCCTTAAGAAGATCGAGGTTGTGCAGGAGTTCCCAAACGTATTCCCTGATGATTTGTCTGGATTGCCACAAGCAAGGGAGATAGAGTTCACTATTGAGTTGCTTCCAGGCATCTCACCTATCTCTAAGGCTTCCTATCGGATGGCACCTGCGGAGTTAGCTGAATTGAGGAAGCAGCTGCAGGAGTTGTTCGATAAGGGGTTCATTCACTTAGTGTGTCACCATGGGGCACACCTGTATATTCATGAAGAAGAATGATGGTTCTCTCAGGCTGTGCATAGACTATAGGAAGCTCAACTAGGTGACAATGAAGAACTAGTACCTCTTGCCGCACATTGATGATTTGTTTGATCAGCTCCAGAATGCGTCTGTATTCTCCAAGAACGACATGCGTTCAGACTACCATCAGCTGAAGATCAATGAGGAGGATGCTTCCAAGACTACATTTAGGACATGTTATAGACACTACGAGTTCCTTGTGCTTCCGATTGGTCTAACTAACGTCCCTGCAGTGATCATGGATCTCATAAACAGGGTGTTCAAGCAGTACTTGGACAGTTTTCTTTTGGTGTTCATAGACGAGGTGCTAGTCTACTCCCCTGATGAGGTACACACCGTGAGCACCTGAGAACTGTTTTAGAAGTTCTTCATGAGCTCAATATGTATGCCATGTTCAACAAGTGCGACTCCTGGATGCATGAGGTTCATTTCCTTTGGCATGTCATGTCAGGCGCTAGAGTTGTTGTTCATCCAGCGAAGGTGCAGACAGTGATAGAATGGGAGACTCCGAGGACACCATTTGAGATCAAGAGCTTTCTTGGTCTAGCAGGTTATTATAGGCGATTCATAGAAGGCTTTGCCTCCATAGCAACGCCTTAACCAAGTTAACCAAGAAAGGGGTTAAATATGTATGGACCGAGGAGTGCGAGAGCAGTTTCTAGATGCTAAAACAAGGCTGACATCTGCACCCGTATTGATATTGTATAGTGGTACCGAGGGTTTTGTGATCTATTCAGATGCTTCGCAGATAGGACTTGATTGTGTTTTCATGAAGCATGGTAAGGTAGTTGCCTATGCTTCTCGTCAACTAAAAGAGCATGAGTGTAACTATCCGACCCATGACTTGGAGTTAGTTGTGTGGTCCATGCACTGAAGATCTGAAGACACTACCTTTATGATGTCAGCTTCAAGGTGTTCACAGACCACAAGAGCTTGAAGTACCTGTTCTCTCAGAAGGAGTTGAACCTGCGGCAGAGGAGATGGATTGAGTTCCTAAAGGACTACAACTTCGAGCTTCAATACCATCCATGGAAGGTGAATGTCATGGCAGATGCACTTAGCAGGAAGAGGACTCTACATCAGCAAGACTGGAAGATGTTAGAGGATGCAGCAAGTGCTATGATCAAGTTAGAGCCGCAGTTATGTCAGGCTTTTGTGGCATAGTTGTCCATCCGATCCATTGTGTTAGACGAGGTAATAGAGTAGCAGGGAGCAGATCCTAGACTTCAAGGAATGGCGGGCAAGGCAGGCATTGCTCGTGATGAGGACAACGTTATCTGATTTCAGCAAAGAGTATGCATACCAAACATCGTAGAGGTTCAAGAGCAAGTGCTTACAGAAGCTCACAGATCACGATTCTCCATTCATCCTGGCAACATCAAGATGTACCAGGACTTGAAGCGATCCTTTTGGTGGTCAGTTATGAAGAAGGACGTGGCAAAGTTCATGTCTTGATGTTTGTTGTTTCAGCAGGTCAAGGCCGAACATCAGAGACCATCCGGCCTTATGCAAATGATGGAGATACCAGTGTGGAAGTGGGAAGCAATCACCATGGACTTTGTGTCAGGTTTGCCCACATCAGTTAAGGGCAATGACTCGATATGGGTGGTCGTGGACCATTTCTTCATGTGAGACCCCCGAATTTCTGTTCAGATTATATTCTATGTATGTAATGTTTACTTGTTTATGTATATAGTGTGTGTATTAAATTTGTGCATATTATAAATTATTTAATTACTCATGTGCATATGTATGCATATATGCATATATATATATATATATATCTTATTTATGTGAATATAAGAAATTAGCTAATTTTGTACATATTGTATCATTTTCATCCTCCGCATATTATATTTAAGTAATGTTGTGCATATAATATGTAATTATTGCTATACATCTTGTAGGTATGTATAAGTATATTTCTATGCATGTAATATATTTAAATGTGCATGTATTATCTAATTATTAATGTACATATTATATTTATTTATTCCATGCATGTTGTATGTAACAATGTTGTGTACATATGTATATATATGTGTGTTATCTTGTGCATAAGATATCTATCTATTTCTGTAAGTTGTTTATGATGTATTGGTATAGTTGTTTTGATATATTTCTGTGTTCTGGCCGAAGTTGCCAGTTAACGTCAACATAGATTGACGTTAGCTGCATGTTGACGGCAACATGTGTGCCGTTGACTGCATGGCAAGGTGAGTTTGACGTCCAGATCGATGGACGCTGACTCCCTGTTAGCGGCAGCAAATGTTGACGTTTATTTCCCATTTTATTGCGATTTCAGATTTGGAAATGGTTGTGTTTTATGTGGTTCTAGATTAGGAACCTACCCTTAACGACAGGAACCCTAACCTAATGCGTACTCCAACCCACCTAGTCTATAAAATCTAGTGATTTCGGTCGAGAAAAGTCTTTGGCTTTTGAGAAACCCTAGGGCTTTTCTATGAGAAAACCCAACCTTTGGAGAGCTGGATCCAGCAACTAGAGGAGTCTTCTGGCGTTCTGCATCGACTGGAGGATACACCAAACATCAAGAATCATCCCCGACCCCAAGAATTGAAGCACATCAGCAAGAAGGACCAGATATGAAGTAGTTTTGAGCAACTTCTTGGCTTGGCCGAGGAGAGCCTCTTCAGGCTAATTAGACCATTGTAGAATTTTATAAGGTAAGTGATCTAGGGATCTCATCCCTACCCATATCCTCTAGGTCTTTGGTATTTTTTGATATTTTATTCGAGTCCTGGAACCCCAATTTCTCCAAGTTTTTAGCATTCTATCTGCACTTCTGCAGACAGAAGATTGGCAGCCACTTGTGTGCTGCCAACTTCTTGGGTAAACGGCTACATAGTGTGTCATTAACCTATGTTGGCGGCAAGGCCTTTGACGCCAACTTTCTCTGATTTTCATTGAACTTTATGTACCATGACTGTGTGATGATTTCCGACCTTCTAGTTGCTTGTATGTGTTGTAAATTTTGTGGTTGTTCCAGTACAGTCAGTAGGTCATACCATGAGGATTTATTTATTTTCTGAGCATGATAGAAATTAAGGTAAATTCTGCCATTGAAAAATGAGCATGATCTACCTGTGTTTAATGTTAAATAAATTGATTTTTTGCAAGTTAGGGTTTCGTAAATTTTATATGATCATACAATTATTATCTTCAGGTTTTAAAATGGCTAGGCATGACATGTGATAACGAATTTCTTGCTAAATATGTCTGAAATCTATCTTAATTATTAAAATTAGATATACTATTCCAAAAAATCCAAAAATTTATCCATGTGACATATAATTTATGTGCAGCCTATGATAAACGTTTCATACTGTTTTGATAACATTAGGTACTGTTATTAGTTTAACAATGATAATTGACATAATGAGCATGTTTAAGTTTAATCATGTGACAATCTGTGATTGGCAGCATGATTAGGATTTTTTATGAGTTAATCATCACTGTGAATAGAAGCATCATATACTGTAAACTGAACATGTGTAATTATGTTAAAGTGCATATAAATGAGTTAAAATGCGTATGTAAATGAATGAAACTTGTGATAATGTGATAATGTGTAATAATTGAGCCGAGATTGACACTGCTACCATAGAGGTCTGAGAGCCCTACTGTAGAAAAGTCCCTATGGGAAGGCTCAACGTATAGTGATATCCTAAAGGTATTAGGATGAAATCCTGGAGGTGGAAAAGTACCACTGGATAGGGTGGAGAGGGCTTCTCCCAGTCTACGCAGTTACCAAGATTCGTCACTAGTTTGCCTAGGTGGCGAGTGTGTGTTAAATGAAGTGAAGTGCTAAGTGCTAAGTGATAAGTGTGTGTGTTTCTCTAGATGGTAGTTAGGACTGCATGTCACGGCAAATTAAGTGTAAAAAGTGTAACATGTGAACGTGGCACGAGGTAAGTGCAAATGATGTGATAAGTGAAAGTGCAAGTGAAAAATATGAGCAAAGTGTGTGAAATTATGTGTAAGTGAAAGTGAATGTAAATGAGAGAATAAATGCATGTGAAAACCAAGGTAAAAATTTCATATATTCATATCATTCATGTGTTAATATGTTAAATATAAAATCATGTTTAGTATCATGTTATATAGTTTAATAACATCCATGTACTAGTGTATGTGAATATGTGCAATATGAAAAGTGAATGTGTTAGTGTAGTATGAAAGTGATAGCATGTGTCACGCACCGATATTTCGCAGCAGAATAAATACCGGTAGACGTGAACGATACAAATAGACGTATCACAGTTGAGTAACGCAGAGTAACAATTACATATAACCACACATTTGAGACCTTAATAACGTCATCAAAGGTACTCTTCATTCCATTTCAATCCACTAGTTACAACCTTACATAAGAAGGACTCACTGAAAAGGGTTCATTATTCAAATAAAAATGTTTCTCTAATACATCGACTACTCAATCAACTATTCCTAGACTATCAACTTCTCATATGACGGGTGCTCATCACTCTTGCCCGGTCCCATCGAACTCCACTGGTTCCTCATCACTACCTGAAAAGGGCAGGATGATAGGGTGAGCGAACTAGCTCAGTAGGATTTACATCTCAATGTTGTGCGGGCACTAATATACATGATTAACATTTTAAATAGGCAGATATGCACATGAATATGATGACAATGCATGCTTTTCTAACAAGTTGAATAGAGGAATAGAACGGATGACATATCAAATCAAATATCGAATTGTATATACAATGGACAGATATTTCAAGAGTAGAATCATATCAAAAGAGATTGGCCATATTCACAGATATCACGTATTCACGTGATAAGACTTATCATATCAAATCTTATCATATCATATCAGATCAAACTTATCATATCAACAAAGGCACATTTTCACGAATCTTGCTTGTTTGTTGTGCTATGCCAAGCACCAAGAGTCCATACTCCCGCGGTTAATAAGTACGTTGGGACGCTCCTCCCCAGGACCAGACAGGGCCCTATTGCACAGGCATTGGTCAAATGGACCGAAGTCCCATATTGTGCCGAACAAACATATTCATATTATGGCCAAAGAGTTTTAATGACAAGCTCATAGTAAAAGGAACATGATCATTCATAGAGTCAAAGTGTGACAATTAGCTCAAGAGAACAAAAGGGCAGTACACGACGTATCTTATGTTTCATAATTCGTTAATGTCTTGACATGAGGATGTTTCTAAAGACAAATCGTATGCAGAACATGTGCTTTCTATCTCCAGGGTACTTCATGGTAAAACCAGCTCGGCCTCTATGTGGGAATCCATAGAGAGCGGGGACTTACGGAGGTCTTAAGGAAAAGGTCGCTAGTCTACCAATTCAGAATAACCGGCAGAGAGCTCCCAATTCCCCAAGGGGGTGTGCCTATTCGTGCAAATGTGTAAGTGACGAGTCACAGATCTTTCCTAGCATGTATGCATATGGACAACTAATTAATTGAACCCGGAAAACGTGTAACTATTGAAACTCATATGCAAATCATGATATTAACTTCACTAACAAGTCCATACTAACATGTATTCATTCCCATATTCACATCATATTCTTATCATATCAATTGACAATAGGGAAGATCACAAGATAATCCACTGAACATAAAGACAATCACAATTACACATTAGAATCATATTCGTATCATTACCATTTTTCAATGGGTTGATTTCTTTTAGGTCCATTCATACTATATAACATCATGCACATGCTAGTAGACATCATGTAATGATCAGACCCAAGATATGTAATTTTTTTGCAAGGGTAGTGTCGACACACCCCTTACTGGTGTCGACACAATGCTTCAAACACAAGGCAAAATAATGTAGAACTGGTCAAGTAGTGTCGACACTAGATCAAGTAGTGTCGACACTAGAGACAGCTCCGAGAAAACCCAGTCAACAGGTCTGGACAGTGTGTCGACACAGGATCAAGTAGTGTCGACACTAGAGGTCTTCCCAGAACCTTCTGGGCCAATTTGGGACAGTGTGTCGACACTAGATCAAGTAGTGTCGACACTAGAGGCCTTCCTAGAAAAAGACATATAGGTCAAGTGTAACCCGAAAACACATCTCATGCAGCGATTTACTTGTCCCTCTTCTAACTCTCTAACGAATGACATTTAGACAAAACGTTCAACACACAATATGACGAGGACAACTAGTAGGAGAACTGTTATGTTGGGGGTTTGATCTAATTCGGTCTCGAATCCTGAGAAAATATATGAAGAACATAAAGCTAAGTGCAGCCCGAAATCGCAGTATCATGCAGCGACTCTCTTACCATGCTTATAACTCTAAACGAAAGACGTTGGATAAAACGTCAACATAAAAGATGCTCGTGACTACAAGTAGAAGAACTTTTATGAAGGAAGTTTAGTCTAATTCGGTCTTGAATCATGTGCATATTGAGAAGAACGGGAAAAGCCCTAACTGTGCGCGACTTAGGGACAACTACGAATACGCAATGTATACTCCATGAAAATTAGTCAAACTAAGTGCAAATGAACTAGACTCAAAGATCTAAATGATGGTGTTGGTTTTCTTAATCTTGGCCCGAGAACACCTACCTTTGAATGCTAATAACTCTCTGCAGATTTCTGGGTTGATGCAGAGCGAGGTTGAGGAAGAGCACATTTTCCCCAGCCGTCCTCCTCTTCCCCAGTGCTCCAAACTTGCTGCTCACGACCACAACTTGTTGCTAAACCTTCCCCAAGAGTTTAAGGATGAGTTCTTATAGATTTATGGTGTATTACAAGTCCTAACGGGACTAGGAAAGGGGCTGCGAATTCTGTTTCCTACTTTCCAGAAATCTGAGATTCTCTCACCTAAAGGAGGTAGCAAAGGTTTAAGAAACCACCTCTTAGGGTTGGGTTCGGTTTTGGCTTACCTTATATGACTAATCACCCTAATTGTAACCCTAAATTGCCCTCCTAATTATTGCATAATTACATACACGAATTTCTGGGTATTTCTTTATCCTAAATTTTTATCTTGAGCTAAATGTACCCATTGGCCCAATCTTGTTAATGGGTTATTAATACATAATGTTGTAAGTCTCTCCAACATGTTTATTTAATTTATGGTTTTGTTATTTTCCCGCGTTAAGAATTTTTCTCGATGTGTTTCCTCTCGTACGATAATGGTACGTAAGTTTTATCGTTCCAATAATTACGGAATTTATTTTTCCTTTATTTCTAAAATTCTAAATCACTAAATTTCCGGGGTGTTACATCCTCCCCCACTTAAGAAATTTGGTCCCTAAATTGACACATAATGGTGTAGTTCGTACCTGAGAATAGTTCTGGGTCGTTTTTCTTCATTCTATCCTCTGTTTCCCAGGTAGCGCTAGTAACTCCGTCTCGACTCCATTGGACCTTCACCATAGGTATGGTACGATTCCTGAGTCGTTGAATCTTCCGATCCAACAGTTTGATCGGCTTCTCTTCATAGGTCAGGTCCTCCTGAATCTCCAAGTCCTCATGGTGATTACATGGTCGGCATTGAATAAGTACTTCCTCAGCATGGATATGTGGAACACGTTGTGCACGTTCGCCAGCTGTGGAGGTAGTGCAAGTCTATACGCCACCTGACCAATCCTTTCCAGAATTTCAAATGGTCCGATGAATCTGGGACTCAACTTTCCTTTGATCCCAAATCTTTGTATTCCCCTTGAAGGTGAGACCTTCAAGAAAACATGTTCGCCAACCTGAAATTCTAGTTCTCTCCTTCTCTTGTCTGCATAACTCTTCTGCCTAGATTGTGCTATCTTTAGACGTTCCCGGATAATTTGAACCTTCTGACAGTTGCCTCAATTAAGTCGGGTCCAACCCATTGGTTCTCCCAACCTCTTCCAGCAAAGGTGTGATCTGCAACTCCTGCCATATAAGGCTTCAAACGGAGACATCTTGATACTTTCTGATAGCTGTTGTTATATGCAAACTCCATCAGGTACAACTGATCATCCCATCGACCTCTAAAATCTAGCACCAGAGCACGAAGCATATCTTCCACAATTTGATTGGTCCTTTCGGTTTGTCCATCTGTCTGAGGATGGAAGGCAGTGCTAAAATTGAGTTTAGTACCCATTGCTGCTTGTAAACCCTTCAGAAGTGTGAAGTAAATCTAGGGTCCCGATCCGATATTATGCTAGATGGAACCCCATGCAATCTAACTACTTCTTAACATATAGTGCAGCCATACATCCACAGACCAGGTACTCTTAATCGGTAAGAAATGAGCTGACTTAGTCAATCGATCAACTATTACCCAAATTGCATCCATACCACCTCTAGTCTTGGGCAATCCCATGATAAAGTCCATACCGATGCTATCCCACTTCCATTCAGAATTCTAGTGGTAGCAGTCCACCAGGTATACGGAAATGCTCGGCCTTGACTTTCATGCATGTTAAACAGTATGCCACATGATCGGCCACATCCCTTTCATGTGTGGCCACCAGTACGACCTTTTTAAGTCTTGGTACATCTTTGTTGATCCAGGATGAATCGTGTATTTGGACTGGTGAGCTTCATTTAATAACCTCTTCTTCAGTTCTCCATGATCAGGGACACATGTTCTACCTTGGAATAGTAATCTTCCTCAGCTGATAGAGTAAAGTCAGGTCTTTGTTCTAGCTTCTCCCTAATCTCAACTAAGAATGGATCCCTCCCTATTTCTCCTTGATTTCGGTCAGTAGATCGGATTGTATCTGGAGATTGGAAATCATTACTTGTTTTTCTTCTTTCCCAGGTCTAAGTTCAAGCTTGCAAATTGCTCCAGTAACTTCCATTCGCTAGCATCATACTAGCTAGCATAGCTTCTGGTTGTCTACTTAGAGCATCTGCCACTACATTGGCTTTCCAGGGTGATAATGAATGGAAAAGTCAAAGTCCTTAAGGTACTCTAACACCTTCTTTGTCTCATGTTAAGCTCCTTCTGTGAGAATAAGTATTTCAAACTCTTGTGGTCAGAAAAGACCTTAAATTGCTCACCATAGATATAATGCCTCCAAATCTTCAAGGCGAATACTACAGCTGCTAACTCCAAGTCATGAACCAGTAGTTCACTTCGTGGATCTTCAACTGTCTTAAGGCATAAGCTATTACTTTCCTTGTTGCATTAAGACGCATCCCAGACCTGTTCCAGAAGCATCTGAATAAATTTCAAATCCTCCCTCTTCAGTGGGTAAGGCGAGGACAGGAGCAGTAGTCAGACACTTCTTCAGGTTGTTAAAGCTTTCTTCACATTCATCGGTCCACACAAACGGATTTTCCTTCGGGTCAGCTTGGTTAATGGCACTAATCTTTGAGAAATCCTTTATAACCTTCGATAATATCCTGCTAATCCTAGAAAGCTCCTGATCTCTGTGACGCTTGTCGGTCTTTCCCATTTCAGCACAGCCTCAACCTTGATGGATCAACAGCGATACCATCCTTGGTTACCACATGCCCTAAAAAGGATACCTCCTCCAGCCAGAATTCACATTTACTTAGCTTGGCATATAATTTGTTCTCCCTTAAAATCTGTAATGAGATCCTCAATGCTCCTCATGCTCTTCCTTTGTCTTGGAATAGATCAATATATCATCGATGAATACCACCACAATTTGTCAAGATATGGGCGATAAATGCTATTCATCAACTGCATGAAAACTGCAGGGGCATTTGATAGTCCGAAAGGCATAATAATAAATTCATAATGCCCATACCTGCTTCAGAAGGCTGTCTTGTGAATGTCTTCTCCTTTGATCCTCAATTGATGATAACCAGATCTGAGATCTATTTTAGAGAAGTATCTAGCTCCAGATAATTGATCAAACAACTCATCAATCCTTGGCAAAGGGTATTTGTTCTTGATAGTTAACTGGTTTAGTTGTCTGTAATCTATACATAGCCTCATCGACCCATCTTTCTTATTGACGAAGAGGACAGGTGCACCCCATGGCGATGTGCTTGGTGGATAAAACCTTCTCTAACAGTTCCATCCGTTGCTCTTTTAATTCATTCAGTTCTGCGGGGGACATTCTATATGGTGCCTTAGATACTGGTGCTGCTCCAGGGACCAACTCGATGGTAAAATCGACCTCTCGTTCAGGAGGAATTCCTGGCAAGTCTTCGGGAAAAAACATCAACGTATTCGCTGACAACATGGATGTCCTCAACTTTGACTTCCTTCTTTGTGATGACAACAGCAGCAAAAAAGGCCATACAACCTTCCTCATCATCCTTTTGGCTTGTAGTGCAGAGATAAGTGACAGTCTCCTGCGGGTTCTATCCATTGTGAACACTAGTTTTGGGTAATGGCTAAAGGTTACCCGACTTCTCCTGCAGTTGATACTAACCCCATGTTCAGACAACCATTCTGCTCCGAGTATCACATCATACCCCTCCATATCCATACATATTAATTTGCTGGTAGGTTTTGGGTGTCAATCATCACTTCACTAGATGGTATATGGTTTGTAAGATGGGTGCCAGGACCAATCGGGGCTGACACAACTATTCGGATTTCATTGGGACATGTTTCATAGGTAGGGTGTCAACAAATGTTTGAGATATAAAGGAATGAGTAGCTCCCGTATCAAAGAGAACATAAGCGGGTCGGGAAAGAATAGTAAGTGTACCTTCCACGATACCTCCTTCTTCAGCAGCTTTAGGTCCTGAATAGCTTGCAAGCGGCCTTGCCTCTTCTGTCCATTCGGACGCTTGTCCGGGGCTTGTTCTTTCAGAATTGGGCAGTCCGAGATCTATGGTCACGACTACCACAGCGCAGGCATCTCTCATGCGCTCTCCAGCATTTCAGACCGGTGACCAGCTTTGTCACAATGTTTGCACCTCTCTCCGATGTCACCACTATCTGCTTACATAATCCTTTGGTTTATCAACTGGTTCATTACTCCGCCATTGGCCTTTTCTTCCCAATGGTCGGCGATACCTTCCTGTAGAAGACACTTGCTCCCTTTTCACGGATTTTCCCTTAATTCTTTCGGCAGTCTCCATGGCATCTTCCAATAACTGAGCCTTCTTTACCATGTCAGCATAGGTTTGAATGTCCATTGGCGCTAGTTGAGTGATGAACTGGGGCCTCAAGCCATTCAGAAAGCATTTCGCCTTCATCCTTTCTGTCCCAATCAAGTGAACAGCATATCGGGACAGACGAGAGAATTGGGCCTCACACTCGGCCACATGGAGCCCTCTCTGCTTCAAAGCCACAAATTCGGCTGCTTTCCGTTCCTGGACCCTCTCAGAGAAGTACTTGGTGTTGAATTACTCAATGAACTGAGCCCATGTTAGTTGCTGGCCATTCAGTGTTGCTTCTACCGACTCCCACCATGCCCTGACATCCTTTTCCAATTGGAAAGTCGCCAGTAGTACTTTGTTCTGGTCCGTGCATTGCATAACCCTGAATATCCTTTAAATTCCTTAACCCAGTGTTCAGCAACATCTGGGTCAGTACTCCCTCCAAACCTAGGCGGATCCATATTCCGATGGAGATCACCGGCTCCGCGGTTACCTCCACCCTAGGTGGCTTGCAGGATAGCCTGAGTCAAGTTCTGTATTGTTTGTTGCATGTTCCTAGCCTGGGCACGTTCAGCGGCCATTGAGGAAATAAGTACCTTCAAGATAATAATATAAGTCAGTCATATAATTATATCACATGTGTCTTCTATTCCCATGGTTCTACCCAAGCTCACATTAGGTACGACAGATTTTGACTCGTGTGATCTAATTTCATTGTATGTTCCTATTCCTTGGACCTAAGGTTTAAGTCTCTGATACCAACTGTCACGCCCCGATATTTCGCAGTGGAATAAATACCGGGAGACGTGAACGATACAAATAGACGTATCACAGTTGAGTAACGCAGAGTAACATTTACATATAACCACACATTGACACCTTAATAACGTCATCCAAAGGTACTCTTCATTCCATTTCAATCCACTAGTTACAACCTTACATAAGAAGGACTCACTGAAAAGGGTTCATTATTCAAATAAAAATGTTTCTCTAATACATCGACTACTCAATCAACTATCCTAGACTATCAACTTCTATATGGGGGTGTTCATCAGTCTTGCCGGTCCCATCGAACTCCACTGGTTCCTCATCACTACCTGAAAAGGGCAGGATGATAGGGTGAGCGAACTAGCTCAGTAGGATTTACATCTCAATGTTGTGCGAGCACTAATATACATGATTAACATTTTAAATAGGCAGATATGCACATGAATATGATGACAATGCATGCTTTTCTAACAAGTGAATAGACGAATAGAACGGATGAATATCAAATCAAATATCGAATTGCATATACAATGGACAGATATTCAAGAGTAGAATCATATCAAAAGAGATTGGCCATATTCACAGATATCACGTATTCACGTGATAAGACTTATCATATAAATCTTATCATATCTATCAGATCAAACTTATCATATCAACAAAGGCACATTTTCACGAATCTTGCTTGTTTGTTGTGCTATGCAAAGCACCAAGAGTCCATACTCCTGCGGTTAATAGTACGTTAGGGCGCTCCTCACCCAGGACCAGACAGGGCCCTTATTGCACAGGCATTGGTCAAATGGACCGAAGTCCCATATTGTGCCGGAAAACATATTCTATTATGGCCACAGAGTTTCAATGACAAGCTCATAGTAAAAGGAACATGATCATTCATAGAGTCAAGTATGACAATTAGCTCAAGAGAACAAAGGGCAGTATAACGACGTATCTATATTTCATATTCGTTAATGTCTTGACATGAGGATGTTTCTAAAGACAGATCGTATGCAGAACATGTGCTTTCTATCTCCAGGGTACTTCATGGTACAACTAGCTCGGCCTCTATGTGGAATCCATAGAGACGGGACTTACGGAGGTCTTAAGGAAAAGGTCGCTAGTCTACCAATTCAGAATAACCGACAGAGAGCTCCCAATTCCCCAAGGGGGTGTGCCTATTCGTGCAAATGTGTAAGTGACGAGTCACGGATCTTTCCTAGCATGTATGCATATGGACAATTAATTAATTGAACACCGAAAACATGTAACTATTGAAACTCATATGCAAATCATGATATTACTTCACTAACAAGTCCATACTAACATGTATTCATTCCCATATTCACATCATATTCTTATCATATCAATTGACAATAGGAAGATCACAAGATACCACTGAACATAAGGACAATCACATTACACATTAGAATCATATTTGTATCATTACCATTTTTCAATGGTTGATTTCTTTTAGGTCCATGCATACTAATACATCATGCACATGCTAGTAGACATCATGTAATGATCAGACCCAAGATATGTATTTTTTTACAAGGGTAGTGTCGACACACCCCTTACTGGTGTTGACACAATGCTTCAAACACAAGGCAAAATAATGCAGAACTGGTCAAGTAGTGTCGACACTAGATCAGTAGTGTCGACACTAGAGACAGCTCCCAAAAACCCCCAGTCAACAGGTCGGGACAGTGTGTTGACACAGATCAAGTAGTGTCGACACTAGAGGCCTTCCCAGGAACCCTTCTGGGCCAATTTGGACAGTGTGTCGACACTAGATCAAGTAGTGTCGACACTAGAGCCTTCCCAGAAAAAGACATATAGGTCAAGTGTAACCCGAAAACACATCTCATGCAGTGATTTCCTTACCCTCTTCTAACTCTCTAACGAATGACATTGGACATAATGTTCACCACAAAATATGACGAAGACAACTAGTAGGAGAACTTTGATGTTGGGGGTTTGATCTAATTCGGTCTTGAATCCCGAGAAAACATATGAAGAAAAAAAAGCTAAGTGCAGCCCGAAATCGCAGTATCATGCAGTGACTCTCTTACCATGCTTATAACTCTCTAACGAAATACTTTTGGACAAAATGTCCACATAAACAATGATCGTGACTACAGGTAGAAGAACTGTCATGAAGGACGTTTATTCTAATTCGGTCTTGAATCTTGTGCATATGAGAGAACGGGAAAACCCTAACTGTGCGCGACTTAGGGACACTACGAATACACAATGTATACTCCATGAAAATAGTCAAACCAAGTGCAAATGAACCTAGACTCGAAGATCTACATGATGGTGTTGGTTTTCTTTAATCTTGGCCCGAGAACACCTACCTTTGAATGCTAATAAGTCTCTGCAGATTTCTGGGTTGATGCACACGAGTTGAGGAAGAGCACGTTTTTCCCAGCCGTCTCCTCTTCCCCAGCGCTCCCAACTTGCTGCTCACGACCCCAACTTTTTTAAACCTTCCCCAGAGTTTAAGGATGAGTTCTTATAGATTTAGGGTGTATTTACAAGTCCTAACAGGACTAGGAAAGGGGCTGCGAATTCTGTTTCCTACTTTCCAAGAATCTGGGATTCTCCACCCAAGGAGGTAGCAAAGGTTTAGGAAACCCCCTCTTAGAGTTGGGTCGGTTTTGGCTTACCTTACATCACTAATCACCCTAATTTTAACCCTAAATTGCCCTCCCTAATTATTGCATAATTACATACACGATTTCTGGGTATTTCCTTATCCTAAATTTTTATCCTTGGGCCAAATGTATCCCATTGGCCAATCTTGTTATGGGTTATTAATACATAATGTTGTAAGTCTCTCCACATGTTTATTTAATTTATGGTTGGTTTATTTTTCCCCGCGTAACAATTTTTCTCGATGTGTTTTCCTCTCGTACGATAGTGGTACGTAAGTTTTATCGTTCCAATAATTACGGATTTATTTATTCTCCTTTATTTCTAAAATTTTAAATCACTAAATTTCCTGGGTGTTACATGAAAGAATGTAAAATTGTGTAAATGTGATTTATTCATATTAAAACAGCAAGCTAAATGTCTGAAAAAGTGATATAATTGCATTTGAAATTGGTAGATATCATGCTAGGAGTGTTCATTATCTTGTACATGTTTCCATGAATTAATTTGTAGAATGTGTAACGATTCGAATAAAGTGTGAAACCATGAATCATGTTTAATGTTGTATGTAGAAAGCATGTGGTCATTCATAGACATTTAATTATGTCAAGAATATGATCGATATAAATTACGATTGAAATATGAATCGAGTTAATTAGCATGTATAGAAAGCATGTTTAGGTGGTTTATGTATGTTTTTTAATTGTTTAAAACATTTGCCATGTGATTCATTTATTATTAAAAGATAGCATGCGTTCCCTATTGTGTATATTTTAGCATGTTGTGATATATGTAGAATGATATCTATAGATTGCTTGCTAGGTCTTTTAGAAGACTCATCCTTGCTTCGGCGTACAGGTGAGACAGGTGTCCCCATACTTGAGGATGACATTGTGAGGAGCGACATCGAGCGAGAGGAATAGCTGCTCGTGGAGTTTACTAAATAGTTGTTTTATTTAATAGTATGAATAATGTTATTCATATGGACAATGTATAGACAATGTATTTCTTTGGAATTGTATTAATGTCGACTTTTGTCATTTACTTTTGACTATATAGACTGTGGATGATGTGATGATGATGGAATAAGATGAGTTATTTCTTTTATTTCCGCTGTACTCATTTGTGTTATTCATGTACATATCAACCTATCGTTTAGTGTTGGGTTATTATCCCACTATAATGACGTCCTTTGTACCGAAGGGGATTGGTATAATCGTACCGGTATGAAGAGGGTCATTACACTCCAAGAGTGCTCACTTATTACCTATGAGGATGGAGCATCTGTGAGTCCATTATCTTGACAGAGACCGCGATTTAACGTCGAGGCTATGGAGGGTCTCCAGAAGGCATTGGGTTATCAGTTGAAGCTTAGCTCGACTTTCCATCCTCAGATAGACAGACAGTCCGAGAAGACGATTCAGATGCTCGAGGACATGTTGAGAGTGTGCGTGCTTGAATGGAAGTGCGACTAGGAACGTCACCTACCTCTTGTGGAGTTTGCCTATAAAATAATTTCCCGCAAGTATAGGCATGGCTCCATTTGAGGTATTGTACAGTCGACCCTATAGGTCTCCCTTGTGTTGGAGGTGACTGGAGATAGACAGTTGGTAGGACCTGAGTTGGTTCAAGAAACATCAGACAGATCCAGCATATTAGCAAAGGTTGACTACAGCGCAAGATAGGCAGAAGAGCTATGCCGACAACAGAAGGAAGGACTTGGAGTTCGAGTTGGCGAGCATGTTCCTCAACGTATCACCTATGCGAGGCGTTGTCAGATTTGGTAGGCATTGCAAGCTGAGTCCGAGGTTTATTGGCCCGTTTGAGATTCTCAACAGATGGGCAATGTGGCGTACAAGCTAGCATTTACCCCAGCGCTAGCAAGTTTGCACCCTATATTCCATGTGTCTATGCTTAGAAGATACGTGTGAGATCCATCACATGTCATCAGCCACGAGCCAGTGGAACTTCAGCTAGATTTGTCATATGTGGAGCGACCAGTGGCCATCTTGGATTAAAGTACAACATCTTAGGGACAAGGCTATAGCTTCTGGGAAGGTGTTGTGGAGGAACTTCTCACGAGAGGAGGCTACATGGGAGCTCGAGAGGCCATGAAGACGCAGTATCCACATCTGTTCGATTAGTACCTTTGCTCTAACTTCGCGGATGAAGTTTTCTTTTAGGGGAGAGGGTGTAAGGCCCTAGTTTTTTTTGTGCTTTTATGACTTGTTGTTGTGTTTTGAATTGCTATCTGAATTCCTTCTTAACATCAACATCATTTGACGTTAAGATCTGTTGACAGAAAGCTATGTGTCGTTTACCATCTGACTTGAAGATCTTGACGTAAAATCAATTGACGTCTACTTCATGTAGACGACAACCAATTGGACGTCAACTTCTCCGGTTGTGTTGGGTTTCTTTTCCATGAAACCGTCCCAATTTCTCTAGGAGATAACTTGGAAACCCCATGTCGGCTGGGATTCTCTTTCCTATGACGACCACAGCCCAAACTCCTATAAAACTAGGTCATCCCTGCATAGAGGGGACTTTTGCTCAGCTAGGGCTATTGGGTTTCGGAGAGAGGAAAAGAGAGTTTTAAGAGGTAGATCCGGCAAACTAGGCTGCACCCGACATTTTATGCAAGAGGGAGGTCCTTCTAAATGTGGAGAAGCTCTCTCGTTGGCAGATCATCCGCTTGGCCATGGAAGTCGATCAAACTCGTGAAGGCTACCTCTTTGGCTTGGCCGAAGACGGCTTCATCACCCTAATTCAATCTTTAGGGAGTTTTCTTAAGTCAAGTAACTTAGGAGTTTCATCCCTATACCTATCACCTAGGTTTGACAATTTTAAAGATTTTTGTCTCGTGTCTGGCCCCCCAAATTCTCTTTTCCATTGGTTTCGATCTGCACTTTCTGCAGACAAGAAGTTGACGCAACAACATTGCCATTAGGTTCTCTCGGTCAACGCAATCGATCATGCCGTTAACTACCCTTGACAGCAAGGACCTTGCCGTTAAGTTCTTCAGTTTTCCATAAATATTTTTTAGTGTGTATGATGAAATCCTTCGGAATTTTGAACGTATGAGTGGGTCCTAAATTTTTGTCTTGTCATATACGTAATGTAGACTAAATCATGACATTTTAATGTTTTTTTTATCATATTTGTAAATTTTAGAAATCCTGTCATTGGTAAATAATGTGCCATAATAAGTTTATTTGGATAAATTGAGTATGTACTGTATTACTATCTCAGTATTTTTCTATGACTTAGGGTTCCTCTGTGCATGTTTTAGGATAGATTGAGTCGTCAGTTTCCATTTACCATATTTTAATAAATCATCTTATTAATTGCCTGAGATCTATGTTAAATGTTAAAATAGATAACTCAGGAAAGAATCATGAAAAATTAGACATCTGATATATTCCATGTGTAGATCTGTGATTAAAAATTGAGCATGTTCTGACATCCGACTACTGTTTCCAGTTATAATCATTAATGGTCATGTTAAGCATAATTAGTTAAAGTGATGTTTTCTGATAATTAGTACCAAGATTAGGTTGTGTTTAAGTATATTTTAATACTATTAAATATAATGACTACTTATGTATTCTGAGGTGATTGCGGTGTCTTAAAGCATGTGATCAGTCTAGTATAATGCATGAGAATTATGTTCAACATGTGAATAATTTGTGATTAAGTGATTAATGTGCCGAGATTGACACTGCAACCATAAAAGGCTGTGGAGTTGTACTATAGAAAAGTCTCTATGGGAAGGCTCAATGTGTATTTATATCCTGTGGGCATCAGAATGAAATCCTGGAGGTGGACAGTACCACTGGTTAGGGTGGAAAGTGTTTCTTCTGATTCTGCGCAGTTACCAAGATTCATCACTATATTGCCTAGGTGACATGTATGCAATATGTGGTGATGTGTCATTCTTTATGGTGGTTTGAACTATGTGTCACGGCAAAAGATGTGTCAATATGTGATACGTGTGTGTGCAAAGTGAATATGTGAAAGTGATGTGATAATTGTTTTTCAATGTGTAAGAATGAGAAGTCATGTGATTAGTTACTTTTATGTTAAAACAACAAGTAAAAGTGAGAATATGTGACATATGCATGTTGAATGTGGTAGATATAATGCTAGTATCACCAGTAGATATGTGTTTTATTTCATGATTTAGATGCTTAGAAATGTGCCAAGAAATGAGTAGTGAATTGTATCATGAGTTATATTAAATCCATGTGTATTAGCATGTTATAGATTGTTCATTTAGTACTTACTTATGCTACATGAATCTGTCATAAATTGCTCTGAGTGTTAAACTTGTGTAGAATGAATGTGATAAGTGTTTGGAGGTACTAAGAGGTTGCTTGCTGAGTCTTTGTGGAGACTCATCCTTGCTTAAACATATAGGTGAGGCAGGTATTCTTGAGATCGAGGAGGAGATAGCAAGGAGCAACTCTAGGCGAGAGGAGTAGCTGAGATTTGGAGAGCTATCAACATAGCTTGTACTTTTCTTTTACTTAAGTACTTGAGACGATGTTACGATATGGACTTGTTTATTTGTGGACTTTGTATATTTATTTTGCTACTATATAGACTGTGAGATGTGTGTGGTCATGATGGAATAAGAGTTACTTTTATTTCTGTTGTACTTTCCTTTGTTATTTGTGTACATCTCTACCTACTGTGTTGTGATGGGTACAAGTCCCACTGTGATGGCATGTTTTATATCGAGTGGTTGGTATAATCGTACTAATATAAAAGGGTTTCGGTACATCCTTCTTCTCAGACCTGACCAAACTCACAGAGTAGTCCATTGGCTGAGAGATAAACAACTCTTCTTCTGGACTATGCATGCTAAGAGTTGACACGCTGGCCAGGTACTCTTTCAACTCATCGAATGCCTCTGACAGGCATCTGTCCACTCAAACTGTCACTTCTCAAACACCTGAAGAAAGGACGGCACCTCTCTGCGGATCATGGCAAGAACCTACTCAAGGCCGTAATCTGACGGTAAGCCTTTGAACCTCCTTGATGGTTCTCGGGGGTGACATGTCGAGAACATCTCGGACCTGCAGGGGTTGACATCGATCGCTCAGCTAGAGATCAGATAGCCGAGGAATTTGCTGGCTCGCACCCAAAACACACACTTCTCAGGATTCAGATTCATCCATAGCGCCGCAACATCTCAAAGGTCTCAGAAAAAATCTTTGATGTGGTCTCCGCACATCGACTCTTGACTAGCATGTCGTCGATGTAAATCTCGATGGTATTGTCGATCTGATTTTCGAACATCTTGTTGACAACAATGTAAGTTTCCCTGCATTCTTAAGCGCAGAAGGGCATCCGAGTGAAACAATACAAACCCCTTCTCAGTAAGAAGGCATTCTTCTCCTCGTTCTCGGGCGCCATTCTGATCTAGTGGTACCCTGAATATGCATCGAGGAAAACTGAGGAGCTCATGGCCAACTCTGGAATCGGTGAAATGGTCAATGCGAGGAATGGGGAAGCTGTCCTTCAGGCAAGCCTTGTTCAAGTCAGTGAAGTCCACGCACAGCCGCCACATCCTATCACCTTCTTGACTAAGACTATATTAGCGACCCATTCAGGGTAAAGGACATCTCAGACGGTACCCGCCCGAAGGAACTCTATGAGGTCGTCGTCAATGGCCTCTGTTTGTCGACAGATAGAGGCATCTTTCTATTCTTGACTGTTCGTACCTCGGGGTTCACATTCAGATGATGTTGGATGATCTCTAGGTCGATCCTAGGGAGGTCGGCTTCCGACCAAGCAAAGATGTTGGTGGCAGCCATAAGGAACTCTACTAGAGGACGCTCCAACTCATGAAGCTCGGACCTAAGGACCATGCCCTATCATTCGTGACTTGCACTAAATGTGTTTGCTGGATGACTCCCCTTGACCACACCGATCTCACTAAGCGTCGGTAACTTCAGCTTCTGGTGAAACGTAGAGGGGACTCCCCTCAGTCTTCCCAACAATCCTCGACCGAAAATCGCATTGTAAGACAACATGACCTTCACAACAAGAAAGTCAGCTTCAACTGTTACATGTTGTGGTCGGGTGGCGAGGGTGACTCTTAGCCTAACTGAACCCTCTGCAGACATAGGGGTCCCACTGAACCCAAACAAAGGAGTCGGGATTGGCTTGAGGTCTACAATCATCTCGTCATTTTACAAAGCAGTCATAAAAACAACACGTCAACGACTGCTCCATTATCAACTAAGATTTGGTGTACATCACACCCATCGATGTCAGTGTGGATCGCCAATGCGTTGTCGTAGGGGACATTAAAACTAACAAGGTCCTCATCGGAGAATGAAATATACACCACCTGCTTCATGCTGGTTGTATCTCTGGAGTGCGACCCAACCGCGATCGATGCAACGCCTTCTTCTTCCTCCTCCCACTATCGCCACCACCTGTGAAGCCTCCGGCTTGCACGAGCACTGCCCCTTTTGCGGAGGGGGATCCTTCTCTTCGTCAGAGTTGTCAGTTCTTCCCTTTCTGTCGATGACTTGCTTGCCAATGATGCCAACAATCTGCGATCTTAGCACGTAGATTCCGGCATTGGTCAGCCGTGTGCCCGAAGTCTTGTGGTAGTCACCGTAGAGACGTGCATTCCTCTGGTGCGGGGGCTTCGTCATCGGCTTGGATGCAAAAAACCCTAGACCTTCTTGATGATGGGGAGGATCTCAGACGAAAACCTACTAAATGTCACAGCTTGCCCTCCTATGGAAATCATGGGGTAGCGCGAGGAGTCAGGTGGCGGCTTTCCTCTGCCTGGGGACCTATCCCCCTTCTTTGACTTCTTCGAGAGGGGCCCGCTCCCTAACGCTTCCAGGCCAGCAGGGTGCTGTAGCTTTCCTGCGGCCCCCAGGGTTGATCAAATCGTAGGTACTTTTGCATGTGGGATAGGAGGTCAGCAAAAGTGACCGGGGGCTTCTTTTGTGACCAACGAGATAAATGGCGCGTTGGTGCAAACCTCGGTCAAGATAATAACTGTAGTGCATAGATGAGGTTTATTGATTTTATCACCTCGACTTGGAACCTTTGCGTAGTCGCGGAAGAGCTTGTTCTCCTTCTGCGATAGCAGCCAAAGGTCATCGATGCAGAGAGAGTGTTTCTCGTGTTGTAGAAGTGGTCCAAGAAATTCTACGCCAGGTCGGTGAAGCTGCCAACCGAGCATACCGGGGGAGCCTTCAACCATTGAAGTGCAGCGTCGTCCAAAGTGCACAAGAAAGCTCGGCACTCAAGGCGTCGGAAATATTCACCATCTCGACTGGCCATGGAAGTTATGAAGGTGGTGAACAGGGTTTGTCACCCGTTGTAGTACCGAAATTTGAGAGCTAGAGCATAAAGGATCAGGGCTGACATGATCGCCTCCATGAATGGTGAGGAGGACAGGAGCATGAGGACCGAGGGGGCACGGGCCCCACACTGGAGCACCTCGATCTTCTGGTTGACCTCGAGGAGGTCGTTCTTCCAGCAGAGGTCAGCTGCCGGAGGTGGAGCAGACTCCCTCGTAAGCGGTCAGGCTCTGAAGCTCCGCCCTGCCGCATCTGCCATCATTGCAGGAGTGATGGAGGGTACAACTAGGACCACCTGTGGCTGTATCGAGGCCACAGTTGCCTTTGGGATGAAACTCTTTGCGAGTGTAAGATGGTTGGGAGAGGAGCAGTCACCCGTAGGGGATGCAACGTAACCGAAGTTGGCAATAGGGACCTTGGCTCGGAGTTGATAAGCAACCCCCGAGTAGAGAATAGTTGTTTTGTTTTCCATCATGATGGTGATCCTCTCATGCATGGATGCCATCATACGCTCCACAAGGTCCAAGCAGGCGGAGGTAGCAAGATCACGCTCGCCTGACCAGAGCCGCTTGCTACATTCTCCCATAGTGGAACGATAGTCGCCATCTCCTGCTCCTCTGCTCGGCCAACATTCTTTCCCTTGGGAGCCATGGAAACTAGTCATTTCCCAGTCGGCGCCAGAACATTTCATTTCTAAACAAACAAAATTTCAAATAAGATCTGTATCAGAAAATTTTGAATCTCAGTTTCTTCAAAGCTTATCTAAAACTTTTCTTCAATAATCCTTAAAAATTTTAATAGAAGTCCTAGATTATAAGCATGAATTACTTCTTGAAAGTAAAGGAAAAAGCATAAGAATTAAACCTATAATATATTCTAAATTAGATATAGAGGAATTTCAAAAAAATTAGAAGAACTAAAAGTAATATCATAGTCCAAAATAGCTCTAGTCTCATACCTCTTGTCTTTATGGTAAGATACTATTCTGTACAAAAAGAGGTAAAGTTAGAATGGTAATTAATTATAAAAAAAATAATAAAGAACATAAAATTGGATGCTTTCATATTCCTAGTTGTGAAAGTATTATAAAAATTTTAAAAATAAACACTGGTTTAGTAAGTTTGATGCTAAATAGGGTTTTGGAGAATATTAGCCAATAAAGAAACTATAAAGCTTTGTGCTTTCTCTACTCATATAAGCATTTGGAATGGCTCATTATGCCATTTGGTATTAAAACATACCCTCAAATTTTCAAACATGGATGAATTCAATGTTCAACATTTATGATTAGTTTATCACTTTTTATATTGATGATATTCTAGTCTTCTGAGATACATATGAGAAACATTTAGAGCATCTTAAAGTTGCAAGAGAAATACTTATAAAACACAGTGTAATTCTTTCACCAGGAAAATTGAATTTGTAAAAAACCACGATTGAATATCTAGGAAAGATCATAGATCATGGTAAAATTGAATTACAAAATCATATCATTACAAAAAATTAAAGAATTCCCTGCAACTTTACAACACTTAAACAACTGCAAAGTTTTTTAGAAAATTTTAAACTATCAAAAAGAGTATTCCTCAAATTAAGGGAATTACCTAAGCATCTACAACAAAGATCAACCAAGTAACAAGCAATATAAACAACAGAATATAAAACTGTTACTCGATGGGAAACAAAAAAGATACCTATAACTCTTGATCAATATGTACTTCAAGAAATCCAATATCTTAAACGCATAATCACTAAAGTCCCTAAAACTATTTTTCCTAAGAAACTGATATACTAAGTATGGATAGATGTTAGTAACTTCTTTTGGGCGGAGGGTAATATAGTAGAAGAAAAAACATGGTATTGTTGGATATACTTCTAGCAAATTTCTTTAAAGTAGAGATTATATTCCACTTTATGAGAAACAATTTTTAGCAATTGTCAAAACGTAAAGTGTTTTAAGGCATTGGTTATTACTTGCAAAGTTTTCTATTAATATATAGTAAAGGTCTGATGATCAGTCCATCCCCTTATAATTTTATTTTATATGCATTTTTGGTGATTAACAAAACCTTAACAAATATTTTTAACAAGTTTTTCTGAGTTCATCCACAGGAAAATAATTCAAGCAAAATGTAAGTTATTCTCAACACACTATCATTTAAAGTTCCAGAGCATGCATTCTTCTAAGTACACATCGATTTCTTTATAGTATAACGATTTATAAGTAAAAGAACGATTCTACGTTATAGATTTGATAAGTAAAACAATGATTTCCATCGCTACCAACGATTGGATAAGTAAAATAACGATTTCATCGCTACAACGATTTGATAAGTAAAACAACGATTTGATCGTTGTAATGATTCGATAAGTTAAACAACGATTTGATCGCTGTAATGATTCGATAAGTTAAAACAATGATTCGATCGCTGTAACTATTTGATAAGTTAAACAACGATTTGATCATTGTAATGATTCGATAAGTTAAACAACGATTCGATCGTTGTAACGATTCGGTAAGTTAAACATTGATTTGATCGCTATAACGATCGCTACCACTTCAACATCGATTTGATCGAAACAACGATTTGATAGCAACAACGATTTTCTCTTACTAGAACATCGATTTGCCTTAGTAAAGAACGATTTGCTCAAACAACGATTTCCTCTTACTAGAACATCGATTTGCCTTAGTCAAAGAATGATTTGCTCAACAACGATTTGCTCTACTTGAACAACGATTTGCCTTAGTCAAAGACTTTGCTCAAACAACGATTTGCTTCTACTTAAATAACGATTTGCTTGGACAACGATTTCATTATTCACTCACATAAAATTCATTTATGGATTATAATTATGAAATCAATTTTCTCGTATACAACAACACTCTTCACAACGATTATGGTTTGAATGAATATCATCATGCATTTCATTATTATCTTCTCAGATAAAGCCTGATAATAACCATTCTACTCAACATATTTTTAAAAACCGGTGGAGTCCAAGTCTTCTCGCGCATACTAAGATCTTGATCATTCCATACGAAATCCTCTTGCTTACTTGATGTATCACATAGAATCTTCATTTGTGTGATGTCATGATAGCCTTTCTAGTTTAAGTATATCATTTTACTACACGCTACTAGGGTTGACTGACACGTAGACAAAAAGGAGTTGTCTAGGTATCTGTGTTAATGCATGGAGGGCTTTTGTAGTAAAGCACGTCAAAATGGATCTGTCAACCTGTCGAAAGGATAAAAGATTCAGAAAATCTTTCTTAAGGACGCAAGGACCAATCCAAGCACTTATAGCTTCGGCTTATCTCCACATGCCTACGAACAGTCTCTCTAACGAGCATGAAGCTGTGAGACAACGGGCATCTGAACGGCTACTTCAACGGTCAAAATAATTTGCAGAAGATAAAAAGAAGACTGATGACTCCATGAAGATACACAAGCGAGATACACTGAGCAACACACATAGATCCATCAAGCACTTGCGAGCATCAGCAAGAAGAGCTCATTCCTTTCACGCACCAACCTTGAGCTCTCAGCTCTTTGTGTTTCATTTGCTTAGTCTTTGGAGAGCTAGTGTAGTTCTGAGAGATTTTCGTGTTGCAAATCTCTATCTCTCAGATTCAGCCTCAGATCAAGCAATCTCATATGCTTGGTCTAGGGGCAATTCACCTTTACTCACATTCTGTTGGTGTGTTCCTCTTCTGTTGTGAGAGAAGACTTGTAGGAAATAGTGTGTTGTTATTCCCTTCATTGAAGAAGGAAGACTGTTGCATCAGGTGTTGGTTTGTACCTCTTCGGGGTTAGAAGAGAAGGTCAGCTGCTACTGGATGTGTAAGTGTCCTTAAGGGGGACAGTACCCTTTGTTAGTGAAATCTCAAGTTGTTGCTTGGGGACTGGACGTAGGACTCCTTGGGATAGGAGGTCCGAACCAGATAAAAGTCTCATGTGTTGTGTTTTTTTCTATTAAGTGCTCTTTGTAACGACCCTCTTTATATCGGTACGGTTCTACCAACCCACGTCGATATAGAAAGCATCGCCACAGTGGGACATTTACCCAACACTAGTACGATAGGCTGAAATATACACAAATATAATATCACATGACAGCGGAAAAGAAAGAACTAAATGAGATATCTTATTCCATCATCCACACTTATCCACAGTCCATAAAGAGAAAAGAAACTAGACATTTCATAACTAAAACAAATGAATTAAGTACATTGTCCACATAACTACGCAGAGTCTTTTTTATTACATACTTATGAAAATGAAAGTACAACGCTGAATCTAAATGAGGTCTCCTATTTCCGTTCCGAGTCGCTCCTAACGATCTCCTCGGAAGAAGTAGAAACGTCTGCACCTGTAAGCCGAAGCAAGGATGAGTTCAAAAGAACTCAACAAGTAACTCTAAACACATTAAACTTACATGCATCACCTAACATTCATATTCTCATACCACACAATCACATATAAGCATGGATTTAGCTATTTATGCAAATAGAACCTAAACATGATTTCTACACATATTATACATGAAATTTGTTTAGTACAAAGTGTTCAATAACTTAAAGCCTATCACATGCTCTCTAACACATTTATCAATATATTACACTAAGTTTCATTTAACTACATTATATATTCACATGTTAACATTTGTCATCTTAAACATAGAGTTGTACACATAAAGAAAAGAGACAATTCTAGCATGGATTCTATAATCATATTCACATGAATAACACATTTATACACATGAAAAGCTTGCTGTTTTTCTATGTACATAACATATTCATTTAAGAAGTTATCATTTCACATGCTATCACAAGAGTTCATATAACATATAATCATTACACAATTTCACAGTTTTCACATACATATTCCCTTAAACACAATTTCACATTATTTAAATGCCGTGACACATAGCCCAAACCACCACCATTAGAAAGGACACACACTAATCACAACATATCTATCACCGGGCATTCCAGTGATACATCTTAGTTACTGCGCAGAACGGGAGAAGCACTCTCCACCCTAACCAGCGATACTTGTTAGCCTCCAGGATTAATCCCAATGCCCGTGGGACATCACACAGTATGAACCTTCCTGTGGGGACTTTACCACAGTACAGTTCCACAGCCCTCTAAGGTAGCAGTGTCACCCATCGGCACATTTACACATTTTCCATTTAAACACACACAATTTCACATCATTTTAACCCGTTATTCTCATTTTCACATTCATGCACATGGTTCAGGTTCCCTATCATGGTACTACTGTTAACAGAACTAAATCAGTCACAACTACCATTGATTCTTATCATGCTGTAATTACATTAATCATTTTTAATTACGCTAATCCATACCATTTTCATGATGAAAATATTGTAATAAGTACCTACTGTTATCCAATGAATGTGAAAATTTAACCACAGGTCATTACTGTTCACATATCACATACACGAAGTTTCAAAATTTTCTGAATTATCCGCTATTTAATAATGTTCAAACAGTGATATTATCTCAGGTTAAAATAGCTCAATTTACATAATTGTTATAATTCAGATCTATAGTTCATACTACACCTGCATGCTGACCGTACTAAACATATTTTAATTTCTGGGATTTTAATTATTTTCACACTAATTATAAAAATTTCTACACTAAATAGGCATTCTTAATGTTTTTCTATTTAGAAAATGTAATAATTTATACAGCCATCAGAAATTCATCAAATTATAACAGTACATTTGATGATGATTTAACTACCATAGAAAATTTATGACATCAAGCTTTATCACAAGATCATGTAACAGTAATTTAACATGCTTACACAATATTTCAGAATTTTCCAGTAATTATTGCAGTAAACAAAAATTCATCAAATTTCATAACATACTCCATGGTATATATATACTTTATAACATACAAAATTTACCATATCCTCATACACAAAATCCCGAAAATAGGTTATAAAGGGCAGACAGACCAACTGTTTCTGCCTGAAGAACTAAACGGCAAGGGGTGGCCGTTTACCAGTTAACGGCAACAAAGATCGCCACCAACTTAAGATCTTAACGGCAAGAGATCCTGCCGTTAAGTTCCTGTCTATGCAGAACACATACTGAACGCCACGATCATTGAATGGGGGTTCCAGGACACGAGAAAAAATCCGTAAATTTCTGGGACATACTAGAGACATGTAGGGATGATGTGGATGGGTTACTTGCCTTGGATAAAATCCTCAATCGATGTTTTGAGTTGAAGAAGCTCTCCTCGGCCTTAGCCAAAGAGCCTTCAAATCCTTCTTATCCGGGTTCCTGTTGATCTTCACTGCACACCAGCGTGGGAAGTCATTCCCGGATGTTCAGAGTCCTCTCCAGTCGATGCAGATCGCCGTTGAAGCTTCCAGTAGCCGGATCAAGGGATTCCAAAATCGGGGTTCGCACATAAATGTTAGGGTTTTTGACAAGAGTCAACATGACTAACTAAGTCCTAATCCGCCTCTTTTATAGGGTTTGAGGCTTTTAGGAACGCGATTAGGGTCTAGGTTACCGTTGGGGGACGGTTTCCTAAACAGAGGCAAAGATTTTGGGGGCGTTTCCGGATCTGAAATCGTAACAGATCTGGAACCTTGACGTCACATCACTGGCCACAATTGGAGTTGGCGTCCATCGATGTGGCCGTTGACTCACCATGAACGTCAACTCATGTTGACGCCAACAGGTCGTCTGCACAGAACTTAAAACTGCAGAAATTTATATACACACACATGATATATATATATATATATATATATAATCTACAATGCATACATTATAATAATACTTATTCATACATTAAATAGTAAGTACTATGCACAATAGAATTTATACATCAATGGCATACTTTATACATACATAAGAAATCACCCAAAGATGAAAAATCAAGGGCCTTACACCCTCTCCCCCTTAAAAAACTTTGTCCCCGAAGTTAGATCGACGCTACTCAAACATTGAGGATATTTCTTTTTCATTGCATCCTCAAGCTCCCAAGTAGCCTCCTCTCGCGAGAAGTTGCGCCATAAAACTTCACCGACGCAATGCTCTTGTTCCGAAGATGTTGAACCTTCCAGTCAAGAATAGCTACTGGTTGCTCCACATAAGAAAGATCTGGTGGATCTCTACTGGCTCGTGACTAATAATATGAGATGGATCTCTACATATCTCCTGAGCATAGATACGTGGAAAACAGGATGAACACTAGCTAACGCTGGGGGTAAAGCTAGCTCATATGCCACGTTGCCCAATCGTCTGAGAGTCTCATACGGGCCAATGAATCTAGGACTTAACTTACCATGCCTGCCAAATCTAACTACACCACGAGTAGGCGAAATCTTTAAAAAGACATGCTCACTTACCTCGAACTCCAAATCCTTCCTCCTGTTGTCAGCATAACTCTTCTGCCTATCCTGTGCCGCAACAAGCCTCTTCCTAATCAGCTGGACTTATCCGAAGTCTCCTGAACTAACTCCGGACCATCAGCTGCCTATCACCAGTCTCCTCCCAACATAAAGGAGATCTGCAAGGCCTACCATACAACGCCTCAAATGGAGCCATACCAATACTCGCATGAAAACTGTTGTTATATGCGAACTCCACAAGAGGTAAATGGCGCTCCCAATCATCCTTCCAATCCAGCACACACGCCCTCAACATATCCTCGAGCGTCGGATAGTCCTCTCGACTGTCCATCTGTCTGGGGATGAAAAGCCGAACTAAGCTTCAACTTCGAACCTAACGCATCCTGAAGACCCTTCCATAACCTCGAAGTAAATCGTGCATCTCGATCCGAATGATCGACTTCGGGACACCATGCAATCTAATAATGCTACTAATATACAATCTAGCTAAACTCTCTACTGACTGCTTCTCTTCATGGGCAAGAAATGCGCAGTCTTCGAGAATCTATCTACCACTACCCAAATCGAGTCGTTACCCCATCTGGATCGAGGCAAACCGTAACAAAATCATAGTGACAGCCTCCCACTTCCATACTGGGATCT
>CM024758.1:34954728-35065460 GCA_014218235.1 Colocasia esculenta
TTAACATCCGAATAATTGAAAGGTCAAAATACCCCCAAAATAAAAAAAAAATCAGAATACCCCCAAAAACAAAAAAATAGCATATTTCCAAAACCAAAAAATTAGCATATTTCCACACCCAAAAAAATCAGAATACACCAAAACCCAAAAATAAGAATACCACCAAAACCCCCAACAAAAAAAGATCCCCAAACCCCACAAACCCCAAAAAATCAGAATACCCCAAAATCAAAAAAATAGCATATTTCCAAAACCCAAAAATTATAGCATATTCCAAAACCAAGAAAAATAGCATATTTCCAAAACCCAAAAAATAGCCAGACCAAAACCCAAAAAAAATCAAAATACACAAAAACCCAAAAAAGCAGAATACACCAAAATCAAAAAAAAATCAGCATACACCAAAACCCAAAAAAATCAGAATACTACCAAAATAAAAAAAAAATCAGAATACCCAAAACCCAAAAAAATCAGAATACCCCCAAAACCAAAAAAAAAATCAGAATACCCCCAAAACCCAAAAAATCTGATATTCAAAAACCCAAAACAAATCTAAGTATTATCAAAAATCTAAAAAAATTGAATATCTTATCAAAATCCAAACAGATTTTCTTATTGTCATCAATTTGTACATCTTGTAAACATACTTCTGCACTTCCTTCTTTTAGTATACAAATTGCACGTTTAAAGATTGCTTACCTTTCTCTTCCGCCTCATTTTGATAAAGGCTCAGCCCCTTGACAAGTCCCCGAAGCTCAGCAAGTATTTACACATGCAAGGGGCTGAGCCAGAACAAACGCTTAACTTGTTTGTCAGTAATTTCAGGTACCAAAACGCGGATGCACAAAGGTATGTGTATATATATATGTGCGGCTAAAAGGGAGCCGAACCCATGTACAATCATAAAGTGCCACACTGGGCACGACATCATAAAGGTAAAAGAAAAAGTATAACCTCAATGCAAGGCAGACTGACTCTCGTCGCCTCCCTCTGCAGGTCCAGCCTGACGGCTGCTCTCCACCTCACCTGGTCGACAGCAGTGGGCAAGGCAGGAGGCCCCATCGGCGCCCGTGAGCCGGTCGAGCGCTGTGCCGTTGTAGCATCCCGAGCATTCCTCTCGTACTGAAAGGAAGTCGCGAGGATGCTCTCTGAATAGGCACTGGCACGTCCCTGCTCTCTCGCGCCCTCTCGTCCGCGCCGGTACCTCTCCTCGGACGCCTTCTGCAGGCGCTCCGCGACCCCATGGCTGGTCCTCGCCTCCAGGCACTGTTGCGCCAGGTCACGACGCTCCAACTCCCAGCAACTCCGCTCCTGCTCCCAGCGGGCCTGCTGCCTCTCCAGGTCGCGGCGCTCCAGTGACAGCGACGCCTACAGCTCGACCACCTCCCGAGGAAGCTCGGGCTCTCTCTGATTCAGCTGGGACTGTAGCTGTGTCAGCTCAGCAGCCGTGTCCGCCTCACGGGCCAGGGCATCCCGGAGCTCACCACTCTGCACGAGTAACGAACACAGGTAAGTACAAAGAAACATGTTAAATGATTATCTAACTTAAAGTACTTACCCGTGACAGGAGGTCACGCTCAGCACGCTCCACCGCTGCAGATAACTGCTGCTGGAGGGACGTCACCTCCGGAGCTGGGGCACCCCTGCTAGAAGAGGCCTCCGCTGTGTCGGCACGCCACCCGTCAACTGTGCGGCACGCTATAAGACAAGGATATCAGTGCATGGCAAGTTAAAAACAAAGCAAAGGTATCTACTTCTTTAAGAACTTACCAAGTCTCGAGGGCCGTGCGCACCTCGATTAGCTGCACCTCCGTGCTCGCCAGCTGACCCTGCAGTTGGTCAATCAGGGTGTTCCTCCCGTCCTGTACACATGTATAAATTATAAGGTAGTTGTAATTGTATAATCAGAATGATGCAGGTTTAGAAGTGCGTACCCTCTCTGCCTCATGAAATCGCGGTGGCCATACTCCTCCTATAAGCGCCGCAGGTACGCAATGCTGTCCGGCACATCCGACCCTACCAGCTGGCCTCCCCGGTGCCAGTCGACGTATTGCTCTGGGAAGCGGGTCCGCCAATCCACCGTCTTGGCCTTCCCGCGCGTCTTCTTGCCGATCCCCCGCGGCTCGGTCTCCTCTAGCCACCCCTGGTGCAGTCCCAGAGTGCGTGCCGCCAGCCGAAGGCGCAGTGGCTCAATCTCGTTCAGGCAATGGACCCAAATGTCCCGCCCGAACAGAGGTCGTCCACTCTTCACCCAGGGCTGATCGGCATCACCCTGGTCTGCATAAGGCTCCCACACCACCTGCACAAGCATCAATTAGCCAAATTTCAATAATGCTTAAGCTTAAAGAAAGAGTGTATAAGAAATCCTACCAGAAGTGCGGGGGAATCTTCTTGCCGCAACCAAGGGCCACATTGTCCGCGGCCTCATTATACCCTGAAAATTACAAGGAAATCTAAAATCAGAACGGTCTAAAATAGAAAAATCAGCTTCTGGCAAAAAGGGCGTCCGGCACAGCCGTTGCGTTTCAGTTCCTAATTGGCGTCCACTTCGGTGGTCGCAATTTATATCAAATCGCGACGTTCTAGGACGACGCAATTTGGGACATGAATCGCTCCGTCTGCACGCGACGCGATTCACGCCCCCCCCCCCCCCCCCCATTTCTTCCGGCGCCCGGCGCCCCTCCTCTCTTCTCCGTCTCTCACCCATGGGAAGGAAAGGGAGGGGGAGGGTACTTACCGTGTCAGGACGCACCGGGAGATCGCGCCCCTGCTGCCCTCGCCGCCGTGCCGCCCACGGCCCCTCTTCCTCCTCGGCCGCCACCTCCGCTGCCCCTTCCGGGCGCCGCCATTGCCGCCCCGCCGATGCCGTCGTCGCCGCCGCCGCCGCCGCCTCCCTCGGCCGCCGACACGAGCGCGAGCTCGGTGCCGACGACCGCCTCCGTCGAGCCGCCGCTCGACGAGGCCAGCGTACCCACCGGTGTGCCCTACACCGTACCCTCCGCGGGCCCCGCCGCGCTTCGACGCCGCCCTCTTCTCCATCGGGTGAGAGTCTGAGAGTGAGAGAAGGTGAGAGTTTGAGAGTCTGAGAGTGGGAGAATGTGAGAGAAAGAATGTGAGAGAACGAGAGTGAAAGGGGATGAGAGAAGGCGAAGGAGTGTCGGGGAAGAAGGCACGCGGCAGCTTTCAAAGTCGATTAATCGCGTCCAATACAGACGCCGCTCTTTCTCATCGCAAAGGGCGTCCTCCATTCCTGCCGCGCTTTATAAACATCTGGACCGCACCCATCACGGCGACGCGTATTTCGAACCGCCACAAAATATAAGCGTCTGCCATGTACGCCGCGAATCAGAGTCATCATGACCCATGGCCAAATTGTCAGGGGGCGAAATTTGAAATTTTGATCGCGGCGGTCCTTGTCGTCGCGATTCAGAAGTAAATGATGGACAGCTGTACGGGCTTGGCGCCAGATTTCAAGGATCCTTATTCGCTTCTGCAACCAAAGTCTATTTTAGTAAAGGCGGCAGGTCTTCGGACGCGTTTTACATATGAGAAAGGCGACGACTGTACTGGACGCGATTCACTCTGGTGTTCAGCAGAACAATTTCTCAAGCAAAGTTCTGAGTTCTTAGTTGTGGATTCTGTAATCCAAGAGCCTTTACCATCATTGACTTGTAAACCCCGAAATTTGCAATTTAAAATTTCAGAAATATAGAGGGATAAATTAAATAAACGTATTGGAGACTTCCAATACCATGTGTTAATGACCTATTAATAAGATTGGGCCAATAGAGCATATTTGGCCCAAGGATATGAATAAACTAGGACAGGAAATTGCCCAGAAATTCGTGTATGTAATTATGCAGTAATTAGTGAGGGTAATTTAGGGTTAATATGGATGAGTAGTCATGTAAGGTAAGCCAAAACCGAACTCAATCCCAATTGTGGTTTCCTAAACCTTGGCTACCTCTTTTGGGTAAGGGAATCCCAGATTTTCTGGAAACTAGGAAACAGAGCTCGTAGCCCTTTCCTAGTATCATTAGGACTCTTAACAACATCCTAAAACTATAAGAACTCGTCCCTAAACTCTTGGGGAAGGTTTAACAACGAAGTTGGAGTCGTTTGGAGGCAAGCAAGAACTTCTGAGGAGCAGGAGAAAGGCTGGGAATCCGGAGCTTCATCCCCTGCTCCTTGTTGCGTCCAGAACATCAACGGGTTTTAGATCTTCGTAAAGGTAGGTGTTCTCGGGCCAAGATTAAAGAAAACCAATGCCAACATGTAGTTCTTTGAGTCTAGGATCATTTGCACTTGATTTGCCCAATTTTCATGGAGTATTCATCGTGTATTGGTGATTTTCCCGAAGTCTTGCACAGTTAGGGCTTTTCCGTTCGTCATATTGTGCACCGATTCAAGACCAAATTTGACTAAACTTTCTTCATGAAAGTTCTTTACTTGAAGTCACGATCATCTTCTATGTTGGACGTTTTGTCCAAAGGTTTTTCGTTAGAGAGTTAGGAGTATGATAAGAGAGTCTCTGTTTGATACTGTGATTTCGGGTTTCACTTGATTTTTGTTCTTCACATGTTTTCTCGGATTCGAGACCGAATTTGATCAAACCCTCAACATAAAAATTCTTCTACTAGTTGTCTCTTCATCTTTCATGTTGAACGTTTTGTCCAAATGTCAATCGTTAGAGAGTTATAAGAGTTTGAAGTGAATCGCTGCATGGCATGTGTTTTCGGTCACATGACTCATAAGTTTTGTTCTGGAAGGACTCTAGTGTCGACACTACTTGAACTAGTGTCGACACACTGTCCCAAGGCAGCCCAGAGAGTGTTCTGGGAAGCCCTCTAGTGTCGACACTGCCTCACTAGTGTCGACACCCTGTCCCAAACAACCCAGAGAGTGTTCTGGGAAGCCATCTAGTGTCGACACTACTGCTCTAGTGTCGACACACTGTCCCAGTTTTCCTGAAAGTTCTGGGAAAGCTATCTAGTGTCGACACTACCTGTCTCTAGTGTCGACACACTGTCCCATGTTTTCCAGAAGGGTTCTGGAACCTGTCTCTAGTGTCGACACTACCTGAACTAGTGTCGACACTACCTGACCAGTTTTGCATGATTTTGTCTTGGGTTTGGAGCATGGTGTCGACACCACCTGATCTAGTGTCGACACTACCCTTACAAGATTTTGTATAATTTGGGTCTAATCATTTCATGATGTCTTCAAGCATGTACATGATGTTATATAGTATGCATGGACTTAAAATAAATCAAACCATTAAAGAAATGGTAATGATATGAATATGATTCTAATGTGTAATTTTGATTGTTCTTATGATCATTGGATTATCTTGTGATCTTGCTTATTGTCAATTGATAAGATAAGAATATGATATGAATGTGGGGATGAATACATGATTAGTATGGACATGTTAGTGGTGTTAATGTTATGATTTGCATATGAGTTTCATGGTTACATGTTTTCGGTGTTCAATTGATTATTTGTCATATGCATACATGTTAGGAAAGTACATGTTCTACATATGATCTGTCTTTAGAAACACCCTCATGTCAAGACATTAATGAATTATGAAATAAGATACGTCGTTATCCTGCCTTGTTCTTTTGAGCTGTTTGTCATTCCTTGACTCTATGAGTGATCATGTTCTTTTACTATGAGCTTGTCATTGAAACTCTGTGGCCATAATATGAATATGTTTGTTCGGCACAACGTGGGACTCCGGTCCAAAACTTGATACAATGCCTGTGCAATAGGGCCCTGTCCGGTCCTGGGGAGGAGCGCCCCAACGTACTTGTTAACCGAGGGAGTATGGACTCTTGGTGCTTGGCATAGCACACCTGACATGCAAGATTGTGAAAATGTGCCTCCTGTTTGACTTGATAAGTTTGACTTGACATGATATGATACGTTTGTTCTTGTGAACACATGAACTCTGCTTGAATATGGCCAATCTCTTCTGACATGATTTTATTCTTGAAATATCTGTCCATTGTATATGGAACTCGACAATTGATCTGATATGATATCCGTTCTACTTTGCTATTCAACTTGTTAGAAAAGCATGCATTGTCAGCATACTCATAAGCATATCTGCCTATATAAAATGTTAATCATGTATACTAGTGCCCGCACGTGATTGAGATATAAATCCTACTGAGCTAGTTCGCTCACCCCTATCATCCTGCCCTTTTTCAGGTAGTGATGAAGAACCAGTGGAGTCAGATGGGACTGGGCAAGAGTGACGAGCACCCGTCCTAGAATAGATGACAGTTTAGAAATAGAATTTGAGTAGTCTATGTAATAGTGAAACTTTTCTGGAAGTTTATTTGAATGATGGACCCTTTGGTTAATTCTTCTTATGTGAGGTTGTATCTAGTTGAATGAAATGAATTAAAGTATACTATGGTGACCATATTATAGTCTTGAATGTGTTATTATATTCGATTGTGACTCTGCACTATTCAACTGTGATACGCCGGTTTGTATCGTTCACGTCCCCCGGTATTTATTCCGCTGCTAAATATTCGGGGCGTGACAGTTGGTATCAGAGCCTGAACTTTAGGGTCCAAGGATTAGGAATATGGAATGAAACTAGATTACACGAGTCAAAACCTGTCGTACCTAATGTGAGCATGGGAATAAAAGTCACATGTGATATATTTAGATGACTAACTCATTATTATCTTGAAGGTGATTATTACCTCAATGGCCGCAGAACGTGCCCAGGCTAGGGACATGCAAGAACCATACAGAACTTGACTCAGGCTATCTTACAAGCCACCCAGGGTGGAGGTAATCGCGGAGCCGGTGAGCTCCACCGGAATTTTCGGAACATGGATCCCCTAGGTTTGAAGGGAGTACTAACCCAGATGTTGCTGAACACTGGGTTAAAGAGATTGAAAGGATATTCAGGGTTATGCAATGCACAGACCAGAACAAGGTACTCCTGGCGACTTTCCAGTTGGAAAAGGATGCCAGGGCATGGTGGGAGTCGGTAGAAGCAACCCTAATGGACAACAACTTACATGGGCTCAGTTCATTGAGCGTTTCAACGCCAAGTACTTTTCTGAGAGGGTCCAAGAACGGAAAGCAGCCGAATTTGCGGCTTTGAAGCAGAGAGGACTCAATGTGGCTGAGTATGAGGCCCAATTCTCTCGGCTGTCCCGATACGCTGTTCACTGATTGGGACAGAAAGGATGAAGGCGAAACGCTTTCTGAATGGCTTGAGGCCCCAGTTCATCACCCAACTGGCGCCAATGGACATTCAAACTTATGCTGAAATGGTTAAGAAGGCTCAACTATTGGAAGATGCCATGGAGACTGCTGAAAGGATTAAGGAAAATCCGTGAAACGAGAACAAGTGTCTTCTGCTGGGAGGTATCAGCCGACTATTGGGAAGAAAAGGCCCAGTGGCGGGTAAATGAACCAGCGGATAAAAAGCCGAAGGAGCTAGGTAAGCAAGTAATGGTGGCAACGGAGAAAGGTGTAACATTGTGACAGAGCTGGTCATCGGACTGAAGAATGCTGGAGAGCGCAAGGGAGATGCCTACGCTGTGGGAGTCGTGACCATAGGATCTCGGACTGCCCAATGTTGAAAGAACAAGCCCCTCATGACAAACGTCAAAATGGACAGAAGAGGCAAGGCCGACTGCAAGCTGTCCAGGAACCAGAAACTGCTGAAGAAGGAGGTATCGTGGAAGGTACACTTACTATTCTTTCCCGACCTGCTTATGTTCTCTTTGATACGGGAGCTACGCACTCCTTCATTCTCAAACATTTGTTGATACCCTATCTGTGAAACCAGTCCCAATGAAATCCGGAATAGTTGTGTCAACCCCGATTGGTCCGGGTACCAATCTTACAAACCATATACCATCCAGTGAGGTGTTGATTGAAACCCAAAACCTACCAGCAAATTTAATATGTATGGACATGGCGGGGTATGATGTGATACTGGGAGCAGACTGGATGTCTGAACATGGGGCTAGTATAAATTGCAGGAGAAGTCGGGTAACTTTTAGCCAGTACCCAAAACTAGTGTTCACAGGGGATAGAAACCGCAGGAGATTGTCACTTATCTCTGCACTGCAAGCCAAAAGGATGATGAGGAAAGGTTGTATGGCCTTTCTTGCTGCTGTAGTCATTGCAAAGAAGGAAGTCAAAGTAGAGGACATCCATGTCGTCAGCGAATACGCTGATGTTTTCCCGAAGACTTGCCAGGAATTCCTCCGGAGCGAGAGGTCGATTTTACCATCGAATTGGTCCCTGGTGCAGCACCGGTATCTAGGGCACCATATAGAATGTCCCCCGCAGAACTGAAGAATTAAAAGAGCAACTGATGGAACTGTTAGAGAAGGGTTTCATCCGACCAAGCACATCGCCATGGGGTGCACCTGTCCTCTTCGTCAAGAAGAAAGATGGGTCGATGAGCTATGCATAGATTACAGACAACTGAATCAGTTAACCATCAAGAACAAATACCCTCTGCCGAGAATTGATGAGTTGTTTGATCAATTATCTGGAGCTAGATACTTCTCTAAAATAGATCTCCGATCCGGTTATCATCAATTGAGGATCAAAGGAGAAGACATTCACAAGACTGCCTTCCGAAGCAGGTATGGGCATTATGAATTTATTGTTATGCCTTTTGGACTAACAAATGCCCCTGCAGTTTTCATGCAGCTGATGAATAGCATTTATCGCCCATATCTTGATAAGTTTGTGGTGGTATTCATCGATGATATATTGATTTATTCCAAAACAAAGGAAGAGCATGAGGAGCATTTGAAGATTTCATTGCAGATTTTGAGGGAGAACAAACTATGCCAAGTTAAGTAAATGTGAATTCTGGCTTGAGGAGGTATCCTTTCTAGGGCATGTGGTAACCAAAGATGGTATCGCTGTTGATCCATCAAAGGTTGAGGCTGTGTTGAAATGGGAAAGACCGACAAGCGTCACAGAGATCAGGAGTTTTCTGGGATTAGCTGGGTATTATCGAAGGTTTATAAAGGATTTCTCAAAGATTGCAGTACCATTAACCAAGCTGACCCGGAAGGAAAATCCGTTTGTGTGGACTGATGTGCGAGGGAAGTTTCAACAACTTGAAGAAGTGTCTGACTACTGCTCCTGTCCTCGCCTTACCCACTGAAGAGGGAGGATTTGAAATTTATTCAGATGCTTCTGGTACTGGACTGGGATGTGTCTTAATGCAACAAGGGAAGGTAATAGCTTATGCTTCCAGACAGTTGAAGATCCACGAAGTGAACTATCCGGTTCATGACCTGGAGTTAGCAGCCGTAGTATTCGCCTTGAAGATTTGGAGGCATTATATCTATGGTGAGCAATTTAAAGTCTTTTCTGACCACAAGAGTTTGAAATACCTGTTCTCACAGAAGGAGCTTAACATGAGACAAAGAAGGTGGTTAGAGTACCTTAAGGACTTTGACTTTTCCATCCAATATCACCCTGGGAAAGCCAATGTAGTGGCAGACGCTCTAAGTAGACAACCAGGAACTGTGCTAGCTAGTATGATGCTGGGCGAATGGAAGTTACTGGAGCAATTTGCAAGTCTGAATTTAGACATGGAAAAGAAGGAGAAACAAGTAATGATTTCCAATCTCCAGATACAATCCGGTCTACTGACCGAAATCAGGAGAAACAGGGAGAAGATCCATTCTTAGTTCAGATCAGGGAGAAGCTAGAACAAAGACCGACTTTACTCTATCAGCAGAGGGAAGATTATTCAGAGGTAGAACATGTGTCCCTGATCATGAAGAACTCAAGAAGAGGTTACTGAATGAAGCTCACCAGTCCAAATATACGATTCATCCAGGATCAACAAAGATGTACCAAGATTTAAAAAGGTCGTACTGGTGGCCAAACATGAAGAGGGATGTGGCCGATCATGTGGCATACTGTTTAACATGCATGAAAGTCAAAGCCGAGCACTTTCGTACAGCTGGTGGACTGCTACCACTAGAAATCCAGAGTGGAAGTGGGATAGTATCGGTATGGACTTTATCATGGGATTGCCCAAGACTAGAGGTGGTATGGATGCAATTTGGGTAATAGTTGATCGATTGACTAAGTCGGCTCACTTCTTGCCGATCAAGAGTACATGGTCAGTGGATGTGTTGGCCGCTCTATATGTTAAGGAAGTAGTTAGACTGCATGGGGTTCCATCTAGCATAATATCAGATCGGGACCCTAGATTTACTTCACACTTCTGGAAGGGTTTACAAGCAGCAATGGGTACTAAACTAAACTTTAGTACTGCCTTCCATCCTCAGACTGATGGACAAACTGAAAGGACCAATCAAATTGTGGAGGATATGCTTCGTGCTTTGGTGCTGGATTTCAAAGGTCGATGGGATGATCAGTTGTACTTGATGGAGTTTGCTTATAACAACAGCTATCAGGCTAGTATCAAAATGGCTCCATTTGAAGCCTTATATGGCAGGAGTTGCAGATCACCCCTTTGTTGGGAAGAGGTTGGGGAGAACCAATGGGTTGGACCCGACTTGATTGAGGCCACTGTCCGGAAGGTTCAGATTGTCAGGGAACGTCTGAAGATAGCACAATCCAGACAGAAGAGTTATGCAGACAAGAGAAGGAGAGAACTGGAATTTCAGGTTGGCGAACATGTTTTCTTGAAGGTCTCACCTTCAAGGGGAATACAAAGATTTGGGATCAAAGGAAAACTAAGTCCCAGATTTATAGGGCCATTTGAAATTCTGGAAAGAATTGGTCAGGTGGCGTATAGACTTGCACTACCTCCGCAACTGGCAAACGTGCATAATGTGTTCCACATATCCATGCTGCGGAAGTACTTATTCAATGCCGACCATGTAATTGACCACGAGGACTTGGAGATTCGGGAGGACCTGACTTATGAAGAGAAGCCGATCAAACTGTTGGATCGGAAGATTCAGCGACTCAGGAATCGTACCATACCTATGGTGAAGGTTCAATGGAGTCGAGACGGAGTTACTAATGCTACCTGGGAAACAGAGGAAAGAATGAAGAAAAACCACCCGGAACTATTCTCAGGTACGGACTACACCATTATGCTTAAATTTGGGGACCAAATTTCTTAAGTGGGGGAGGATGTAACACCCCGGAAATTTGCAATTTAAAATTTCAGAAATATAGAGGGATAAAATAAATAAACGTATTAGAGACTTCCAATACCATGTGTTAATGACCTATTAATAAGATTGGGCCAATAGAGCATATTTGGCCCAAGGATATGAATAAACTAGGACAGGAAATTGCCCAGAAATTCGTGTATGTAATTATGCAGTAATTAGTGAGGGTAATTTAGGGTTAAATTATGGATGAGTAGTCATGTAAGGTAAGCCAAAACCGAACTCAATCCCAATTGGTGGTTTCCTAAACCTTGGCTACCTCTTTTGGGTAAGGAATCCCAGATTTTCTGGAAACTAGGAACAGAGCTCGTAGCCCTTTCCTAGTATCATTAGGACTCTTAACAACATCCTAAAACTATAAGAACTCGTCCCTAAACTCTTGGGGAAGGTTTAACAACGAAGTTGGAGTCGTTTGGAGGCAAGCAAGAACTTCTGAGGAGCAGGAGAAAGGCTGGGAATCCGGAGCTTCATCCCCTGCATCCTCTGTTGCGTCCAGAACATCAACGGGTTTTAGATCTTCGTAAAGGTAGGTGTTCTCGGGCCAAGATTAAAGAAAACCAATGCCAACATGTAGTTCTTTGAGTCTAGGATCATTTGCACTTGATTTGCCCAATTTTCATGGAGTATTCATCGTGTATTGGTGATTTTCCCGAAGTCTTGCACAGTTAGGGCTTTTCCGTTCGTCATATTGTGCACACGATTCAAGACCAAATTGACTAAACTTTCTTCATGAAAGTTCTTTTACTTGAAGTCACGATCATCTTCTATGTTGGACGTTTTGTCCAAAGGTTTTTCGTTAGAGAGTTAGGAGCATGATAAGAGAGTCTCTGTTTGATACTGTGATTTCGGGTTTCACTTGATTTTTGTTCTTCACATGTTTTCTCGGATTCGAGACCGAATTGATCAAACCCTCAACATCAAATTCTTCTACTAGTTGTCTTCTTCATCTTTCATGTTGAACGTTTTGTCCAAATGTCAATCGTTAGAGAGTTATAAGAGTTTGAAGTGAATCGCTGCATGGCATGTGTTTTCGGGTTCACATGACTCATAAGTTTTGTTCTGGAAGGACTCTAGTGTCGACACTACTGACTAGTGTCGACACACTGTCCCAAGGCAGCCCAGAGAGGTTCTGGGAAGCCCTCTAGTGTCGACACTACCTATCTAGTGTCGACACCCTGTCCCAAACAACCAGGAGTGTTCTGGGAAAGCCATAGTGTCGACACTGTCTCTAGTGTCGACACACTGTCCCAGTTTCCTGAAGTTCTGGGAAAGCTATCTAGTGTCGACACTACCTTCTCTAGTGTCGACACACTGTCCATGTTTCCAGAAGGGTTCTGGAACTGTCTCTAGTGTCGACACTACCTGAACTAGTGTCGACACTACCTGACCAGTTTTGCATGATTTTGTCTTGGGTTTGGAGCATGGTGTCGACACCACCTGATCTAGTGTCGACACTACCCTTACAAGATTTTGTATAATTTGGGTCTAATCATTCATGATGTCTTCAAGCATGTACATGATGTTATATAGTATGCATGGACTTAAAATAAATCAAACCATTAAAGGAAATGGTAATGATATGAATATGATTCTAATGTGTAATTTTGATTGTTCTTATGATCATTGGATTATCTTGTGATCTTGCTTATTGTCAATTGATAAGATAAGAATATGATATGAATGTGGGGATGAATACATGATTAGTATGGACATGTTAGTGGTGTTAATGTTATGATTTGCATATGAGTTTCATGGTTACATGTTTTCCGGTGTTCAATTGATTATTTGTCATATGCATACATGTTAGGAAAGTACATGTTCTACATATGATCTGTCTTTAGAAACACCCTCATGTCAAGACATTAATGAATTATGAAATATAAGATACGTCGTTATCCTGCCTTGTTCTTTTGAGCTGTTTGTCATTCCTTGACTCTATGAGTGATCATGTTCTTTTTACTATGAGCTTGTCATTGAAACTCTGTGGCCATAATATGAATATGTTTGTTCGGCACAACGTGGGACTCCGGTCCAAAACTTGATACAATGTCTGTGCAATAGGGCCCTGTCCGGTCCTGGGGAGGAGCGCCCCAACGTACTTGTTAACGAGGGAGTATGGACTCTTGGTGCTTGGCATAGCACACCTGACATGCAAGATTGTGAAAATGTGCCTCCTGTTTGACTTGATAAGTTTGACTTGACATGATATGATACGTTTGTTCTTGTGAACACATGAACTCTGCTTGAATATGGCCAATCTCTTCTGACATGATTTTATTCTTGAAATATCTGTCCATTGTATATGGAACTCGACAATTGATCTGATATGATATCCGTTCTACTTGCTATTCAACTTGTAGAAAAGCATGCATTGTCAGCATACTCATAAGCATATCTGCCTATATAAAATGTTAATCATGTATACTAGTGCCCGCACGTGATTGAGATATAAATCCTACTGAGCTAGTTCGCTCACCCCTATCATCCTGCCCTTTTTCAGGTAGTGATGAAGAACCAGTGGAGTCAGATGGGACTGGGCAAGAGTGACGAGCACCCGTCCTAGAATAGATGACAGTTTAGAAATAGAAATTTGAGTAGTCTATGTAATAGTGAAACTTTTGTGGAAGTTTATTTGAATGATGGACCCTTTGGTTAATTCTTCTTATGTGAGGTTGTATCTAGTTGAATGAAATGAATTAAAGTATACTATTGGTGACCATATTATAGTCTTGAATGTGTTATTATATTCGATGTGACTCTGCACTATTCAACTGTGATACGCCGGTTTGTATCGTTCACGTCCCCCGGTATTTATTCCGCTGTAAATATTCGGGGCGTGACAACCTTGACAGCCTTTTTTCAAACTCAAACACAACTGACTTTATTTATTTACAGCTTGCACCAATATTTACCAAGCGCATTTGAGACAGCATTTCTCAGATCGGAGTTTCTTAAACCCCGCCAGGTCGCCTTCTCATTCTGCATTTTCCCTTCATGGAGGCCGGCCTCCTGAAGATGCATACTTTCCATAGGGCCTTGATGTGTTCGCCTCCCGCCGTCTTGTGGTGCCGAGTTCCCGACGCTGATAGGGGGATAGTGACGCCCTCAAAGACGCGACGACGGAACACGAGCTGGGAAGGCACGGTGTGGATTTATCACTACAAATTCAGGATGCCGATTAACGAGATCAACACAGGGCGCCAGCTGCTCCGCAATCCCGATTCGAGAATGTGTCGGAATCACGTTTGAACACTTCCTCGGATACATCTTGGAGGTAAACGCATCAATCTTGCCCGAGGTCTTTAGTTGTGGCGCGCGATTTGCCACTCGCCCTTCCAGGCCAATAATGTGTCTAATTGCTTCAGGGACTTGTGGAACAGATCCGAGACGAGGTGGAAAACCGTCCTCACTTAAATAGAATTTCAGATGCAGGTCGGCCCGCATGTAAGTAGAGCATAGATCCATACAGGGGCCTACCTAGGCTTGACGCTGTGAGTCCGCTGTAAAGGAAGGCAAGGATAGCTGGTCCTAATCTTTCCCCCTCCCAAATGGCGCATACTGCGCCCAACTGATCCGGCTCCAGCACGCTGTCCGTTGATGTAAAGAGGATTGCTCCCGCCACGCAGAATGGCAAACCCCTTCATCGCCCGCTCCAATTCACCATCTTCAAGCTCTCGCTTAGTCCAAACCGCCAGCTTTTGGAGGTGGATGCCTTTGTCAGTTCGTATTTCATAGGCCCTCTTGCATCCATGAAGCTTTTAAGAACAGATTTGCTGGTGTGGCTCCTCGGCGCGATCATCATTTCATCTTCTTCACCTTGCTTCATCCGCGAAGGCCTAGAAACACCTCGACCTCTTCCAAAAGAATAGTCGCTTCAAAGTTTTTGAAGAGGAAGGTTTGGGGTTGGGGATGCCATACCTCAACTAATGCTCCCATGGCGGCCCAATCCAGATGTACCTCGTGATTTTCTTCGCATGAACTGCAAGGTTATTGATTCCCCATCGTTTGAGAACGTTAGTCATGCCTAGAGTAATGCTTGAGGTGAGTTGCTGGAGCCATGGTAGGCGCATGAAGCGTCGGTTCCCCGGGAAGGGCGGGTAATCCTTCAATTATAAGGGTTGAGTCATAAGAACGCCAAGAACACGCTAATCAAGCTAAAAGGGGCAAAACCGAACTCAAGTCTACCTACCGCATTAGCTTCAATAAGCTTGCTATATGGCCATCCACTTGACTCAAATTTGAAATTCCCCCCTCTTGGTCCCTTGAAGAAGAAGGACCACCATGCTCCATCTCCACCAATCTCCTTTCCTTTCTCCCTCTTAGGGCCTTGTGGGGAGAAAGAGTGAGGGGAGTGGGTTGAGAAAATGAGGATAAGGATGTGTGGGGGAGGGGTTGATGTGTAAAGGGGGTTTGGAGGAGTTGGGTCGGGTGACTCACCCAGTGTCTAGAAGCATCCCACGCTATTCCTTGTATCCAAGAGGCAGAAAAAGTGAAAATTTTGGGTTCTGGACCGCTCCTGCAAATCGCGTCCACTAAAGTCGCCGCGATTTTCTTGGTAAAGGCGTCCGGTCTAATGGACGCTATTTTGAATTATCATGCTTTTTGTGAACTAATGTGTTTTGTGCTGCCTAATACAGGATTCGAGATATTGCCACGTTACAGGAACACGAATATCCTCGACAGCCTCCATCGGTGTTGTGAACAGTGCATTCTACTATACAATATACTTATTAAAGCACATCAAGGACCTCGAAGGCCTGATGAATCTGGAATTTGAGTTCCCCTTCACTACCAAAAATGAGGATAATTCCAGAGAATTCTTGCTCTTAAGGATAGGCCGTTTGCACTACAGGGGGACGATGGTTCCTTCCGGTGTCCTTACCCCTGCAGTACAACAATATTATCCTTGATTACTTGATATTTTGTTTTGTTTTATGATTGTTTTCTTTTAGCCCAGCATGCATTGAACACAGGTTTTCAGGAAAGGTACTTAAAAAGCTTAATTAAAGATAATCACTTGGTCCGTAATTGCTAAAGCAACCCGAATATTCCACTCAGAGTCCAGTACTCAGTTTATCATAAAGTTGTTTTAAAGATCTTTATTTTTAGGGAGAAACTCGTCCATCATGGATCCTTGTCATTTCCTTTACTTTACTTTTTCGATCCACCTCCGGTCGTGGAGCACCACACGAAGGTGAAACCTAACGGATTACGTCCTTAGGAACTTCCTGACGACGGAAGTTGATCATTGCATTGTCTTTACTTTCCTTAGCTTAGTTATCTTTGATTGATGAGTTTCCTCTCAAAAGAGTTTCCAAAGAGCAGCTTTGTTATGAATTGACGAACAGCTCCAGTCATGTGCCTTAAAAAGGGCGTGTCTCATACACCTTGGCATTTGCTTTTCAGTTGTTCTGCTTCACTCCGCTTCATTCACGCCACCTTGTTTACGTCATTTCGTGTCATTCCGCTCCGCTCCCTTACAAAGCAAACGCCAAGGCGAGGCATCTGTAGACACGCCAATTTTCCAAAATTGACAAGTTCCGGGTTGCGTTGTAACGCCTCAAAGTGACTGTCTTAAAGTTAACTTTAGTAATTTTCCTATTTTCCTACCCTTTTAGGGATTTTAGGGTCTTTTTTAGAGAAGTTAGAAAATATCAAAAAAAATCCTAGAAAGGGCTCTGGGCACTGTTTTAAATCGCGTCCAGCATAGCCGACGCCTTTTATGGCGCTATGAATGCGGCTGCCCGAGCCAACGTGATTTTGTTACCGCCTTTGTAGCGCACTGAGTAACCGACGTTTAATCGCGTCCACCAGGCCCTCCGCTATTTAAAAGTCAATACATCACGACCGTGTCAGAGTACGCACGCACTGACACATGGTAGGGGACATGTCGCAGCAAGAAAACGCGTCGTTTCTGTACGACGCGATTCTTAGCCGCCTGACACACCATGCCGCTGTCAGGTGTCAGAACGGTGTCAGAATTACAAATCGCGACCAGATGGGCCGCCGCTATTTTCAAACCGCCAGGCGGTAGTTAATCGCGACGTTCTAGATGGATGCATTTTTTACCTGAATACGGTCAGGCCTGTCAAATCAATTTGACTTTCTAAATCGCGGTGATTAAAGCCGACGCGATTATTAAATTTTGTCGCGCACCGTAATCATCATGTTTTGGTAGATTGATGAGACATTAAGCAGTTGTTAATCGCGGCAAGTCAGGCCGACGCATTTAAGCTCTTTGAAGGCGGTGACTGTTCTCGACGCGATTTTGCCCAGCATTAAAACTCCGCGCAGAAGCCCATTTCCAGCCCCCCGGCCATTTTGTCCTGAGAGGGAGAAGGTTTTAGAGAGAGAGAGAATGTTTTTAGAGAGAGAGGAGAGGGTTCTTAGAGAGAGAGAGAGAGGGCCTTCATCTCCCTCAACGGCGGAGCCTGCATGCGCAACGTCTCTGCTTCCGGACCTTCGTCTCCCCGTCTGGAAGATCCCGTGGTGCTGTACGCGACGTTCCGGGACGCCGGACGATCCTCCGTTCGATCCATCCACGTGGAGACGTCGTCATCTCAACATCTAGAAGCGGCTCCCGTTTCATCCCTCTCTCTCTTCTCTCCCTCTTTCTGGGCTTTTTAGACAGTACACACACACACGTGCATGTCTTCTCTCACCTACTTAGGGGTTTTGCATTCTAGTCCTTAAAAGGTGCGTTCGCACCCCTTTTGACGCCCCTTTCTATAGCCTTCTGTTATTTTCACTTACTACATTGTCGTTTAAACCCGTTTGTTCGTCCTTTTGTTGTCTTTCGTTTCAGGTACCGAGCTGAATCTCCTTCGCCGGCCGGCTGGTGGAAGGAGAGGGAAAGAAACCCACGCCCACACATCCCGCTTCTATTCTACGTAGAAAGGTACATGTAACCCTTCACCTACCCGTCCTCACTTTTGGTGCTTTTTAGGAAAAGCACCTGGCGATTGCGTTTTATTATTCCTTTCCGCCCATTCTGTCCGCCCTATTCCGGTCCGTGTGGAGACGACGTTTTTTCGTCCTCTTCGGGACGGGAAATAACCGCATCTACATAGGGCAGACTCTTCCAGTCCTACCCCCAAGAAGAGGAAAATTACTTCCACTTCCTCCATTTCCTCTGAACCTAATATCCTCCCTTGTGGTTCTCTCTCACAGTGGACAACAAAATAACCCACTGTATAGGGAATACCTTTCCAAAGTTGTTCTTGCCCCATCATAAACCTTCCTTTTCAAAATATTACAGATCATTTGAACACTACACTTCTCTTTCAAAATCCGAAAATTCCAAAAATATTCTCTCTTGCCCACTCCAAATCAGAAGATCAATGGGGCAAAGGTCACAAGGATCTCTTCAAGAAATTTATTCTTGCCAAATCTACTAGATTTTTTTTTTTTTTTTTGATAACGAGGAACTCAACGTAGTGGCTTAGAGCTCAGTGTTCAACACCAGGAGGTCAAGGGTTTGAGCCTTGCCATAGCCGTGATATTTTACACGTATTACACTTTTTCCGCTACATGATAAACCCCGGGTGGGGAGGAGTATATTATGGGAGGCACCAGGTAATCCCCCTCCCATAGGAATGGGAAGAATCGAACCCACCACCTATCCTTTGGATATGAGATGAGTTACCAATTCTCCATGTTTCCCTCCAAGGGACCACTCCCTGACCTTATCTGAGTGGTTCAGGATGTATCATAAAGAACTTTGGGCACCCTACATTCAAAAGGAAATCAAGATGGTCAGACACTATGTGTTGTTCAACAACTACAGATATGTCCATCGACTTCCTGAAGTTCAGCTCAGCCAGTTCAAAAGGGCCATTTCAGCTCTCACTCCAGACATCTCCCATACTTCAGATGTTCAGGTAGATTTTGCTACCCTCCAAGTGCCTGAAGAGATAGCCCTTCCTCAAATCCATTTTCTAGTTATGGAATCCTCTGTAGGATCCATCATCTTTGAGCGTTTTGCCATAGTAATGGGCAGAATTAAAGTACAGAAAGGCTGCCTGGTTGCTTTTCCTAGATTCCTATTTAGGGAATATCACCAGGGGAATGTAAGTGCTGAAGTTCTAGCCTCCATTCTGTCTGAATGTGAAAGGCTGACATCCTCAGAATGGTCCAAGTTCTATCCTTTGTCAGCTCAGCAGTTGTTTGCACTCAATGAAGCTCAGGCCAGGGAAGGCAAACCAGCCATTTCTCCAGCTACTTTCTTGGATATGAATTCTATTCATCTTATTAATGACCCTTTCAAAGTCTAGGAGGAAAGATACAAAGTTTATGTGGCTATGTGCAAGGCTCTCAGAGATAACCTCAACCACTATCCTGTGACCATGGACCAATTCCTCACCTGTGCCAGCTTTGGGACTCGTCGTTTCCTCAAGATGACCATGGACAAGGATGCATATGCTTATCTCCTCTATCAGCACCTAGATCTTCATCTCAAAAGGATGGCTTCCTCCATGGGACCAACCTACTCTTTGTCTTTTGGAGTCTTTAAAACTCATTTTGAAGAGCAGGAAGCACAGGCATGGGAAACCATCTTTATTTTGCCTCTCTTTTGTCTCTTGCCTTCTATTTACCTGTACCTCTGCAAAGTTAATGAAATACATTTCTTTGTGTACTCCTATTTTCTTTCTCTTTCTTTCTTTGTCTCAGATTGTCTTTTTGATCAATGCAAAAAGGGGGAGAAAATTTGTATGTCTGAAATACATTCCAATAATTTTTTTTAAGGAAGAAAATTAGCATGTCATATCTTCAGACTGATTTCAGATATTTTCATCCATGCTTATTGTTCAGTTTTGTCATCACCAAAAAGGGGGAGATTGATGATCAGTCTGTTCCCATGTAATTTTAATCTATTACATATGTATATTTTGATGATTAACAAAACCAAACAAGAGTTTATCAATATATCTAATGGTTATTTCATAAGTCTTAAGTACAGGAAAAATACCAAGGTCAAACAAGCAAATAAGGTATGCATTACTTCTCTGAAGCTTTAATATTTCTCTAAGTCCATATCGATTTCTGTTGAACATCATAACGATTTCTTTATAAGACTAAAAAGTCATGTTGTTTCAAACAAGTCGATGCTGTAACGATTTCATAAGTGACCGTAACGATTTCTTTAGAAAGCGTAACGACTTGCCTGTCATAACGATTCTATAAGTCATCGCAACGATTTCTTTAGAAGGCGTAACGACTTGCCTGTCATATCGATTCTATAAGTCATCGCAACAATTTCTTTAGAAAGCGTAACGACTTGCCTGTCATAACGATTCTATAAGTCATCGCAACGATTTCTTTAGAAAGCGTAACGACTTGCCAGTCATAACGATTCTATAAGTAATCATAACGATTTCTTTAGAACTCGCAACGACTTGCTCGCCGTAACGATTCTATAAGTAATCATAACGATTTCTTTAGAACTCGCAACGACTTGCTCGCCGTAACGATTCTATAAGTGCTCATAACGATTTGCTTTATGCAACGATTTCTTAAGCGCTCATAACGATTTACTTTCTATAACGATTCGTTAAGTGTTTCACAACGATTTCTTTAGTGAACACAACGATTTGCTTTCTATAACGATTCGTTAAGTGTTTCACAACGATTTCTTTAGTGAACACAACGATTTGCTTTCTATAACGATTTGATAAGTGTTTCACAACGATTTGCTATATCTCATAACGACTTGGTCAATCTGTCTTATTCATAACGATTTCATAAGTCATATAGATAACATCTTTATAGTTTATATCGACTTGATATTTAAAGCATTGAGATGTCAAAGTCTTCTCTTATCTGTCTGACTGCTGTGCATTTAATGAAGACAGAACGTATCTACTGCATGCATGCAGATGATATCTTTTCATTATCGTGCATACTCTGTCAAAATCTTTAGATCAAACTATTTGGCATTGCTATTTTGGTGAAAACTCATGTCAACGTTTACTGACAACAAGAGACAGCCTAGCTGTCTATTTCTAGCATTTAATGTGTGCAGGATCCTAAAGATGTTCTGTCATACAACGTTGGACCATACTGACGCCAGAAGACATTATTTCTTTGCGTGCTCAAAAGGATAAAAGATTTTGAAGCTTCCAAATGACAAGCAGTCTAACGTCTACCTATCTAAGAGACAACGGTTACTTCAACGGCCAGATTTCAAAAGAAGATATAAATTCAGACAGAAGAAAAGAACGAGGATCATCCAAGTAGAGAACACTATTTGAGGCAATTCAAATCTTCTGCTAGAATCCTAAGAGCCAAGAAACTCATTTCTTCTCGTGTTGCTCTTTGCTCTCCACTCTGTAGTGAAAAAATCTTGAGAGAGCTGTGTAGTTCTGAGAGTGCGCTAGCTTAGATTCTTGCTCTCAGTGCTAGTGGCTTCAGATCTTGCTTGTCAAAAGCCTGATCTAGGGGCTTGATCTTATTCACTCTCTTGGTGTTGTTTCCCTTCGGTTGTAAAGGAAGACCTGGTGGTATCAGGGTGTTGTTTCCTTCGGTTGTGAAGGAAGACCTAGTGGTATCCGGGTGTTGTTCCCTTCGGTTGTGAACGAAGACCTGGTGGTATCCAGGGTGTTGTTTCCCTTCGTGTGAAGGAAGACAAGCTGAGTGGGTGTTGTTGCGTCCTTAGGGGGACTGTACCCTAGTTAGTGAAATCCTGAGTTGTTGCTCAGGGACTGGACGTAGGACTCCTAAGGAGAGGAGGTCCGAACCAGGATAATCCTTTGTGTTGTGTGATTGTCTTCTTTGTGTGTTTGATACTTAAACTAACAGTCACTAACCTCCTTCGAAGATCGTTTGTGTGAATGTTTTTAGTTACAGGTATATTCTAGATTATTTTTTAAAAGACCCATTCACCCCCCCTCTGGGCTCGTCAACTGGGCAACAATCTCTAATAAAATGATATCTGACCTCTATGTGCTTCGTCCTGGAGTACTGAACTGGATTTTTCGTGAGATTTATAGCACTTGTGTTGTCGCACAGCAATGGGATAGTCTTGATGTGCAATCCATAGTCCTCAAGCTGTTGTTTTATCTATAGGAGTTTAGTGCAATAGCTCCGAGCAACTACGTACTCAGCTTCAGCTGTTGATAGTGCTACTGAATTTTACTTCTTCGAAGACCATGAAATCAAGCATCCTGTAAGAAATTGACAACTACCACTGGTGCTTTTCTATCTATTTTACATTCAGCATAATCAGTATCAGAATATCCAACTAAGCTAGTTTCACATGATTTTAGATACCATAAGCCTAGATCATGAGTTTTAGCTAAAATCTAAAAATTCTTTTAACAGATATTAAATGGGATTCTTTAGGATCAACTTGATACTTGCACACATGCATACGCTGAATAAGATGTTAGGTCTACTAGTTGTCAAGTAAAGCAATGATCCTATCATGCCTCTATACAGTTTTGATCTACTTTCTTACCTTCTTTATCACTGTCTAAACTAGTGGATGGTCATTGGAGTGGACAAAGGTTTAGCATTGTCGAATCCAAACTTTTTCAACAGCTCTTTGGTGTACTTTGCTTGACAAATATGTGTACCTTCTTTACCTTGCTTGATTTGTAATATCCTAGGAAGTAGTTGAGCTCTCCCATCATGCTCATCTCGAATTCTCCCTACATGAGCTTCTCAAAATAGTTACACAAGGATTCATCAGTAGATCCAAATATTATATCATCTATATAAATTTGCACAAGTAATATACTTTTGACTTTTGACATAATAAACAATGTACTATCTACTGTCCTCTGATAAAACCATGGTTTAACAAAAATGCACTAAGTCTTTCATACCATACTCTAGGTGCTTGCTTTAAACCATATAATACTTTATGTAATTTAAAAACATGATTTGGAAAATCTTCATCATCAAAACAGGAGGTTGTCTACATAGACTTCCTCCTTTATGTATCCATTTAAAAATGCTGATTTTATATCCATTTGAAAATGTTTTAAATCCAATGCACATACATAAGCAAGTAAAATTCGAATAGCCTCTGTCTAGCTACTGGTGCATGGTTTCATCAAAATCTATGCCTCCTGTTGGGAATAGCCTTGAGCTACCAGTCTAGTCTTGTTTCTAGTGATAACACCAGCTTCATCCATTTGTTCCTGAATACCCATTTGGTGCCAATCACAGGATGATCTGATGGTCTCGGAACAAGGGACCAAACTTGGTTTCTCTTGAACTGATTAAGTTCATCTTGCATGGCTAAAATCCAAGATTCATCTTACGTGCTTCATTGACTGTCTTTGGCTCAATGTGAAACAAATGATAGGTAATCGCAAGGAATAACATTACCTCTTATTCTTACCCCAACTGATGGATCTCGAATGATGTGTCCTTCGGGTGATCCTTTCTGTATCTCCACTCCTTTGGAAGATCATCATGAATAATTTCTTTTGTTGTAGTTCTTCCAAGGGTGGATCTTCATTATCCTTGAGGATGTATCTTTCAGTTTTTTTGATAGATTTCTGCATTTTCATCATCACTATCTACTTCCTTTCTCAAGGAAGGGTTAGACTCATCAAAAATAACATGAACAGTTTGTTCAATTAATAAACTATGTTTATTAAAAACTCTATAGCCTTTGGGTTTAGAGGCATATCCTATGAAGATTCCTTCATTAGATTAGACTCTAACTTACCTATGTCTCTTGCCATTGTTGTGTATAAAGTATGGACATCCAAATATTCTGAAGTGACTGATCTTGGGCTTTCTTCTTGTATAATTCATATGCGTCTTCTTCAGAATGGTCTGATCATCGCTCTATTTATAAAGTAACAAGTTGTGTGATAGCTTCAGCCAAGAAATATCGTGGAAGGTTATATTCTGATAGCATTGTTCGGGCCATGTCCAACAATGTTCTATTCTTCCTCTCAGCTACTCCATTCTGCTGGGGAGTTCATGGTCTGAGAAGTTATGTTTATTCTTGATCATCACAAAATTCTGCAAACTTATCATTTTGAAATTCTCCTCCATGATCTGAACGAATGCTTATTATGCTGAACTTCTTGTCCTTCTGAACTAACTTACTGAACTTTACAAAACTGTTGAATGTGTCATCTTTATGTTCCAAAAATGATACCCATGTAAATCTTGAATAATCATCAACTATTACAAATACAAAATTTTCCTCCTAGGCTAGTGGTTCTCATTGGTCCAAACAAATCCATATGTAGCAATTCTAGCGGTTTGGAAGTAGTTACTACTGTCTTTGACTTGAAGGAGGATTTAGCATGTTTTCCTTTTGCACATGGTTCATAAATACCTTCTGTCTTGAGCTTATCGTAGGCAGACCTTCCACTAAATTATGTTTAATTAGCTTCCTTATTCCATCTAAGCTGCAGTGGCTCAATCTTCTGTGCCAAAGTTCAGCATTCTGATCTTATTTGCTGCTAGACAGACATTGTTCCTTCAATTCTCTAGATGCAGTACATACAAATTCTTTTCTCTACAGGTTCGAACACAGTCACATCATCTTCATAATAAGGCACTTAGACTCCTGAAATTTGATTTGTTGACCCTTGTCACACAGCTGGCTGATGCTTATGAGATTGTGCTTGAGTCCTTTGACGCATAATACATCTTCTATAGGAGTTTTGCCTTGACTTCCAATCGGTCCACAACCTATCACTGATCCTTTTCCATTGTCACCATAAGTTACTGTGCCTTCTTCATCTTTAATATGTGAGAACAATTTCCTGTTGCCAGTCATGTGCCTTGAGCACCCACTGTCTAGGTACCACTTTGATACTCTAAGGTTTCCCTGCAATTAAAACACTAAGATTTAGGTACCCAAGTTCTTTTGGGTCCTTGCTGGTTAGTTTCCTTACCTTTTCTTTTAGGAATCCACTTTAAGTGTTTTGTTGTACAGGTTATTTTAGTATGTCCTAATTTATTGCAATGACTGCAGCATGATATTTTATTTACTGTTTCAGTTGGCCTGTATTTAAGGTTAGATTTATTTTCAGTATTTTGTTCGGCTACAAATTTTGGAGTTGGGTATATTTTAGGATGGATGATTATTTCTTCATTGTCAGGCGGAATATATCCTAAACCATGCTTTTTCTTACCTGATCTTCTTGCTCCTTTTAATATTAAAGATGATTTACCATTTGTGAATTTTTCAATTATATTAGTTAGATATTCATTGTCTTTTGATAGTGTGTCAACTTCCTTTTTAAGTTTAATTATGGTTTCCTGGTTTTCTAGGTTATTATCTATTCATTTTAACTTTTAAATCTTCACATAATAGTTCATTTCTTCTTTTTAATTCAGAGATTTATTTTTCTAGCTGCTTAGTTTCAGATTTTAATTCTGAGTTGGTGATCTCTAAGCATCCATGATTTTTCTTGGTGGTTTTTAATAGCTTGCATACTTCCTTATATTTGCTGTATAATTCGTTGAAAGTATCTTCTAAACTATCAGAATCAGATTCATTACAAGAAGTAAAAGATGAGTCAGATGTTACCTTATCTTCAATGTTTGCCATGAAAGCCAGATTGGCTTTTTCTTCTTCTTCATCGCTGGAGCTTGACTCACTATCTGAGTCACTCTCGTTGTTCCATGCAGCTGCCATGACTTTCTTCTTGTATCTTTTGAATTTCTTCGAGTTTTCCTTCTTCTTAAAATTTGTATTCTTCAGTTTTGGACACTCAGCCTTGATGTGTCCAGGCTTCTTGCATTCATAACATATTGGTTCTGGCTTCTTGACCTCTTTTCCTTCTGATCTTTTGAGTTCTTTTCCATTCTTGAAAAATCTTCTTCCAGACTGGTACTTTTTCTTTGCCAGAATACGCTGCAATCTTCTAGAGAGAAAGGCTTCTTCATCTTCGCTAGTTCCATTGCTTTTATCACTATCTGATTCCTCATTAGATGTGTCTTCTGCAATTTTGAGAGTGTTGCTATGCTTCTTCTTGCTGGAGGATTCTCCAAGCCTTTCTATGTTTATCTTATGGGCCATTAGTGACCCAATGAGCTTCTCAAGTGACATTTTTCTTAGATCATTGGCTTCTTCTATGGCTGTCACCTTCAGAGTCCAAGAGGCTAGTAGGGATCTCAATATCTTTTATACCATATCTCCCATGACATAGGTCTTTCCAAGCCCAGCCAAACCATTGGTGATATTTGTGAATCTACTATACATTTGTGTGATGGATCTCCTGATTGCATTTGGAATCTTTCATATTGAGCTACCAGGATGTCTATTCTTGTTTCTCTTACTTTGTCGTTCCTTCATATGTAATCTTGAGTTTTTCCCACATTTCCATCGCTGACTTGCACGCTGAGTTCCTATTGAACTCTTTTTTGCTTAGTGCACAACATAGTATGCTTTTGGCTTTGCTGTTAGGGATACTTCTTTTTGGTTCTTCTGTCCAGTTTTCTCTGCTGTTGAGAACTACCAGGTCTCCTTCTTCTATGATAGACCAAAATTGGAAATCGAGACCTTGAAGAAAGAATTCCATTCTAGTCTTCCAGTAGTTGTAATCTTCACCATCAAATAGAGGGGGTCTGTTGACAGACTGACCTTCTGCATACCCTTGAGCTGTCATTTATCTTTGTTCTTCAGACCGTGAGATCTTCTTTCTTGATGAGACTTGGCTCTAATACCACTTGTTGCCCAGATAGCAAGCCTAGGGGGGGGGATGAATGGATTGCTAAATGCTCTTTATAAATTAAAACCTATCAATAAAAACACTTAACAGAAAAATACTAAGATCGATAGTTAGTGTTAGTGACAATAAAGACAACAATCAAACACATAACACAAAGAAATTTTATCCTGGTTCGGACCTCCTATTCCAAGGAGTCCTACGTCTACTCCTCAAGCAACAACTTGAGATTTCACTAACCAAGGGTACTGTCCCCCTTAAGGACCTTACACATCCAGCCGCAGTGGCCTTCTCTCCTAACCCCGAAGAGGTACAAAACACCACCTGATACACATGTCTCCTTCCTCAACGAAGGAATAACAACCACCTGTTTCCAACAAGTCTTCTCTTCACAACCGAAGAGAACACATAGAGAATTGTGTAAAAAGGTGAAAGGCCCCTAGACCAAGCTTATAAGAGTTTACTTGATCTTAGGCAATGTCTAAGAGAGAGACAAATTTTCAATACGAAAAATCTCTCAGACAACAGTTTGCTCTCCAAAGACTAAGCAAGAAAAGCTGAGAGCTGAGAGCAAAAAAATCAATGGTGGAGTGATGCGAAAAAGCTCTTCTAATTGATGCTTGAAGTTGTCTTTCAGTTGAATGAGAAGCTCTATCTCTCGAAAAAACTCTTTCTTATGGAGTCATCAGTCTTCTATTATCTTCTACAACATTTTTTGACTCTTGAAGTAGCCGTTCAGATGCACGTTGTCTCACAGCTTTATGTTCGCTAGAGAGACTGGTCCACTACAAGAAAAAGCAGAAATAGCGACCGACAGGTTCGGTCGCTATTCGGTCTTTGTTCGGTCGCTGTACCCATCGGCGACCGACTAACCACCGAAATGCGACCGATCAAATCGGTCGTTATATATCGGTCGCTATACAGCGACCGATTGTTATCGGTCGTAAAATCTGTCTCTGATAGCGACCGAAATATATCGGTCGCAAGGTTCGTCGCAAATAGAGACCGCCCTTTTCGGTCGCAGGTGGTCGCCCACAGCGACCGATAGTTGGTCGCTGTTACGGTCGCTAACAGCGACCGGTATTTATGGTCGCTAAGGCGGTCGCTAATTTAGAGACCGACTTAGCGACCAAATATTGTCCGTCGCTATCGGTGAAGCGACAATTTTAGCGACCGATCAGCGTCGGCATTCTATCGGTCGCTATTCGGTCGCTAATTTGACAATTTTTTTTTTAGAAATTACATAAACAACAATAAATCACCTGATAAATAACAATATCACCTGATAAATAACAATACCCAAACACACAATAAATCAACTACACAAATCACAATCTCCACAAAGTTCAAATCATCACATAAAATACAAACACACAAACTAATCATACATCCATAACAAACCTCAAATTCATCACATAAAATACAAACACACAAACATCATACATCCATAATAAAATGACAACATGCACATAACTAAAATGAAATCACAAATCCTCCGCATATGTGTCATCCTCATCCTGGTCGTCGTCTCGTCCAACATCTCGCGACGGATAATCCTGCATATTATTTAAAAAAAATAAAATTAAGTACTTAATAAAGAAATCAATTATTCTTGAAAATTAAAAGCAAGATATTTTTCATTTAACTGAAATTGACGAATGATAGTTTTAAACGTTTTGCTCAAATCGGTAGTCCAATTTGCAGTCCAATTTGAACTCCGTCAGTTTTTACGTGTTACTTTCACCCCCCATGTCGTGTTTAAACAATCGATAGATTGATTGGACATTTCTTTTCAATTTCGGACTCTCAAACCCAAGTTCATAGATTTGAAACTAAAGTAGTTAAGAAAATGCAAAATTATTTGTCCATGCCATATCGGGAGTCCAATTTGGACTCCGTCAGTTTCTACAAGTCATTCTCACCTTTCCGGTCGTGTTGGAGTCATTGACAAATTAATCGGACCTATTTTTATAATTTGACCCCCTTAAACCCGATTAAATTAGTTCTTCTTAAGAAATGTAAATTTGTGCATGAAGTTCAAATTTGGAGTCCAATTTGAACTCTGTCAATTTCTACGGGTTACTTTCACCTCCCATGTCGTGTTGGAACAATCGATAGATTGATTTGACCTCTATTTTCAATTTCGGACCCTCAAACCCAAGTTCATAGATTTGAAACTAAACTAGTTAAGAAAATACAAAATTGTTTGCCCAAGCCATATCGGGAGTCCAATTTGAACTCCGTCAGTTTCTACAAGTCACTCTCACCTTCCCGATCGTGTTGGAGTCATTGACAAATTAATCGGATCTATTTTTTATTTTTGACCCTATTAAACCCGATTAAATTAGTTATTCTTAAGAAATGTAAATTTGAGCATGAAGTTCAAATTTGGAGTCCAATTTGAACTCTGTCAGTTTCTACGGGTTACTTTCACCTCCATGTCGTGTTGGAACAATCGATGGATTGATTAGACTTTTCTTTTCAATTTTGGACCCTCAAACCCAAGTTCATAGAGTTAAGAAAGTGATATTTTTCCCTCCTCAATCTAAATTCTTATATTTTGTAAGATGATATTTAGAGTTAACAAATAGAAAATCAATAAAATAAAATACTTACCGGAGGCTGCTGTGCAGGAGGTGCAGGAGGTGCTCTATTACCAGGAATTCCCAATTCTACGAGCATCTGGGAGACGGTCTGAGAGACGATGGTTGAGATATTCTGAGAGACGGTCTCGTTGACGATCGCCCTAAACATATCCGGAGTCATGGTCGGGCCGGCACTGGAAGAAACACCTGGGGCTGCTGGTGTGGTAAATGGAGAGGTCGCATGTGAGACCGAACTCGAGCATGATGATATCACCTGGTCGTGCCCAAGCTATGTCCAAAACCATAGACATGGCCTTTCTTGGGTGTCCCAGATGCTGCAACCCAAATGTCAGGATCCAACTCTGGACGCTGACTGTCATCCCCGTACCTCTCATCCATTCCTCTACTATATGACTCCTGCAAAAAATAAAACAAATAAAACAAAATTATTCTACAGTTTAACCACAATAAATGAAAACTATTAGTGTATACACTTACCGCTACCTCCCGAGCTTTCTCACTAATGTAATCATTTGTCCCTTTCTTCTTATGAGTTTCATCAAAAAGCTCTTGAAATTGAGGTGGCCGCTTGAGCTGTACTTCCTGTTATTCAAATAAATCACAGTTTATTATTAGATTAAAAAATTCACAAATGTAGAAGTATACTTACCAATCTCGCTTTATGCGTTGCAAAGGAGACAGAGCCACTCGTGTGTACATTCGCTTCAGGATGCGTGCTGTTTGCTTTGCTTTGCTTTGCTTGAATTTTCACTCCATTTCTCCGCTCCCCAAATGTCGCACAGCTCCGTCCAATACTCCTTTCTCATCCACACAGGCCCATGCTCCTTCCATTCGTTCTTATCTGTACTTGCACATGCTCTTTCTGCAGTTTTTCGGACATTGTACATAAGATGTTTGAAATTTGCTCTTGCAGTACTTGTCCATGCAGATCTAGCACGTAACTCATGTGAATGCTCTGTGAATCGATGATTCTTCTACATATTAACAAAAAAAAAAATTATATGTTACATAACAATAAGTGTGTTCAAATAAGAATTGAAAATGACTTAATATGATAAAATAAGATACATACCAAGAACATAGAGAACAATAAATCCTGAACATCCATCGGAAAATCAGAAAAGCGATGGATGGGGCCTGGAATATGTGCTTGAATTGTCTTTGTAATAAATTGTGATGCTTGGGCTGGCTCTATTTTATTCCTGAAATTGAGAATATTAATACCACAATGACGAATAGATAACAAAAATAATGCATTACATACCCTTCATTTATCCACACTGCCCGCATCGTCTCATTATAACTGCCCTCCCCTCGTGATGACTCGTCTCGTCATCAGCATGTACTATACGAATTAAATAGTATAAATAAAACAAACTATAAAAAAAATAGAAATGTAAATGAACATACCTGGTGTAGATCTACTCGCCATGTGTGATGGAGATGCAGAGGCTGTCAATCTACCTGCTGCCGATGGTAAAAGTGCAGAGGTCGTGGGTCCTGTAAAGATAAGAATAAGATACCACAAAAATATAAAGAATTTTTAAACAAAACATACAGTGCATTATACATGACATATTTACCTGCTAGGTAGTAACGGTGCAGAGGTCGTGGATCCTGAAAGGATAAGAATAATATACCACAAAAACATAAAGAATTATTTTAAACAAATACTACAATGCATTATACATGAAAGTATACATACCTACTGCGGTGGTAGCGGTGCAGAGGTCGGTGGTATCGGTGCAGAGGTCGATGGTACCGGTACAGAGGTCGTGGGTCCTGTGAAAATAAGAATAAGTTACCACAATGACATAAAGAATAATTTAAATAAATACCGCAATGCATACAAATCAAAGTATACATACCTACTGCCGGTGGTAGCGGTGCAGAGGTCGGTGGTAGCGGTGTAGAAAAGGAAGTAAATCTCCTCCTACTACCCTCTCCCCTCCCACTACCCTCACCCCTCCCACCTGAAGAAGTCCCACGCCGTCCTCGAACCATATCTTCAACTGGTAATAAAATACATGCATATTCATCAAATAGTGGAAGAAAAATGGGCAGACACGGGAGTATTAAAATTACAGAGTACCCTCATTTTAGGTAAAATTGTATACCATTAATCAAACATCTCCATTTCATCTTCAGATGTTGGAGATATATCAAATTCAGCATTCACATCTTCATTATCAGATTCATTTTGATCACTAATATATCCTCCTCATCGGAGTCCCCCAACTGTATTTCAAGTTGTTCTGGTTCGACTTCTTCCACTTCATTCTCTTTAGATAAAGACAGTGCCTCCACAGATTCATCACTAGAAGCAGGCAAGTCTACATCATCACCCAAATCTGATTGAAAGAATTCGGAATTCACATCCAACTCTACTGTTTCAGTCAAATCCAACTCATAATCCGGGAAAAGCCTTGTCTTAACCTTGCAAACTGCCCACCAATCATTTCTTTCTTTATTTCTAGACGATGGATACTTTGTATAATAGACCTGCTGGGCTTGTGCGGCCAAAATGAATGGATCATAAGTATTCAATTTGGACTTATGTCTGATATCGACAATCCCATATGTTGTGTCATTTCGAACAGAATTTGGATCAAACCAATGACACTTGAACAGAAATATATGGTTGTCATCTCCGAGATATTGCAATTCTAAGATCTCCTCAATAATACCATAATAATCACATTCATTTTCATTATATGTACTTCCTTTCACACATACCCCGCTGTTCATTGTTGATTTATTCTGCCCATATTGTCTAGTGTGAAATCTATACCCATTCACAATAAATTATGGATATGTACGTGCAACTTTCGATGGGCCATAACTGATCTCTCGAATTCTTTGATCAGTAATAAAACCATTTTCAACCTACATATGGAGAGCACACTAGTCAGAATTAGTCATAAATTGGCCTAACAAGGAGAAAGATTAGTAATAATACTTACACGATATTTCAGCCAAGAAGCCAATGATTTTTCTCGTTCTTTTTCAACCTCCATGTCAGAGAGATATGGACATCTTTGGATTAATTCTGAGTCAAATTGTCTGTATTATGAACATTGGAGCATTATAGATGGAATGAAAATTAACAAGTTATGGACATAAACGTAATGTGAGCAGAGAACTTACGCAACATAAGATTCAACCTCCATACAATTTAAAAGGATGTAAATTTCTGCACAGTGCAATTCTCTATCATTTAGCATCCGACACGAAGAACGTCCATACGCACGTCCAGGATACTTAAATATAGAGAGCCGATCAGAGTGAAAGGAGTCTCCTCCATCATCATTACGTGGTGGCCGAGTACGACGAGTTTGTATCTCAGGTTCAAAGTACATTGAACAGAAATTTGATATTTCTTCCATAATGTACGCCTCCGCAATGGAACCCTCTACTTTTGCCTTGTTGCGAACTTTCATTTTCAATTCATGCATGCACCTACCAGAATGTTCATAGGATAATGAAAAACACATCAAAAGATATTGAATTATGAGGAGAAAATATATATAAATTACCTCTCAAATGGATACATCCATCTAAATTGTACTGGCCCTCCTACTTTAGCTCATATGGTAAGTGTATAAGCAGGTGCTCCATTGAATCAAAGAATGAGGGTGGAAATATCTTTTCCAATCTACAAACTGTCGTGATCACATTCTGTTCAATAGTTTCCACATCTTCATACCTGAGCTCTGATGTACATAAAATTTTAAAAAACTGACTTAACTCAGTCACTGCTCCCCATATCGGCTTCGGCAGCATATCACGAAATACAATAGGTAACAACCTCTGCATGAACACATGACAGTCATGACTTTTCATTCCATATATTTTCCCCTCATTTGTATTCACGCAACGAGCAATGTTGGACACATAACCATCTGGAAATCTCAATTGTTTTAGCCAAAAGCATACTTCTTTAATCTGTGCAGCTCCAAGGGCGTAAATTGCTTTCGGTTTAACTGTTGTACCATTTCTATCAAGAAGTTCCAGTTCTGGACGTTTACAATGTATTTTCAAGTCTAAACGAGCATTCACATTGTCCTTTGTTTTGCCTTTTATGTCCATAATGGTGTTGAACACATTATCAAAGACATTCTTCTCAACATGCATGACGTCGAGGTTATGTCGTATAAGAAGAGTTGACCAATAAGGCAATTCCCAGAAGATACTTTTTTTGACCCAGTTGTGATCCTTCCCAAATCCAGGGAGATGTCTTGTGCTGCTCGACAATTGTGTTATATCTGGTAAGTTCTGTACCCTTGCTGCTAAATGTGGACCAGACAACCGTTCAAAATCAGCTTCTTCCAATTCAATTTTGTTCTTTAAGAATGCATCTTTTTGCCTTCTAAACGGATGGTCCCTTGGTAGAAATTGTCGATGACAATCAAACCAGCATGACTTGCCACCATGCTTAAGTACAAATGATTTGGAACTGTCCATACAGTAAGGACATGCTAGTTTTCCATGGGTGCTCCAGCCAGATAACATTCCATATGCAGGAAAGTCATTTATTGTCCACATCAATGCAGCCTTCATAGTGAAATTTTGCTTTCTGGATGCATCATAAGTAGTAACCCCATCGGTCCATAACAATTTCAACTCATCAATCAACGGCCTGAGATATATGTCTAGTTTTTTTCCAGGATTTTTTGGACCAGGGATCAATAATGATAGAAATAAATGCTCTCGTTTCATGCACATATTTGGCGGAAGATTGTATGGTGTCACGAAAAACTGGCCAGCAAGAGTAGGAAGTCACTGAACCTCCAAATGGATTGAATCCATCAGTACATAAACCCAGTCTTACATTACGCGACTCTTTTGAGAAAGTAGGGTGAGCACAGTTAAAGTGACTCCAAGCTTCGGCATCTGCAGGATGAGTGATTACATTATGTTGTCGACGTACTCTTTCCGCATGCCATCTCATATGTTGAGCTATCTTTGGTGACATATACATTCTCTGCAATCTCGGTGCAATAGGAAAATACCGCAATGACATATATGGTATATCTTTTTGCTTTGAATTGTCCCCTTTCTTAGGCTTGAATCTATCATGACCACATATGGAACATGATACCTTACTTTTATCCTCATTATAATATAGCATGCAATGATTAGGACATGCATCTATTTTCTCATATCCAAGCCCTAAGTCAGTGACCATCTTCTTTGCACGATAAAAATTTTCAGGTAACTTCTCATCTTGTGGCAACATACTTTTGATAATCAGTAACAAACGATCAAAACAAATCTCACTGATGTGAAATTCAGATTTCAAGTTCAATAATTGTGACACCGCAGACAGTCGAGAGTGATTTTGACATCCATTCCACAATGGCTCATCAGCATCTTTGAGTAGCTGATAAAATCTTTCAGCTGTCTTGTTTGGCGGTTCTTCATCGTGTACATGCTCCTCATGAACATTGAATCCTGGACCAGCAGCATCTATGACCATATCAACATATGAACTCCACTTCCAACATTGGCAGGCTCGGCAGGCTGGAAGGACCACAATGTTTCACCATGACATATCCAGTTTGCATAATCTTTAACAAACCCTTTCTGTATAAATGACGTTGTACATCCCATGTTGTCAGCCACTTCAAATTCTTACAGACTGCACAAGGACATCGGATACGACCCTCACAATCTACAGCTTCAATAGGATTTCTCAAAGCAAACTGAATGAATCTCTCAACTCCATTTTTAAATTCCGTAGACACCACCTGATCAACTACTCTACGGTACATCCATGAACGATCTTCCGACATTTTCCCTGTGCGAATGAAATGTAAACACACAAAACTTAACATGTCTAACAAAATAAAAAGTCCAACCCTTTCCTCACATCGTCCATCTCTGCCATTTTAAATAGGAAGGAAATATCATTTAGATTTTCACTTTTAAACCATCTGTGAAGGTTTGATCGCACGATTAATTACTATATGTGTTGTGTTATTGCTAAAAATTTCGGCAGCATCTCCCCACACCTCTCCGATATACACAAAATATTTATTGATTAAGAAATTTTCTTAAACACTTACTAATAAGTGGTTAAGAAAATAATCAAAATCAATAAAGGTATATCAGAGAGGAGTGAGAAGACGCAACCAAAATTTTTAACAAACAAACACAAACACATATAGTAATTAACCACCTAAGTGCGATCAAACATTCACAGACTGTCCAAACGGGACAATTCAAGACTTTGAGTTAGATATACACGTTCTCATCATTCAAAATGAGAACGTGCACATCAATCCCAAAGTCTTGAACGGGTAGGTTGATTGACACGGGCTTAACACGCTCTCCTAAGATGCGTGCAATGTTAGGTTGCACCCACGCATCTCAGCTCACATACAACACCCAACTAATTAATTATTGACAAGATAATAACACATTCTAAAAACATAGCAGTAACATGTGAAATTGGCAATACATGTACACAATGAAAACAAATTTATTTTAACATCCAACACATTCATAAGAGCAGAAATCAAATATAGCAGGATACTATTTAGCTTAAAGACAACACTCTCACTAACTATGCAGAAATCAAGTAAAAAATTGATGGTATCTCACTGAATAAGGCAATAATAAAACACACTTTACTTCTTCTACACTGAACACCTTTTCAAGTCACCGACTGCTCTTCTTATGTTAGTACTCTGATTAATTAACTCAAAGATTATGTATAAGTGAATGAAAGAACTAATGAACAACAAGAAGGCAAGGTAGAGCTGCCCACACAGAGGAAGATTGGCATCCCCCTAGACTGCAAACAGTATGATCTTTATTCCTCCATCTAGCTAAACGAGCACAAGTACATGCTCGCTCAAACTAGTGTGCATATGATCTTTATTCCTCCATCTAGTTAGACCATTGGGATAAACATAAAAATTTTGAAAGGACAAGGCGGAAAGAAAGTTTCAAGGTGACCAAACAGGACGTCATATCAGAATTTTAGTTGACGAAGAAGCACACACCTACTTAAAGTTTTCGGTGATGAAGGTGATGTACATGCAGATGAATCACCTAGTCAATCCTATAATGTATGCATCATATTGTGATGAGCCAAAGTTAATTTTCCTTACAATTTAAAACATATATATATATATATATTATTCTACAAATGTATGCAAATATCATCCAGTCATAATTCTAACAAAGACGAAAAACTTAACTTTATAAGATGTGGGGTTTTGATAACAAAAGCATATATGTTAACCGAAAAATTAAAATATAAAAAATATTGCATTATTGGATTGGGGGAAGGGGCACTATGAAAGTAAAAATCTCTAGCTATTTATTGCTCTTCTTTAAAACACCATTTATAAGATACAAATAATGTGATAAGCATATAAGGGTACGAGTGTAAGGCTGACCACCTGAAGGGAGACTTTCACCAGAGTTTAGGACTCACCAACAGTATCTTCGGGAGGAACATATGCTCAAAACATAGATTTCAAAGATTTTCTAAGGAGGAAACATATGCTCAAAACATAGATTCAAAGATCTGTCATGGCTTGTGCCATGCTTTGATTGTCCAATCTGTAAACTGTTGGTATGGAGCTAGGCATGGGCGTCTGTTCACCCTTCACAATGGCCTCTGTTCTCTAGTTGTACCTGTAATTTCCTGTGTGAATGAAACATCCACCTTCACTTGTCCCAAAAAAAAAAAAAGTACAGAAGTTTAAAACTTTTTGCCGATGCCAAGTACAATCCATCCTACCTATGGACATAAAAGACACAAGCATATATATATACCGCGTAACAACAGGAACTGGCAAGCATTTCAGACGACTTAATTTCTGATTGTCGTATTATCGGAATGGCGCCCAAGGTTCCTAATTTCAGTCAGCAATAAATAATAAAGTGCCATATGATCACAAGGCTGTCTGTTCACTCCAGCCCTTCGTTGTAGGTGAAAGTTTATCATTGCATGCTCGCTCAAAATGGTGGGCCGGAGGGGGAGAGTTCTTGCATCTCGCTCAAAATGGTGGGCCTTGCAGTCTCAAAATGGTGGGCCGGAGGGGGGGAGGGCGGGGGTTAAGAGGGACAGACAGAGGGAGGGCCGGAGGGTGAGAGGGTGGGTGAGCTGGGCAGGGGGATGGGGAGGGAGCGACGGGGAGCTAGGTAAGGGGGGGCGATGGTGGTAGGAAAGGGGAGGGGTCTGGAGGTTGGGGGTGGAAGGGGGGGGGGGGGGGGGGGGGGGGGGGGGGCGCACAGCAGAGGGATGTGGGGGGGGGGGGGGGGGGGGGAGCTAGGCAGGGAGGGGGCGGCGAGGCGCACAGCAGAGGGATGGGGGAGGGGGGCGCCTAGAGAGAGAGAGAGAGAGGCTTACCGGTGAAGCCGGCGGGAGGCGCGCGGAGATGGGAGCAGGCGGCGGCGAGGAGGCGCGTCGACGGCGAGCAGGTGGGGCGTCGACGGCGAGCAGGCGGGGCGTCGGGGGAGCTGGCAGGGCGTCGACGGCAACACACGAGACGGCGACGACAGTAGCAGAGAGGGGGAAAGAGTTGGTCGCGGCGAGAGGGGGGGGGGGGAGGGGGGAGTTGGTCGTGGGGTAAAAGTAGGGCATCAGCGACCGCTTTGAGACCGAACTAAAATCGGTCGCAATATCGGTCTCATATGTGCGACAGATTTTATCGGTCGCTATATGGTCGCTATTTGGGACAGATTTGCGACCGATTTATTCGGTCCCAAATTCGGTCGCTATTTCCGCTTTTTCTTGTAGTGGGTAGGCATGCAGAGGTGAGCTTGCAGCTACAAATGCTTGGATTGGTCATTGCATCCTCAAGAAGATCTTCTGAATATTTATCCTTTTCGACAGGTTGATGGATCCATACATTACGTGCTTTACTACAAAAGGCCTGCATGCATTAAACACAGATACCTAGACAAACTTTTTATCTACGTTATCAGTCAACCCATGTGGTCGTGCAGTAATGATATGCTTAAACTAGAAAGGATATCATGTCATCACACAAATCAAGACCCTATGCGATACATCAAATAAGCAAGAGGATTTCGTGTGAAATAATCAAAATCTTAGTATGCGCAAGAAGACTTGAACTCCACAGAGTTTGAAAATATATTTGAATAGCATGGACATTATCATGAATATCTGAGAAGATAATGAAATCATTGTCCAATCAAATCGTGATTTAACTACGGTAAATCGTTGTTCAGGTAAGAGCAAATTGTTGTTTGAGCAAATCGATGTTGACTAAGGAAAATCGTTGTTCAAGTAAGAGCAAATCGTTGTTGAGCAAATCGTCCTTTGACTAAGGCAAATCGTTGTTCAAGTGAGAGCAAATAGTTGTTTGAGAAAATCGATGTTGACTAAGGCAAATCGTTGTTCAAGTGAGAGCAAATCGTTGTTTGAGTAAATCGATGTTGACTAAAGCAAATCGTTGTTCAAGTGAGAGCAAATCGTTGTTTATGCAAATCGATGTTGATTAAGGAAAATCATTGTTCAAGTGAGAGCAAATTGTTGTTTGAACAAATCGTTGTTTCACTTATCGAATCGTTACAGTGACCAAATCGTTGTTTCACTTATCGAATCGTTACAACGACCAAATCGTTGTTTCACTTATCGAATCGTTGCAGCGATCAAATTGTTGTGTAACTTATTGAATCAATTTCTAAGTAACTTATGAAATCGATGTGAGATCAAAATCGTTATGTCACTTATGAAACCGATGAGAGACAAAATCGTTGTTTTTCTTAAGAAACCAATGTTCTATCAAGGAAATCAATGTGTACTTAGAATGAATACATGCTTTAAACATTCAATAACAGTGTATGAGAATTACTTAGATTTTGCTTGGCTAAATTTCCTGTGGAGGAACTTCATAAAGGATTGTGAAAATCTTTGTTAAGATTTTGTTAATCACCAAAAAAAGCATATAAAAAATAAATTATATGGGGATGGACTGATCATCAATCTCACCCTTTTTGGTGATGACAAAACATAACAAAACATAACTTGTAATGTGCTGAAATAAACTTAAGTAAATTTTTGGATAAGTTTAGAATATGTAGATATGTATTTCAGAGTGTGTTATTTTCTCCCCCTTTTTGTCATTAAGCAAAATGAAAAGTAAGAACTCATGAAAAGAAGAGAAGAAAGATAAATGGAGCCAAGCAACACTATATTAATTACTGAGGTGGCACAGAAATGTAGAAGGCAGGTGACAAGAGGGAGGCATGGCGAGTAATGATGGGCCAAGCCTTGAGTTCCTACTCTTCAAAATGAAGTTGGAAAACACCCTAGGCAATAGTGTATTGGAAGGCCCCATAGTAGGAACCATCTACTAGATATGGAGTTGCCTTTGAGCTTCTAGAAAGTTGACATATTCATCATTGCCAAGAGAAATCTTGTAAGAGCTGGAGGTTCCAAAACTAGCATGCTGCAAAAACTGATCGATAGAAATTGGATAGAATATATGGTGCTCCATCAGTTCCTGTTTCAGAGCAACAAAAACCTTATACCTTTCAACCAAAATGGCAAATGAACCTTGAATAAGATGAATGTAGTTTAGATCCAAAAAATCTTCAGCTGAAAGAGTGGGTTGACCAGAATTAAACAAGGAACTATTCAGATTTTCCAGCTGCAGAGCAGAGTTGTGATAGTGCTTTGCCCAATCAGAGGTGAAAATCTTTCACATTCATATAAGAGGGGAGCAAGCACATCGGATTGATATATCCCCTATGGTATTCTCTAAAGAGAAATCTGTGGAAGGCAAGCAGATGACCCTCCTGAACTGAGATTCTGTCCATGACTCTAGCAAATCTCTCAAAAATGATGGGACCTACTTCAGAATCCATGACCAAAGAGTGAAGCTTGGGGAGAAAAGACAACCTCTGGGAGCTTTAGAGTAGCAAAATCTACCTGAAGGGAGGTATTGACTGGGTTTTCAGTCCTCAACTGTGCAATGGCTCCCCAGAATTGACCAATCTGGACTTTAGGCAAGTTGTTTACTAATCTGTAGTCTTGGAACATCTGAAAGTGCCGGACCAATTTGATTTCCATCTGGATGAAAGGTCCCCAAGACTTTTTGTGGTGTATTATAAACCACTCTGATAGTATGAGAAGATGGTCTGAAGGGGGGAACCGTTCAGATCTGGCAAGTAAGAATTGTCTGTAAAGAGACTGATGGCCCCTAGCCCACTGGTCTTCAGTCTTAGACTTAGCCATTGAAAAATTTTGGACTTATCTGATTTGGATATGTGGGAGAGAGGAAGAACAATATGGAGGTGTTCAGTGAGGTTAACGTGCGGGAGGCCAAAAATTGTAGCAAATGTACATTTTTAAAGGTATTCACAGTATATGGAAACAATAACCTTAGTTTTAGGTAAATTTTCTGTAGCAATATCATACATCATGACTATTTATTCTGAATTTAGAACGACGATCAAACATGCATATTTTACCCTTAACAAAAATTCTATAATTCACAATTATTTTCAAAAAATTAACAAAATTCATGGTTTTAACCTAACATCATACCCGAACATCCATAATTTTATAGTGTGTGCAAACATCCAGAAATCCCCAAAAATCACCTCACACAATTAAATCCACAGTTCTATAAAAAAAAACAGATATACTTGACGGCAAGGGGCTTGCCGTCAGGGTGGGTTAATGGCACAATCGATTGGCGTTAACTCAAGAACTTGGCGGCAACAAGGTTGCCGTCAACCTCATGTCTGCAGATAGTGCAGACCGAACACAGAAAAATACAGAATTTCAGGGTCTAGGACACGATCTAAAAATCCAGAAAAATATCTAAACTCTAGGTGATAAGTCTAGGAACGAAACCCCTAAGTTACTTGCCTCTCTAAAAATCTCTGAAGATCAAATTTTGGCGATGAAGCCCTCCTCGGCCAAGCCAAAGAGGTGATGTCCTTCGCCTTGATCTGATCCCCACGCTTGTGTAGTTGATCCCTCGGAGTTAGGAGAGCTCCACCACTTCTAGTAGAACCTCCCAAATGTAGAAGATCACCGGAGAAGCCTTCAGATCACCGGATCAAGCCTCTCAAACTCTCTCTTTTTCTCACCCTGAAACCCAAATCCCTAGGTGAGAAAAGCCCTCTTCTAACTGAGATGTCTAGGTTATATAGACAATAGAGTCGGGGTAAACCTAGGTCTTAAGAGTCCTTACCGTTGGTGATATGTTTCCTAAATGGACTCCAGAGAAAACGGGACAGTTTCAGATCTGAAATCCAAAATACAGCCGGAGAAGTAAACTGCCACATAGCTGTCGTCAACCAGAAATAGGCGTCAATCGATGTTGACGTCTAGATCCTCTAGCCACAGGGTAAACGGTACAAATGTTGCCGTCAACTACCCCTTAACATCAAGGGATGATGATGTTAAGAAGGAATTTCGAGCAGAACACATAAACATCAAACAGATATAATATACATAGAAATTGAGGGCCTTACAAATTAAGTGATTAATGTGTCGAGATTGACACTACTACAATAGAAGGTTGTGGAGCCATGTTGTAGAAAAGTCTCTATAGGAAGGCTCAATGTGTATGTGATATCCTGTGGGCATTAGAATGAAATCTAGAGGTGGACAAGTACCACTGGTTAGGGTGGAGAGTGCTTATCCCAGTTATGTGCAGTTACCAAGATTTGTCACCATATTGTCTAGGTGACAGATATGTGATATGTGTTGATGTGTCCTTCTTTATGGTGGTTCGGACTATGTGTCATGGCAAAAGATGTGTAAAGATATGAATTAAGTGTGAATGTGCAAAGTGAATATGTGAAAGTGATGTGATAATGTGTTTCAATGTGTAAGAATGTGAAACCATGTGATTAAGTTACTTTTATGTTAAAACAACAAGTAAAAGGTGAGAATATGTGACATATGAGCATGTTGAATGTAGTAGATATCATGCTAGTATCACTAGTAGATATGTGTTTAATTTCATTATTTAGATGCTCAGAAATGTGCCATGAAATGAGTTGTGAATTGTATCATGAGTTATATTAAATCCATGTGTAGTTAGCATGTTATAGATTGTTCATTAGTGCTTGCTTATTACTACATGAATCATGTGATAAATTGCTCTTTATGTTAAACTTGTGTAGAACGAATGTGATAAGTGTTTGGATGTACCAATAGGTTCCTTGCTGAGTCTTTTGTGAAGACTCATCCTTGCTTAAACATACAGGTGAGGTAGATATTCTTGAGATCGAGGAGGAGATAGTGAGGAGCGACTCCGAGTGAGAAGAGTAGCTGGGATTTGGAGAGCTATCCACATAGATTGCACTTTTCTTTTACTTAGTTCTTGAGATGATATTATGATATGGACTTATTTATTTGTGGACTTTGTATATTTATTTTGCTACTATATAGACTAGGGGATGTGTGTGGTAATGATGGAATAAGAAGTATTTATATTTCCGCTATAATTTTTTTTGTTATTTTATGTACATCTCTACCTACTGTTGTGCTGGATACATGTCCCCCTGTGACGACACGCTTTATATCGACGTGGATTGATATAATCGTATGGATATAAAAAGGCTTATTACAAAAACATAATGACCTTAAATTTCAATACTGTGGCCCTCCAATGAAAGATGGGAATATCTAGTGAAATAGAACACGAAAACAATTACAGGGAGTTAGGAGTGAGATTGCCACACTTAGCTTACAAAAGAGAGAAAGGAAAATTACAAAGATCTGGTTGAACCTAAAATTTCTTCCAATCGGCAGTAGGATCTTCACATTTAGAAGAGGAAAAAGAAAGGGTTAATATTGTTATCATTTTCATGCATATAAATATTGTGGACCATATAGAAAGAGAAGGATTAAAAGAAGGTAAACAAAAACATACATATATCGAAAACAAACGCAACACTACAACTTTTTCTTTCCCCAGCTGGCAAATCCCCCACCACCACCAAGCAAATGCAGCCCCCTTGCTACCCTTGTTATTCCTTGATCACCACATGACTGCCCCTCGAAACCCAACTCAATGTACCTTGGTGATGGTGGTGGACAGCGACTACCATGACTTTCTCCTTCTTTCGGCAACCCAAACAAATCAGCAACTCTAGCCCTTACCATGCTTAAACATGAACTGCTCCAAAGGAAACTTGGTACTCTTGATTGTTTGAGATTTGATGTACACCATCTCCTTCTTGGTCGAGCTCACAGAATGGCATTTTTGTTAGTTGTTAATTGGGTCTTTGACTTGCTACCCATCAGCTATCATCAGCAAAGAAACGGAGTACGTGCATAATATTGATTATATTATTTGTCTACGAGAAAATGAAGATAAAAGTTCGAATTAGAAGAGTAACTTCAAGTATTTTATGTCAAATACAAATATGTCAGAGCAAGAGAGTACTGTTCATATTTTGTGTGAGATTGATCCGTCCTCTGATTTGGATAAGGGATACGGTGCTCTAATAAGGAGAATCAAATAGCTTATTAAAGTCAGAAAACTTATAATTCAAAGTTAATAATTCTACATTTCGGATCCACATATCCTGGTAATTTTTATTACTTGTGTTTTTATGCACCTATGATTTTTTTTATGCTTCAAGTCATCATTCAATTTGGAATGGATGAAAATGGTGATCTTGGGATGAAGGAAGCGGAAGAGCAGGAGAACGCATTGAGAACAATAAGGAGCCGATCTGCAAGTGCTCCGCTGCTACGAGTACAGCAAGGAGCGGCTGTGTCATTTGCGCCGTATGCCTGAAGGGCTTACAGGGGGGCGACCGCTGCAGGCTGCTGCCGCTGTGCGGGCACAGCTTCCACGCGTAGTGCGTGGACTCTGACTACTGAGAAGTTTGGGGGGTGCCGGCCGCACAGGGTGATGGAGAAGGGGAAAAGGGACCTCAGGATCTTATCAGAGGCAGCGCAATGGAGAAGATGGAACAGGGGGAGGGAACACAAACAGTTGGGGGCGGAAGGAACGAGCAATGAGTAGGTGGAGAGACACCAATGGAGAAGATGGAAAAGGGGGAGGGGACACAAACAGAAGGGGGCGGAAGGAATGAGCAATGACTAGGTGGAGAGAGACCACGATGACGGCGACGGTAAATGAGGACAGCGTCCATGAGTAGTCGGAGATGAAAAGAACAGCGGCGTAGGGATTAGGAATTGAGAATGACGTATCTACAGTGATATAGTTATTTTTAAAAGGAGAAAGGCTTTCTGCACTCTCCTCTCATTGGTAGAAAAGAGAATAGAGATATATATATATATATATATATATGACACTTTTATTTGGGCAAATTAATTAGAAGTCTTGACTGTAATAGGGAGGTCCTTACTGTAACATGGCTTAACATATACTGTAACAGGTGATAACACTAACTGTAATGAGTTACAGCTCTGTTAGGGACTAATAAATAAGTCAAAAATCTGATAGGGACTCCTAATTAATTTACCCCTTTTATTTTATCAATGAAAGGGGAAAGTGTTGGATGACTAAATATTTCTACACTTTCACAAATGTAAAAATTCTTTCTCTTTTAAAAAATATCCCAAACCATTTTATCATTCAGATATCACTAAAAATTTGGTGATATAGATTGAGGATATCTTCCCTATCCCGATACTAAACAACAACTTAGTTGACAAACTGCCAAAATCTATTAGGTGTAATGTATAAGTAAACAAAATATTCCATGGATATTTGACAGAAGACTAACATAGAGACTCTATTGACAACTAAAAAACGTAAAGAGAGGATTCATACAAATTCAATCTAAGATAATTTGTCTCCATTTTTTACTTTAATAAGAATGTTAGAAAACAAACAATTATCAGCAAAGCGTTGGCTCTACTAAAGAGATGTTCTTTTTGCTCCGTCTCAAACTCAATTATTCAAGCATCATATGTTATGCATATAAACAGACGCTCACGGGAACAGTTACTGTTCGCCTGTTGTGGTTAAGCACCAATTCTCAGAGATTAGGATGGAGTCGGAAGGATCCTTTCTGATGCCTTTTCCCTCCGCGCCCCCTTTTTTTTTCCCTGCACTGGGGCAACCAAGGAATAGCCACCATTTGTTGGGAAGCACTAGAAGACTGATTCCAAGAACATGCCATTTTCCCGTTTACTAAGGCTTTTGCTATGGTGTGTGTGCTCCATGATAACCCCCATTTTCCATGGTGGTGTAATGAGCAGGAGAGTGAGAGCCGCCTTTCCTTGTTTTATGATCTGGATTAGATTCCTTGATTCCTTCATCACCACAAAAGCCAAAAGGCAAGCTGCCACCACTGGGAAGTGTAGGCCTCCACTCCAAATGTGAAAGCCAACAGCCCTCTACCCCATCTTGGCACATTCTTGATTGTTTCATTTGGGCCATTTCACAAGGACAAGAGGAAAGAAAAAGGTGGTGTGAATCAGATGAGGAAGAAGTAGACAATCTTATTTCGTTGTGGAGTGGAAGAAATCACACGGGTAGAGAGAGAAAGGGAGAGAGAGAGAGGGCATGGGGAGACAGCAAGAAAAGCTCCTCCTACTAATGTTTCTTCGCTCCTTTTGAGACACAATTTTGAAACTTCTATTTTTTTTTCCCTTTGAGTTTCTTCCTCGTGTTTACTGCATCAAAGATTCTCCCTACTTTTAAGTCAAACGAGTGAAAGAACAAGAATAATAAATGGTGAAAAGATGCCATGGAGTGGAGGGAAGCGGAATAACAGCTCATGCATATATTCTCCGGCACAAAACCACTTTGTATTCACAAACATGAAAAAAGAGGCCCCAAGTAAAGAAAGCTCACAGACCTGATCGATATATTATATATGCATGTCGAGGAGTGCGCGCGGAGGTAGGAATGAGGAGAAGAATCCAGAACTTGTTCAACGTCCAAACCCAAGGTAGCTGATCACCTACCTGCTGGAGATGGTGGACGACCAGAGCCTGGTTCCATCGTTCAACGCCAAGCCGAGGCTGAAATGGACCAGGCAGCTCCACGAGCGCTTTGTCGAAGCCGTCTCACGGCTTGGAGGCGCAGATAGTGAGTCTTTCCGTTAGAGATCACCACCTCCTCCTCCGTATATATGATCCATGTCTTCCAATTGGCCAAATATTTTTATCCTCGCGGTGGGTTTTAAGCCATCCCCACCACCGTATGTTTGTTCTTTCTTGATTGCAGGGGCGACGCCTAGATCGGTGATGCAGATGATGGGCGTTCCTGGCCTCACCTTGTATCACCTTAAGAGCCATTTGCAGGCATTTCTCGTTTCCCCCAAATCCACCGACGCGTCATGATTCACTCAAGTATGTCTATCCTGTGTTGTCTGCTAATCCAACTGGTCTTCCTCTCCACTTGCAGAAGTATAGGCTCGCCGTCCGCCGTCATACTGCAGCTGCTTCCGATGTTGGCGGAGATGGTGAGTCAGAGAATCCCCCTAGCAGAGCACTCCACCTTGCATTGGTTTACCATGTGACTGCATCGGTCGTTGACATATCTGTAGCAGCCAATTGCAGAACTGAGGACAGACATGATGCCGATATCCACATGGAGAAGGACGAAACCGAGATCAATCAGTAAGCAGATATTTATCTATCCGGGAATTTATATTGTTTAGATGGAATCCTGTGTTGAATTCTTCACTAGCTACTCAGCAGAGTCCGTTGTTGTTGTCTGCAGGTGCGTGCTACAGATGCAGATGGAGTTGCAGAGGAAACTACATGCACAGCTTGAGGTTGGACTTTTTTTTCGGTGTGGCGGGGAGGAGGGATGACTTGATTTCTGTTTACAAGTACTCGTGACTTCACCATGTTCAACAAACTTGGATCGTGCCAAGGTGGAAGCCGCAAGTGCCGATCTCTCGGAGATGGTGTCGGCGGTGGATACAGAATGCCTTAGCTCCTCAGTCTCCGGTGGCAGCCCGGCTCGGCCCCCACCTGCAGATTGTTCCAGTGATAGCTGCCTGACTTTTCTGGAGAGGCCAGACAGGAAGGATTATGGCAACCTATACACACTAGAGGCAGGCTTCTCCTGGTTCAGCTCAACCGGAGGCTATGAACAGACTGGTGCCAACGTCTGCAGAAGACCGACAGATCCTTATTAATGTCGGACGGTGTGGAGGGAGGAGGCAGCACCGCTGGTGATAATCCTGATGTGGTTCAGCTTGACAGTGGTAAGAAACAGTGCGGAGTTTCGGACAAGTGTAGCGGCGTCTCTGAGGAGATTGACTTGAATAGATAGCTGGAGCAGGTGGTGGAGAAAATCAGATTCTCGACTGGTGATGCTGGAGTTGGTGTGCCCTGTTGGGGTTTTCAGTGCACGTCCAAATGAGACTGGAACGAGTCCTCTCTCTCTGTCTTTCGCAGACAACCTGTGGCACAATGGACTGCCACTGCTGTAATCGCCTTTGCCATTGCTTTATTGATGCCAAAAGGGTATATAATGAATAGCCACACCAGAGATCAGTAATCACAATAAAAAGATTACACGATCATCTACTCTGTCACGGTTTTACGTGCTTTGATTTGGTTTCAGATCAAATGCTTTTGGAACCAACACAATGATTTTGTTTGTTACTATTTTAATTGAAACAAATAGTGAACGCCCACAAGTTTGTTCATTGTTATAATAAGCATCATGGGTGCTTAGATGTATGGGTGCCATTTTTTTCCAACTTTCCAGCATAATAAGCAAAGTTGTCATGAACGAAAAACCTTAATAGCATATATATACCTTTATAATAGCAGTTGTATATGCCCTGAAGACCAGAGAGTTGCCAACTTTCCGCAGCTACTGAGACATGTTGGATATATAATGCTGCGCCCCATCTTGGTTCAAACGGAAAACTATGGCGAGCTAGTCAATTCGGTCTAGCTTTGCTGCATTTTTTTCAAAATAAATTGATCGATTTCGTTCACAAATTGAACGAATTATTGGGTGGGAAGAAGTGTTACAAATAAAATCAAACGGACAAAATCAAATTACATTTGAGGGGTTCATGAGAACGAACCAGACAAGAGAAAGGGGCGAGAAGGTGAGGTTGAGCGAATATATGCTCTCCCGTGCTCTCACTATTATTCTGGGATAGAAACCCCATATTTATCATGTATAGATAAAGGCATATGTACAACTATTGACAGCAAAAAGCAGAACAAATTGATACTAGTCTTAGATTATTTCCTCTGTTTACGATTTCCTCTGTTCATACCCCCTCTCCCTCAAGCTGATGACCGGACATCCAGTGGCGGAGCCACCTTGGTGCCAGTGGGGTCCTGTGACCCCACTGGATTGAAACATTTCTATTAATGGTATAAAATTTTACCATTAGTGACTTCACTGGATCAAAAAAATATGTCTAATAGGATGTTTGGTTACAATTTTTTTTAAAAAAAATTATTTCTAACTAAAAAAATTATAGTGTGTCAAAATTTGACTTAAAATTTGAAATTGAAAAAAATTGTTATTATTGTTTGGTAAAATTAATATAATTATTAAAATTTGTAAAGACATGTTTGGTACCACTTTTTTACTAATATTTTTTATAATAAAAATGAGGAGGACGAGGAGTGGGGGGAGGGGGCAGAGGGTCGCCGCGATGGGCGGGGGGGGGGGGGGGGCGCCGGCGGGAGAGGGCGCAGGGGGGGGGGGAGAGGAGGAGGAGGGGGCACCGGCGGGGGAGGGGGGGGGGGGGCGCGATGCGGGGAGGGGAGAAGGAAGGATGTCGGCGGGGAGGAGGGGGGCGCCGCAGGGGGGGGGGAGAGGAGGAGGAGGACGTGTAGGGGGGAGAGGAGAAGGATGGGGCGCCGATGGGGGGGCTGGCGGGGGAGGAGAAGGGGGGCACAGGGGGGGCACTGGCGGGGGGGAGGGGAGGGGAGAGAGGAGAAGGAGGGGGCGCCGACGGGGGAGGAGGAGGGGGGGGGGGGGGGGGGGTGTGGAGAAGGAGTCGTGTGTGGTGTGTGTTTTAAAAAAAAATAGGTGAGGAACTTATTATTATTTTTTTTTGGAGACTTTTAAACGTTGTTAGTTTTTCTTCTCAAAAAAAATTTACCTTACCTAACGTGTATGTATGCATATCTCTTTCTTTTTTAAAATTTGAGAGAAAAAATTAGTAAAAATTTGTAACCAAATACCTCAAAGATGCACCCACTGAACGAAAATTTTAAGTCCGTCACTGAGGACATCATCAGTTTGCTAATGAAAAACTCATGATGCTTCTTGAGATTTTGTGAAGAAATATGTGATTTGCTCCTCGAAGAAACGTGAGTAAGGGAAAATAAGCCTTGCTCAAATTTTCCATGAATAAAATGACAATCTACTTCCATATGTTTCGTGGGTCCATGAAAAACCAGGTTGTTGTCAATCTTAGCCACACTTTCATTATCACATAATAATGGCATTGAGGATGGAGATTAAATTCCAAAGTGAGACAAAAATTTGTTAAAGCCATGTAATTTCACTGTGAAAGGATGACATTGCCCGATATTTTACTTCAGTTGAAGACTTAGACACTATCCATGTTTTTTGGATTTCCAAGAGAGTAAAAAAGTGTCAAGAAAAATGTTGTATCTAGTGGGAGATGGTGAGTGTCTTTACACCATACGTAGTCAACATCTAAAAAAGCCTTAGTTCGGAAGAAGAAGTGTGAAGATAGGACAAGTCCAAAGTTGGAGTAGACAGAAGATAATGAATAACACGATGATCAATAGAAGTGCAATCTCTTGTGGATCTAAAACAAATTGACTTAGAAGATGTATTGCATGTGCAATATTAGGGCCGGTCACAGTGAGATAGACCAAGCTATGTACAAATGTTCGTTAAGAGAGTGGAATAAGTATTGGATCACCATAAGTGGTGCCATAGGACACATTCAGCTCAAGTGGTGTATCAACCACTTTGTCATCTGTCAGTCTAGCCAATGCAATAAGATCTCCAATATATTTTTATTGTCTAAGACAAGGACCATGGGAATTCTTGGATATTTCTAAGCCCAAGAAATAGACCACAAAAGCCAGATCTTTGAATTACTTTTGAAGAACATGTTTGAGTGTTTGAATGCCTTTAAGATCATTCCTGGTGATCAAAATATATCAACATAGTTTAGGATAAAGATGCTTCTTGTGTTGAGGAGGAGATGAACAAAGAATAATCATTTTGACTCTGATGATATCCACCAGACTGGAGTACACTTTTCAATTTTGCAAACCATGTCCAAGTGCCTGTTTAATCCATATATGGCTTTCAGTAATTTACATACCATGTGAGGTGGGCTACAATAAACAAAAGTAGGGCACATGTACATAGTTTTTGATAAATCACCATTAAGAAAGACATTTTTTAGTGTCCTAAATATTCTACTGTTAAATTTTGTAATTGTGTGTATGTGTTTCAACTTCTAGTATTGAACTATGAATGATGTACTTGACTCACAATTCACTGCCATTTACTGAAGCAGACGGCATGATCGATTGTCGTCTACCTACTGTAAACGACAGAGATCTGTGCCATTTATGTTTTTCTAAAATATTTGGTTTTTCGGTCAGATATGTTGACGGCATGATCGATTGCCGTTTACCATGACGTTTACCTCATGGTAAACGACAACCTATGTTGACGCCAACCTGACTTGCTAGTTTTGCAGTTACGTTCAGGAGCAAAATGATCGGCCATTTTCTTGGTATTATCTGATGGATTGGGATGTTTTCAGTTCAATGGTCAGGATTAGAGCTTGGGTAAATCGTAGGAGTCTTTATAAGACCCTGATATGGCCTTTAGGGAGAGGTTTTCACTGGTTTAGAGGTGAGAAAAGAGGGCCGAAAAGAGGAGTGTTGTGCGGTGATTCATGCAGATCGAAGCGAGCTAGGCAGAGAGGCAACATGAAGGATCGTGTTTAGAAATATCTCCTAGCATAGGCACTGTTCTCAAGGACGGATCAGGCGATCGAAGGCGACGAAGAGGACTACCTTGTTGCCAAGGTGGGTATCTTCAACTTTTTCTTCGTTGCTCCAGAATGAGGGTTAGATGCAAGTAACATGGGGGGAACGGTTTAGGATGTTAGACTCTATTGATATATCATTTTTATTGATTTTAAAACCCATGATCAAGAGAGTAGGATGGGATTAAAGTTTGGATTTCATGCATGTTTCTGGTTTCTGACCGGAAAATTAATGTCTACATCGAACACTATTTATTTCATGTAAAGGTCAATATATTGGACATCTATATATATCTTAACGGCACTATGTGCCACCATCAAAGATCTTAATAGCAGTCTGTTGCCGTTAACCTGTGTAAACGGCAATATACATTGCCGTTAAGCTCATCTGTGCTGATTTTCTACAGATCTGGTTAATTGCTTATAAGTTGTGATTCAAGCATGTATAGGGTTTCAGATTGGTTATATTATGTGTAAATAGGTATGTTATACAACATAAATGTCTTGAGTGTCACATGGGCTATGCATATTGTTATTTAGGATATTTCATTGATAAGATATGAAGAAAGAAAGATAAAATGGTATGATCTAGTTTGAGATTGCGTTTGAGTTACTTATTGCTAGTTAGATAGAAATATACAGAATGATCATGCTCAGTTTTGCACAGTAAATGTATGTTTCATTTGAACCTTAGACATACTAGTTAATTCAAGTAATGATAAATAATCATAGGAAATGATGCTGGATTCAGAAAAATATGAAATTGGTATATGTAATGCATGACTAGAAGGAAGTTTATTTTCAGAATTTCAAGATTTTTTGTGCACTGTACTTGCTGCTATAATTTCTGAATTATGAAGATGTACATGGGAATGGATAGATGTGAGAAGAGTACATGAATATTGAATTTTGATCTAAACAATCAATGTAGTATCATGATAGGTCACTGTTGCATAGTAGAAATGATTTCGGAAATGATGATGAAATGAGTTGTATAGTCTTATATTTTGTCTTACTAAATGAATTGGCAACCATGAAAATTTTGTGAAAAAACATGCTAGAATTACATGTAGATATTAATTGCATGAATACATGTCATAAGATTTATGAATTGATATGGCCAATAAGACATTGCTATTATAGAGATGCTACAGGGAACTACGCCATAGAATGCCCTATGGTTATGGTTCATCTACATGAAATTGACTACATGAATCCGTGGGCAACAGATGAAATCCGAGAGGTAGACATGTTCTACGGGTAAGGTGGGGAGGGCTTCCCGATAGTACGCAATACCAAGACTTCATCACTGATTTGCCTAGGTGATAAGTTAATTTACTACTATATGATCGCTATTAATAGGGGGCTATGTCTTGGCAACTCTACATACATGCTACATGATATTGTTACTTACACATGATGAGGTCTACATGCCATTATCACATGTCATATGAATTGTTTAGTTTACATGATAAGTAATCATCTTATATGGAAAAATGATTGACAAATGATCTAGAGTACATTTATAGGTAAGAACTATATTGTATCAAGGCTAAGTGATTGAATATGTTTATCATGTTTTAAAAAGTAGTTATATGATAAATCTTGAACTGTCATTCTTATTGCTTGCTGGGTTTAGTAGACTCACACTTGATTAACATTTCAGGGGAGGCTGAGGATATGGTACAAAGAAGTTAGTCTATTTGACTCTTAGTGTAAGGACATGGAGGCTTAGATCTTTGTTTCAAAAGTGTGTTTGAGGAAATTGTATGTGAGAATAATTTTAATTTGAACATTGTGTGATTTATGGACTTGTGAGACTGTCATTTATTTTGGACTATTGTAGTTTCTTCTTTTATGATCTGGACTTGGTATTTGAATACAATGTTGAAGGAAAAGAAAAAACTCTTTCATTGCAAATTCATTGGCAATTATGTAAGACCCGGCCCCCTTGGGCCCTTTTGCCCCATCCTCATGGTCGCGATAGGCGTCTGGTTGCGACATGTTGCGCCAGAATGGCCTGCCGCAACGGGCTTGGGACGCGCCGAACCTGGCGTCACGTCTTGTCCCGACGTCTGACGACGTCGCGCGACTACTTTTATGACAGACGTGACTGCTATCTTCCCTGTCAGAACGGTCGTGTCGGGTGGCATGTGCGTACAGCGTTGACACGACCTGTCAGGTCGTCGTGTTTACTTTTCTGATCTCTCGAGGTGGACGCCTTTTTGGGGTCGCGTCGGGGGTGGCCGTCGCGATGAGGTCGCGATGCCTAGGGTCATCGCGACATGGTCGTTGTCACGCCCCTCCAATTCAGCAGCGGAATAAATCGGAGGGAGACGCGAACAACGAGTATGGTAACGAAAATTGCGCATACTTTCGCAAACATCAGAGCATCTAATGAACAATAATTGAAATAACTCTTGATTTCATTATAAAATCACTAAGACTATTACAACCACTAATTCGGAGTAATACATAGGGCTCAATGACATCATTACATTGAAAAGAAATCTAAAGCAATAACTACTAGACTCCATGGTACTAAGGTAACTTCATGAGTTGACTTCGGGTCGCTCATCACTCTAGTCTTGTCCCATTGGTGTGTGCGACGTCAGAATCCGACTTACCTGAGACACACAAGACAAATAACGAAGGGTGAGCGATAACGCTTAGTAGGACTTAAATCAGGCTCAAGCAGGCTTTAAATAATTAGTGCATTAAATAGCAAAGTATCTAAAGATAGAGCGAGTCATGTAAAGTCGAGAAAGGAGAAAGGAAGAGCACAAGTAACATGGTTCAAATAGCAGATGAATCAAGTATAGTACAATGAATAAGAACGAGTCACGATAGAAAACGATAACAACAATAGCAAGTAACGATATTGTCCAGAATAGCAAGAGACATGTATAGCAAGAAGAGATGATAGTAGGTGGTCATGTAAAGAGTAAATTGCACTTTGAATGTGATCAAGTCGCGATAGCACACAGTAATCAAGATAGCGAGTATCAAGTAGAGCAAGTAGAGCGTATGATGAGATAGTGTGTAACGAGATAGCGTGTAACAAGATAGCGTGTAATAAGATAGCGTGTAACGAGATAGCGTGTAACAAGATAGCGTGTATGGTTGCACAACGGTGCATTGGTAGAGTACGACAATAGTCACTTTGGGACAGTAGCCGTTTCATGATAGTACATACGTCTGAACTCCTCTGACTAATGTATAACAGTTTGTGATAGCACAGTAATATCACAGTACGTCTGAACTCCTCAGACTAAAAGGATAGTAGTCAGATGTCTAGCCAATATAGTATTGTCAGAAACCGGTGCAATGCAGAACACCGTCAAAGCCCCTGCAGGTATTTTCGGGTGGCTCCCTGCCCCCAGGACTAGATGGGAGCCCTCGGACACTCTCCATGCCCTGCACAGTATGCATTATAGCGCTAGACAGTCATGAAATAGTACAAACGATAGGAGCCACAACAGCTCAACGGGTAACAAGAGAGTACTAGATGAATAGACGAGAGAGACGAGATAGTAGAGTGAACGTGAATAGACGAGCAAGTACAGTATAGATGAGATCTTATGGTCATTGCACATGAAACGTCGAGTAACAAGTGATAGTAATAGTTGCACAACACACGCGTACGGTGTTGGCAGTCAGGTGGAATACACTACCTTTCCGCTGGCCATGTTATGCACAGGTCCAGAGGTTCGGCGTGATTCAAGATAAGAATGAGAGCAACTAAGGCCGTTGGATCTTTCTGACCCCTAGAGTGCATCATAGGTGTTAGGGTACAACCAGCTCGTCGACCATATGGGAATCCATGATCAGAGGAGACTTACGGAGGCCTTGTGCAAGGGTTCACTAGTCCGACGAAGGAATATCCGACGTAGAGTTCACCACAAGCCAAGTAAAGTGTGTATAAAAACAGGTACTCGACGTTCTAGAGGAATTCTAGAACAATGGAGCGTCGATATCGGTATAATAAACAACGCGAGAACAAATACAAGTCCTTTTAAAATAGGGCAATTAAGTACTTATTTCAATAAATACCAGATAACTGTAAAAAGGCGTAAGGATTATTTAGAAAGTGACATAAATATTTTTATGGGTTTTTTTCACCAAAATTCCTGTGAACGCGACATGAGTCAATGAGGATTGCGACAGGGTAGGCAGATCGCGACATGGGTACTGTCGCGACGGCCTTGTGAACGCGACAGAGGCGGGGGAAAGGGTCGCGACAAGACAGACACATGGATAGCGACGGCTCACCTGTCGCTTTCTGAATGCGACGGGTAGGCTGTCGCAATCAGACATCAGAAGGCGACATATCGGGCAGTCGCGATCTGGTGGTCTGCGCCTGACTCTAACAGGAGTCAGACCAGACATTGGATTGCGGACCAGAACATTCAAATTTTGATACAGGGTCGTTCAGAAAATCATAACTAAATGTATACACGATGAAAAATCATGAAACCAGTGGCAAATGAAGCTAGACATGCGAGAGTACTTCCAGAAATTAGGAATTTGAAAACAATCATGGTATTGACATAGTTATAACAAGTCGAACAAGAAGCAACCTGATTCCAGGTGCAGTAGAGATGAATGATTTAATTCGAGCAACATGCTGATAAAAGTTAGGGCTTTTAGGGGCGAAAGTTCCCTAATGATCATCAGTATCTCCATAAAAATTTCAAGGCATGGGATTTAGTAATCATGGAGAACAAGAATTATGAAGAGGGTTCGGGGTCAAGAAAGTTGTAGGACTTCAAAATTCAAGAAGAAAATATTGGCTTGATGGAAAATTATGAAATTTGAGGGTTTTGTTCCTGATGCATGGAACAATCTCAGACGAAAAAATATTAGGATTTTGCTTGTGAGAATGCCTACCTTGACTCGATTTCCTCTTCTAGGGCAGAACTTGAAGAACGGGGTTGAGAGCTTGAAAGGTTCTCTCCCCACGAAATCTCCTCCTCCTGGCCTCTCCTCCTGGTCCAGGAATCCTTTGGCACGAGCATGGGTCAGCCAAGAGGGTTTAAGAGGTGTATTTATGATAGTTATGTTTCTAATTCTAATAGTACTCTAACTCCTATTTAATTCTAAATTTCCTCCTTTCCCAACCTCCTCACAAGCTTTCCACTTCCTATTTGGGTTAGGATGGAAGCTAAATTCGTGGCAACCTATTAGGGTAGGTTAGGAATCCAATTCTAACTCAACCTTCTTATTTAATGCATTAAATACCATTTTCTATTTAGTAATAATTTAGTTACGAATTTAGGGTATTTTCCCATTATTCTTATTTTTAAAATCCTTATTTTGGCCCACTAATTCTAATGGGTCTATTTTACCAAGCCCTTTATTTATTATAATTTATCTTATAGGTTTTCCCTTTTTTAATAGGGAATAATAGAGTTATGATTTTATTGCATTTCTTATTTGAATTTATTCATGGGGTATAAGAGGTCCATTGGTCCAAACCCAATAATGGTTATTCATTTCATGATGTTGGAAGTCTCTCCGACATGTTCGTTTGTTTTATGGGGGCGTTATCTTTCTGTGTTAGCAGTTTTCCGACTTAGTTTCCTAATTTGGATAATTCGTCACATTGGACATACGCTTGGTCAATCGGATTTTTCGTTGCACGAATTTCTACGTGGAACACTTAGGAATAATGTCTGGTATTGATTTATAATTTTTAAGAATTTTCCGTTGTATTCTTGTACATATGATAATGGTACGCATATTTCTATTATTTCGATTAAAGAAATTATTATTTCGAAATTTTAAGTATTAAAAATTTCGGGTTGCTACAGTCGTTGTCGCGCTGGATCACCCCATCATGTTTTGGGGGCCGTCGATTTAAACCGAAGGCGTGCCCTATTCTCCCCCTCTCGCCCTCTCTCTTCCCTTTCTCCCCTATTCTCCGCCTCTCGAGCTCCTTTGCGTTTTCCGTCGGTTCGACGTGCTCGTGGTGCTTGGAGCTAGGACGAGGTGGTCATTCCTACGTGAAGGCCCCACGAGTTGGTTCATCTTGTGGAGGTAGGGACCCTTGATCCTCTCGCCCTAAGCATGCTCCCCTACCCCTGAGATGGTGTTTCCTCGCGGTTTGGGATTGTGGGAGAGTGAGGATCATGCTCATGTTTGAGTGAGGGTTCCATCAAGCATAGATTCTCGTTAGTCCAAGTTTGTGGGGTTTTAAGGGTGCATTAGGGATTTACTACTTTCATACATGTTGCGCATACTCCCCTCCCCCTGTGGCATGTATGTATCCTATTTTTGGGGTGGTTCCCGAGAGGACTACTCCGGAACCCCCCCGGTGATGTCACACCCCGACGGGGAATATCGGAACGCGAGGCAGTTGCAAGTAAAGGGTATAGAACGAATACTAGACATCAAACCATTTCGCAATGAATGATACTAAAGCAAATTTATTTCATTAATACTTTCCAATGCCTACTTACAACCACTAATATCAGAGCCAATCTATAGGGCCCAATTACATTGAAATAAAGTAAAAGACTAAACTTCAAATTTAACTACTACAATGCTAATCATAGTGCTAGGATGCTAGGTTACTCATGACATCACTCCAGGTCCTTCCCGTCCTCTTGAGTGTATGGTTCATCCTCGGTCTCACCTGAGAACACAACGACAAAAACGCAGGGTGAGCGATAATGCCCAGTAGGACTTAAATCTCAGGATCAAGCATGCTTTAATGATTAATGTCTTATAAAGTAGGATAAACTAAAGAGAATAACGAGAAACGTATAGAAAGTACTGGTACACGATAACGAGGAACAATAGCACAATGCACGAGAGTATAGCACGACAAGTTTTGATATCGATTGGCCGTATAATGAGATAATGAGTAAAGTTGCACAATAGTGCACAAGTCACGATAGCAATGTTGGTCGATATTCTTTCAACCACGAGATTCAAGTAAACCAATAATGACTGTTTGATTAATTGATTGCCATAGATCAAATCTTGCGTGTTCATGCGTTAGGTGTATGCCATCACCTAGATCATTAGACCCCTGCGAGTTATAGCCTTTCAAGTGCTCCTCCCTAGGACCAGACCGGGCCCTATAATGTTGCCTAGCAAAGTCATATTTTTTTTTTTCGTAGACAATCAATTTAATGGCCAAATAGAGTACCAAGGAATAGATGAGAGTACTAGATGAATAGACGAGATAGTAGAGTGATCGTGAATAGATGAGCGAGTAGAGTATATATGAGGGCTAAGGGACAATGCACATAACTTTCTGAGTAACAGACGATAGTAACAGTTGCAAAACACGCACACATGGTGTGGCAGTCAGGTGGAACTCACGACCCTACCACTGGCCTTGTTATGCACAGGTCCAGAGGTCCGGCGTGATTTTAAGAGAGAGCGAACTTCTAATAGCCGTTTGGACCATAATGAACCCTAAAGGGTGTAATAGGTGTTAGGGTACAACCGGCTCGTCGACCATGTGAGAATCTATGGACAGAGGAGACTTACGGAGGCCTTGAACAAAGACTCACTAGTCCGACAGAAGGAATATCCGACGGAGAGTTCATCCAAGTCAGAAAATGTGTATATGGAACAAGTGCTGGAGATTCTAGAGGAGTTCTAGAATAATGGAGCGTCGATCGGTGATCCCAAACATCGCACGAAACGATAGACAAGCATATTTAAAATATGGTAATTAATTACATAAATTACCAGATGTATTATGAAATAATTACATGCCAAATTACGCCATAATTGGATGGTTCAAAGTGTGTGTAAGTGTCATGAAATTGTAGATAGAAAGATCAGGTGCGTGTATTTAATCATTCATAAATGTTTAATTTATACAAGTGTTATTTTCTGTATGTATGACTGTTAAACAGGAGTACAAACACTGTAGATATCAAAGCATTGTTGAACAGGGGGTTTCTTGCAAAAATCCCAAATCGCGATGTACCCTAATGAGGGTCGCGACGGGGTCAACTGAGATAGCGATGGGGTCTTTGTATAGGGAGGTCGTGATAGGCTTGTCGTTCGGCAGACAGGTCGCGACGGGGTCGCATGAGGTCGCGACGGCCTGGTAAGCAGATCGCGACGACATGCCCTGTCGCAATCAGATCGCGACCGAGCGCTCTGTCGCGACGGCCTTGTGAACGCGGCCTATCGGGCCGTCGCGTTCACAGGGTCGGTGCCAGCCGAACATGGAAGGGACATTACATTGGATTGAGGGCCAAAACTTACCATATTTGACACAGGGTGATTCAGAAATCATAACTAATGGTATAGTCAACGAAAATCATGGAACCAGTTGCAAAACGACCTAGACATGCATGGGTACTTACAATAAAAGGAATTCGAAAACATCAGGGTTAGACATGTATTAACCACGGGTATTCATGATGAACATGAAACAGTACATAGTTGAGACAACGATTAAATTCGCAAGATAGGATGAATCAAATTAGGGATTTTAGGGGAAATAATGCCTAACATGCATCAGTTCTACAGTAAAAATCTCGTGGCATGGGGGTGAGTATACAGGGAGATCAAGAGTTAAGAAGAGGGTTCGGGGTCATGTAGTTACAGAACATGAAAATCAAGAACAAAAGATATGCTCGTTGGAAAATTATGAAACCAAAGGACTTGTGCTCTGGTAGACGAGACATCCTACAGAAAAAGTTTCATGGTTTATGCTCGTGAGAATGTTGCCTTTGATCGTTTCCTCTTCTAGGGTTAAGAGCTTGAAGAACTCGGGGAAAAACTTGGAGAGGACTTCTTCTCCACGAATTTCTCCTCTTGGCCTCTCTCCTGGTCTAGGAACCTCGGCACGATCTAGGGTCGGCCATGAGGGTTTAAGAGAAGTATTTAAGCTTCTCCCTATTCCCTTTGCTAGTTTAAGTCTAACTTCTATTTAAATTCTGAATTTCCTATTTTCCTCTCCCATTTTTAAGCAAGAGATCTTCTATTTGGGTTGGGAGAGAGAGGATTTCGTGGCCAACCCATTAGGGTAGTTAGGAATCCGAATCCAACTCAAACTTCTATTTTTAATGCATTAAATACCTCTTTTCTATTTAAGTAATATTTAGTTACGAATTTTGGGTATTTCTCTATTATTCCTCTTTTTAAATTCTTATTTTAGCCCCACTAATTTCTAATGGGTCAATATAGCAAAGCCCATTACTCTTTTCTTTTAAATGGGTTTTATTAATCTTTCTTATTTGATTTTCTAGTTGTTTTAATTACATCTTCCTTTTACTTGCTTTTCTAATTAAATAATATAAATTTTTTTCCCAAAAATTTAGGGTTGCTACGGCTGAAGACACGACCACTATAGAGGTCACGATCATGTCGCGACGGCCCGGCCGGTCGCGACATGATCGTGATGCTCTTATGCGTCGCGATAGGGTAGGGCGTCGCGACAAGGTCGCGACGGCCCGATGCGTCGGACTACAGCCAGAGACAGGTTGTCACGCCCCGATATTTAGCAGCGGAATAAACACCGGGGGACGTGAACGATACTAACAGACGTATCACAGTTGAATAGCGCAGAGTCACAATGAAATTAATAACACATTCGAGACTATAATATGGTCACCAAAAGTATGCTTTATTCCATTCCATTCAACTAGATACAACTCACATAGAAGAATTGATTGAAAAGGTTTATTAATCAAATAACAACGTTTCTCTAATACATCGACTACTCAAATTTCTATTTCTAAGCTGACAACTACTCATATGACAGGGCTTGTCACTCTTGCCCTGTCCCATCTGACTCCACTGGTCCTCAAACACTACCTGAAAAAGGGCAAGATGATAGGGGTGAGCGAACTAGCTCAGTAGGATTTACATCTCAATATTGTGCGGGCACTAGTGTACATGATTAACATTTAATAGGCAAGATATGCACATGAATATGATGGCAATGCATGCAATACTAATAGATTGAATAGCAGAGCAGAACATATATCATTTCAGATAAATGTCGAGTGGATATATAAGGACAGATATTTCAAGAGTAGAATCGTATCAAAGTGATGGCCATATTCAAACAGATCTCATGTGTCCACATGAACAGACGTATCATATCATGTCAAGTCACAAACTTATCATATCAAACAAAGGCACATTTTCACAATCTTGCATGTTGTTGTGCTATGCCAAGCAACAGAGTCCATACTCCCGCGGTTAACAAGTACGTTGGGGCGCTCCTCCCCAGGACCAGACAGGGCCCTATTGCACAGGCATTGGATCAAATTTTGGACCGGAAGTCCCACGTTGTGCCGAAACAAACACATTCATATTATGGCCACAGAGTTTCAATGACAAGCTCATAGTAAAAAGAACATGATCATTCATAGAGTCAAGGAATGACAAACAACTCAAATGAACAAGGCAGGATAACGATGTATCTTATGTTTCATAATTCATAATGTCTTGACATGAGGGTGTTTCAAAAGACAAATCATATGCAGAACATGTGCTCTCAATTCCTAAGAAGGGTGTGCCTATTCTTGCAAAAGTGTAAGTGATGAGTCACAGATCTTTCCTAGCATGTTTGCATATGACAAATAATTAAGTGAACACCGGAAAGCATGTAACTATTGGAACTCATATGCAAATCATGACCTTAACACCCTAACCAAGTCCATACTAACATGTATTCATCCCCACATTCATATCATATTCTTATCTTATCAATTGACAATAAGTAAGATCACAAGATAATCCAATGAACATAAGGACAATCAAAATTACACATTAAAATCATATTCGTATCTTACCATTTTCTTCAATGGGTTGATTTATTTAGGTTCATGCATACTATATAACATCATGCACATGTTTGTAGACATTATGAAATGATCAGACCCAAAACTATGCAAAATCTTGTAAGGGTAGTGTTGACACACCCCTGACTAGTGTCGACACAATGCTTCATACACATGGCAAAATAATGCAAAACTGGTCAAGTAGTGTCGACACTAGTCCAGGTAGTGTCGACACACTGCCTCAAATACAAGGCAAAAAGGTCAAGTAGTGTCGACACTAGTCCAGGTAGTGTCGACACAGTGCCTCAAATACAAGGCAAAAAGGTCAAGTAGTGTCGACACTAGTTCAGGTAGTGTCGACACTAGAGACAGCTTCCAGAAAACCTTCTGGCCAATATGGGACAGTGTGTCGACACTAGCTCATGTAGTGTCGACACTAGAGGCCTTCCCAGAACACCTTCTGGGCTATTTTGGGACAGTGTGTCGACACTACCTCAAGTAGTGTCGATACTAGTGACCCTTCCAGAACAAAACACAGGTCAGGTGTAACCAGAAAACACGTCTCATGCAGCGATTCACTTCCACCTATTATAACTCTCTAAAGAATGACATTTAGACAAAATTTTCTACACGAAAGATGAAGAGGAAAACTAGTAGAAGAATGTTGATGTGGAGGGTTTGATCTAATTCGGTCTCGAATCTCGAGAAAAACATATGAAGAACAGAAAGCTAAGTGTAGCCCAAAATCGCAGTATCATGTAACGACTCTCTTCCACGCCTATAACTCTCTAACTAAAGACTTTGGACAAAACGTCCAACATAAAAGAAGATCGTGACTTCATGTAGATGAAGGTTCATGAAGTAAGTTTAGTCAATTCGATCTTGAAGGTGTGCATAATAAGAAGAACGGGAAAAGCCCTAACTATGCGCGACTTAGGGAAAACCCGAATATGCAAAGTATACTCATGAAAACTTGTCAAACCAAGTGCATATGATCCTAGACTCGAAAATCTACATGATGGTGTGTGTTTTCTTTAATCTTGGCCCGAGAACACCTACCTTTGAATGCTAAGAATTCTCTGCAGATTTCTAGGTTGATGCAGAGCAAGGTTGAGGAAGACCACGTTTCCCCAGCTGTTCTCCACTTCTCCAGCGCTCCAAACTTGCTGCTCACGACCCAAACTTGTGCTAACCCTTCCCTAAACGTTTTGTGAGGGTTCTTATAGATTTAGGGTGTACCAACAAGTCCTAACGGGACTAGGAAAGGGGCTGCGAATTCTGTTTCCTAATTTCCAAGAAATCTGGGATTCTCTTACCCAAAGAAGGTAGCAAAGTTTAGGAAACCTCCTCTTAGAGTTGGGTTTGGTTTGGCTACCTTACATGACTAATCACCTTAATTTTAACCCTAACTTCCCTCTTAATTATGGCATAATTACATACATGAATTCTGGGCATTTTCTTGTCCCAATTTTTATCCTTGGGCCAAATGTGCTCCATTGGCCAACCTTGTTAATGGGTTATTATACATGATATTGGAAGTCTCTCCAACATGTTTATTTAATTTATGGTTGGGTTATTTTTCCGTGTTAACAATTTTCCGACTTAGTTTCCTAATTCGGGTAACTGGTCACGTGTGACATATACTCGGCCAATCGGATTTTCCATTGCACGAATTCCTTGTGGAACGCTTAGGGATAATATTTGGGGTTGTTTATAATTTTCACCGAATTTTCGATGTGTTTTTCACGTACGATAGTGGTACGTAAGTTCTATCATTCCGATAATAGGAAGTTATTTATTGACTAATTTCATACTTGAATTTGTTCATGGGTCATAAGTTGTCCATTGGTCTAATTAATTTTAGGGACTATCCTCAATATTGTTGGAGTCCACCCATATTTTAATTTGGTTCATGATAATATTTTATACACATGATAATGGATTTTCCAACTTATTTCTTAATTATGATAATAAGTCACAATAACTCTTGAACTTACCTCAAATGACTTTTATTGACCCAATTTCTTTATGGATCATTAGAGAATATTATTGAAGTCCATCTATGATTTTTATTTAATTTTCTGACTCATCTAAGTATGTGTGTTAATGATTTCCTGACTTATTCCCTGATTACGATACTCAGCCGCAAATGCCTTAAACTTGGACCATCCGATTTTCCTTTGCATGAATTTCTCTGTGGGTCATTAGGGAGTATTATTAGAGTTGAACTATGATTTTTATGAAATTTTCTAATGGGTTTTGTATGTATGATAATGACACGTGTATTTTTGCTATTTCACAAATATTGATTTTATCGTTTTCGATTTATTTCTAATTTTCCAATTACCGAATTTCCGGGGTGTTACATCCTCCCCCACTTAAAAGAATTTGGTCCCCAAATTCACATGTGTTTATGGGCTGGACTTACAGAGAATCGTTGTGAATTACTCATGACATAATGATTGATTGATGATGTAACTTCAGGGTCAAATAAAAACGAGTTAGAAATGATACCTCTCCTTTACCTCCTATTTGGTTGTGCTGACATTTTTTCCTGAGCTCAATTTCTCCATTGGGCAATCCTTAACCTTGTGGTCTTGGCTACCACAACGGAAACATTTGCCCTGAAATTTCCAGCACTCCTCAGACCGATGATTTGTTCTGTTGCAATGCTGGCATCTTTCTGCAGGAGCGTAAACTAGTTTCTTATTACACTTCTTGTACTTCTTTCTCTTGTGCGATCTATTACTGTTGGTGGGACGTTTCTCTCTAGCTATGGGTTTGAAGCTTCCTGTGGTTGTAATTTGTACTTTCTTGGTTTTCGCCACTCTTTGTCATCAATAGCCTTTCCTTCCCATTTGTATCTCCCTTAGCCTTATTAGGGCATCCTCTAACAGTTGAGCAGCTTGCCGTAGTGCTTTGGTTAATCTTTGGACCGACCTTTGTCCGTCCATAGATGGTGTAGGTATATCCTCCATTGCTTTTATTTAAGTTCCTTCAAAACAAACTATCACGGTCAGTCTTCTTTACTCCATGTTGATGCCTTGTAACTTACAATATTTATTATTAATAAAATTTTGGACTAAGCCCAAGTTTCTACTCAATCTCCCAGGTAGGTACAAAGTTCTTGACACAAGCTGAGGGTTATAATGACACTTATCCTATCATTCCTGATTGACTAGGACTTAGGGGAAAGCCCAGGCTCGTTCGGCAGCCATTAAGGTATTTAGTACCTTCATGATAATAATATAAGTCAGACATCTAAATATATCACATGTGACTTCTATCCCCAGGTTCTACCCAAGCTCACATTAGGTACGACATATTTTGACTCATGTGATCTAGTTTCAATCTACGTTCCTATTCCTTAGACCCTAAAGTTTAGGGCTCTGATACCAACTGTCACGCCCCGATATTTAGCAGCGGAATAACATCGGGGGACGTGAACGATACTACAGGCGTATCACAGTTGAATAGCGCAGAGTCATAATTGAATATAATAACACATTCGAGACTATAATGGTCACCAAAAGTATGCTTTACTCCATTCCATTCAACTAGATACAACCTCACATAAGAAGAATTGACTGAAAAGGTTTATTAATCAATAACACCATTTCTCTAATACATCGACTACTCAAATTTCTATTTCTAAGCTGACAACTACTCATATGACAGGTGCTCGTCACTCTTGCCTTGTCCCATCTGACTCCACTGGTTCCTCATCACTACCTGAAAGAGGGCAGGATGATAGGGGTGAGCGAACTAGCTCAGTAGGATTTACATCTCAATATTGTGCGGCACTAGTGTACATGATTAACATTTTAAATAGGCAAGATATGCACATGAATATGATGACAATGCATGCAATACAATAGATTGAATAGCAAGCAGACAGATATCATTTCAGATCAAATGTCGAGTTGCATATACAATGGATAGATATTTCAAGTAGAATTGTATCAAAGAGATTGGCCATATTCAAACAGATCTCATGTGTCCACATGAACAGACGTATCATATCATGTCAAGTCAAACTTATCATATCAAACAAAGGCACATTTTCACAATCTTGCATGTTTGTTGTGCTATGCCAAGCACCAAGAGTCCATACTCCCGCGGTTAACAAGTACGTTGGGCGCTCCTCCCCAGGACCAGATAGGGCCCCTTGCACAGGCATTGGATCAAATTTTTGGACCGGAGTCCCACGTTGTGCCGAACAAACACATTCATATTATGGCCAGAGTTTCAATGACAAGCTCATAGTAAAAAGAACATGATCATTCATAGAGTCAAGGAATGACAAACAACTCAAATGAACAAGGCAGGATAACGATGTATCTTATGTTTCATAATTCATTAATGTCTTGACATGAGGGTGTTTCAAAAGACAATCATATGCAGAACATGTGCTCTCAAATTCCCAAGAAGGGTGTGCCTATTCGTGCAAAAGTGTAAGTGATGAGTCACGGATCTTTCCTAGCATGTATGCATATGACAAATAATTAATTGAACACCGGAAAGCATGTAACTATTGAAACTCATATGCAAATCATGACCTAACACCACTAACAAGTCCATACTACATGTATTCATCCCACATTCATATCATATTCTTATCTTATCAATTGACATAAGCAAGATCACAAGATAATCCAATGAACATAAGGACAATCAAAATTACACATTAAGTCATATTCGTATCATTACCATTTTCTTCAATGGATTGATTTATTTTAGGTCCATGCATACTATATACATCATGCACATGTTTGTAGACATCATGAAATCAGACCCAAAACTATGCAAAATCTTGTAAGGGTAGTGTCGACACACCCCTGACTAGTGTCGACACAATGCTTCAGACACATGGCAAAATAATGCAAAACTTGTCAAGTAGTGTCGACACTAGTCCAGTAGTGTCGACACAGTGCCTCAAATACAAGGCAAAGGTCAAGTAGTGTCGACACTAGTCCAGGTAGTCGACACAGTGCCTCAAATACAAGGCAAAAAGGTCAAGTAGTGTCGACACTAGTTCAGGTAGTGTCGACACTAGAGACAGCTTCCAGAAAACCTTCTGGCCATATGGACAGTGTGTCGACACTAGCTCATGTAGTGTCGACACTAGAGGCCTTCCCAGAACACCTTCTGGGCTATTTGGGACAGTGTGTCGACACTACCTCAAGTAGTGTCGATACTAGTGACCCTTCCAGAACAAAACACAGGTCAGGTGTAACCAGAAAACACGTCTCATGCAGCGATTCACTTCCACCTATTATAACTCTCTAAAAATGACATTTAGACAAAATGTTCAACAATAAAGATGAAGAGGACAACTAGTAGAAGAATGTTGATGTTGAGGGTTTGATCTAATTCGGTCTCAATCCCAAGAAAACATATGAAGAACAGAAAGCTAAGTGTAGCCCGAAATCGCAGTATCATGTAATGACTCTCTTTCCACGCCTATAACTCTCTAACTAAAGACTTTTGGACAAAACGTCCAACATAAAAGATGATCGTGACTTCATGTAGAAGAATGTTCATGAAGTAAGTTTAGTCAATTTCGGTCTTGAATCGTGTGCATAATAATAAGAACGGGAAAAGCCCTAACTATGCGCGACTTAGGGAAAACCACGAATATGCAAAATATACTCCATGAAAACTTGTCAAACCAAGTGCATATGATCCTAGACTCGAAAATCTACATGATGGTGTTTGTTTTCTTTAATCTTGGCCAAATGACACCTACCTTTGAATGCTAAGAATTCTCTGCAGATTTCTGGGTTGATGCAGAGCAAGGTTGAGGAAGACCACGATTTTCCCCAGCCGTTCTCCACTTCTCCAGCGCTCCAAACTTGCTGCTCACGACCCAAACTTGTTGCTAACCCTTCCCTAAACGTTTTGTGAGGAGTTCTTATAGATTTAGGGTGTACCAACAAGTCCTAACGGGACTAGGAAAGGGGCTGCGAATTCTGTTTCCTAGTTCCAAGAAATCTGGGATTCTCTTACCCAAAGGAGGTAGCAAAAGTTTAGGAAACCTCCTCTTAGAGTTGGGTTCGGTTTTGGCTTCCTTACATGACTAATGACATTAATTTTAACCCTAACTTTCCCTCTCTAATTATGGCATAATTACATACACGAATTTATGGGCATTTCTTGTCCCAATTTTTATCCTTGGGCCAAATGTGCTCCATTGGCCCAACCTTGTTAATGGGTTATTAATACATGATATTGGAAGTCTCTCCAACATGTTTATTTAATTTATGGTTGGGTTATTTTTCCGTGTTAACAATTTTCCGACTTAGTTTCCTAATTCGGGTAACTGGTCACGTGTGACATATACTCGGCCAATCGAATTTTCGTTGCACGAATTCCTTTGTGGAACGCTTAGGGATAATATTTGGGGTTGGTTTATAATTTTCACCGAATTTTCCGATGTGTTTTCTCATGTACGATAGTGGTACGTAAGTTCTATCATTCCGATAATACGAAAGTTATTTATTTACTAATTCATACTTGAATTGTTCATGGGTCATAAGTTGTCCATTGGTCTAATTTATTTTAGGACTATCCTCACATATTGTTTGGAGTCCACCCATTATTTTAATTTGGTCATGATCATATTTTATACACATGATAATGGATTTTCCAACTTATTTCTTATTATGATAATAAGTCACAATAACTCTTGAACATACCTCAAATGACTTTTATTGACCCAAATTTCTTTATGGATCATTAGAGGATATTATTGAAGTCCATCTATGATTGTATTTAATTTTATGACTCATCTAAGTACGTGTGTTAATGATTTTTTGACTTATTCCCTGATTACGATACTCAGCCGCAAAATGCCTTAAACTTGGACCATCCGATTTCCTTTGCATGAATTTCTTGTGGGTCATTAGGGAGTATTATTTAGAGATGAACTATGATTTTTATGAAATTTTCTAATGGTTTTTCTATGTATGATAATGACACATGCATTTTTGCTATTTCACAAATATTGATTTTATCGTTTTCGATTTATTCTAATTTTCTAATTACCGAATTTCCGGGGTGTTACACAGGTTATGGTCTTGCAAAGTACTGTGTTTGTGGAGTCTTTGCGTTTCTACTTTTACTTTACCCGTGGCACTTGTGCTAGTTCCCTAGTACAGTCCTACACTAGTCGTCACCCAGTGCTTGGCACTTGAGGGCTTGTCCCATAGAAAGGTTGTTGTCGTTGCCTAGGACCCTCGTCCTGAGGAGCCTATTGAGGGAGTACTTCGGGCTACGAGCGTGCTCGAGTTGGCAGCCGAGTAGGCGGACTCTAGAGTGGAGGGGAAAATGGTGGTTAGGACAAAGGCGTTGAGTCGTTTGCAGAGCTCTCGTGGTGGACTGGGACGCCGAGGTCAGTTTGGGAGTTCTTCCCGGCGCAGTCCAGCTAGTCCTTTTGTCATTGCCTTGCTCCATGTGGCCTCAGAACCACTTGGAGAGGCCACACATGGGATCGTAGTCTGGCCAGACTACGTCGGTTACTGTTGTGTGCTTAGTGTCCTACCTCGCTCTGACGAGACGTGGGGTTAGGACCTGGGTCAAGGATAAGACGTTAGTGGACGCACCTGACAGGTTGACTAGTGGTAGTGTTTACTTGTCTAGGCAGGTTTCCCCATGCCTGTGTTGCTAGCCGTGTGGTGGTCACGACGAGCAGTTGTACGAAGTTTCCGATCGTGCTGTACCTTCCGTACCGTTGCTAGTTAGTAGCTTTGCTTCCGCACGTTCTTCGTAGGTAGAAGATACAACTGCTGTTATTTAAATTGTTTATATATCTTCTTCTGCATGTTAGAGCTAGTAGGAGATTGGTTGTAACGCCCCGACGTGGAATATCGAAGCGGAATTACAGTTATTAAATAGTATCGGCGAGAGGCGAAAATAAACATCCAACCGTTGCACCATTGGAATAATGCCAAACGAAATCCAAACTTCATTAATAAATCACCATAGCTATTATAATCACTAATCAGAGCCAAAACTAGGGCCCAGAGTACTTTATTAAAATCTAAATTATTACATATTGACTAATTGACGACCAACTAACTAACTACTAAGCAGCGGTTGCTGAAACAGATCACTCTTGAGCATCCTCCTCAAGCCCTTCCTCGTGAGTGTGGTATCCCCATCTGACTCACCTGAAACACATGAAATAATAAAGCAGGATGAGCGATAAAATGCCCAGTAGGACTTATCTCATGTATACAAGCATGCTTTAATTGATTAATGTCTTAATTGGCAGGATAACTAGGAAGATTAGTTAGGTATAACAAGTAACGAAGGGAAGAGAACAATAGCACCTTCAAGAGAGTAAAAACCATAAGTATGACAAAAGATTGGCCATAACACGAGATAGCAAGTAAACTAGTCACGATAGCAAATATTGGTCGATATTCTTTCAACCATAAGTCCAAAATAATAATTGACGGATTAATTGATTGCCATAGATCAAATCATACGAGTTCATGTGTTAGGTGCATGCCAAACACCTAGATCATTAGACCTCCGTGAGTTATAGCCTTTCAGGTGCTCCTCCCAAGGACCAGATCGGGCCCTTATAATGTTGCGTAGCATAGTCATGTTGTTATCTTAGACAATCAATTTAATGGCCAATAGAGTACTAAGAAGAGATGAGAGTAATAGACGAACAGACGAGAGTATAGAGAGAACGTGAACAGATGAGAGTATAGAGACAGTAGATGAGATAGGGTCAAAATCGTAAAACAACGATATACACGTGATAGTAATAGTTGCACAGCACCAGGTTGGGTGTCGGTAGTCCGGTAGAAGTCACAACCGCCACTAGCCGTGCCAAGACATAGACCAGAGGTCCGGCGTGAACCCAAGGTAAGAGAGAACATACTAAGGCTGTTGGATCATGCGATCCCTAAGGGTAAAGGGTTTGGAGGGTACAACCAGCTCGTCGGCAATGGACGTGCGCCAAAGCCAAGTAGACTTATGGAGGCCTCGACAAGGAGTCCCTGGTCTAGTCAGGAGTATTCCCAACGGAGAGGTGGTCTGTGCCAAGTAGTAAAGTGTGTAATGAAATGTTGTCCGTCTTGCCTCGAGTCCTCAAAGGCAGAGGGACGTGATCACGATATGCAAATCATGCGATAAAAATGAAGACAAGTGTCAATAATTAAATAGGGAAGTTTAGTAAATAGTTGCACTTAATTACCAGATATATTATTGAGTATTTTAATAAGCGTTAATGACAAACATGAGTGTTTAGTGTGTGCAAGTGTAATTGAATTAAGAGAGCATGATTGATTGTGCACATGGCTTTTAAGTTAATTGATTCCATGTAAATATTACTCATTAATGGTTAACTGTTCGAAATTAATCATGACAGTACTTAATTAGGGTCAAATAGAGTTTAGATGGCATAAATAGCAGGGTTAATTAAGTAATTTCAGGTTCTGACCGCTCTGTTGAGAATGCGACAGGGGTAGTTGTCGCCTTCAGGTCGCGACACATGGTCCGGTCGTGTTCTGCTGAACCGGCCGTTGGAGTTGAACCGGGGAAAAGTCGCGATGAGTCGACCCATCGTGTTCAGAATGCGACATTTTTCCTTGTCGCGCCCCCTTTGAGATCTCAAGGGTCAGGCCGTCGCGACTTCAGAATGTGGCTCGAGCCCAGAAAATGAGATTTTCCCTTTTCCAGGTGGGTTCCCTCCCTCCGTAACATGACATAGTGCTCTTCAAAAATCGATATAAAATTGTATGATGATCCAAAAATCATGAAACTAATTTAAACGAAAGTAGACATGTTGATCTACCACTGAGCATGATTAATTAGAAAACAGATACATATAAGGCATGCTTTGACTAGGTTATTTCTCATAACCTAAACATGCACAGTCAAGGAAAAATGATTTAATTGGCAATGAATACAAGATAGAAATTAGGGCAAATAGGGGCGTTTGAAAGCTAACATCAATAGTATCTAAGATAATATTCAGGGCATGGAATCGAGTATATAGTGGATTGAAAACAATCATGATGGTTTGGGTGCATGGAGATGACAGAGACTAGACGAATTAATTCTCCATCATGGAGCCACAAAAAATACGGAAAATCATGGGGCTTTCAAAGAGGGTTACATGGGCTACCTAGGGTTAAAGTTTCACGATTTGTGCTTGAGAGATTGCCTACCTTTTGTTGCTGTAATGAAAACCTAAGTTTGAAGATAAAGAATGAGATCCCTCTTTGGTTGCTAGCCTCCTCCCCTTGCTCTCCACGTCCAGAACTCCTCCTCTTCGTCCTCCAGAGCTCCAACAATAATCTAGGGTTGGGTTGGTATGAATTGGGGGTGTATTGGTGGGTTTAGAGAGTCCTTCTTTCCAAAAACTCCTTCTTTCCTTAAAATTCCAAATTTCTATATTTATCACCCTATTCCTTGCTTTTATCTACCTCTTAGGCTTGGGGAGAGGATTAAATTCATGGGTAAAGGGTTAGGGTAAGTCTAGGACTCCTTTTAGGATAGATATGAGTTGTTTTAATAATTATCTTAACCCTTTACTATTACTATTGTTTTTAATACGAATTCACTTAATTAGCTCTCATCTCATGATGGACTCTTCACATTTGGGCCCAAAATTCATGTTAGGACCATTAGTAAAATCATTACTAATTTAGCTTAATGGGTATTAAGTTAATTTCTTTTATTCATTTATTCTAATTAAAATCTATTTCTCACATTTTTGAATTAAATTTTTTATTCATTAAGATTTTAAAAATCAAGGTTGCTACACCCTCCCCCTCTTAAAAAGAATTTGGTCCCCAAATTCATATGATCGCGAGAGGAAGAGTTACTTACTGAATAATCTGGGTAATTACGTCGCATGGTTGCTTCGGGTTCCCACGGGGCTTCTTCAACTTCATGATTTCTCCATACCACCTTTACCACTGATATGGGTCGGTTCCGAAGCTGTTGTATCTTCTTGTCCAAGATTTTCATCGGCTTCTCTTCATTGGTCATATCTTTGTTCAAGATAATATCATCTCAGCTGATTACGTGTGATGGGTCGTACACATATTTCCTTAGCATTGATACATGGAAAACGTTGTGTACGGTGGAAAACTAGGGAGGTAGTGCTAGCCGATACGCCACCTCGCCTACTATCTCCAATACTTCAAATGGACCTATGAACCTCGGTCTCAACTTGCCTTTCATCCCAAACCTTTGAAATCCTCGAGTCGGGGATACTTTAAGCAGCACATGATCTCCAGTTTGAAATTCCAAGTCCCTTCTTATTTTGTCAGCATAGCTCTTCTGTCTGGACTGAGCTATCTTAATTCTGTCCTTGATGATCTGTATATCTCTGCTGGTGTTCTGTACCATATCCGGTCCCAACCATTGTTGTTCGCCTACTTCATTCCAGCAGACTGGCGATCTACAGCTTCTACCATACAGGGCTTCAAATGGTGCAATCTTGATGTTGGCCTGGTAGCTGTTATTGTAGGCGAATTCTATTAAGGATAGTTGTTCATTACAATTCCCTCGAAGTATATAGTACATGCACGTAGCATATCTTCCACAATCTGATTTGTCCTTCTGTCTGTCCATTTGTTTGTGGGTGGGGAAGGCAGTGCTAAAGTTAAGTTTGGTGCCTAGAGCAGTCTAAAGTCCCTTCCAGAATCTAGAGGTGAATCGAGGGTCATGATCTGAGACTATGGACATAGGAACTCCATGTAGTCTTATGATCTCCTTTACATACATGCTGTAAGAACATCCACACTCCAGATACTCTTAATTGCTAGAAAGTGTGCGGACTTAGTCAAACGGTCCACTATGACCCAGATAGCATCAAGTCCACCACGAGTTCGGGGTAAACTCATGATGAAATCCATGCCGATGCTTTCCCACTTCCATTCAGGTTTGTCCAGGGGTCTGAGTACACCGCAGGACGACGGTGTTCTGCTTTTACCTGCTGACATGTGAGACAGTGTGCGGCATGCTTAGCCACCTTACGCTTCATGTTGGGCCACCAAAATGACCTTTTCATGTCTTGGTACATCTTGGTTGCGCCTGGATGAATTGTATACTTAGTCTTGTGGGCTTCATCCATCAACTTTCTCATCAGCTCTTCATTGTCAGGCACGCATGTCCTGTCTTGGAATAATATTCTCCATCCTCAGTGATGGAGAAATCAGGTTGTCTGCTATGGTCTACTTTACTCAGACTAGAAATGGATCATTTGCTGTTGCTCTCTAATCTCGACAAAATGTCAGGTTAAGCTCTATGATTGGCAACTAACATCTTATTACTTCTCTTCTCAATATTTAGATCCAGACTGACGAATTGCTCAAGTAATTTGCATCTCGCCCATGACTAAACAAGATAATGAAGCTACTGGCTTCCTACTGAGTGCATCAGCTACTACATTACCTTTGCCTGGGTGATATTGGATATTGAAATCAAAATCCTTCAGATACTCCAGCCATCTTCTTTGTCTCATATTGAGCTCCTTCTGCGAAAATAAGTACTTCAGACTCTTGTGGTCGGAGTAGACAATGAATTGCTCCCCATACAAATAATGCCTCCATATCTGAAGTGCAAATACCACAGCTGCCAATTCTAAGTCATGGACAGGGTAATTAACCTCATGCGACTTCAACTGTCTTGATGAATATGCTATCACCTTCTCAGTCTGCATTAATACGCAACCTAGACCGATTCCAGATGCATCAGTGTAGACTGAGAATCCTTCGCCCTCAACTGATAACGTGAGGACAGGTGCAAAGGTCAAGCATTGCTTCAGTGTCTGAAAGCTCTTCTCACATTCCTTGCTCCAGACATATGGGTTCTCTTTTCGCGTAAGGTGAGTAAGAGGTACAGCTATCTTGGAGAAGTCTTTTATGAACCGCCTGTAGTATCCAGACAGTCCAAGAAAGCTTCTGATCTCAGTGACGTTGGTCGGTCTCTCCCAGTTTAAGACAGCTTCTACTTTGGAAGGATCGACAGCGATACCATCCTTTGATATGACATGCCCTAGAAATGACACCTCCTCGAGCCCAAATTCACACCATGTTCAATTTGGCGTAGAGTTTGTTGTAGCAAAGTGATCCTTAGATGCTCCTCATGCTCTTCCTGGTCTTTGAGTATATAAGAATATCATCAATAAACACCACGACAAATTTGTCGAGGTAGGGCCAAAATGTTGTTCATCAATTGCATAAAAGCTGCAGGAGTATTGGTTAGTCCGAAAGGCATGACTAAATTCATAATGATCGTACCTGCTCCTGAAAGCTGTCTTGTAGATATGCATCGTTAATTCTCATCTGGTGATATCCCGATCTAAGGTCAATCTTAGAAAAGTATTTAGCTCTAGATATTGATCAAACAATTCATCGACACAAGGCAGAGGGTGCTTATTCTTGATAGTCAAATGATTCAACTGCCTGTAGTCGATGCATAGCCTCAGAGATCCATCCTTCTTCTTGACAAACAGTACTGGTGCTCCCCAAGGAGAAGTACTTGGTTGATAAATCCCTTTTCCAGCAGTTCCATCAATTGCTCCTTTAACTCTTTTAATTCAGCAGGGGACATTCTGTAGTGTTGGCGTGACACTAGTGCAGCTCCAGGTGTTAAATCAATTAAGAAATTCACATCTTTCAAGTGGATTACCTGGCAGCTCATCGGGGAACACGTCGGGGTATCTTGCACTATATGTATGTCTGATATCTTAGATGCTTTCTTTTCAACAATTATTGCAGTGAGAAATGCCACACAGCCCTTCCTTATCATGTTAATGGCAGAGACGAGACACAAGTGCTCTTGTGTCTACGTCCCGTAAAGGTCAATTTAGGGAATTCACTAAATGTTATCTTCCCTCTTCTACAGTCAACACAAGCCCCATAAGTAGATAGCCAATCGGCTCCTAGTATGACATCGTAGCCCTCCATAGGCATACAGATCAGATCAGCTCTAAGGTTGAGTTCACCAATCTTCACATCAGCTAATGGAAAATATTTGTTCAGTTGGGCTTTCTCTCCCAGTGGGGTTGTAACAGGTAGTTTAAAACCCATGAATGCAGGTTTAACAGTCAAGCTGTTAGCAAATGCTTGTGATATATAAATGAATGTGTAGCACCAGTATCAACAATACAAATGCTGATTGAGAAAAGACTGATAGTGTACCTTCTACGACTCCACCCTCCTCGGTGGTCTCCATTTCTTGCACAGCTTGAAGTCGGCCAGGCTTCTTTTGCCCATTCAGGCATTTCTCTTTCTCCTGCTCCTTCAACATAGGGAACTCGGAAATGCGATGATTGCGATTTCCGTAGCGTAGGCAAGCGCCTGTTTTCCTCTAGCATTCAGCGGCAGTGTGACCAAGCTTGTCACAATGCTCGCAGTTGTTCTTGTTGGTATTCGAGGGAGTAGGTATCTTGGCTCCTGTCTTGATTCTGCCCTCTAGTGATGCTAAACGGCCGCTTCTTGCCATTGTTGTTGTTGGGTTACAACAAGTGTTTAAATGTTTTGATGATGAGCAATACTAATTGATGTTATGTGAATGGTTCAAAAAGATGGCAATGACAAAGACATGAAAGAAACATGATGTTAATGCTTTTATTAATTAACTATGCATTGATGTTAATGCTTTTATTAATTAACTATGCATTCATTATATCTCACTTAGAATGTCTTTTAATGTAGGTGTGAATGTACACAAGACAAGCAACAAAATCCAAGTGCAAAAGAACAAGACAAGCTGCTGGAACAACTACCTATCAATAGATGAATAGTGCATCTGTCAACAGATGAATAGTGCATCTGTCGACAGATGATTTCGCCTGTCGACAGATACACACAGAAATTTGCTTCCCGGAAACCCAGTCTTCTGGTTTTTGCAAACCTGTCAGCACCTGTCGATAGCAGCAATTCGGCTATCGACAGACGGAGTTTTGGGAAGATCTAATGGGCAGGATATGATCTATATTTGGGTTGTTTCCTTTTAGCACGACTCTCTATGTTTGGACACCATTATATAAGGATCATATGAGGCTATTTTCGCAGCAAGAAGCCACCATACCAAAACCTAAGCAAAGGTTAAGAAGAAGGCTCTCTTCCTGCTGCTCTGTTTCAGAACTCCAGATCGTTCAAGAGAGATCATCTCGTACAAGGAGTTGAAGCGGTTCGTTCTGAAGTCAAGCTTCTCCATCATCTCGTGGTCTTCAACGACGTGAAGCTTGAAGTCTTCTGGACGAACTCTCTGAAGAGTTCTTCATCTAGTTTTGTTTCTATATCTCAGAACTCTTCCTCTTCCATATTTTTCACCAATCTGTGTGTGTGTGTATTGATGGATGTCAGTGCGTGGATTGGTGGAAGTGTGTGGTTTGTGTGTTCTGATTGCGTGTTTGCATCAGACAACGTGTGTGTGGTGTGTTGGTCAGATCAAGGCTAGAGGATCTGATCTTTTGTTGGACTTGATCTAGCGTGTGTGTGTGGTGGTTGAGCCGTTGTGCTCGTGTGTGTGTTGTACTCAGTTCTTGAGTAGTGTGTCCTCACTGTGTGAGGGGTGGACGTAGGAGTCACGTGGTGTGATCTCCGAACCACCTAAAAAATCCCTTGTGCATTGTGGTTTGCATTGTATTGCGCTAGATGCATGCATAAGGATTTGATTACACACTACTGTTAATTTATTCACACACATTACATCAGATCAAAGGGGTTTTAATTGAGTAGATCTTTTCATCCAAAGTAATTTCAATTGCTTAAGTTTCCGCTGCAAATCTATTCAACCCCCCCCCCCCCCCCCCCTTCTAGCTTTGCCATTACCGAATATCCGATCCTAACAATTGGTATCAGAGCAGGGTTTCTGTTCATCGATTGTGATTTGGCATATCTGTTTATGTGTGCTTAATTGCTCTGATCGAGTTTATAATTGATTCTGAACTGATCTGATTACTTTGGTTGTTGGTTTATTCATCTACAACATACTCAGAAATATGTCTGAGTTCTCGAGTATCATAAATAGACCAATGATTATTGAGTTTGATAACCATGTTGATAAAATGCAGGACTCCTTTAAGAAGACAAGCAAGATTGCAAATAAAGGCAAAGACAAATGCTTCATGGCTCTTGGCAGCTTTAGATGTTCTCCTAGTTCAGACAAATCTGAAGGATCACATCTGTCAGAGAAGTCAAGAAACTCTCAAAGGTCAGGTAAATCCAATTCAGATCCATTTGATGCATCAATATCTAATTCTGATTCAGATGATGATATTTCCTATGATGAATTGATAGAATGCTATGAGCACTTGTCCAATCAACTTAAGAAGGTAAAAGCTCAAAATAAGAAGCTAAAAGAAAAATTGGATAAGAATGAATTGAGAATTGATAATGCTCAAGCATTCTATGAAGAAAATGAAAAATTGAAAATGGAGAATGAAAAATTGGAAATGAAGTCAAAAACTATGGAATCATGTTTTCTAAGCTAAAAGAAGATCATGATCAGGTGGAATCTGAAAATTCTGATTTGAAAATTGAAAATGAAAAATTGATTGATCATAATGAGAATCTCAAATTTGATAATGATCAACTGAACAAACAAATCTCCAACATGGCTCATGACCACCAAATAAAGAAAATTGCAATCAACTAGTTGAGGAAAACAGACATCTGAAAAAGAAGATTGAAAGCTTCTATCATGATAGATCTTTAAATGATGTTTGGAACAATTTTAAGAAGAAAATTGCTGACTTGGAAAATCAAGTTGTTCAAAGTGAATTGAAAAGAACAAAATACAAAATGGTCTGGATGTCATGAAAAGCCAACTTCTAACTTCTGAAAAAGAATTGTTGCATGAAAGCTGAAAAGAAAAAATTGAACAAAAAGGCTCCAAATATGAATGTTTCAAGAAATCTCCAACTCCACATCACGCCAGAGATACCAAAGGGTACCATCTCCTTCTTCTCAACCCAAGGATAGTCAAAGGTACTCTAAAGGACCTCAGAGATTCCAGAAAACGCATTCATACTATGGTAAGATTCAGGTAAATGCTCAACCCATTTGTTTTAAATGCAATAGGCCTGGTCATCTTGCTAAATTCTGCTGGAATAAAAATCAGCACTGTCATAATCATGCCAAACCAGTCCAATGCTTCACATGTCATAAAATTGGTCATATTTCTAAGGCAACGTTTGTATGTGATTTTCAAAAAGTGAAAATCACCAAAAGTGCTATTCCATGCCTAGCTACGTGGGGCGGCGATTTCACCTCGTCGCCCGTGCCAGGAAAGGCGTGGGCAACGAGGTCTGCAAATAAAGAAAAAAGTTCTCCAAACCTCCGTGTTGTGCGTCTCTCTCCACTCGGGTTAAAAATTTTTGGAAGCGGGGTTACACTCGCTTTTGCAAGGCGCACAGTTTCATCCATCTCTCTCCATTAGTGATTTTGTAGAGCGCGTTAGCCGAGATAAACCTTGGCTCGTTTGGATGTGCAACGAGTCATGTCTAAGATTTTATAAATGCAAATTTTTTCAACTTGGTCACAAACGATGCTAAGAACTGTTGGCATAAAAACTATGATTCTGTGCATGCTTCAAAGCTCCATAATAATCCATGTGTTCATACACACAAGGATAAACATCATGTTCATAAAGATAAAAAATTTCATGTATCTATGAACAGGAAAACTGCACAAAACAATAAAAATCCAAAAACCAAATCACTTTGGATTCTGAAATCTTCATTGTTAGATCCTAACACTAATGTCATTGCAGGACCCAAGCAAGTGTGGGTCCCAAAACAAGCTTGATCAACAAGCTGAGATGTCTTGCAGCCAAAAATTAGAAATGAATTCATGCCATTGGCTGTGCAAGGCAAGAAATGATGGAGAACAAAGGTAAAATTTTTTTTGAGACTGTGATTGAAGACTGTTCAGGTAAAATCTCTTTATCACTTCAGTTTTGAACTGCAAGAATTGAAATGGATCTTTACCTTTATCTGAGCAATGAAAATGTGTCTTAATGCTACCCCTACATAACAATGCCTCTTAGCAGTTGGAATCAGGTCATCTTGCTTGCATAACTATGCACATGATCTCTTGGTATATCAAATGATGACATGTGGAAAAAAGTTAGCGTTATGCTTGTTGGAAACTATCATTATGCGGGAGTAAAATACTCCGCCAAGTACCAAAAGTCATGTTATGCATAAGGCTAATTATGTGCTACTTTTTATGCATGTGTATGGGGGAGTAAATTTTGAACATGCTTATGGATGCTCTTGTGTGCAAATGCTTGAATGATGAGTTATCATATGCACACTCTATGGGGAGTAAGTTAAGGCTAGGTGAGTGAAATTCATAAGGGTACCCTTCATACTCAATGTGTATTTATCCCTCAATCTTATGGTTCAAGTCACTCTCAATTCAAAGCCTTAAGCTGAAGTTTCAAAGCTCCTGTCGACAGCCCCCTAAACCACACTGTCGACAGATATGACTACACAAAAACCAAATTTTGAACTCTGAGTGTTTCTGTCGACAGACGAATTCCATCTGTCGACAGCCAAGCACAGTTCTTGACCTCCCAAAACCAAGTCTTTCAGGTCTGAGTGCATCTGTCGACAGGCACTCCCTTGCTGTCGACAGATACACATTCAATGATAAATCTTCATCTTCTCTAATCCTTACCTTATGAGTATGTTCATATTATTGATGCAAGGGGAGAATTTGGACTTAATATTCATTGCATCTTCATATTCACATGGTGTCAAAGACATTGAATTAATCACAATGATTTTGATATAATATTTTGTGCTTGAGTCTAGGTTGTGTCATCTAAAAAACATTGATCAAATCTAATGATTTTAACCTAACTCACTTGAATAACTCCCTTGTGGATTATCATGTTTCTAAAATGGTTTGATAAGTAAGAAGGTTTTTGAACTTAATGTTTTACATTAACCATGACATAAATAACCAATGACCTTGATTGTTAAAATTTTTTTTTGAGAAAAGCTACCTATTTCTAAAGTCAAAAATTAATAAAAAATAATAAATATGTGAATTGGACAAAGGCAGAGCAATGATGAGCATCACTGAGTAACCGGGGACACGGGCATCACAAATGTCTATCTTCGCGTGAAAAAGTCTATTCATTATCTCAGCATAATGGTATGATGGTCACTCACATTGAGTAACTGGGGGTACGGGCATCCCAAATGTCTACCTTCACGTCAAAAGGCGAAAGTGATCCTAATTACCACTTCTCCCACTTTCAATTGATAAAAGAAACTGTTCATACTTGAAATAGAGTGAAGCCTCCATGTTTTTAAATCAAGGACAATGGGTTGTCTATTGTCAATTGTTCATGTAGACATTACCTTCATTTACCAACTGAACATCACCCACTAAGGTATATGATTTTCTTCAATGGTTTTATTCAAAAAGGTTATCTCATTTTCAAATGTTTTTGAACGATGTATTCTAAATGCTATAACTTGAGATTCCCGGAGTATTATCTCTAACCATTGTAGAATTTTTATGTGTTTTAATACTAGGTTATGACATTTTGTAGTGGGTATCAACCTATTCTCAACTTTGCAATCTCATTGAACACTCATTCCCCACTCATATCTTTCACAATTCAGTTGAGAGTTCAAGTAGCTCTTTGCTTCATTCTTTTACTTGTGTGCACTCATTATCTTTTTGAATGTTGTCAAAAGGGGGAGAAACATCAATTGTGCATTGTGCATAAATTGAAAATTTTGTCATCATCAAAAAGGGGGGAATGTGGGTTACAACAAGTGTTTAAATGTTTTTGATGATGAGCAACTAATTGATGTTATGTGAATGGTTCAAAAAGATTGGCAATGACAAAGACATGAAAGAAACATGATGTTAATGCTTTTATTAATTAACTATGCATTGATGTTAATGCTTTTATTAATTAACTATGCATTCATTATATCTCACTTAGAATATCTTTTAATGTAGGTGTGAATGTACACAAGACAAGCAACAAAATCCAAGTGCAAAAGAACAAGACAAGCTGCTGGAACAACTACCTGTCAACAGATGAATAGGGCATCTGTCAACAGATGAATAGTGCATCTGTCGATAGATGATTTTCGCCTGTCGACAGATACACACAGAAATTTGCTTCCCAGAAACCCAGTCTTCTGGTTTTTGCAAACCTGTCAGCACTTGTCGACAGTAGCAATTCGGCTATCGACAGACGGAGTTTTGGGAAGATCTAATGGGCAGGATATGATCTATATTTGGGTGTTTCCTTTTAGCACGACTCTCTATGTTTGGACACCATTATATAAGGATCATAGAGGCTATTTTCGCAGCAAGAAGCCACCATACCAAAACTCTAAGCAAAGGTCAAGAAGATGGCTCTCTTCCTGCTGCTCTGCTTCAGAACTCCAGATCGTTCAAAGAGAGATCATCTCGTACAAGGAGTTGAAGCCAGTTCGTTCTGAAGTCAAGCTTCTCCATCATCTCGTGGTCTTCAACGACGTGAAGCTTGAAGTCTTCTAGACGAACTCTCTGAAGAGTTCTTCATCTGGATTTGTTTCTATATCTCAGAACTCTTCCTCTTCCATATTTTTCACCAATCTGTGTGTGTGTGTATTGATTGGATGTCAGTGCGTGGATTTGGTGGAAGTGTGTGGTTTGTTGTTCTGATTGCGTGTTTGCATCAGACAACGTGGTGTGTGTGTGTTAGTCAGATCAAGGCTAGAGGATCTGATCTTTTGTTGGACTTGATCTAGCGTGTGTGTGTGTGGTTGAGCGCGTGTGCTCGTGTGTGTGTTGTATTCAGTTCTTGAGTAGTGTGTCCTCACTGTGTGAGGGGTGGATGTAGGAGTCACGTGGTGTGATCTCCGAACACACCTAAAAAATCCCTTGTGCACTGTGGTTTGATTTGTGGTTTGCATTGTATTGCGCTAGATGCATGCATAGGGATTTCGTCTACACACTACTTGTTAATTTATTCACACACATTACATCAGATCAAAGGGGTTTTAATTGAGTAGATCTTTTAATCCGAAGTAATTTTCAAATTGCTTAAGTTTCCGCTGCAAATCTATTCAACCCTCCCTTCTAGCTTTGCCATTACCGAATATCCGATCCTAACAGTTGGGTCGGCTTGATGAGCCAGATGTTTGTTCTTTCTTGGCGATCCTACCCTTGATGCGATTAGTCAGATCGGTCGCATCCTCAAGTAGTTGGGCCTTCTTGACCATGTCAGCATAGACTTGGATGTCCATTGGAGCAAGCTGGGTGATATAAGAGGGTTTGAACCCATTGAGAAATCGGCTTGCCTTCATTTTCTCTGTACTGACAAGATGATTGGCATAGTGTGCCAATAGAGAGAATTGCGCTTCATATTCGGTGACGGTCAGGTGCCTCTGCTTTAGTGCGGCAAATTCAGAGGCCTTCCTCTCATGGACTCTTTCGGAAAAATACTTGGAGTTAAAGTGCTCCTTGAATTCCTCCCAAGTAAATTGTGCATCTACCAGTGTGGCTTCCACAGACTCCCACCATGCACGGGCGTCCCATTCGAGTTGGAATGTTGCAAGTAATAGCTTGTCTCCATCTGCGCATTGCATAACACGAAAAATACCCTCAATTTCCTTTAGCCAATTTTCTGCCTCGTCGGGATCAGTGGTCCCACTGAAACGAGGCGGGTTCAGATTGCTGAAATTTCTGTGTAGATCTCCGGCTCCTTAGTTATATTGGCTCTAGCAGCCTGAAGTAATGCCTGCGTGAGCTGCTGAATAGTGTGTTGCATATCACGGAGTTGAACACGCTTCGCTGCCATTACTAGTGTCTTAAGTTCCTTCAAAAGAGAATTTTTTAATGTAAGATAATGTGTTGCACTAAGGTTGTGCGTGTGTGAGTTTATTTTATCTTATTACCCTTGGTTCTACCCATCTCCCATAGGTATGGAATTAGACTCTAAGTCAAGGTAGGTCAAACCTAGATAATCCTATACTTAAGAATAACCTAGGCTCTGATACCATAAAACTGTAACGTCCCGACGCAGAATATCGGAGCAGAATTACAATTATTAAATAGTATCGAGCGAGAAAATAAACATCCAACCGTTGCACCATTGGAATAATGCCAAACGAAATCCAAACATCATTAATAAATCACCATCTAGCTATTACAATCACTAATCAGAGCCAAAACTAGGGCCCAGAGTACTTTATTCAAATCTAAATTATTACATATTGACTAATTGACGACTAACTAACTAACTACTAAGCAGCGGTTGCTGAAACAGGTCACTCTTAAGCATCCTCCTTAAGCCCTTCGTCGTGAGTGTGGTATTCCCCATTAGATTCACCTGAAACACATGAAATAATAAAGCAGGATGAGCAATAAAATGCCCAGTAGGACTTAATATCTCGTGTATACAAGCATGCTTTAAATGATTAATATCTTAATTGGTAGGATAACTAGGAAGATTAGTTAAGTATAACAAGTAACGATGGCAAGAGAACAATAGCACCTTCACGAGAGTGAAATACCATAAGTATGACAAAAGATTGGCCATAACACGAGATAGCAAGTAAACTAGTCACGATAGCAAATATTGGTCGATATTCTTTCAACCACAAGTCCAAAATAATTGACGAATTAATTGATTGCGATAGATCAAATCTTGTGAGTTCATGCATTAGGTGCATGCCAAACACCTAGTTCATTAGACCCCTCTGAGTTATAGCCTTTCAGGTGCTCCTCCCAGGACCAGATCGGCCCTTATAATGTTGCCTAGCATAGTCATGTTTGTTATCTTAGACAATCATTTAATGGCCAAATAGAGTACCAAGAAGAGATGAGAGTAATAGACGAACAGACGAGAGTATAGAGAGAACGTGAACAAATGAGAGTATAGAGACAGTAGATAAGACAGGGTCCAAATCGTAAAACAACGATAGACACGTGATTGTAACAGTTGCACAGCACCAGCTCACGTGCCGGCAGTCCAGTAGAAGTCACAACTGCCCACTAGCCGTGCCAAGACATAGACCAGAGGTCCGGCATGAACCCAAGGTAAGAGAGAACACACTAAGGCCGTTGGATCATGCCGATCCCTAAAGGGTAACAGGTTTTGAGGGTACAACTAGCTCATCGGCAATGGACGTGCGCCAAAGCCAAGGAGACTTATGGAGGCCTCGTCAAGGAGTCCTTGGTCCAGTCTGGAGTATTCATAATGGAGAGTGGTCCGTGTCAAGGAAAGTGTGTAATGAAACATTGTCTGTCTTGCCTCGAGTCCTCAAAGGCAGAGGGACGCGATCACGGTATGCAAATCATGTACACATAGATAAGTAATTAGTTAGAAATTAGATAGTCTAGTTATAATTTGTGATTAATCATTTTGCAGAGTATGGATTCACGTGGTAGGCTTGGTGTTCCTACTCGTGAGGGTGAGCAGAGAGAGGAGCCTCGGCTTGAGGATCAGGGTGAGCAGTAGGCTCCAGCACCCTAGGTTTCTGTGCTCCCCCACCGCCACCAGTAGACTATGGAGTGTTCATGCAGGGTTTAGTGCAGGCCATGCAGACGCAGGCCCACGCCCAGGCTGCACTCTAGGCTCAGCTGGAGGCTCAGCAGGCTCAGTTAGAACGATAGACAGAGTAGTCTGTTTTACTTGATGATATGTTTACTATGTTGCTATACTATATGTGTTTCTTATGATGTTTCTGTGACAGGCTCAAGTGCCAGTTCCCCGGGCTCAGGACCATGGTAGACCCTCCATCATGGAACAGTTCAAGAGGATGTCGCCACCTTCTTTTAAGGGGGAGAGCAATCCATTATTAGCTGAGAGCTGGATGAGGGAGATCGAGAAGATCTTCCGAGCTATTAGGTGCGCTGAGGATGACAAGGTCACTTTAGCCACCTATATGCTGCAGGTATGTGTAAATTAATTCGGTGGTTATTTCTTTAAGTATAGATTATGTTGGTTAGTCCTTATGGGTGGTTTTGGAAGGAGCGAGCCGACGTGTGGTGGTCCTCATTGTTACGTACCAGGTTCGAGGATGGTGCTGTGGAGATTGTTGGGACGAGTTCGTGAGGCTTTTCCGAGCCAAGTTTGTTCCGGAGCACATCCAGGACAAGATGGAGCAGGAGTTCCTCTCTTTGACTCAAGGCTCTATGACCGTACTGGAGTACGAGGCCAGGTTTTCCGAGCTGTCTAAGTATGCCCCTCATATTGTAGCTAATGAGCGCAGGAAGGCGAAAAAGTTCGTAATGGGTCTGAGGCCATCACTGAGGACGAGGTTGGTGGCATTTGACCATCGTACCCTCGATGAGGCCCTTAGCGCAGCATGTCGTCAGGAGGGAGAGATGGAGCAGTACTTGGAGGAGAAGAAGGCTTCTCAGAAGAGGCCTGCAGCTCCTTTCCAGAGGCAGGAGAGGAAGAAGGCGGCTTTTCAGTCACCGCAGCGTTTCGTGCCATCGGGAAGCAGTCAGGTACCTTCTCAGCATTCCCCTAGTTGCCAGAAGGAGTGTCTCCATTGCGGGAGGGCACATGGTGGTACGGAATGTTGGAAGTTGGCGGGGAAATGCTTGAAGTGCGGGAGCAGCGAGCATACGATCAAGGATTGCCCCAGACTGCAGCAGGGAGGTCAGCGTGGAGCGGCACCAGCCCCAGCAGTAGCGCCAGCAACAGGACAACCAGGGAGACCTCGAGCCCCAACTCGAGTGTTTGTGTTGCTCGTGAGGATGCCGAACAGGCGGATCATGTCACCGAAGGTACAGTTTTGTTCTTAGGTGTACATGCTCGGTTTTGTTCGATACGGCTGCTACCCACTCGTCATTTCCGAGCATTTTGCTAGGCAGTTAGCTTAAAGTCAGAGATAGAGTCTGATGATTTAGAGGTCCCTTTGTCTGTGCACACACATGCGGGCACGGTATCGACTAGGAAGCTATAAGGGTGTTTCTTCTTGCTAAAGATGAAGGACTACGATGCTATTCTTGGTCTGGATTGGCTAGAGGAGCACTATGCGTTAGTAGATTGTCGTGGGAAGAAGATTGTTTTCTGCATTCCTGGTGAAGATGAATTCTATCATCCTTTACCAAGAAACTTGGCAGGGAAGTTAGTCATCTCTGCCATGAGGGCGATGAGAATGGTGAACAAGGGTTGTGACGCTTTTCTGCCAACATGGTATTAGTACCCAGGCTGATGAGTCACTAACTCTTGTAGAGATCGATGTAGTGCGGAGTTTTCAGACATTGTTCCTGATGATTTATCTGGATGCCACTGGCTAGAGAGATAGAGTTCACGCTAGAGTTGCTTCCTGGCACCTCTCCTATCTCGAAGGCCCTTTATCGGATGGCACTTGTGGAATTAGCTGAGCTAAGGAAGCAGTTGCAGGATTATTAGATAAGGGATTCATTTTCCTAGTGTTTCCCCTTGGGGCGCACCTGTCTTATTCGTGAAGAAGAAGGATGGGTCACTCAGGTTATGCATCGATTATAGGAAGCTAAACCAAGTGACGGTGAAGAACAGGTATCCCTTACCTCGGATTGATGATTTGTTTGACCAACTGCAAGATGCATCAGTCTTTTCTAAGATTGATTTGCGGTCTGGTTATCACCAGTTGAGGATTAGGAGTGAGGATGTGTCCAAGACGGCCTTTAGAACCTGTTATGGACATTATGAGTTTTTGGTCCTTCCTTTTGGTCTGACCAACGCCCCGGCAGCGTTCATGGATCTCATGAACAGGGTGTTTAGACCATATTTAGATAGTTTTGTTGTAGTTTTCATTGATGACGTGTTGGTCTATTCTCCGGATGAGGCCACACACCATCAGCATTTAAGGGTAGTGTTAGAGGTTCTCCGTGAGCACAAGTTGTATGCCAAGTTCAGCAAGTGCGATTTTTGGATGCACGAGGTTCATTTCCTTGAGCATGTTATCTCCGGTGCTGGTGTAGCAGTTGATCCAGTGAAGGTCCAGGCATTGTTAGATTGGGAGATTCCCAGAACCCCTTTAGAGATTCGGAGTTTCCTTGGTTGGCAGGTTATTATCGGCGTTTTATTGAGGGATTTTCATCTCTCGCAGCCCCATTAACCAAGCTGACCAGGAAGGGTGAAAAGTTTGTCTGGTCTGAGGAGTGTGAGAGTAGTTTTCAATTATTGAAGACTAAGCTCACATCGGCTCCTGTGTTAGTCTTGCGGAGCGGTGTAGAGGGTTTTGCTATCTACACGGATGCATCTCGGATTGGTCTTGGCTGTGTATTGATGCAGCAAGGAAGGGTAGTAGCGTATGCTTCTCGTCAATGAAGAAGCATGAGCGAAACTATCCGACTCATGATTTGGAACTTGTGGCAGTAGTTCATGCACTGAAGATCTGGAGACACTATCTTTATGGTGTCAGATTTGAGGTGTTCACTAACCACAAGAGTCTAAAGTATCTTTTCTCCCAAAAGGAATTAAACCTTAGGATGAGAAGATGGATTGAGTTCCTGAAGGACTATGGCTTCGACCTCCATTATCATCCTGGAAAGGCGAATGTTGTAGCAGATGCCCTTAGTAGGAAGAGGTCATCGCTCCAGCAGGATTGGAAGATGTTGGAGGATGCGGCGTGTGCGATAACTTAGTTAGAGTCATCGTTGTGCCAGGCTTTTGTAGATCAGTTGTCCATTAGGTCATCGGTGTTGGATGAGGTGATCGAGCAGCAAAAGCCGACCCTAGACTCCAAGAGTTAGTGGGCAACGCAGGCATTGCTCGTGATGAGGATGGCGTGATTAGATTCCATCATCGTGTTTGTGTTCCAAACATCGTAGATGTCCGTGAGCATGTATTAGCAGAGGCTCATAGGTCTAGATTCTCTATTCATCCGGGTAACACTAAGATGTACCAGGATTTGAAGAGATCTTTTTGGTGGTTTGGTATGAAGAAGGATGTAGCAGAGTATGTGTCTAGATGTCTAGTGTGTCAGCAAGTGAAGGCCGAGCGGCAGCAACCATTGGGCTTATGCAGAAGATGGAGATCCCAGTATGGAAGTGGGAAGCTGTCACTATGGATTTCGTTACGGGTTTGCCTCGATCTAGACGGGGTAATGACTCAATTTGGGTAGTGGTAGATAGATTCTCGAAGACTGCGCATTTCTTGCCATGAAGAAGAAGCAGTCAGTAGAGAGTTTATCTAGACTGTATATTGGTAGCATTATTAGATTGCATGGTGTCCCGAAGTCGATCATTTCGGATCGAGACCCGAGATTTACTTCGAGATTATGGAAGGGTCTTCAGATGCGTTAGGTTCGGAGTTGAAGCTTAGATCGGCTTTTCATCCCCAAACAGATGGACAGTCTGAGAGGACTATCCAGACACTCGAGGATATGTGAGGGCGTGTGTTCTGGATTGGAAAGATGATTGGAGCGCCATTTACCTCTTGTGGAGTTCGCATATAACAACAGTTTTCATGCGAGTATTGGTATGGATCCATTGAGGTGTTGTATGGTAGGCCTTGCAGATCTCCTTTATGTTGGGAGGAGACTGGTGATAGGCAGCTGATTGGTCTGGAGTTAGTTCAAGAGACTTCGGATAAGGTCCAGCTGATTAGGAAGAGGCTTGTTGCGGCACAGGATAGGCAAAAGAGTTATGCCGACAACATGAGAAGGATTTGGAGTTCGAGATAGGTGAGAGCATGTTTTTAATGATTCGCCTACTCGTGGTGTAGTTAGATTTGGCGGGCATGGTAAGTTAAGTCCTAGATTCATTGGCCCGTATGAGATTCTCAGACGAATGGGCAACGTGGCATATCAGCTAGTTATTACCCCCAGCGTTAGCTAGTGTCATCTCTGTTTTCCACGTATCTATGCTTAAGAGGTATGTTAGAGACCCTCTCATATTATTTGTCACGAGCCAGTGGAGATCCAACCAGATCTTTCTTATGGGAGCAACCAGGAGCTATTCTTGACCGGAAGGTTCAATGAGAATATCATAATTTTATGAATAATTGTGCCATTTTATTGACAATACTTGAAATTGATAAATTTCTATTATCATTAGATTACATGGACGATAATTGATTAATATCTGTTGTGTTGTATTACAAGATTAATGGGCCAAGAATGAAGTGTCAAATGGGCCAATAAATTTGAGTCGATCAGAGAAATAATGAGAGATTCTATTTTTTTTAATATTCCTTCTCTCTTTTCTTTTCAAAACACTTTCTCATTTTTTTTAAATCCCTCTCTTATTTCCAAAAATCTCTCTTTCTTTTAAGATCTCTCCCCCCCTTCCTTTCATTCTCTACCACCTATAACTCCCCCTCTCTCTCTCACGGATTATTATTCTCTCTTCACTTTCTCTCTCCCTTTCCTGCGCACAACCTTCTCTTCTCTTCTTCCTTTCCTCTTCTTCCTCCTCTCTTCAGCCTTTCTTCTCCTCTCTCCCGGTCTCCTCTCTATCTCTGTCCAGTAACAGCAGCACAGGCGCCTGCCGCCGCCCCGCCAGCGCCCGCTGCCTGCCGCGCACTGCCCGTCCGCGCCCGGGTGCGCGCCCCGCTACCCCGCCGCGCCTGCCGCCGCCCCGCCCCGCCAGCGCCCGCCTGCCCGCGCGCACCACCCGCCGCTCCGCCCCGCGCGCACTGCCCGTCCACCACGCCCGCCCGCGCGCCCGCCTGCGCGCCCCTCCTGCCGCCCCGCACGCCCGCGCCCTTCACGATGCATGCTTTTGCATGCACGTGAAGAGACGTTGCCGCCTCTCCTCTCTCTCTCCTCTCTCTCCTCTCTCTCTTTTCTCTCTCTCTCTCTCCTCTCTCTCTCTCCCTCTTGTTTTCTCTTTCTCGTCTCTCTCTCGTCTCTCTCCTCTCTCCTCTCGTTTTCTCTCTCTCTCTTTCTCTTTGTAAATTTTTTAGTTGATTTGTGCGCTCTAAACACTTAGATTTTATTGTCATAATGTTAGTTACCTTTTGTTAATTATACTTTCTCTCTCTCATTCTCTCTTTATCTCCCTCTCTTTACTTATTTAGCGTAGTTTAAATTTATTTCGTGCACTTAGTCTTAATACTACCACGTTATTTTCTTAAACAAAAACTCAAGATTTCAACTCTAAAATCTTTTTCCCCGTGGATTCGACTCGGCTCTCACCACTAACTATTGTTAAAATCGTTAGTGTAAGCCGATAATTTTGAGATTGTTAGTCACATGTTTAACGACGCATTCGTTCGGCTATCAATTTTCGGCGCCGTTGCCGGGGAATTAGGTTTTTAGTTTTGATAATCATTGTGTTATTTGTATATATTCATTCTAACATTTTCTTTCTTTTTGTAGGTATCAAATAAAAAGTGAAAAATCCTGAAAATTGCAAAATTGAAGAATTTGTCAGAAAACTGTCGCTGAAAGCCGAATCTGTAGGTAAAAAGTTCTACTTTAGGAAGAAAAAATCCAAAAATTGTAGGAAAAATTAGAAAAAAAGGGGTAAGTGAGGTGAGTTTCCTTCTCTCACTCTTTCCATTTGTTTTCATTTCCAAAAGAACGAGGGATTGCGTTGGAGGTAAGTACCATTAAAACCCTCTTGATTTAGTTTCCTTTTCTTTGTTACCATGTTTAGATAATTAATAAAAATTAAAAATCCAAAAAATCAATCACTTGAATCCAATAAAAGATGTCATGTCAAGATTAGAAACCTTCCATCTTTAGAACATACATCATTTAGATTTCCATATTTAGGTATTTTTTTTTTTTGAAGTTTCTCTTCCTTGTCGAAGATTGCGGGAGGCAGGTGAGAATCTCAACTTTTTAGAAGCATGATCATGCATTGTCATGCTTGCATAGAACCCCTTGCTTGATTTTGTGTGTGCACATCATTTCTAAAATACTTTAAGGAAACTTCTTGAACAAGATAAGGTGGGGATTTGATCACCCTTCCTTAGCCCACAAACCACACATCTACCTGCATCTTTTGCATTCCCAAGCCCTAATAAAAGTCAGTAAACATTGCCTTAGGGTTCACATTGAGGTTTAGGTCCACTTGGGCCCACTAATTGGTTTTGGAAACTGGTGTCTAAGGCTAGAGGTTAAAAGGCAAACGCCTAAGCGGGAAGTGGTTCTCTAATTAGGTCCCTACGAAGTAGGGGGAGCCTCCCACTACCCCCCTCTTACCTGGCCAGTGGATATACCTAATAGTTGACTTAAGTTGGTCTAGGCCACTTTGTGAGAAATCTCACTGTCAAGTCTAAGATCTCTAGGTCAAATAGGGTAATTGTTTGAAACTTGTTTGTCTTTGTTTAAAAAAAAATCTAAAAAACAAAATTAGAAAAAATTTATCTCTCTTCTCTCAATTGATCCTAGTGCATGCATGGTAGTAGATCACAAAACCCTATTTTGCTAAGACCAATCCCAGAAATTGAGAGACTTCTCCATCCACGAAAAATCTTCTGAAAAATCAAATGGCTGAAAATCAAAATAGATTGCTAAATCACAATGGGGATAATCATGACCAACAAGAGCCTCCCAAACAAATGAAGGACTACTTCATCCCACCAATATCACCTTCATCTTGTATTCATCTCCCACAACATCAAGCCATCCAATATGAGATTAAATCCAACACCATCCAAATGCTCCCATCCTTTTATGGAAATACCAATGAGGACCCTTACAAACACATAGATGAATTTCTGGAAATTTGTTCCACTGTCAAGATCCAGAACTTCACTGATGATGCCCTCAGACTGACTCTTTTCCCATTCTCTCTTAAGGATAAAGCTAAATATTGGTTGGGCACTGTAGGGAAAACCATTATAACTTGGGCAGAAATGCAACAAGAATTTTTGAAAAAATCTATCCCATAGGCCGAACCAATACCATGAGAAGAGCCATTACTGATTTTCTCAAACACCAGGGGAATTAATTCATGAGTCATGGGAAAGGCTGAAGGAGCTTTTGAGAAAATGCCCCCACCATGGACTCTCAAAATGGCAAATTGTCCAAGCATTTTATAAGGGATTGACTGAACAATATAGACAAATGGTGGATGCTTCATGTGGAGGGGCTTTCATGAGTAGAAGTGAGGATGAGGCTTATGATCTCTTTCAAATGCTAAGTGAAAATTCAATTAATCATGCCTCACTTTCATCTTATGAGAGATCTGTTGGGCCATCCAAACGGGCTGGGTTGTATGATTGAGAAATCAGGCTGAATCGGAGCCCAAATTCGAGAATCATCTCATGGCCCAAAAGTGGGAGAAAGTGGATACGATGGCCCAAACTGTTGCCTCTCTGGCTTAAAAGATGGACCAAATCTTGTCTAGGACCCATCAGGATTCCTTTGGCCCATCCCCCTCGAGCCCATATGTTGGCCCAGACTCCTATCATCAAGAAGTCTGTGGCTTATGTGCTAGTCCAGCCCACCACATTATGACTGCCCAACTGCAGCTCAACTCCCACCTTTCATCTAAGAACAAGTCCAAACAGGTCCAAGCAGCCCAAGGATTTCCCAAGCCCAATCTGGACCCATTTCTCCATTCTAGAATCCAGGCTGGAGAAACCATCCTAATTTCTCTTGGAAAAATCAACAAGTTCCACCTCAAAGACCTAACCCCTCCATGCCTCAAGCTCCAAAACAACCATTCCAGAACCAATTTCAGGCACAGCCGAATCCTTATAGTGGCACTTATGCTATAGGGCCTCAGGCCCAATCTCTCAGGCAGTCCAATATCCTCCTCCTCAACCCAAGCAAGTTCAGCCCACCTTCCAACCCCCTCAACAAATTTTTGAAGAACAATTCAATCAATTCCAACAAATCATCTTGGCCAACAACAACAATTGCACCACCAACAACAACTCTTGGCTACAAACCAACAGACCATGGCTAGGTTAGAAGCCCAAGTGGGCCAGATGGCTGAGATCACCATGAGAAGGGAAGTGGGCCAATTGCCTAGCCAACCTGTGCCAACCCAAGGAACCAACCACCAGGCTTTGCTTCACAACAGGCCTCCTACCTCAACCTATCCAACAAGTCCAACCAAGAGGCCCACAATTGGAGAATATAAAAGTCATTTCAAGCCTGAGAAGTGGTAAGGTGCTAAGTGACCCACATAAGGGAAAAGAGTTGTGAATAATCCTGCACTAGAGGTCCAGGATGATACTAGTGATAGTGAAGAGGAACCATTCAAACTAAGTTGGGGGAGAGAACAAAGGAAAAGAGAAGCTCATGAAGATCCAAATTCTTACCAACCCAAAGTGCCATTCCAAGTGCTCTAGAATCCAAGCCCATTAAGAAGAAGAAGAAAGTCGGTCCAAGATGAGGAGTTGTTGGAATTGTTCAAACAAGTCCACATCAATATTCCACTCCTGGATGCCATCAAGCATGTCCCGACTTATGCTAAATTTTTGAAAGAAATGTGCACTCCACGAAGAAATCCAAGACTGCAATTCAGAAAATCTAGCTATCTGAAGATGTAATGCAGTCTTGACAAACCACCTCCCTAGGAAGTTGAAGGACCCTGGTGCTCCCCTCATTTCATGTGATATAGGTGGTATAACCCTTGACCGAGCCCTTCTTGATTTAGGGGCAAGTGTCAATCTTCTTCACCCCTTTATTTATAACAATTCAACATAGGGGAACTCAAGCCCACTTCCATCATTCTGCAGTGGCCGATTGTTCGGTCAAGACTCCACGGGGATTGATAGAGGATGTAATTGTCAAAGTCAATGATTGTTATTTCCCTGTGAACTCTCATCCTTGATATGTCCACCAACCAGGAGTTGAAACACACTCATATCATTCTTGGTCGTCCCTTCCTCGCCACTGCCAAAGCCAACATCAACTGTGCTACGGGGATGATGGACATTTCATTTGGGGGACAAAAGTTTCTCTCAATGTTTTTAAAGCATCTCAATATCCAGATCAAGAAGAAGGATGTCATTCTATTGACATTTTGACTGAGTCCATTGATAATGATCTCGATGTTGACCATCTGAGGAAACCAATGCTTTACATGACTCACCACTCCATCTGGCACCTTGGTCCAAGGTCGAACCTCTACCGGCCTTGCAATCTGAACCAGCTCTACCTTCACTTCAAAGCCCTCCAGATCTGGAGCTTAAACCTCTTCCAGACTCCCTCAAGTATGTATTCCTAGGCCCCAACCAAACTTTGCCTGTTATCATTGCCTCCAATTTGAGCCCTACCCAAGAAGCCCAATTGATAGAAGTCTTAGGGGAACATAGGGGTGCCATAGGTTGGACAGTGGCCATCCTTATAGGGATTAGTCCATCTGTTTGCATGCACCACATCTACTTGGAGGACAATGCTAAACCAAGCCGGAAACGCAAAGGAGGTTAAACCCCAACATGAAGGAAGTAGTGAAGTGGCTAGATGCTGGAATTGCTTATCCAATATCAGGTAGCCAGTGGGTCAGCCCAACCCAAGTGGTTCCCAAGAAGTCTGGGCTGACATTGGTGAAAAATGAACAAGGGGAGGAGATACCCACTAGATTGACCAGAGGATGGAGAGTGTGCATAGACTATAGGAAGCTCAATGCCATGACCAAGAAAGATCACTTTCCACTCCCATTCATGGATCAAATTCTTGAGAGACTAGCGGCCAGCAATTCTTCTACTTTTTGGATGGTTACTCTGGGTACAATCAAGTGGCAATTTACCAGAAGATCAAGAAAAGACCACCTTTACGTGCCCCTATGGCACATTTTCTTTAGGAGAATGCCATTCGGACTTTGCAATGCACCACCCACTTTTCAAAGGTGCATGATGGCAATCTTCTCTGACATGGTGGTGAATTCCTTGAAGTATTCATGGGTGATTTTTCTATTTATAGGGATTCATTTGAAAAATGTCTGCAAAATTTAGAGAAAGTTTTGGCTAGATGTGTGGAAACAAACTTGGTGCTCAGTTGGGAGAAGAGCCACTTTATGGTTCAAGAGGGCATAGTCTTAGGCCACATTGTGTCTGAGCGGGGCATTGAGGTAGATAGAGCCAAAGTGGGTCTCATTGCTGATCTTCCTCCCCCTACCTTCCGTAAGACAGATTCGTGCATTTCTTGGCCATGCCGGTTTCTATCGCCGGTTCATTGAAATTTTTCCAAAATTGCTCGTCCCTTAACTCTTCTCCTAGCAAAGGATGTCCCATTTCAATTTGATGATGCTTGTTTAGAGGCATTCACTACTTTGAAAGAGGCTTTGACCAAAGCTCCCATTCTTCAAACTCCTGATTGGTCATTGCCCTTTGAGATCATGTGTGATACCTCTGACTACGCCATATGTGCTGTTTTGTGACAAAGATTGATAAACATCCTGTGGTGATTTATTATGCGAGTTGCACCTCGCTGATGCTCAATTGCACTACACCACCACAGAAAAAGACTCTTGCTGTGGTTTTTGACCTAGAAAAATTTCGATCTTATCTTTTGGGAGCAAAAGTCATCATCTACTCAGATCATTCTGCTTGAAATATCTCCTAGCAAAGAAGGACTCCAAACCAAGACTTATCAGATGGATCCTTCTCCTTCAAGAATTTGATTTGGAGATTCTGGATAAGAAAGGTACTGAAAATGTTGTTGCTGATCATCTGTCCCGAATTCTCATCCCAGAAAGTGCTCCCATGCATGACTCCTTTCCCGATGAACACCTCCTTGCTATTTCTCATAATACACCCCCATGGTATGCTCACATTGTCAATTACCTTGCGGTGGGTCAAATTCCTGAAGGATGGTCAAAGAATGAAAGGGATCATTTTTTCTCTAAAGTCAAACACTATTTCTGGGACGACCCTGAATTATTTTTCATGGGTCTAGACCAAGTCATTAGGAGATGTGTCCCTGAGGAAGAGCAACAAAGCATCTTAAATTTTTGTCATACTCTAGCTTGTGGGGGACACTTCTCGGGGAAGAAAACTGCTGCCAAGGTCTTACAAAGTGGGTTTTACTAGCCCACATTGTTCAAGGATGCCTATGAATTCAGTAAGACCTGTCTGAGATGCCAAGCAATAGGCAACAATCTAGGAGAGACATGATGCCACTCACCCCATTTTGGTGGTAGAAATTTTTGATGTATGGGGAATAGATTTCATGGGCCCATTCCCTTCATCCTTTGGCAATGAGTATATACTTGTGGCGTCGACTATGTGTCTAAATGGATTGAAGCCATTGCCACCCGCACCAATGACCATAAGGTTATCATGAAATTTATGCGGAGGAATATCTTCTCTAGGTTGGGTGCCCTCGGGCCATCATAAGTGATGGGGGATCTCACTTCACTCATTCCAAATTCCGAGCTTTGCTTAAAAGATATGGGATAACTCACAAGATTGCTACCCCCTACCATCCCCAACTAGTGGCCAGGTGGAAGTGTTCAATAGGGAGATCAAGAACATTCTCCAAAAGACTGTTAGGCCCGATAGGAAAGATTGGTCAGAAAGATTGGACGATGCTTTGTGGGCCTATCGGACTGCTTATAAGACTCCCATTGGCATGTCTCCCTACAGGTTGATTTTTGGTAAAGCCTGTCACCTTCTTGTTGATTAGAGCATAGGGCTTATTGTGCCATTAAACATTCAATCTTGACTTAGCCCAAGCTGGATCACATAGAGCCCTCCAATGCATGAGCTTGAGGAATTGCGCAATGAAGCCTATGCGAATTCCAAAATATATAAAGCCAAGACCAAATCTTTCATGACAAACACATTTGAGGAAATCCTTCCATCCTGACCAAAAGGTTTGGCTTTTTAACTCTAGCTGCGCTTATTTCCAGGTAAATTGAAATCTCGATGGGATGGACCATTCATTGTGGTAAAAACTTTTGACCATGGTGCTGTTAAAATTTTGATCCTAAAATGGTCAAACTTTCACTGTTAATGGTCAACGTCTCAAACCTTACATGGAAAACATGCAGCTCTCACCTAAAGAATCCATTCCCCTGAATGATCTTGACTAGATGCATAGGACTTCATTGTGTCTGGCTGAAGACATTAAGTTTAGCGCTTATTGTGAGGCAACCCAATATTTTTAGGATATTTAACTTATTTCTTCTTTTTCTTCTAGGTTTTTTGAAGGCCCATTACCTTTGATGAAGCCAGTGTGCAACCACCCTCATGTGATCATCAGGTTGCATCTCTCCTTTCTTAACTTACATTGGCTTTATTCTATTTATTACTTTTATGCCATTGAGGACAATGTCATTCAAGTTGGCGGAGGGAAATCTTTCAATTTTAAAATCCTGCTAAACATCCCAGACTTTATACTTCATGTATCATTTTCCATGGAAAGAACACCTCATTCTAGAATGATTTTACTCTAAGATATACTGGTGCTAGTGGTACGTTAAAGGATGAATTTTGTGGTTTATTCTTAGCATTTTCCTCAAACTACATTTGAAATTTTATTGAACCTTCACACATGTATTAGATGATGAATAAGTGTCATTTATGAGGGTGATGAGAATTTTACCTAACTCATGTTGAAGATTGACATTCTACACTCTTTTGAAAATTAATCGTGGGGAAAAGCTACCTGCCTGCAAGTCCTGCAAGTTATGGGAAAAAAATGATAAAATGAAGAAGGAAATCCCTACCTTAGTAACCAGGCCGGCACCTCAAGAAGTGTAGAAGTTCGCGTCAAACGGTGAAAGGATATCCAAGTTGAAAAAAAAATGAATAAAATGAAGAGACAGAAAGGCAGAGTGAAAGCTACCTGTAATTCGAGGATTGGATTTAAGGAGTGTAGAGTGGATATCATCTCTAAGTAATGGGTAAAAAAGCCCATGCACTATCTAAGTAATGCTTATTGATCACAAGTACATTCACGAAGGAAATGATAATTTCAAGTGTATCTTGACGAACGTCTAATAACATGAACTGGCATTTTCATCTTTATACTTGCTAATAGAACTGGAAATACTTATTGTTGATCAGTCTCATCTCTGCTTTCTTGACATGGAAAATGATGTTTTGAGTTTTTGTTAGTCCCAATTTTCACTTGTGTGCATTTCTAAGGGACTAGCAATGAGTAAGTTGAGGGATGTGATAATCTCAGAATTTTTATGAATAATTGTGCCATTTTATTGACAAATACTTGATAAATTCATAAATTTCTATTATCATTAGATTACATGGACGATATTTATTAAATCTATGTTGTGTTGTATTTGCTATATTAATGGGCCAAGAAATGAAGTGTCAAATGGGCCAATAAATTGAGTGGATCAAGAGAGAATAATGAGAGATTCTATTTTTTTTAATATTCTCTCTCTCTCTTTCTTTTCAAAAATACTTTCTCATTTTTAAAATTCCCTCTTATTTTTCCAAAAATCTCTCTTCTTTTAATCTCTCCCCTCTTCTTTCTCTAAACCACTTTATAAACTCCCCCCTCTCTCTCTCACGGATTATTATTCTCTTCTACTTTCTCTCTCTTCTCCCTTTCCTGCACACACCTTTCTCTTCTTCTTCCTTTCCTCTTCTTCATCCTCTCTTCTGCCTTTTATCCCCTCTCTTCCGGTCTCTCTCTCTCTGTCACAGCAGTAGCAGCACAGGCGCCTGCCGCCGCCCCGCCAGCGCCCGCCTGCCTGCGCGCACCGCCCGTTCCGCACCCGCGCGCGAGCCCGCCTGCCCCCGCCCCGCCAGCGCCCGCCTGCCCGCACGCAACCGTCCGCGCCCCACGTGCGCGCCCGCCTATGCGCTCCTGCCTGCCACCCCGCATGCCCCGCGCCTTCATGTTGCATGCTTTTGCATGCAACGTGAAGCGACGTTGCCGCCGCTCCTCTCTCTCTCTTCTCTATCCTCTCTCTCTTTTTCTCTCTCTCTCTCTCTCTCTCCTCTCTCCTCTCTCACGCGCCTCTCTCTCCTCCTCTCGTTTTCTTTTTCTCGTCTCTCTCTGCTCTCTCTCTCTCTCTCTCATTTTCTCTCTCTCTTCTCTCTTGTAAATTAGTTTAGTTGATTTGTGCGCTCTGTAAAACTCTTAGATTTTATTGTCATAATGTTAGTTACCTTTGTTAATTAGACTTCTCTCTCTCATTCTCTCTTTATCTCTCTCTCTTACTTATTTAGCGTAGTTTAAATTATTTCGTGCAACTTAGTCTTAATACTACCACGTTATTTTCTTAAACAAAAAACTCAAGGTTTTCAACTCTAAAATCTTTTTTCCCCGTGGGATTCGACTCGGCTCTCACCACTTAACTATTGTTAAAATCGTTAGTGGAAGCCGATAATTTTGATATTGTTAGTCACGTGTTTAACGACGCATTCGTCGGCTATCATTCAGCATCTCCGGAACAAGAGCATTGCGTCGGTGAAAGTCTTGGCGTACTTCTCGCGAGAGGAGGCTACTTGGAGAGCTTGAGGATGTAATGAAGAAGAAATATCCTCAATTGTTTGAGTAGTGTCAGTCTAACTTCGAGGACAAAGTTTCTTTAAGGGGGAGGGGTGTAAGGCCCTTGATTTTCATCTTGGGTGATTGCTTATGTATGTTAATATATATGTCATCGATGTATAAATTTATTGTGCATAGTACTAACTTTTTTATTGCAGAATAATTATATATATTTATATTAATATATTATATATCATGTGTGGTGTACATAAATTTTTCTGCAGTTTTAAGTTCATTTCTGGCGGCCAGTAGACTTCAAAATGGGTGGGACGCCAATATCAAGTAAGCGGCCACGTCGATGTACGCCTACTCAGATTGGCGGCCTGTGATGTTGACGTCAATTTCCCAGATCTGTTGCGATTTCAGATCCGGAAACGCCTTCGGATATGTCGCCCTCTGATTAGGAAACCGTTCCCCAACGGTAACCTAGCCTACCCTCTTTGCGTCTCCGACCCTTAGCCTATAAAATACCCAGATTCCGGTCGGAGATGACCCTTTTGACTCTTTTGTCAAAACCCTAGTTTTCTCTGTGCGAAGCCCTCACTTCATGCTCTAAGATTCGGCGACTGGTGACTTCTTACGGCATTCTTCATTGACAAGGAGGGAGTAGTGAACATTGGGAAGGCTTCTCCGACATCGGGTTGTGCTCTACATCTACACAGAACCTGGATCGGAGGATTCTGAAGACTCTTTGGCTCTGGCTGAGGAGAGCTTCTTCGACCTATAACTCCATCCATGGATTTTTAAAAAGGCAAGTAACCAATACCCATGGTCCATACATGTGTTTAGTAAGTCCTAAGCATTTTTACGGATTTTAATCGTGTCCTGGAACCCACACCCTTCTCCGGTGTTTTGTGAGTTCTGTCTGTTTTCTGCAGACATGAAACTTAACGACAGTCTTTGCTGCCGTTAATATCTGAAGTTGGCGGCAACCTTTGTTGCCGTTAACATGGTAGGCGGCCACCCCCTTGCTGTTTAGTTCTTCAGGCAAGAACAGTGGACTGTTCTCACCTTTATGATTTATTTTTCGGATTTCTACGTATGAGGATAATGCATAATCAGTTTAATTCTTCAATAAACTGTACGATGCAACCTAAATTTCTGAAAATTTCATGTGATGTTATAACTGTAAATACAGGTCTTGAACTGTTAAAAACGATTTCATACTGTGATTCATGAACAATCTAGTTATGATTAAACATGTAGAATCATTGTTTTAAAATTCTATAATTGTGTATAGCTCAGAAAAATGTGAAAATTTGGTAAGCATGATTTCCAACCCATAAACAATCTGTGATAAAATATCATGTGGATTGGACAATAGTAAGTAATTATTTGTTCATTTCATGAAGAAATGACTAATTAAAGCATGTTCATTGTATTATAGATTAACTAAATAGTTTTAGCATGATTAGTGTTAATCTATGGTTGATTAAATATTGTTAACAGTAGTATTATGACAGGGAACGACCGCACCGTGTATAATTGTATATTGAATATGGAAATAATGTGTTAAATATTGTGAAATCGTGTGTGTGTTTAAAAATGGAAATTATGTAACGTGCCAATGGGGACACTGCTACCTTAGAGGGCTGTGGAACTGTACCGTAGTAAAGTCCCTACGGAAGGTTCATATGTGTGTGATGTCCCATGGGCATTGGGATAAAATCTTGGAGGTGGACAAGTACCGCTGGTTAGGGTGGAGAGTGCTTCTCCCGGTTCTGCGCAGTAACTAAGATCTATCACTTGATTGCTAGGTGATAAGATATATGTGTGTGATGTGACAAGTGTGTGTCCTTCTAGAGGTGGTTTGGAATATGTGTCATGGCATAAAAATGAGATAATGATTTTGTTTATATGTGAAATGGGCATGTGTAAAAATGTGCAAAAGATTATGTGGAACTGTGAATTAATATGATAATATGTGAAATTGTGAACCGGACTATTAAATGTGTTATACCCATGTAAAACAGCAAGCTATTTATGTTTATAAATGTGTTATGAATGTGAGTTGTACCTAGAATCCATGGTAGGATCATCTCTTTCACTATGTGTAAAGTTCATGCTTATATGGTTATTGTATCATGACATAACATGATGAAAAGTGCTTGCAATTAGAATGATAAAGTATGTGTAAAGCATGTGATAGGTAAATTAAATTCTAAATGTAAATATAAAGCATGTGGCCTATATCAGGGTTGTAGAATAGCATGTTAGATAAAAAAAAAAAAGATTGTTAAATCCATGTTACATGAAATCGTGACTTGACTTAAAGGTAAAATGTCTATATGATGTGTGTAGTATTATGTGTGTGGATTTGCTTGCTGAGTCTTTGACTCACTCTTGCTTTCGGCTAAGGTGCAGATATCTCTACTTCTTTGGAGGAGACAGTTAGGAGTGACTCCGAGCGGGAGGAGTAGCACCTTGTGGAGATTTCAGCATTTTGTACTTTTCTTTCATAGTATGTAATAAAGACTTGATGTAATTCAGTTGTGGATAATGTAACTTACTTAAATTCTCAGTTGTGAAATGTTAGTTCCCTTCTTGTACTATATAGACTGTGGATAAATGTGCATGATGAAATAATCTTTTATTTAGTTCTTTATTTCCGCTGATGTGTTTTATATTTGTGTACATCTCAACTTATTGTATGTGTTGGGTAAATGTCCCACTATGGCGACGCTTTCTATATCGACGTGGGTGGTATAACCGTACCGATATAAAGAGGGTCGTTACAACTAAAGCTCAAAAATGTGAATTTGTCTTGACAAGTGGCTGCTTGGGAATCAAGGGATATGACCTAGATCTTCATGCCCATGCACCCCAAAGCACCTTATGGATCTATGGGGCTATAAATACCCATGCTCCTTGTACCCCAAAGGCAAGCCAGCCCATACAACTCTCAGAAAAGCTTTTTGGCGGCAAAAAGGGATCTCTCCAGTTCTTGCCTCTCCAGAAGTTGTGATCCATCTTTTCAAGAAGGTACAAGGGAGTGAAGGCCAATATCTAGAGAGGGCTTTGAAGTTCAGAGCCAGGGAGCAGATCCAGCAGAAGCACAACAATTGAAGAGGAATTTTTGGTGATTCAGAAGCTATTGAAGCAGAGCATCGCCAATTGACAGGAGCATCTTCAAGCCTCTTCAATTCAACCTCCTGCAAGAAATCTTCATCGAAGAACACTCATTCTACATCCATTTCTCTCACTTCTGAGTTTGTTCTCCCTTATTTTGTCTATGAGATTTGTGCATGAAGTTCTGCACAAATTTCTCTCTGTACAATCTGTCTTGAATCAGATCATTGGCAGAGGATCTGATTTCTGTTGTCTTTGATATAGCTTTTGTATTATGAGCCATCGGCTCTGGTTTGTGAGCGTCATACTCACTATATGGTTTGAGCCGTCATGCTCAATTTAGAGTTGTCGTGCTTCGGTTGTGTTTGAGCCGTCGTGCTCAGTTTGTGAGTCGTTGAACTTAAGGTTGTGTGTTGAGCCGTCGTGCTCAAGGGTGTTCGGAGTCGTCGTGCTCCAGTGTGAGTGTACTCTTTTGAGTAGTGGAGCCTCACTGTGTGAGGGTGGATGTAGGAATCACTGGTGTGATTTCCAAACCGCCTAAAAATCCTTTGTGCAATGTTTTGATCTGCTTGTTTGCGCTAGATGTTTGCATAGGATTTCACTTTCACACTAAGTGTTTAATTGCTTCACAAATAATCTACACACACCCCTCTCAGATCAGTAACTGTTTGTCTGAATTGATCTCTGATTCGAAGTAATTTTGAATTGCTTAAGCTTCCGCATTAATGGTGTTAGATCTATTCAACCCCCTCTTCTAGATCTGTTCCATCCACCGATCGATCCTACAATTGGTATCAGAGCGGGTTAATATCTGTTTCTGAACTGATTTGATTGCTTCTGTTTGATCTCTGTGTTAATTGCTTGAATTGTTTTGCTTGCTCTTTCATTGTCTCTCATTGTGATTGATGGATTCTCGAGGATTTGTAGCTGAGGGCCATTCCATTAATAGACCACCCATTTTTTGATGGGTCTGATTACTCTTATTGGAAAAATCGCATGCAAGTTTTTCTTAAGGCTCAAATGATGAAATCTGGATGATAGTTGATATGGGTTCTTATGAAAATCATGGAGATGAGGAGAATTGGACTAGAGAGCAAATTAGGAAAGCTACTCTTAATTACAGTGCCATGAATATGCTTCAATGTGCTGTCTACCCTAAAGAATATTCAAGAATATCCATGTGTAAATCTGCTAAAGAAATGTGGGATAACTTGAATTAATGTATGAAGGAACATCTCAAGTTAGGGAAACCAAAGCAAACATACTTGTTTCTGATTATGAATTGTTTATGATGAAATCTAACGAATCAATTTCTGAAATGTTTGCTAGGTTTATGATAATTGTCAATGGACTGAAGGCACTAGTAAGGAAACACTGATGCTGATCTGGAAGAAACATTTTGCGTTCTCTATCATCCATTTGGCACACAAAGGCTACAGTGATTGAAGATTCTAAGGATTTATCAAAATCCTTTGGATGAACTCATAAGATCTTTAATGACTTATGAAATAATCTGAAAAGAAGTGAAGAACATATGCTTAAAGCTAAACCAGTAGCACTTAAAGCTTCATCAAGCAACAAAGAGAAAAGTCAAGAAAAATCAATTCTGAAGAGTCTGAGTCTAATGAGGATGAACTTGCCCTCATGAATAGGCATTCAGAAAATTTTAAAATCAAGAAGAGGAAAATTCAATGGAAAAAAAAATATTCTTCTAGAAAAAGGAATGCTTCTTCTTCAAATTTTAATGCTAGTAGAAATAAAAAAACTAATGAAGATATTGTTGCTACAGGTGCAACAAGATAGGACACATGAAGGGTGAGTGTCCTGAGACCAAAAAGGATAAATACAAGAAGATAACAAAATGAAGAGAAGCCAAAAGTCATGATAGCAACTTGGTCAGATGAAGACCAAAGTGAGGATGAAGAAGAGAACTCCCAAGTTCAGCAAATGAGGAGTTATGCTTTATGGCCAACAGCAGTGATGGAAAGGTAGGCTCTTCTTTTGAACAATATTCCATTGAAGATTGGCAAGATGCATATGCTGAGTTTTGAAAATATTCTGAAATAAGAAAAGAAAACAAATATCTGAAAAAGAAAATTGAAAATGTCTTGCATGATACTTCCTTAAATAGAAGAATATCTGAACTTGAAAATGAAATAACTGAACACAATGAGAAAAGGAAGATCTTTTGAATGACATTGATGAATTTAAAATTGCATCTCAAAAGGCCAACAATGATTTTGAAAAACTTTCCGAAAGAATAGAATTGCAACAAAACAAAAGCAACAAGTCATTGATGAAGTTCAGAAACTCAAGAAGTTGTTGGGAAAGGAACAAGTGATGAAATTTCACAAATGGAAAAGAAATCTTGATGCATTGTTAGGACTTAAATGAATACTGAAAAACATGGACTAGGATTCACCACAGAAAAATTATTGAAGAATAAATCTGATGAAAAGAAAGAAAAACCTTCAAAATTTCCTTTGATAAACTTTGTCAAAAGCACTAGTCCAGAAAACAAAAATAAACAAGTGTCAAAGAACACATCTGAAATACCCAAGAGTCAGATCAAAAGAATGTTTCTAACCAAAAGAAACAAACAGGTCGACACACATTGCTAATAGGTCGACACCAATCAACCACAATTGAAAACTGTGGCTGCTGAGTGGGACACCAGTCCAACACAGGTCGACCTGTCCAATTCTGAAAAACAACAACCAGTTGAACAGAAATTCAAATAAAAAATTGACAATATGTAAAACACAAAAACAAAACTTTCATGATGGTTATTGAGATCCAGGACATCATGTCAATCTAATTGGATCAATTCTTGGAATCAATGGTATCATAATCCTTATTGGTACCATTCATAAATGTTTGTCCAAAGATTCCAAGATATCAACAGAATTCTGTTTGGATTTCCCTATACATGAACAATCATGCCAAAATGCATAATTCCATGTTTATGAAAGGAAAACACTGGTGTTTTCATTCCAAATCAAATGTTAAAATGCCAAAAGGGAAATCATTGCTGAAACAAAACAAAAGCCAAAAACAACTCAAATTTGGATCAGAAAAGACTATTATTTTTGCTCAAACAAACTGATGGTCCCAACAATGTTTGGGTACCAAATATTTTCTTCTCTGATCTGATTTATGCAGAAAAGTCGTACACCCAACTATAATGTGTGGTTCCTTAACAGTGGGTGTTCACGACACATGACTGGAGACAGAACAAAGTTTTCATTTCTGATTGAAAGGAAGGAGATCTATTACTTTTGGAGGTAAAAATAAAGGGAAAATCATTGGATCTAAAAAGGTTTGTAAATCCCCTCAAACTCAGTTGAAAATGTTTTGTTAGTTGATGGTTTGGATTATAATCTTTTGAGCATTAGTCAATTGTGTGACAAATGTCACAAAGGTGTTTTTGAATCTAATTTTTGCAAAATAATTGATTCTTCAACTGAAAAAATAAAATTCTTTAGCAAAAGAGAAAATAATGTCCATGATCAATCTTGATAAAAACTTTGTTGAAAATATTTGTTTGGTGGCAAATAAAAATGAAATTGCATAGACATGACACAAAAGACTTGGTCATGCAAGTTTCAACACAATAAATAAACTCTTAAGGCTAATCTGTTAAAGGACTCCCTGAATCTCTTCCCAATGTAGAGAATCAACTTTGTGGGATATGTGCTCAAGGAACTAAACCAGAAAATCTTTTAAAATTTTCAATGATGTACTCACTTCTAAGCCAAGAATTACTTCATATGGACTTTTTGGGCCAACAGAATTCTTAGTCTTAGTGGTAAAAGATATGGATTTTCATCATTGATGATTTTTACTATATACACTTGGGTCATCTTTCTATCTCACAAAAGTGATGCTTGTTTAGAATTTAGGAATTTTGCACCACTGCCTTAATGGGTTTTTCACATCAAATCAAATCCATTTTGACTGATCATGGGGGAGAATTTGAAAACAAAGCTTTTTCTGATTTATGTGCTGAACTGAACATTTTCCACAGATTCTCTTCTCATGAACTCTAGAACAAAATGGAGTTGTGGAAAGGAAGAATAGAACCCTGTGGAAATGGCTAGATCCATACTTCTGGAAAGTAAATTGCCCAAATCCTTCTGGGCTGAAGCTGTGAACACAACCAATCACATTCTGAATAGAGCATTGGTCAGAAAAAAAACAGAAAATCCTTATAAACTTTTGAAAAACAAAAAGCCAACTCTGTCTTATTTTAAAATCTTTGGTTGCAATTGTTTTATACATAACAACAATAAAACAAATCTTGATAACTTTTGATGCGAAAAGTTATGAAGCCATTTTTCTTGGTTATTTAGAAATTTCTAGAGCTTTTAGAGTTTACATTCTCAAGAATAAAACTGTGGAAGAATCTCCACATGTAGTTTTTGATGAAAACTCATATCAAACTGATGACTCTACATCTTGCAGGGTTCCTCAAAATAATGAAGAGGATGATTTCGTTGTCGATCTTCACCAACGTTGAAGAGGATGAAGATCCATTTGAAAATCTGGACAATCAATCACCTACCACAAGTGGTTCAGGTAATATTGTTCCAGAACTGAATGCATCCCAAGAGGTAATGCCTGAAAACAGATTTTCAGAGATCATCTAATTGAGAATGCAGTTGGTAATGTGCATGGTAGAGTTAGAACTAGATCATCTTTTCTGAATGCATAAAATGAAGACCCACTAGCACTAATTTCCCAAATTGAATCCAAGTCAATTGATGAAGCTCTAACTAGTGAGGATTGGATCAATGCAATGCATGATGAACTTCATTAATTGACAGAATCATAGTGTGGGAATTAGTTCCTAGACCTAGTGACCATATGTTATTGGTACTAGATGGGTGTTCAGAAAATTGAATGAAAATGGACAGGTTGTAGGAATAAGCTAGAACTAGTTGCCAAGGGGTACAATCAGGAGTTTGGAGTTGATTTTGAAGAATCATATGCCCCTGTAGCTAGACTAGAAGCGTGAGAATATTCTTGCTTTTGCATCATCCTAAAATTTAAAGTTTAATCAATGGATGTGAAAAGACTTTCTTGATGGATACATCAAAGAAGATGTGTTTGTAGACACAACCTCCCGGATTTGAAAATAAAAAATATCCTGATCATGTTTTCAAACTCAATAAGGCTCTTTTATGGTCTTAAGCAAGCTCCCAAGCTTGGTATGACCGTTTGAGCTCATTTTGTTGAATAAAAGGTTACACAAGAGGTAATGTAGACCAACCTTGTTTACAAAAATTGTCAATAATCAAATCATTGATGTCCAAATATTTTTGATGACATAATTTTGGAACTAATAATAAAGAATTGTGTACTGAATTTGCTAATCACATGAAATTGAATTTGAAATGAGTTTGATGGGAGACTTACAAATTTTTTTGGGATTGCAGGTACATCAAACTAATGAAGCGATTTTATAAGTCAAACAATGTATGTGAAAGAACTTCTGAAAGATTTGACTTTCAGCACCTCAAGCATTCAAGTCACCCCATGCAATAAATGTAAGACTAGAGGAAGATTCATTTGGTAAGTCAGTAGATCCAAAGACCTAGAGGTATGATTGGTTCTCTACTTTACCTCCCCACCTCTAGACCAGATATTCAGTATAGTGTATGCATGTGTGCTAGGTTCAAGCCAATCCTAAAGAAAGTCACATGTTAGCTGTCAAAAGGATTTTTAATTATCTTGTTGGAACATGTGATCTTAGAATTTGGTATCCTGTTGGTTGCAAGTTAGATTTAATTGCTTACTATGATGTTGATTATGCTGGTTGTAAGCTTGACAGAAAAGTATTAGTGGCTTGTATTTTATCTAGTGGATGCCTAATTTCATGGGCTTCTAAAAAGCAACATTCAGTAGCTCTATCCACTGCAGAGGCTGAATATGTTGCGGCTGGTTGTTGTGGCACTCAAGTTCTTTGGGTGAAACATCAGCTCCTAGACTATAATCACAAATTTAGTTGTATTCCTATTTTGTGTGATAACACTAGTGCTATTAATTTGGTCTAAAAACCCAATTCAGCATTCACAAACAAAGCATATTGAAATAAGGCACCATTTTATAAGGGATGAGGTTGCTAAGAATCTTTGAACTTCACTTCATTGAAACTGAAAAACAAATTGTAGATATTTCACTAAGCCTCTTCCAGAAAACAAATTCTCATCTTTAAGAAGAGAGCTTGGTTTGTGCAAATTTCCACATTCTTGATATCTTCTATCTCTTTTTACAAATAAAAGTCTTCATGTTCTTGCAAATAAAGTTCATGTTTACTGAGTTTAGACCTATTATTCTACATTGTGTTAAAATTAAAGCTCCTAACATCCTTGTTAAATATTTCTGCTCACTCATATAGGTCACTTTACTTCACATTTGCATCATTATTTTAACTACATTCAAATCATTATATTTTGCTATACTTTGTGTGAGTGTGTCTTTGTGATTAAACTTTGTTGCACAATAACCAAAACACAATAATTTCTCTCATTGACAATATCACTTGCCTCATTCATTTTGATTATTCCTCAACCTTCATTCCTACATTTCATTTCTGATCTCCTACCATTCTTTGTTTCTCTCTCTTATCTATCTTTTTAATGATGTCAAAAAGGGGGAGAAGTTCCTTAAAGGGGGAGAAAGTTCTTTAAAGGGGAGAAAGTTTTTTATGGGAGAAAGTTGTTCAAAAGGGTGAACATGGTCAAGCGGAGTTATTGCAGTCAGGGAGTCAGGCCATTGGGAGATTGTACATAAATTTTGTCATCATCAAAAAGGGGGAGAATGTTGGGTTGAGTGTGTTTTGGAATTTTCTAATGTTGTATTTTAATGATGACCATGACCTCACTCATAATTTGATTTTGATGATCACATTTGTACATATAAAATGATTACTATTGAACATGTTATACATTTTATACATATCACAACAATGCTTAAACACCATGTTTTTGATGTTTAATATCTCACATTTTAATGATAATATCTTGTATTAATGGTTTACAATTTATATTTTCTGGTTTACACAAATTTGTCACAGTGGTGTCGACACAGTCCCTTTGTGGTCGACACTAGTTCACTGTCCCAGAAGCCTGTTCTGAAGTTAGCAGTCGAATTTAGCATTCGACTGTAGCAGTCGAATACTGAAGTCGAATTTAGCATTCGACTGTAGCAGTCAAATACTGAAGTCGAAAGTTAGCAGT